>MIEF01008922.1:0-721726 GCA_001870725.1 Taenia solium | reverse complement strand
TCGTTTTATGCTTTGTACACTTGGACCACATGCATCCCGCTCCTATGAGGCCCGATTGCCCCATTCGCTCAGGGTTCTACGATACCCTTGCGTTTCTTCTACGGCATCAGAGAAGCCTGGAATCACAACTTGTGTTGTGTGTGTCTCTCACCCATCCCAAAACTTGGATTCGTACCCCCATTTTTCATTGGGCCACATTATCGTGGGAGAGGGGGACTAAGAAATGCGCATTTGCTGCACCAAGTGCTACGCAGAATTGATGGTACTACAAGAAGACATGCGCTCAAATCTCGATGGCTTGCACGGTTAGCTCGTGGGTGCTTCTCACAGCACTGATTACGTTGTGATAGCTGACACGAGAGGCTGACCAAGGGGAGCGTCGGGGACGACGCTCGAAAGAAGAGAGGGGCTGTGTAATACTTCGTTTGTTCGAACTGCCAGTTTTGGTCACTTGGGTGGCCATATTGTACTAGCCGGTTGGCCAGCCTCCGGGCCGTGCCAACAGCCTCCAAGCCCTCTGTTTCCAGAATGTATATTCTGCCCCAGTAGTATGCCTACTTTTACCTTAAAGGGAGCCTCGGGACGCTAAAAAAGTGTCCAATTAAGACACTCCTAAGCAAAGTAGAGATCAAATGAACATCAAAATCCGTGCACTTGTATGTAAATTGGTAATTTATGTTTGTCCCATGGCACCCTGCATCGATCCGGCTGCACGAATGTCGAGGGACATCAAACCACATGCTCATGCACCCATTATTATCTACTGAAGGATTTCAAAGCTGACAAGTAAAAGGACAAGGGCTTTAGAAGAGGTGGGTCAAAAATACAGGACGCAATTATTATTACTTATGAATAAAAGATTTGATTGTGCATTAAAGCTAATAAGGATTTACCCGTTGTTGACGAGTGCAAAAAAAGATTAATTGCAAAATAGTAAATATTTAGGGCTAGTATATTTGCAAAAATGCTAAATACGAGCATGGTCTCCATAAATACGATGATAAATTTTACGGTTCTAGTAGTTGTAAAGTAAGGCTGCTATCGGAATCTTTCATAGTTGGTGCATAATGGTTGCAACATGATAATCATAAATTGGTTTTTTTCAATACGGTCACCATGGCATAATTTAACATATCACAGCTCAGCTTTTCGCAATGATGGACATAATTTGTTTTAATATGTCAGCTATCCTTGGTCATCTTAGGCGGCTTGTCTGGGTCTGTCCTTGCTTGTTCTCGATCTGGGAGGATGTCGCTCACTGGTCTTCGTAAGCAAATAAATAAGGCAAATCAGGTATGAACGCTTATCCGGCCTAACCGTCCTCTTAGTTTATGTCCGAGAAAATCGGCGGGGCTGAGGGCACCAAGCTGGATGAGGAGTACATTCACTGTGAAAAGGTGCGTTTTCTGTATGATTTGATCTTTCGCAGCAAATTGATATTATGTCGAAACTTATTGAGGAAATAATTACCAAGACGCATGAGTATCTGCAGCCTAATCCAGCAACACGGGCCAAACTAGCTACATTAAATACCTTCAACAAAATTCAAGGCAAAGGAAAGGCACCTCCTTACCCTCAACCCGAAGGTCAGCTTGGGGATTGCATGCTAAAATACGGGAACGAGTTGGACCGGGACTCTCTCTTCGGTACGGGTTTCGCTTTTATTCTTGCATACAGCCCTTGCTTTGAGTTGCTTGCATCGTGCTTCCCATAAATGGTGTGATATTTTTCGATTTATGCTTCCCTCTTGCCCAAGGTGAGTGCCTCATTCAGACGGGGAATGCTTTTAAAAATATGGAGGACATCAAATATAACATGGAGGATCAGGTGAAGCGGGAGTACATCGAACCGCTTCGTGGTATCCAATCCGTTGAACTCAAGGAGATCAATGTATGTTTCTTTCTCAATGGCGTTTTTTCAGATCAATGTGAAAATCTGTGCGCCTGATGTGTTCATTGGTTTGCTTAGTTCCATCGTAAGAAATTGGAGGGACGTCGTCTGGATTTCGATTGCAAGAAGCGGAAAAAGGAGAGCAGTGAGTAGTTTTGAACTTGCTACATACTTCAATATTCGGTCAGGAAACCCATTCCTTTTTACTGGTTCTGAACAAAAGTACGCAAGAAAACTCAGCGTCTTTTTGCCCTATTCAGAATTCAATGTGTTTTACAACCCTTTTGGCTAACAGACTGTGGGATCACCCCTCCTCTTTTCGAGGGCTTATCGCCATACCACTTGAATTTGCGTTTGCACGTGTTTGCTATGATCGTTTGATCGTGCCTGAGGGCTGTGTTGTAAACAGTTCTGGTTCTATTTGCGATGAATTTATGATGCTGGGGCAAGGTGCAGTTGAGTGTTAACTTATGGGATGGTTAACACAATTCGATTTGTTCTCTTCAATTAAAAATACCTTTGGTGATTATTCCGTCCCACCAAGGGGCTAAGCACGCTGGTACGTCTACCATGTTTGTTGATGTTCTGATTCAGCGTTCCAATTTTTTTCCATTTGTTATTAGATGATCTACATGCGTTTCGCCTCTTTGATTGGCATTAACTCTTCCTCGTACTCTTGTGTGAGCATATAGATATTCCTTTTGTCAACACAGCGTCCATGTTTCACTCATTCACTCGTGAGTCACACAAGAGTGTCGTGTCCATCGCTACTCAGTATGTAAACACACTCGTCTGTGCGCTTTTTTGTGCGTGTACTTATGTAACTAGTATTTGCAAATGACTCGATATTATTCCCAAAACTGTGGTTAGATCACTGCTTCGTTCCACAGCTATTAGATTACTGATAAGCGCATGGCTATTCGATGGATGTAGAGGTGTTCGATTTCAGAGTAGTGTTGACTCGGTATTTTGATACTCTATTTTCTTTCCGTTTCGTCAATATTCCAGGCGGGTCCAAAAGTATGTGATCTGAATGTTATCGGTCGCTACAATCGTTCACGCTTGCTCCTTTCGCCTCTGTTTTTAGCCTTCCCCGATGTCTTCAGCTCTCATCTCACTGAGTTTCACCCCTCTGCTTAACTCCCCATTTTCCTTCCCTGTGCGTACGCGCAACCTTAACACCTTGAAATGGTAGCTTGCTTTCTCCCCTATGCCCCTTTTTCGTTTCAGACCCTCAGGCTGCCAAGGTGCTGGAAGATGAAGTGAAAATTGCGGAGGACAAGTTCCAGGAATCGAAGGTTCTTTCCGAGACGGCCATGGCCAATTTCTTGGCTTCTGATGTGGGTTCTCTTTTCTGTGACTCTGTCACAAATCTACCACAACTTGCCGTTTGTATTAACGCGTGATGTCGATTTTAGTTGTTAATTGATGATAGGGCATTTCACTTATGATGGATCAGTTCCATTTCAGACGATGCTATTTAGGGAACATAACATTGTCTGTGAATAACATGGTCGGTTACGTTAAGAGATTACTTAAGGGTTATGCAAAAATCTCTGCTGAACATTTGCGACTTCGTTTTCTCTATACTTCGTTAGAGGCAACAGCTGTTTTGTGGCCCCATTTAATTTGCTGCGATGCTGCAAGGAACGTGGGGAACAATTATGTAAAGACGGTAGAACCGAGTACTTTCGATGCGAGTGCGTGCGAATACACGCATTAATAGGTATGCAGAGGCCCGTGTTTTGTTAGCTTTTTAATCTACTTGACCTCCTACTTGAAACAAGTTGTGCTTTCGAGTGCAATGGGGTCATCAATTTAAGCTGGTGAGAGAAGAAGGAAATCCCAGTATCTGTTTGTTACCCAACTAAGGTCACACTTGCTATTCCCTTGTGGTTTGCTATGCTGGATTCTGAGATCTTAAAAAATTATTTAAAAATCATACCCAGCCTATTTTCGGTTGCCTTGTGTCACTTACCTCAAAGGAGAAAAAATGCGGAGGGAGGCTATTAGCCTTAAATATCAAATGATGACTTCATACCATTTGGGAAACATCAGACCAAGGTGCAAGGGAAGGGAGGACGAGGCGCTGTCAGATGAGATTTCGCCCCTCTGATTGCGCGGCCTCTGGCACTGCACTTCGAAAGAAATTTCCTTTGCGCTTGGGAGTGTATCGAATCAGTGGTCCTACTGGCTTCTTTATTTGCGGTCGCTTTCATTGTGTTTAGTTGTTTAACCGTAACGAGGCGCTCTTATTCGCTCTGCATTTATTTTCACATGACACCGCCCTCACTCAAGCTCTCACAACGCGCTCGCTTTGAGGAATAGAGGCAAGAGTGTTATCCGTTTCCCTCTAACTTAGCTCTTGTGTCTACTCAAGTATGAAGCGTTATTTTTGCCGATCGCTAGGTTTATGGATCGTTACAGTGGCTGGTTTATGGCCTTCATCTTTAATTTTTCGGGCTATTTCGAACACATGTTTTTAAAACCTTGAGTGAGTTAACAACCCCTCCATTTCTGTTAATCGATGGGTTGGATGTGGGAGTACAGACATTTTGATAGATCACCAAGCCAAGCCTTTAGTGAGGGTGTGGTTGCTATTTACTGGTGAAGTTGAATGGCACTCTAGCCCCCGATGTTTCTCAGTTATTGAACCGGTTTTACAAGCTGTGTGAAGCCTCCTATTCTCACCTTGTAATGCTCAACATCCTAACAATTTTGCCACTTATTCTATCCCTACGTATCTTTAATGCCAATACCAGCGGGCTATCATGCCATTGATATTATAGACCAGTTCTTTGGTTGATAGTAGTTTCATTATTACAAGGACTTAATAATGTGCTAATTTTACTCAACGCATCGACTATTCTTCTGTATGATCCTTGTGAAAGAATTGAGAGCGTATTCTATAACAAAATGAACGAGTTTGACTTCTCAACCTAATAGAGCACTCATTGGTCTTCTATGCTCTCATCTTCCAGTTCGAGCACATCAGCGCTTTGGCAGAGTTTGTGGACGCGCAAGCCAATTACTATCGTCAAGCCTCGGAAATAATGGATAACTTGCACAAAACGCTCCTTGAGAAGTGAGTCTTACCCTTTCCGATTTCTTTTGCCCTTTTTTCAGAGGGGTAGAATCCTCATTCTAGACTTTATTTTTGCCGGTCCTCTGATTTTATTTCCCATATTTTTTTTATATTTGTGCACGTAACGTGTTTTTTTCAATTCGTTAGTCTCAAGTGGTTGAAATTTCCCCACCTATTTTGATTGGTGTGATTTTTTTAAGTCTTGAAGTGGAAAGTAGCGTCGACTAGGAAGTTTTCTTTATTATCACGCAAATCCATCGTTTGGCAGTCGGTCATCTGTTGAACAAGTGCCTATATTGTACCATTTCATACTAAAAAACAACGACTTTTGTAATAAGGTGGAATTCATGTTTTTTTTTCAATCGGGACAGTAGAATTAGGGTGTTTTTCAACCCCCCCCTCGGTAACTTGAAACAGGTCTCATTTGAACTTTGTACTTACACCATCCTTTCATGGGAACTGACAGCTGGGTTATAATTTAACAAAGATACTATATGGGGTTGTTTTGCATAAACTCATCATTTTTTAGAGAAATGAACTCTTCTTTTGTTGTAGTTGGCAAATCTCTCCCTTCTTCTTTCTTCAAGAGACGAAGTTTATCAGAGTGTGTTCCTTTTCTGTCAGTTCTTTTCCATCACCTGCTACTATTGCGAAACACCTGTCGCGAACGCTACAACACGCCCATTTTAAAATCTTACGGCGAATTATTCACTGACTGAATGTGCTCTCTCTTTCCTCCAGATTGCTTTGCAAGATGAGAGGATTGGTATTATGTACTGAAATATTTCCCAAGACCTTTTCACTACTGTTCAGGCTTAACCGATCAGTTACTACAGTAGATGGGTTGATTTTCCCCATTTTACCTCAGAAGCTGCTTAACCATCCTAACGCTCTGCATCACCGTTTCAAGGGATTTTTTGTCACGCTATGATGAAAGTGGATGCATGGTTCTGCCGCTTTAAGACAGATTTGTAGCCTTTTTTATTATGAAATTCAAAAGTTATCCCCTGTGTGTGTTCGCGTTTTCCGTTGTAATAGCATGAAGTGTTATTCTCAGGCAATTAGCGATTTACATCTTTGGAGGTTTCCACAAAACAACCTCTAGATGGATGCGTTCCTCTGTTTCAGCTTTACAAACATTTTTAGTTCCCCATTTGGTAGTGTGGCAAGCTACTTCACTCTGTTTAGGAGGGTATTCGCAGGAAACCTAGTAACATCCATTTTCGACCTCTTACAACCCTTATGCACAGTCTATTCTCAACAGCAGGGAGGTGAGAAATCAGTTGATTCGGTTTTTGCCATTGCAAGTGGTCATGGGATCTTGGTTCAGGTATGCATTTGCATTCACCTTATGTACCTGAGACCAGGGCGTATTAGTTGGAGCTGTGAAATCTCCACTTAAATTGACATTCACTCTGAACGAGCATAATTTACTCTGAAGGTGCTTTGCAGTTAAGTAGGTCAGTATGCTTAACACGTGCACAGAGACGTCGCTTCTCAAAATGTGCTTTAATTGTGGGTCTCGAATGAATGTTTTTCACAGCAAATCTAAGTCTCGTATCACTGACAGTGTTTGCCCGCCTTTCACGTCACAGCTTTTTTGTCCCTTTGGCTGTGCGTTTCTACTGACAATAATCCTGTCCTTGTGTTGATTATGGATATTCTACTTAGTTTTTTCGAATACCCTCGTGATTGACAGTACTTATTCAGTTAACGTTATGCCCTTGATATTAAAATATAGCTGTTCTCATCCAGGAGTTCCTTTTCAGTTTCTACTTGAAGCGGATAGGGCATTACGGTGAAGCATCGGGTTACTTTCAGGAGTTAAACCTGATCAAGTGTATTCGTTTTAGTTAAAATTACTGCAAATTTGTAAAGGATTTATTACCCAATTGTTCATCTTTAGGGAGAGACATCAATAAGCTACTTTATTGCCACGTCTAATCAAATTGAGTTCGTTTTGTATGTTGCAACCGTGCAATTTCTTGCCTTACCCCCAAAAATACTACTTGAATAGCATGTAGCGGTTATAAAAATGCAATTGACCTACATCTGGAAAAAACGACAATCGCTTAGCCTTAGTCCATTTAGCCTACTTCAGTCCCTCTCGTTTGCAAATTTCATTATGATTAAAGCATTTGCAACCCGCGTCACATATGTGCGAAACCGCAAACGTCTTACTCGAAACCGACGTCGTCGCAATCACGGCGTGTCTCTTATCAGCCTATTGTGCTTAGTGGTCCCAAGTCGCGTTGCAAACAGATGTATGGGTGATCCTAACAAGCAAAATAGATGTGCGGATGATTTCGATCTGGAGAAAATCAAATTTCTCGGTTTTTCCATGATAGTTGAATTGAATGGCAAGATTGGCGCCAATTAGTGTCATGTTAGAGCCATCGAAAGCTGGGCCCTCTGAGCTTCTGGTAGCTGAGATGTTAATTAGTTTGGGCGTCATGACACAATGCATGATAGCAACAAAACTTGCTTCCAATCCTCCAGTTCTCCCTGTTGGTGGATTGGCTGCTCATCTTATCTACCATAAAATACCAGTTAAATCTAGGCACCAAGTGAAGCAGTCCTTTCCCTTTTTGCTTGCATTGTTATGTGTCCCACAGATGCGCCAAAAGTTGAATTCAATCGTTTGTCTAAAAAGAAAATCCAAACTGAGCTGTGCAATCTGGGCTCCAAATAACACCTGCATAACTAAAGGTACATGTCTGAAGCTCGCATTTCTTGTTTTGTCTCTCTCTAATTCAATAAAGAAAACTACGCTAGTTAGAATTGACGGCATATTTCACACCTGGATCATTGAGTGCTTGTTGTTTTCTCCTCCAAAGTGGGAAATGTGAAGTGTCACTTCTTTGTGGTTGGTATTGAGAGCTTAAAGCGTTTGTCAAATGGGAGTGTCAATGCTGGTCATAGTTATAGATTTAGAATATTGCTAACTTTGAGTATAGGATTCAAATCTCAGCAAATTAAGTTTAATTTGCAATAGATGCTTATCCTTACCATTCACTTCCATTCTGGATCCACTACCTGTTTTACGTTTAGTGCGTTTTGCCCTGTAATATGCACTTTAGTCCTCTTAATAAATCTCCCTATTATGGTGGCCAAATTATTCCAAGCGCAACTCAGCGATTTGGTACTGTTTGAAGAGAGCCTCCAAAATACAACTTATTCAACTAAAGTGTTTAATATGTTAATTTCGCATTTCCGTAGTTGTAATTCGTTGTTCGTGCTTTTCTTTAACATTACTGAAAACACATGGTAATCATATGGTAAATGACCCTGATAGGCATGGGGTGGTATATTAGTGCCGGATTTTTCAATGCAACTTGTGGTTATAACTGGAAGCACTGTTTGGCTTCGGGTTTGTTAACTTGAGGAAAAATAAAGGTTGTTTTCCTAGAAAAAATCTCTTGCAACAGTGTAAGTCCATTAGGGGCATTGACAGCAGAAGTGGTGTTTGTCTTTTGGTCAAGTCCACAGCGTTTCGCGCATTGCATTATAGGAAGGATGAGGCGCAATCACGCGGAAGGCCGACACACACCCCGAAGCCGGTGCAGCTCACCAGAACCCTCAGTGGAGAGGTCAGCGCCAAAAATGGGTCAATGAGTTCACCGAGAACGCCAAACAAGTCGCCTGTTGTCGTTAAAGGTCAGTTTTCTCTATCTGCTTTCCTGCTCTCATGTATCCTTCTTGATGTTAGTTTGGTAACCCATTGGTGAATACTTGCACATTCATATCTTCCGCTTTGTTACTCTTTACCCCAACTTTGTGCGCGTCTTTTTCCTCTCCCGCGGTCGCCCGCTGTGATCCTGGCAGTAGGGTGGAAAAGTAAGGGAGGTCATTACGAAGGAGCAAAAAATGCCACACTAGACTTCCAAGTCTCGCAGGTGCCTCTGTCTTTATGTATACCTTGTTCCTGTCTGTTAGAGAGGCGTGGCTAACCAAGCTGTTCATCGTTTATGATTGGCTGTGCGCAAGCAACAGCAACAGCGACTGCGGCAGCGATAATAGGAAGGGTGCAGTTATCTGGGCTATTTATAGACGACTGGGGATTTAAAACATGCGGTTTGAACTGGCAAATCTGTGTTTCAACTACAAAAGCACGTTTTTTGGCTTGATAACGTTGTCGGCCATACGAATTTACTGCTTTTACATCTTTGACTCTCAGGATGTTGAATTATTGTCTTTGTAAAGTGAAGTTGGTATGCGACCACTGGGAGCATGCCAAATTGTGTGCAGAAGCCTTCATTCTCTAACACGAAGTGCTTTAGTTAGGTAGGCTTCCCATGCAATTTATTGCATTCATAACTTTCTTCAAACCGCTCCCGACTTCTACCAAGTTCCTATCCTTGAGATTGAATCCAATAGTCACTGAGGCTGTTAGGGATCCCCACTTAGGGGCTCACCTTTCGCATCCCAGCAAATTCAAAGGGTGGTGCACTTAATGGAGCTTGAATTTATCCCTGGACTCCCCCTCGATGCGCTTTGCAAATGTGTTTGTCTAGTTCGAAGTCCCTTAGAACCCTCTACAAACCGCACATGTCGGTGCTGTTTGTGTGGTATATAGGAATGTCACCCGTTGTGCCAAATGTGTTTGCGTTTTAAAGCTCTTTGTGTGCGTATGTATGGTTGCCTCCACATCGGAGTGCCTGTTATTTCTTGGCACCGCAACAGGTAGGCAAATACTGACAACTTGAATTAGAATAGTTCTGAAACAGTCCTCCTTTCCCCTTTCCGGGTCGTCGACATGGTTCTCTTGTCCTCGTTCTACCCTTGTGGACTTTCATTGCGTGCATTTGTTGCTCATGTGATCACTTTTCACGCTTCACGTTCTCTTAGTTCTCTTTTGTTTCAGCATTTTATGTCCTGTACATATTATTGAGAAGCGAATGGAAAAGATGCATAATTGCCACATAAACAAAGGCACTTGCGATTGTAATTAGCTTTCTATGAAATCGGATTGCGTCGTTATGCATTTGGTTTTGGCCCATCACCACCAAAATCTGACTGGATGCGTATCACTTCTTTTGGGCTATTCAATAAAGCGTTTTCGGGGTAGGTGACCCTTTGATCTGTTACGTGAGACCCTCGACACTTTATGTGGATTCCGCTTCTCATCTCAATGCGACAAAGTAGATGCACGTACTTTTAAAAACCGCTCTGGTGTCTGCTCACTTCAAATGTAGTATTAAAGTATTTCACAGCGATCTTCCACGAGTTATCGGAGCGCTGATGAAAGGGATTCCAGTGTAGTATAATGAGAAAAATCAAATTAGGGTGATTGCATCCTACTGTGGCACTTGAATTAACTCCTGAAGACGCTGTGGTGCATTAGAGGTGAGAAATAGCCGTGCTGTTGATGTGGGGTTAAACCTCGGAAGACTGAGAGAGTTCCTATGGCCCTAAACACGTCTAAAATAAATATCGATGTTGCACAGTGGGGGGGGGCTATTAGCCACATTTCTTGACATGGTGTATATTTTGTTCCCCCAAATCTTAAAATTCGCATGCCCGTTTAACCAGCCCTTTTATATCCATTGGAAACTGATTTATTTTAACTGACAACAACTGCATTCCTTAATGCCTGGCGAGCTACCTCTGGAGAGGTAGTTTTATCACGTGCCTACAGAACAGCTAGGCGCCAGGACCTGCACTACCACTGAACCGAGGACAAATGGAATTTACTTGCAGTACTATACCCTTAGTCTCCAACGCATATATTATGGCCATTTAAACAGCTGTCCAACTCCGTTCTGCTCATTACATATTTGACGAGTTGGTGGATGTTTAGTACTCCCTCCATTCATTGTTCCTTTCGTTGTCTTTCATTTCCGTCTCCTCAGAAGGTACTTTTGTATGTGATCTCGCGTTCCATCATTCAATCCTCATAGTGGGCATTTCACACACACCTTCTATCTCTTTCCTTTCCTTTGGGAAAGTTCGCATGATGGAGGTAATTTGGTGCCTACGGACGCGTGCATACTCGTGTTTGTGTGTAGAGCAGGCTTATGATGATTGGCACGGCACTGGCTATTGCATTGAACGGCTTCTTAGCTCTTAATCAAAAGAGTCACTTTATTCCCTTAATGAATGCCAACTTTCCCTTTCATTAGTGTACTAAATTTGACAACTGTATTTCTTTCTACTCAATTTTGTGTTGGCATGCCAAAGACACCTCGGCAGCTTGGAGATTATGCGATGTAACTGTTTGGATTGATTGTCACTTGTGCTCGTCTGCGATTATGCCTGTGATCGAACCATCGTGCACCATCACATTGCAATCACGGCTTGATTTGAACAGCATTCGTTCTTCATTCAGTTAATCATTTCACTTCATGCGCATTACCTGCCTATTGCGTGGAGGAGTTATCACCGAGGTTGGGACTTTGTTTAGATTAAGGTAAGCTCTAAGCTAGTGTGGTGTAGCCTTCCTTCAAGCCGTAATAGGATACACTCACATCGAAGACTGGTTTATTGTCATAACTTCCGCAAGGCTGGGAGGACCGTGGACATCAGTATGGATGCTGGAGAAACTGCGTAGCTAGAATGCACAGAGTACCAGCACTGCGAACTTGAATTGTTTTGTGTTTCCACTCCGAGAACCTAATGGACAAGAGATTTGGTGCAGATGCATGTGTTTGCCGGTGGGCTCGGGTGAGCAGATAGTTAGGGAATGAAGGATGTCGGTGGCACGGTGATATCCAACTTCCTGTGCACTTAAAGTGAATCTGGACGTGATATCGTTCAATCAGGGGAGAAAGTGAAAACCTCTGGGAAATCGAAACAGGAGCGTTTTCTGTGGTTGCAGGCATCCCTTTCACTAACACCAAACTATTCCAATGAGAATTATTTTTATTTGCATGGTTGCATTCATCAAAGCCTCCTTCAGTCTAACCAAACATGGGTTGGCAGCGTTTGAATAGCCCAGTTGTAGAAATAGCTGGAGGATAAACTTGTGCTTGTGTTATGCGAGAAATGCATGGAAGTACACTTGGATAGAGGGCTTTGCTTTGAACTGCCGCTCTGTCCTTACCCCCATTTTATCTCGGTTTTGTTGGATTGGAATTAAACCCTCACTTCATCCTTACCGTGAAAGCAACTTTTTTGATGTGCAAATTTTATTGTTATAGCATTAATGTACCGCCTTTAGGCTTAAAAGGTGATGCAAATTCAATTGACTGAGATATGAATCTATCCCCTCCTTAGTCATGAATTCCGCTCTTTTGTGCTGAAAAAAAGACGGATTTCTAGGCTTTTCCCTTAAGTCATCATTAGTAAAATGCTTGCCTGACAATGTCATTTCAGTCTGAAGCTTGAATGCACAAAAGTGGGAGGTTAGCTAAATACTTTCGGCTGATTGACTTGGCGCTGGTGTGTCTCTAGTAAAGGTCAACTTGATTGTTTTTCGAGTGATGCAGTCCACCGCCTCGTTGCATCAATAAATCTTGGTAAGTTGATGTCCCATGCATTTTAAGGACAACTGATGCAAAGCTGCAGGTGCCTGCTATTTTGGTATGTGTACACTTCATCCCGCTCTGGTGAATTCTGAGAAGACCTAGCTATTTCCTCCTTGTTTTGCTTTATCTAATGAGCGATTATTGTACAATAGCCGGAAGTCTTGACGCCGTTTCCTGCTGCGCTAATTCTCTGAAATGGCTTCACTAACACACACCAGTAATTATGCTATGCCAAAAATGCAAATCCAACCGAACTCTTTTGAATGCACGCCGCATTTCTACGCCAATTCGACACTAATAATAAGGTCTTTTTTTTTAAACTCCACTAAACCACCTGCAGAGGTGCCTTTTTTTTCATGCAACGCGTGCCACTGATCAAGCCACACAGTCGTTCCCACCGCTCACTTCGTCGTCAACGTCTTCGGTCTCCCCATTCTTGATAAAAAAATTGGTAAACGATAGCCTCTTGGCTACTTTGTTGCTGACTGATTCCGAAATTCGTTCTCGTCTAACATAACATACGAATTGGTTTTACTGACCTCTTTAGTGCGACCTCCTTTTTTTCTAAACGCAAATGGAATACAAAAAGAGTATCTTTGCTTTTTTGGGTGGAGTTTGGTGTTCTTTCTTTGTAGCAATCGCTCATCCCAAAACCATGCCATGTTGCGATGGCAGATTATTCCCTTCGTCTTCTCTCTTATTCCCCCCCCCCCACCTCCATTACCTCCTATTCCTGTTTGTTATCCACTTTTAACGACCCTTTGTTTACACATTTCCTTCCACACCACACCATTTCTCAATGACTTTTTCAGTGGAAATAAGGTCAAGAATTCCATTTCCACTGACAATTCGCATTGTAAACCACCTTTCAGGTATGTGTGTACTTATCTAGTTGGGACGCTTGTTTAAACTTTATTTTGTTGCCTTTTCTGCTGGCAGTGCTTCATTTGTGTTTTATGGGATTTTGTGATCAGAACATTGGTTCGGAGGAGGAGGCGAAAACATGCCGACTTTCTTCCAACCAAAAAGACTGCTTTTTGAGATAGAAAGCGCTGCACTTTCGAGGACACATTACGTGGTGTACTTTCTTGTCCGAGAAATTCGAGTTGGTGAACTGACGGAGCGTGTAATAGTACACGCATTTCAGAAGAAATGAACGACAAGCAAGTGATGCGGCTATTCTTGGCTGACCAATTTACCTGCTCGAGTTGACCGCGAACGTGCTTACCTTGGTCTTCTTTAGACGAGATGTTTAGTCTTTCCCTTTTGCTCCTTTGTTATGATGAAATGCTTCGATGTTTCATCTACTACTCGCATTTGCGGTAACGTGTTCAATTTGAGCCTATTCCATAGATGCAAATTCCCATAGTTTAATGTGGCTTATTCTTGGCTGAGGCAAGCTATCTTTCTACGGGAAACGGGGAAAATTTCTTTGGTTTTTTTGCTTTCATTGCCATTGTTCTCCGTGATAATGACCAAAGGTATTAATCCTTCCACTGACCAAATGCATTGCATAGACGGCATTTGGCTGCTTTAATCTTCTTCGTGGGAACAAAGCGCTTATCATCCTCTATGTTGAAAGCTTCTTCAATTATTGTTTTTCAGGTCACATTAGTTCAAAAATGTAGTTCCCAAAATCTCTTGCCGCTGGCTTTCTCGCTTTACATCAACACGTACTTCAATTGAGCATTGAGGAAAGAAATGGCGTGCGAAATTTCCTGTCCCTAACTGTACATGCGCAAATTCACGCACGCAAGCATATTATTCCCCGCTAAATCGTCGCTGTTCCGGTTAATGATTAATGCTTCCGTTTTACCTCCTCTATAATACTAGCCCCCATTCGTGGGTTTTGGCGTTTTTGATGGTGGACTCTTGATCTGTTCAAAATTTAGCGTCCTCTGCGCGCGCACGCGTCCATGCATCCATCCACGGGTTGTGGTCGTGTTTTACTCCTATGCTAGGCTGGCAATGTAGCCCGATCAGCCTCGAATTACCCCTCTCTTTCTGATTGGGCACTGTCTCCCTGTTCCTTGGACGTCCTATTGGTCTACATGCGCCTCGCGTGGCTCTTTGTTGGCCGAGAGTTGGTAGGTGGATTTCTCACCTCACTACTCCCATTCTTTCCATTCTTTCCTCCCCTTCCTTGGTGCGGTTAGTCTTCCGGGAGACCGCTCTGGCAACCGAGAAGCACAGTACGCTAAACTATGCCATCTTTCACACAAAACTGTTGTCCCCCCATTCATTTTGCTCCATCTCCTCCCTCTTCACTAAGGTGGGACGAGCATGTCTGTCATCTGGTTGCCTCGAGCTGAATCGGGGTAGTAATGTCAACATCACGTGTATGTGACGTGCTGACTTTATTACCTGAGTTCGATGTCCTAATCACGTGACCTACTCTCTGTCACTATGATAGGTGGTTGCAAAAATATTGTGACCCAAATGGAGTTTCAAAACACAAACTAGGCGTTGGGTATTTTTGAACCGATGAGAATTTATCGCCTTAGTTTTTTTGCATAACAGTCGAATTGTCTGAGTTTTGGTAGGCGTTTTTTTCTCTGGTCCAGGCCCTTACAGCGATCGTGGAGGTCTTCAGCGAGGTGTGGCTAATTTGAGGGGTCGAAACTTGACACAGTGATTGGTTCCATACGTTGCTCAATGTGAAGTTACATCCATATCATCATAATGTTAGGCTTCTCGTAGAACCAATGTCAATGCAGTGGCTAATAGTTCCCTTATTATCTTGTCCCTCGACCTGAGCTTGCATGTATTGTCTTTTATTCAATTTTTTTTCAATTTGGTTTGTCCAGTTTTGCTGTCTGTTGTCCTTTCGGTAGTGTAAACGAAACTTCAGATCTGAGTCTCTTATCATCACGATTTAAGGTGATGGACGTCTCTCCTTCAAACTTGATTTATTTCAGTGTTTGATTGGTCTCACGTGTTAGCTTGCTCCTTCTTCTGATTTTGCGCTCTCGAAAGCCCTGCTATAATGCCTCGGCATTGGTGAATCAAAATGGTTTTCACTTTTCTAAATTGTCTCACACCTTTTTCTAATCGGTTATTATTGACTGTCCTCAGGCTTCTGCTCCAATTATGATCTTTATATTAATGCTCTCAGTGCTCCCGTGAAAACTGTTCCTCACTTTGTCTTTATTCTACTCGCAGTTGGTTTATTTTAACGTTTGATTGAGCTTTATCGATAGCATTAAGGGACTGATTACCCCTATACCACTGTTTAGTTTTCCCGGCACGAAAACACTGTGATTGTTCTGCATTGTACCGATGATACCGGTGATCTCCGCATCTCTCCATTGAGTTAAGTGTTAATCACTAGTGATGGGGTCTAGGGTCTCATCCACAGTGCTACCCCACACTTGGTGACATTATGCGTACCGTTTATTTCATCATACGGTTGTCTCTGATGCTCTCTGCAATCTAGCCTACACAACTTTTAAAAGCTACAGCTTTCGCGTGTGCGGAGCTAATGGAGTCATTTTGATGCAACCACGAACGATGAATCAGTGATTGTGCCAACTAGCTATAAAACCACCCCATCCTCCAAAAAAAGGATGCGTTGTTGACATTGAACGGTGACGGTGAGACCACAATGCCCGATTACCCGGTGTCGTCTTAATTTTAAACTTTTCAGCTACCATTTCAGAAATGGAGCATCAGCTGTCTTGTAGACCATCGTAGTGACACTACGGTCTAATGTAATTTGGATGATCTGCAGCAATCGTTAGGTGGCCGATGTGTAAGCAAGGAAATCTCTTGACGACTTGATGGGGCTTACTCCTCACCCTTGCCACTGATGCTTGATTTTTTATCTTTCATAAAATTTTTCTTCAAGGCGAAATACGTTACTTCTAGTAAAAAAAACTGGCCCTGTTGTTAAAAAGTCGTCAGCACTGTCCTTCTGTCACCTTTTAATGCGAAATTAATCCTGGGTTTAATGGGGGATAGTGGAGTGATCATAAACAACAAATTAATAGTATCGACGCCTTGTCGAATTGAGGTGCGGACGTCGCCGACTCTTCAGATGGCATCCTTTGTTGACTGCTTTGCCCGCCAAGACTACTTTGCAATGTCAAGCTAATTGGCATTGTCCCTCAATAGCGCCGTCTTTTGAACGTCTTAATCAATTGACAGGCTAGCGTGTGATGCTTCCTGAGAAAGGCAACTTGTCCTTTACAAAAGAGGTGTGGATTAACTTTTTAGAAGTCTGGATAATCAAGATGGAGAATTGGCTAAAATTTAGGCGACCCTCGGCGACCTTCAAATTGATTGAAGTTTTTTTATATCACATTTCAAATTTCCAATCCAAATGTGTCGATGATTGTAGGGGCAGGCCGATAGCTGAAGTCTGTGAATGTCTCATGATTTGTGACAAGCATTGCGCGCTAGGCCCTCCGTTCGAGACGTGTGTGTGCTTGTGGAGGTAGACTTTGGTCAAGGTGTCCCATTTGGGTCCTTTTTTGTGTATCTACTTCGTGACTCAGCCAATACGCTTCGTGACATGTAATTGCGCTGCTCCGATCGCAGCTGGTCGCGGGGACAGATGTTGTGGCGAGTCCTACTCCTAAATACTTCTTATTTTTGTCTACGTGTTTTAAATTTTTTTTCTTTACGTCCTTGTATGGACATATTGCCATTAAGTTATACGTCCCTTTATGATTTCAGGGCCATGTTGCCGAGCTCTTTACCAATTTGAGGCAGAGAACGATACTGAACTGGATTTCTCAGAGGGCGACATCATTCAACTGATTAGACAGGTGGACGAGAACTGGTACGAGGGACGTTTGAATGACAAAGAGGGCTTCTTCCCAGTGAACTATGTGGAGGTGATCGAGCCCCTTCCCCCGTCGGCCACAGCCTACCCCACGGACTGAACGGAAGTGGGATTCGCTACGCTCTCTCTTCCCTATCTCCTCCCCCTCTTCCCTCCTCTCGATCCCACAATATACCCTCACCCACGCATACACCACGCGGTGGTGGGAATCGAATCAGTACTTTTCCCAACCAAAATTTATTTCGCCATCTGCGTTCTTCTCTGCTTTGCCGTCTCTGTCTTCTCCTCTCACCTCATTTCCTGGAGGTCTCACAGGGACAAGTAGATTGATGCTAAGGTCCTTCCTCCTCTCCCCAATTTATTTATTAAGATCGACCCGATCGCTCGTTCCTCCCCTCCCACACGCGTAACTTTGGTCATATGCTATTATTTGCAGAATTGTTCAACTATGCGTCCATCTCTTTCAACGCGCGCCCCTGAACTGGCAGGAGGAGCCCTCAGTCTTGCTTCTTTTCCTCTTACTTCTCTCGCTTTCTGTTGTCTATTTACTGAAATACAATTAGGTAGCAACTGTATTCCGAAAGACTCGGTATATACATTGAATCAATTGCCACCACTGAAAACGCTCTCTCCGCGCTCAGTCTGGACAAGTGCGCACTCCTCCACCCACTCTTCGGACGTACAGTTAGCCAGACAAGAGAAGACGATGAGGGTCGAGAATTTGAGAGGCCAGATAGGATCAAAGGTCACACTGGGGCTGGCACCCTTCTCCTTCACTTCGGAAAGGTGGTTGTTGAGGCTGGGAAAGAGTTGAACCTCGAAGACGCGGCGACCACCACATTTGGGACACTCTAGGTGGGGTGCCCACTCATCACGGGGCGCGGCGGTAGTGAATATCGGTCGACCGATCCAGCCATAGCGGACAGGTTCGCAGCCGTACCTAGGATCACGAGTGGCCAGATGCAGCTGATACTGTGATGTGAAGGTGGCATCGTTCGCATTACCAAACTCTGCGCTCTCGTCTTCCTCCACGAACTCTGCTTCTGCTTGGTAATCCAAAACCCAGCAGGAGAGATCGGAGTTTTGCGATTTTTCGGACTGATCATTATCTGTTTCATCATAGACTTGGATGTAGTGACATTTAAAAGGACTTTTTAGATGAGTGATTGTATGCGAAGTTCCAAGTCTTTTCGGATTGTCCGTCTAGAAAGGATGTGAATTCCACATTATTCAGATAGTTGCAAAGGTATTTCTGATGAACGAGAAAAAAAAACCGGTTCTTACCCAAGACGGGTCAAACCAGGCATCGGTGTCATTTTCTTCAGCATCCTCATCCAGCTTCCACTCGCAGCCAGTCACCTCAACCCCAAGATCTTCCTGCAGGGGTGTTTGGGGTTCTGAAGATTTGGTCGAAAACCGGAACACGCGCCAACAACAACCAGATGTCTGACAGTCCTTTTGAGGGCAGGAGAAAAAGTAGAGGAAGCGGTCATTCGCATCCACAGGACAGTAAAGCTGCATAACAAAAGATGTGGGACCATCACAGTTGGGACATTCTGGTGTAGCCGAGGGGAAGCTCTCAGGAGCTGCCAAGGTTTTTGGCGATCCACCAATGAAATTGTCGAACGCCGATGGTGGTGTAGGAGCGACTTCTTCATCAGGGAAACCAATTAGAATATTTGGCATGCTGTGTACGATATTGAAGCGGACTTGTAGCAATTATTCGATACTTATGAAATTAGTAAATTAAGTGAACAGCCCAAACGCAACGAAAAAGTCGATATCCTACCCCGTGCAGAATGAGAGCGAAGACGACCGCGTGTTGACCTTGAAAGCAAACATCAATTTCAACAAACAAGTCCTAATATCTTTGATGACTCATGAACTGGATTTAGGTGATTTTAGATTAACAAGGTGACTATAACTTTAAAATAAAAGATTCTAACTAGGTTTTCGGACATCTTATGTATTTTTGCAAACTAGACATTGGTGCTCTTAACGAAAACAATTTTTTACGTGGACTTAAATAACAAAGAATAATTAGCCAAAAATTTCCTGTGTAAGGAAATTTTACTGCAAGTTAAGTGGCATAGAGGTATTATTTTATGCATCGAAGACATTTTGCTCGATGGAATAATCATACGCGGGGTCTTCTGCTTTAGTCAAAACCAACGTTTAAGCTCTCGAACTAGGAATTCGAGTGCCCACCAAAACTTCCTACATTACCTTAATCACAATAGGTTCACAACTACAACTACAACCACCGCACTAGAGGTTCGAGTAGTGAAGCCTAAGAGGAAGGAAGCAATGCTATATGAACACTTCTCCACTCGCAATAAGTGCCCCATGCCTAAAACCGCCTTTGTATATTCAGCCCTTGTAGTCTTCGTAATTTTTGTCTCCGATTTAGTGCCTTTACGCTTGGTGATATACAAACCTACGAGTGCTTTTGAAACGCAAACATTTTATCAAGTTCTTTACGTAACCACGACCCAGGAGGCCATTGGAACTCCTAGAGGCTACACTGCAGCGGTGAATTTACAGCGTGCAAAAGCTGAAGTGCCCGCGTATTTAAGGGCCTAATTAAATAACATACCAAATCGCTTCAATTTCTTCGGAGCATACTTGGGCGTTTTAAAAGTTTGTTTCAGCTTTATTTATGTTTGGAAGAACGTCCCAAATAACCATGGAAATGAACTCCTTGCTAAAATGAGTGATTTGACTAATATATTTGCTAGTGTCAATGCTCCCGTAACACTCAATCTGCTTTATAAATTTCGCTACCTAAATAACTGATGAACTCCACTTTTCAAATAGGCTTTACTGGATTTTAACCACTACTGTTTTACTAGCCGTAAATTAGCAAAGAGTCTTAAAAAATAGAGCTATCAAAGACTTCAAGCCACGTACAAATTAACTCTGGGCGTTGCATAAAACTAAAACAGTTATGGTAGCTACCATAAGACGGTTAGTATTTATGAGTCTTAAGAGGAGTCGAAAGATACCATAATACTTGGACAGAAAATGCGTTGCCAACGTACGGAAGATTAGACCATGCTGCCCTGTGGAAGTACGATGGTGGTGTAATACTTACGTTATTTATAGATGGCCTTATGGGCGAGAGGCGGGAAGACAATTTAAACTTTCTGATGGACGATCATGGTGGCTCTTCGGACCTCGAGAGTTAACAATGGCACAAGCCAATGACTCACTGTCATAAATGTTAAAAATCGCTCCCAAAAATGAATGTTCTTAAACCGTTAACTGGAATAATAATTTGATCTCGGTCATTAGCCATATCTCTGTCGAGTCTACTGGTGTTCTATCAGCTTTCTGAAGCAATTGTTGCCAAAGCTGATAATTTAACAACTAACAGTGGGAAATCGAAATCTTCGTTCGAAGGATTTGTGATGATATCGTTTTTAATCCTTTGAATGGGCATAAAGGGCATTTGATGAGTCCTTAATCTGACTAGCTAGGCCATGTTATGGTCTAGCGTTTTGTTTCGCCCTCCGGTCAGTACTTTGGCCAGACGAAGGAAAATTTAATAATTGAGTGGATCATATATTGCTCACTTGCAGCGGGGCTGGGGTGCTGCTGCCACGGCGAGGGACTAATGGCTGTACCCTCCAGTACCCACGAACCCAAAACGAAGAGTTTAACAAGTCAAGTTTAAGGGTGTTACAATCACATGTTTAATCTGAAACAGTTTAACTATTTTGATCCACTCTTTATATTGCTATGTGATCTCAAGTAAGCGGTGGGTGCCACTTATCAGAGGGGAACAAACGCCCACTGATTTTAAACTTGAATGGCAAAATCAAACAGAAAGGTTTAAAGTTATCACATCTATAGAAAACTAAAGTGATTCAGTATTGTGTTCTTTCCTTTGTATGAAATGTTCTAGTTGTTTGCTTGACTCGTGGTTTTTGCATAGCGTCACTGAGGGCAGCCATTTGCCTCCAGCCCTTCTCTGCGTTGGCAATGCATACCCGCTTCAAGTATCGTATCTTTCTTTGTCTTTAGGGCAGTCTCAGGGCACTGCATCTACATCGCTTTGATTTGCATGACCTTAAATTTGACTCTTGAAATCACAGAAGAGGATCAACGAATCACGTAAAGCTATTTGTGCATAACGAATATTAAAGGCGATTGAAACCGAAATAGGTGAAAAAATACAGGCGAGAAGTTGTTTTACATCATAAAAAGAAGTGGTCTTCGTTAATCACCACTAAAGCGATTAGCAATGTGTCCAAAATCCACTTTGAAATCAGCACTTAACCAGCTCAGCATCCAATAGCTCAAACACTCGGCGTGCCACACCGCAGTCATCAATCATGGAGTTCCGACTCCGCTTTCACCAACTCCTCTCCTTAATTCACATGTAAGCTTAAATGAAGAGGCTTAGTCGACCTATCTGTCTCAAGAAAAACAAGCCCCTGTTGGCACACCATACACTAAACCTACGCTGAGGAGGCACGCTAAAGATGCTCGGGAAAGGATAATGTAGCCGTTAACCTTAAAGAAAATAGCTGGTTGGTAAGTTGTTGCATTAGTTCCTCAATGGTAGTAGTGGGAAGCTGACTACTTCATAATTTCTCCTTTTAATTCCAAACTATTGCACTTCCTAACTACTGTAAAGAAGTCGTCGTTCAAGGTGCCGTCTTCCTCAATTTTAGCTTCTTTCAGAGTAAACAGAGACCCACTTGCAGGATCCATATCCCAAAGCTCCGGCAAGTGACTCTGTCTGGTCGAAATTATTGTTGTGTTTCCAAAAGGAGGGGAGGAGACTTCTGCTGTGAGACTTCTGCTGTGAGAAAACACGCTGTTATTTGAAGGCACATTTGTTCGACTGATTTCTTTCCGTTAGGATAATTGAACTTAATAGCTGTGATGCATTTAACCACGATCACTAAATTCGCCTTAAACGAGGCACCTTTAAAACGGGGCTCTGCTCTCATGGAGGCGTAATGTATGTTGCGCGATGTCGCGGGAGGTTAATGGCATTGACAGGGCTTTGTCGTGCCTTTCTAGGGCATAACACGATGTACCAGGTAAGGAGCATTGCACTGTGTACGTATGCAAAATAATTGCACAATTCTTTTATTTGTTCAATGAGAACGTTTTGTTTGAATGTGCCCACCTTTGTGGTAAGTCATTTAATTTGCTCAAAACCTCGAAAACCCATACCCGAATGGATGTCGAGAAAGTGGCCTAGCCGATCTGGGCCCACCATGGATGGGGAATAGCCATCTTCATCTCAACGGTTAGTGATAGCTATATTAAACTTCTAAATCTCTAGAGAGTGCAAAAAACTGCATGCTTTTCAATTTTTTCCTGTAAAACTATATTAAAAATTCGTAAAAATGAAGTGAGTGTTTTTAGTTAAAGTCTTTGATTATTGCGGAAATCAGTTTGCCTATTCTACGAAAATTTAATTGGTTTGCTTTTCTTTAGTTAATTGTTTTTCTTCCAATGCCTTACAATGTAGTGCATCTCCGCGCTCTTTGCATCGAGGAGTTATTCACCTATACGAATGCACATTTCGGCGTTTAATCAGATTAGAGATACCTTACAATCATGGAAAACAAGGTCTCACTGTCCTCCTTCAATTATTCCATTGATTTTCAATTCTGTTACAATAATGATGGTGAGTATTAAAGTAAATGCTAAAAATTTTCAAAATGAAAGGGTTGGATAGCATGAGCATCTGTGCTTTCTGCGCGCAAGCAGAATCGCGTTACATTGGTTTGGTGGGCGGTTGGAAAGATCTGCCAATTACCGTCACTGGAATCGGAGCAATCGCGACTGCCGTAGCTCCTAGTACCACACCGTCGGCACAACTAATTACCGCGCCTCACACTCAACGTTAACACAAGCAAACACTCATACGCACATACACGAGCATATTAGAGAGATACGTACATGACTACAACGGGGGAGAGACGAAAACACTCCATGGGCGATAACTATGAGGTGTTAACCAGAAGTGGCAGGACTTCAAATGCTGCCGGTAGGTACTTTCATTTTCTGAGCCTTTAATATCATCCACCTCTGCTAGCAGACAGTCCGATTGATATAAGACAGAGACATTTGTTTCGTTCGGGGAAAAGAATGGAAGACACGGTTACAATCAGAGTACGGTACTCCGTTAGTATCATTTATTTTGCATAGGGACAACAAATTTCTGATGCAAAACATTCTTATCTTGGTGAGGGCGAGACAACATCCAACAAATTGGCAAGTTGCCTTCCTCTAAAACAGATTTAACAAATCACTTTAATGCAATCATATTTTTACACGCTATTTCGTCTGACAGAAGTACACGCCTTTCAATTCACAATCTTAAGGTACTTGTTAAAAACTTTCCCAAGCGTTACAACTTATAGCTATTTCACTGCAAAGATCAATTGGGTGTGACTCATTCGGGCAAGGTGCTATCGATTTACACGTTAATTGAAGTCTACTCAATTTTTATTGGCTCAAAAGCTCACGTAATAAAAAACCGATGGATCAAAGTTTCAGCTAGCTCGAAGTGAGCATTCGCATAGCATAAGATACATCAACTCGTCAAAATAGGTCCCTCGTCTAATGTAGACACAAATCTTGCAGCAAGGCTAAAGGCACGGGACTTGCCTGTCAAACTGGCAAGCTGACGGTATTATTCTGTCTCCTTTTGCTACGGGACCACGGAATGAGAGTTCAAATTTCCCTCTAATCGGATTGGAATTGGAGATAGTTAGGTTCATCGCTCCTGTGACAAAGTTTTAATCACTTTTAAGGCAATTTTGATAAATAAATTGCATCAAGCTATGAAGACAAGTACTGTGAATGTCTGGTGCCGTTTTTTTGACAACAGGCGCCATCAAATTATTACTCCAGTGGAAATGGTCCAAGTGCGGTACGTTGGAATTTTGAAAGTTACCTTTTCTACTTTTGCTTCCTTTATTTAAAAAGTTAATTGCACTAACATGGTAATATGCGTTGCTTCTAAAACATAGGATACTCTTAAAAGCTCGTGTAAACCAATTGTACCAGTAAAGGTTGTTGCGATCTGCATATAAACCTAATGCAAGTCGTCGAATCTGTAGATTTAGCTTGTGTTAAGCTTAAGTTTTGGTTTTATAACCGCTTACAACTCTAAATGTAAATGATACAAGCCAATTCAAGTCGATGACCTTTACTCGCTGTTGATAGCCTTCATGGTGTTCCAATCACTTGGCCTACTTAAACTACGCCACTTTTGTTTCCATTTGTCACATTAAGGTTCATTAAGGCTGCGCATTATAGCATTAACTTTATTGGTGGAACTCATTTTAGGAATGATGTCTATTCTCACTATTTCACCGACATCTATTTTTGTAATTGCGCTTATCCGATTAAACGCTTTGCACAACTGCTCCCTCTAGAGTGCTGGGGATAATGACTGGGCTCTGTTAATGCAATGTTTGCCCCTTAAAGGCCTCAGGAGGATTCGCACCGGCGCCTGTGAGACCAAATTCAAGGTTAAAGGGGGGCAATTCATCACCAAGGCGCAAAGTTACGTCAAATTACGCCCCAACAGGGACATCTCAATTTCTTAGACAGGGACAGAAATCTTCCAATATTTCAGTTATGAATGTACGTAAATCAATAAAAAATATCAATTTGGTAGTTAATGAAACTCTTGACAAGCTGAAATAACTTATACAGAGTAGTCAATCTGATTTCATTCACTTGTGGATTCAAGAATGGCCTTAGAGATGGAGTTGATTATTGATACCGAGTTATGTAAGGAATATTTCATTTTAATTTAGGAAGAAACGCATTTACGACCAAATGAGTATTTCGATTCAACCAGCCGAACAAGTCCCCACCGTATGAGGAAAAGGCTGGAAAATGAGGAACCAGTAGTAAGAAAAGTAAGATTGGCAACCTTTTTCCATTTTTAATCCCAATTTGGGTAGCAGTCTTTGATGTTTCCAAAAAATCCTGTTTGAATTCACTTTACGCTTGATTAATCAGCGAGAAACACTGATTTGATTTCTTGCATAGCCAGTTCTGTTAAACCACTTTTACGTTGCAAAGATACATGTCGAAAATGAAGAAAATTGACATCAGCAACTTAAAAGCGATTTTGAAAGAAATACCGAAATAAGTGGAGTGTGTAATTTTTCTGTTTCATTTTATGCGAAAAGTTGTTAGAGAATTTATAATGGAAGACTTCTAATGTAGAATAATTTATAATGTCAAAGGCACTTCATATGACTGCAGATTCTTAACAACATCGCAACAATAGTCAACGATGCTGAACCATGCTCCAAAGAGATTATGCGACTGCTTCCTGACTCCTGGTTTTGTATATTTAACCCAAACTAATCCCAAATTTTATTAAAAACTTCCAAGTCTGAAATTCTTCATGTCAAACCTCACGATTATTTTACCTTTAATCCTCATAATAGCAACAGAGCATCCCATCGTGTACTGAGGACATGCTGCGACGTTACTCGATTTTTGTCGAGGTAGAAAATTTCATTTATTTCTATGATAAAACATTCTAGCATTGATTTTATAACAATAGTGTGTAATTGTCTGTTTTTATGACGAAAACATGCTTTAACTATTATTTAAACGAGTGACAAGATTCCATACTTCCTTTGAATCATTGTGCTGATGTTCTATAACTAGTGGATCAAACATAATCTTTAATCGACCTGATGAAAGGAGTGGGCTTAATTTTCGACTAATTTACATATTCGCTGTTGCATTTAAGGATCAAAGCAACAGCCGTGATTCACCAAGGCATTTTAGGCATCGCACCTCTCTATGAGATGAATTTTCAGTGCAAAAGCCCGTAAACCTTTTTCATAAAAACAATCTCTTTACTTCCTCCAAGGACCAGTTTGTCTCTGTACGCAGCAGTTATGCCGAAAAATATTACAAGAATGGTAATAGCCATGAAAATCTCTTTGAGAAGGTCATCGTGGTGACATATTCTATAAAAATTGGCAATTAGCTGACTTGAAAATTGTGGTAGGGCCTATTAGTGTAGCTAGGAGCTATTGTGGGCTATTTAAATCACTTCGTTCCGCGGAAGGCAGGCATGTGAAGATTACAAGGTTTGCGGGTGCTTGAATAATCTTGACTCTAATAATGATAACGATAATGCGGCGGCATTGACATTTCTTTGAGCTATTTAGGATTAGATTATGACAGTCGGATTTCTACGGTTACGCCTTTCATACCTGTAGGAATTGCAAATTGCATTAGAATAGCTCAAGTGTATTAAATTCATGCGGAAGCGGATTAGTTGCAGCTAATTATTCGGTGCTTTTTTGCATGATGTATCTTTATCCTTACATCAATTTTCTAGATAGGAAGCAAACCACTTTATTCTAAATTTTATTTTAGGAAAATCTATTCAAGTCCAAATCTCATCAAAACCTATTGGACGAGAATGAGGTTTACCGAAAATACTCGGTTCCAGTTGAGTTCATTAGAGTACTTTTATAAGTGTATTTTTACTATCACTATTTTTAATCTTTTGATACAGGAGTAGTAAAATAGATTCACAATTTTCAAGCTGGATCAAAGGAGTGAGGATGAAGTTTTCTAAATCCGATAAAGTGGAGTTTGTCCCCTCCTATTTAGGAATCTGGTTTTTTTACGCGCCTGAAATCTTCATCCTAAGCATCACACAAAGGGGAGATTCCGATTTTCTCACTCATTTCTGCATTTCATAAACATGTGCCTTGCACTTACAAAGAAATGCATTAGATAAGTGCCCCCTACTGCCATGTTGGTGTGTAAGTGTCGGTTCCATTGAAATTCCAACCATAGTAAGCAATATGTACAGGCTTCAGAGCAAAAGTCACCAGTTTCGATGAGGTGAGTACGCGATCGCATGACTTCCGTACACCTGTTCGTTGGGTAGACCACAAGGTATTTTCATTGCCCGGAATGGCCTTGTCTTCAAAGGGACTATTAGTGCATTCGTAGGCTATCCGCACGTGATCTTAATCGGTTGTGAAAACGTGATCAAAAGCGTGAGTTTCGAAACAACTTAAAGAGTTAGGCACAAAAAAAGAAAGCTCTTTATAACTAGAAGCAGGACCTTGTTCCGGTGTTTTAGGTCACCTCATTAACAAAAGCTAAATGAACAGTTGGTATTACATAAGAACGATGGGACACTTGGCCTGTAATGGCCGACTATCATTAAAGGCTCTGGAGGTGCATACGTTTGTTGAATGTGTATGAACTGAAGACTAACCGTCATAATCTATTTTGCGATTTTTATAAAGAATCGGAGTTATTCCAGGCCTCAACCGACTGTGGGTTCACATCTTCAAAACTTCTCGACTCCTTCTCTGCAAGAACTAAGAGATTGTGCGAATTCACAACCAAAGGCATATAGAAAGGATTCAGTGCCTCAAAAATTTCCCGCTTCTGTTGAGGCAGCTTCTGTAAGTTCTCCTTTTTACCTATTTATATTTTAAAATAATATGTGAACTCTAATGTGGAGCAAGATTCAATGCTTTTACTTTGACAAAAAAAAACACTCCCCTTTTGTAGGATTTTGACGATGCGTTCCTACTTTTATGCAAAATTATTGCTCTGCAAGTTTAGCTGTAAAAAAAATCATGACGGCAATTTAACAATTTGCATGGTGAACAATGCTGCATTTTTTGCAGAATGTTCCCACGCCTCATGGCACCAAAAATACGTCAGGAATCAAGGTTTACTTCTTTACGATGCATACGTTTCGATTAGAAAAGCTAAACTAAGGAAACTAGGCAGCTTTTTGTCAGTTTGAGTTTGATAAAGCCATTTCTTTGCATAACTGTCGAATTCGACCAATGTTTCCATGGTGAAACAATAATTTTCCTGTTTTCTTAGCGTGGATCCCTTTCTAGGATCAGTGACGATGGTGACAACTTCTTTGACCAGGTGATTTTGTGTTCTTGATCTAACACTTGAGCGGTAGTATAAGCTTGCGTTTATGACGTCTACTGAAGAGAGAAGCAGATTATGAGTTTATAAAAGTTCGTATCCTCTATTTAACAGTTAAACGCCTATGTACGGAGCAAAGAGAAAGAAAATGGAGTCACACATCATTCCCCCACCAAAGCCTACCCCGTTAATGTAAGTCAATGTATGGGTCGATTGATCGACAAGATAAAATTTGTACTATTCGGATGAATATCATCCCTCTAACTGCACACTTAGATACCTTTACCTCAACCTGAAAAAGTCCCGCCACCCGTGAAGAATGCCCCTAAGACAAAGACCCACACGCCTGTAAGGAAATTCGTATGTCATTCTTTAGTAGTCCTATGTGTTATAACTCATATTGAAAAGTCGCTTACCCTATTTGTGATTGCATTTTACTCCCTTTCTTCCATTCTCATCACGTTACAAACGGTTCAAAAGGCTGTAACTTCGAACAGCTCTATCAATTATGAGGAAGTCGGTCGTACGGAATATCGACCCGCGGATGCATTTTACCACCAGGCAATAATTGACTCAACTTTTCAAAATCACTGGTTTATAGTCTTACCGAAGATCCACTAGCTATGTCGTCAGTGTTTATGTAGCAAAAGGTGTTTGAGGTTATGGCTTTGGATAGCACAGGTCTGAATCTGGTCATGCGCTCACCATGGTGACAGCACTGCTTAAACAGGAGGGTTCATTAGTTTGTAAAGTGTGCTAGCGCCATACTGGCGATCGGTATTTTTTCAATTGTCCCCATGTGCTCACGTTAAATGACACCTGGTTATCAGAGATGTCATTTTTTGAGGGGTCCACCCACCCTTGGTATTCCTCAATCTTCAAGAGAGAATTCCAATTGTATGCATCTTGAATTTTTTCAAATTCAGAATTGCAGAGTCACTGTGTGTTCAATGGATAAAAGAACACGGATAAAAGGTGGTGAACTATTCTTGTTTTAGCAAACTACAAGCCTTTTACTAGGATCTTTAAAAGGCATTTTATGTTTAAAGATCGCAGAATCGTTGCTGCATCTCGCGCACTTTTTCACATGTTACGCACAAAATTTTTAGAAGGAAATCTATCCCTAAACTAAAAAATGTCACCTAAATTGAACTAAAATAGGTAAAGAATTGATTGCAATGACAAACATAATGTCGCGATTCACCTCATGGCAAGAAATCACATGGGCTTGTGTCATTTGTGAGCTTAATTAGATCTATGCCATTGTGGTGAAGCTGTGTTTTGAAATATGAAAAGCAAGCAATCAACCAATGGCCTACCTGATTCAACTTCAGCTTTTGGCGATGCCCTGTTATACTCTTTTTTTCTACCCATGCTATGCTATCACACCTACTACCCGACTGCAATTCATCGACTTCGGTGATGTAAAGGTGTCACATCTAAATCCTAGCGATATTTATGCTCCAAGTGGTTTAACTTCTTGTAGTTAAGCAACTTCTTAGTCAAAACATCTAGCAAATGGATTGATTGCTATTCGAATGTGAGATTTCGTCTGCTTAGGTTAATAGGGCAAAGTAATGTTTCATTTCTCGGCATCGACGCCCGATTCATGTACCTTGTGCACACCAAAGCACCTGAATCATAGGTTGAGCGGGATCTCTTATTACTCCATCTCCTTACGGGAAGCATCGGCAACACTCCACTGATAGGCCGTTGATCATACTGAGGTCTAGCGTCCACTGCATAGCCTACTCAAAGTCTATTTATAGTCTCCTTTACACGTCAGAAGAAGGGAGCACTTTACAAAGAAGAGAGTCGATGAGGCCCTCACCACTTGACTAGGCATGAGCCAAGTTCAGATGCGCGAGTATTATAATGACTCGAAGTAAGGCAGCAATGAAGACCCAAGTCACACAATCCCAATCCTCACTTTTACGTGTATCGTCAGAGCATCAAAACGATACACCAACTTTTGTCCTCATTTGAGGTCCTAAATTGGCCAATGAAGAGCACTGGAAGAGGCCCCTACATGACGCCGACCCCGGAACAGGAATACAGCGTCTCTCCTCAAGTCATCACCCCACGACCGCGGACAGAACCGGATTCCTATCAGGTGCGTCAGCTTCAGACTTGAAGCCTTGTATTCGTCCTCGTAGATTTGCTTTATATCACGAGGAATAGTTTGAATAATTAACTAACCTACTGCATGCTTAGAGTTACTGTCGAATGTACAAAATTTACAGCCTTAAACATCCAGGTCTTTATTGCACAGAATTTTTGAACTTGTCCCTGCTGACGTACTTTTCAAAAAATAGATTTATGCATTAGGAGTTTGGGTTATCTTTTAAGTAGTATTAAATCAATTGATCAGTTAATAATGTCCAATTTTATTAAACCTTTAAAAAAGTTGCTTCATTTAGCTGAACGTTATTGCATTGTACTTTTTGTGAAATTCTAGCAATCACTTGTAAGGAAACGCTTTTTACTCTTTACAGAAAACCACATCATTCCTTTCTGCTGAAGTAAATACAAAGCCGCCTCCTCAGTCTCCAGCGCATATTAGTCCCCCAGTTGGCTGCAACAGCAACAGCGAAGGTCACATCTATCCAGAGAAGGTGAAGAAAAAAAATAGTTTTTTCGAAAAAGCAATAATTCACTGAAAAGTTTGTGAATAAAAAAGGGATCCGTCATGGAAGAACCTGAGTGGCTCATGTTCCAGAGAAACCAATTATTAGTTTTATGTAATGAATGCCTTTGTTTGGGTAAGTCGTGCGTGCGTCTATTGTGCGTTCAATCAGATTTGTAACGACATGATCTTGGAGTCTCTGTTCATCTTCGCCTTGGGTAAAAATTTTTCAAGTTACAAATGTAGCAGAAGTTTAGCTAGTGGTAAATCTGTTTCTACTCTCACTCTTGGGGATCTCCGATCATTTTTTTGTCTAACCACTGCCACGCTGTTACTGCAGCAAAAGAAGGCATAATACGAGGGCAGAATAGATGTATTTAACAAAGAGATTGGGACTGCTGGCATGGCCACCCAAGCGACCGAAACCGGCAGTCAGAAAAAACAAAGCATTACAGTTACACCTACTACCTAAATGCAATTCATCTAATTGCGTATATGGGAGGGCTATATCTAAAAAACGTCATGATACTTATTTAGCTTCCTAAAATTAAGCAATTTCTTTGTGAAGACATCTATCAAGTGGAACGATTGCTTTTTACACAGTCAATAGGGCAATGTAATATTTCTTTTCTTGGCATCGATGCCTGTACATATGGGGGTGAGTTGAGTAACGCCCTGTTCGATGTGCACATCAAAGTGGTTGAGTCATAAGTTGAGTGGGATCACCCATTAGTACACACTGGCTTGGGGACTATCAATAACATTCCACTGAGAGGCAGTTGACCCGATCATATTGAGGCTCTGCAACGTGAACAATTGGGCGGTGATGTGATTCGCTGCATAATCTACCAAAGTTTTATTTATAATCAGGGAGAGCACCATCTGACTCTGTGCAGGGCAAATCTGATTGAAACATTGTGAGAAGGAATCGAAGCAAGACAGTAATGGAAACTCAAGTCACACAAACTCAGTCCTTTTGCTCGCATGCATCGTCAGGGCATCCAAACGATATGCGAATTTTTGTCTTCATTTAAGATTCGTGACTCACCGATGAAGAGCACCGTCGAGAGTCCCTGCGTGACACCGGCCTCGGGACCGAAATACAACGTCTCGCCTCAAGCCATTCCACCACGATCACGGATAGAACCGAAGTTCTATCAGGTGCGTCAGCTTTAGACTTGAAGCCCTACATTCAGTATCAGCTGCTTGTTTGATGCGTGTGTGTTTGGCCCCCCGGAATTGAGGGCGAACACAACTCACGCATCGTAGCTATTAAAAATCGATGATCTGAATTCGTGATTGAGCGATCGCCACTCATGTGTAGGCAAGACCACGTCGTAGGGTCAGTGTAGTGACTTGGCCCCTCCTATTTGCGTGAATGAATATGTGGAATGCATTGCAATTTTTGAGGCAGTCGTGGCCAAGTTTTTTGAGACCAGAGAGACCGTCAAATTTCTGTACCTACAGGTTGCACTACCATCGCCTTTTCGTTCAACAGCTTTTGATTTCATCGCAGATTTGTTTTTAAAATGCGATGAATATCTAAAATAGTAAATAGCCTTCCTAAAACTTAATGCAAGTAAGCCTTAATTTTGCGGAACCTTGTGCTCCTAAACATCTCACTTCCGGTTTTTTTGCTTCTTTGTTGTAGAGATTTTTCTAAAATATATTCTCCTGAACCATCTCCTGATAATTAGCTGTAATTAGTTTAGGGTTAAATAGACTGTCTACTGTTTTACATTAGGCTATACACTTACTTATATGTTTCATAATGATATAGCGTCGCTTTTCGATCTCTTGGATTGATTATCTCATTTCTTAACTCCCGTTCTAAATCTACCACAAACATAGGAATGGTTTCGTTACAGCCTCTCAAAACCAGTTGTGAGACATTAACACCCTTTCTAGAACTGTCCTGGAGCTAAATTTGATTCTGCATGAAAGTATTGTTGGCCATTTTATGCTAAACTAATTTGGGGGTTTTCTAACGAAAATGACATCCATACCTATGTTGCCCTTTATCAATGTCCAAGGAACCTCCGGTTATCGAAAATTTTGCAACACCCTCCGTAATTTCTTCATTCACGACGAAACAAATCAATAAGGTAAGTTTGCGGTTCTTCTAGAGATGTAGCTTTATGTCCTATTTGGGAATGGCATTGTACCATTCACATTTATTTGCCCCAATTAAGTTTCGAAAGAAAAATAATATGAGACCCTTAGTCTTTTGTTGATCTCTTACGCTGCCTTCACGATAAACGGTGAAACTGTGCACAGTCCACCTATGGATTCTTGACGCGATGAAATGCCTTTCAGTGTGGAAATCCCAATTGGCTTAAGGAATGCCGCGCTCTGTGCAGTCCAGGAGTCTGCCAACACCACTTGTCAAGGAGCTTAAATGTTTTATTTACACATCATTTCGGAAGGGACTGGGCGCATGAGCTTTGTACTTAAGTTGCCAACATTGCTTAAACATGATCAATTTCTATTTGCTAAGTCAGGAATAGAATAGTGTAGGATTGCACACTTTGCGGAAAATTGTGGTGGGGTCAATTACCTTAATATTTGTGAATTGGGTTGTTGTTATTTAAACTCGATTTATTCAATGTCAGCTTCCAAGACGAGCTTTTGAGGAGTATAATTCGTGAAAACAATGAAAAGATCATTTATTATGAAATGCCAAAAGCGGTAACCTAATTTATCCCAATTTGAATGCAGCCTAATTTTTGTGTAATTCTAGTGTAGACTTATTGGGGAACGCTTTTTGCTTTCCTACAGAAACCCACACCCTTTCCTTCTGTCGAAGAAAAGGCAAAGCTCTCTTCTTATTCACCAATGAAACTGGTTACTCGAATGGACACCAACAGCACTAACCAAAGTCCCATCTCAGACAAGGTGGAGGTCAAATATTCATTTTTTCAAAAAATGAGAAAGTTTCCGCAAAATTGGTCAAGCCTCTCTTGTGCCATACGTGCTAAATGTTGGTTTAGTGTAATTAATGACACTTACCTATCACAGAATGGGTTTTGTTTGAAATCGCAAAACCGATGTAAATACCTACTTTAGGTAGACTAAACATCATTTGCTTTCATTGAAAGCATTCTTAGATTTGAATGGCTTGTTCCAAATTTAATCCTTATGTTTAATAGAATTTATTTTCCTTAAAGGTTTTGGAATCTATGCTTGCTCAAACAGAGTTTCTCTAGATTGAAAGTAGGATTTGAATTATCCATTGTTTCAGATGCGTTTCACCTGTTTATGCAGAAGAAGTGGTTGCTTAGTGAGTCTTGCGAAGTGGAGCTCAAGTTGGTCGAGCTCTCGAATGGCTACTTTAAAAAAGCCCGGAAAACCTATTATATTATGCTTTGAAATGTAAAAAATGAAAGCAAACCATTCCAAGAGAACTATGTTGCGATTGTGCGCGAGCTTATTTACCAATCCTCGAGACGTCCATGTCAATTTTGGAAGGTGGAATTGATTGTCTGAGGTCGTAGATAAAATAGGGAATGATCAGCTCATAACATTTAGTTGGTTTTTTACCTATATCCTTCTGTTAATCTTCAAAGCACAGTTTAAATAAACTAGATCCCCTACATCTTTTATCAATTAATTTTTTTAACAATTCAAAGGGGAACCTAATAAAAACGCTCAGCAGATCGGATCGATATTAAAGGATTACACCTTTTTACTTCATAGAAGATCATCGTCATCGACATCGGCCATTACTACGTGCGAGCTGGAGTTCTGCGTGATGGAAGTGAGTCCCTTTTCAGGGGTTGCTGAGAGTTCGCAAAATTATTGTGACCTCTTCCCTATTACCCTCTTTAGCGGCAAAACCCGACCTCTGTCTTCCCAATATGTTCGGTGTGACCTCGAATGGTTTCCTCCTCGGCGATGCTGCGCCTCAAATTACAGATGCCGAATTCGCGGAAAACCTAGGCGGCACGTCAGTCATTTCCCCATTGCGTCGGAGTCAGATTACTGTAAATAGACTTCTCTCCTCATTCTCTTCTCGTCCACTTCTCCATAGCTAGCTCTTCTGATTGACTTACTTTGTTGCAGACGCCCGTCAGCGTCAAAAATGTTCTTATCGAAAAGGAGTTTTTCCTAACAATACTCCGGCGACTCAACCTACATGAAAACGGCAAGGGTTTCAAGGTAAATTCAGTGAATTCGCTGACTCCGTATTTATGCCATGGTATCACGACGTTGATTTTCATTTGTGAAAATAGCTCCTGCTTTGCCTGCCAACTCGTGCATCGGCGCTGCGACCATATTTTATTGACTACTTTCTCGGACCTACTGCGGCGGATGAGGGATTCGGAATTGTTGAAGCCGTAGCAACTATCTCTGCTTTTCGTGCCGCTCTACAGACTTCGAAGGTCTCAACCTGCCTTGTCATCTCCCTTAGTGCGGATCTTGAAATCATCCCTTTGGCTGAGGGTCAGTTAAATGAAACCAGCTTTTTAAGGTTACTAAAATTGCGACATTTCGTTTTGCTTACCTTTGTTTTTACGTTCAGAAAATTTATGAAATATGTTGAGGCGTTCTTCCATTCAAGCTCCCGAAAGCCGAATAAATTCTCACATTGGCTTGTTTAGTAGAAGCTAAGTTTTAATTTTTGGTTTTCAAGTCCTAGAGTAGATAGTTACAATTCGATTTACTAAAATATTAAGCAAAATAAATGGTTTTTTAAACACAAAAAGATGTGTGCTTCTTTTCATGATATTTACTTCCATTTTTTAAGTGTCAAGTTTCTCTGAGCGGCTCACCTGGCTTTGTTCGGTCATGCAGTCTTAATTAGTTTAACGGTTGAATCACGCTCGGCGAAGTTTGCTTAAGCGTGCGTCGACTCCAAAAGATTATATCACGTGCATTTAATTTTTGGGTTATTTTGATGATATCGGTAGAGTCCCCAGTCCGTACTGTGTCTCATGTTTACCTTACAGCACTTTTATCTATTGTATTTATCTTATTCAATGTCAATCTATTTCACTTTAAGATTTGCAAATTCGCATGGGCTGCACAAATAAAGTCACCCAAACGACAGCATTTATTTCTTTTAAGAAGATTTAGGACGTTGGAGATAGTTATAAACCCCTCCCTGATAGGGCTGTTTTCATTGTTTCCGATAATCACCGATGGTGATAAAAGGTTCCATGCTTTAGTCTTGAATGTCTAGAATTAAAGATATCTTGCACGTGAAATAGGTAAAACATTACATAGACCAGTGATTTTGCCTGTCCAAGGGTTGATTTTTGGTTTCTGTGAGCCCTGGCTGAAGCGAAAGACCACTCGGCTTTGAATTCAAAAATCGTGGGTGACTATCTCTACATAAGCTGATGACAAGTGCTTCTCCTCTCGTTTCGTTTTACAATGGAGGTGACTTATGGTCAAAAATCCAAGATTTGATTGCCAATGCATTCAACCGCTCCACCGAATTGGTTATTGCTGTTTGGAAAATGTAGAGTAACCCGTGATGTAGCACTGATAGCACATCTAAAAATGTTATCCACGCATGGAAATAGGAGGAGGTTTGTGTTGTAGAATAGCGTTCAAATACAACAAGTCTTGCAATCTGTCTAAATACTGCGGCTTTTTTGTTTCCATTGTAGGACGCCTTGTGGAGCATGGTAGATCAACCATCGCTCTTTACGGTGAGGAGGCTCTTCGCTCCCTGATGGAGGAGATGGTCAAGGAGAACATAGACTTAAGCAAACAGGAAATCGAGTGCTTTGGACATTACATCTACCGGGAGGTTAGGTGCTCCTCCACATGGCTATCACTTTTGTACTTCCCTTAGTTGCGCCTGGTTTAAGATACAGATCAGTTGAATTTCAGGGCAGCTCTATTCTAATGATGGCTTCTGTTAGTCATGGCGTATCAAATGGAGGTGCCATCGTGAATCTGTCTAGTAGGATGCATGGAAGTTGTTGAAACCCCATACGACATTTAACCGTTAGCATTGGATATCATTTATACCAACTAGAATTGCAGTAACACATAGTTCTTCGAAAAACCACCAGAACTTGTTCCATGGTCTTTTCTGGTACTATGAGGAAGATTGAGCATGTGGTAAAATAACTCAAGTAAAAGGGATTAAGATGCTATTTAAGGGGAAGGCATTATGGAGAGGAACGTCCGCGAAAGGTGGGTTTACTATTGTGCTGTTGTCTCCTTACTAGCCAGTTAAATTGCAAACTTTATTCTTTTGCTTTCACAAAGATGCACAAAAAAGTATGCAAGTTTTGTTGAAGTTTTTTACAGAAGAAATCAACCCAGTCCTCAAAATCATTTTTAAAAAATTGAGAGTCAATTGTTTTTATACTGTGTGACCTGACAAGGCGCGAGATCCAGTCGGCTCATTACTTAATGCGATTTCTCCTTTGATGCTTTAGGCAGCATTTGTCGAAAACAAGGCGACGAAATGTCACGATGTTGTGATTGACTTGTCACAGTATGCACCCTATCCTGTTAATAAGTAAGTCTTCCCACTTAATCAAGGCCTCCACCCATAATTGCACTCCCACAGCGTAGACATTCAAAGTACCGCACCCTTTAATCTGATAAGGGAACCTTCATCTTGGGTTCTGAACTCTACTGTTTAATTTATGAGAGATTGAGTCATCTGAGTCAATTCTACTCTTCTGTAACCTTGACACCCCTCCCCCTTCCCTCACACGTAGGCGCATTTCCGTGCCAGCCGAGTTGCGACGAAAGGCATCAGACGCACTTCTGCGACCGGAGCAAGGGTCTACCTACGACGGGGAGTTGCCTTCCTTCAAGACACTCCTTAACAGGGCCATCCAGTCCTGCGATGTTGATCTTCGCAGCGCAATCTGCTCCAACGTCCTCCTCATTGGCGAGTTCGCAGGCATCGAAGGTGGGCGACTCGATGTAAAGGAACACTTTCCGAAACACTGCTCTGCTCACAACCTCGTGGGGGCGTTAATTGAATCGGGATGTAACCAAGATACTTTAACTTACTCGAAGGTTACAGACTTTACTACTAGTAACGCCCCACCAGTGAATGGTTTAGTGTCAAAAAACTCAGCGTCAGGTTCCTTTGCATTAGCCTGCCGACGGGGCAGCAGTCGCCAAAAGGTACTGAAAAATTACGAAAGCCTCTGATTTACCTGTCAAGTTGCTAAAAACATTTGAACACTTTTTATGCTAATAATGTTGCGTAGTTGCCAGTAAGAATCGTACGAAATGAGTAGTTACCACAATATGGCGCCTCTGATTTTGCAAGAAGGAAATATCTTTCGCGATCTTTAACGTCAAAAGTATTGGGTTTTACTTTGATTTATTCAGTAGTAAGTGTTGTCTTGCAAGTGAAAACCTCCGGTCTTAATGGCAATCTCGTGTGGCAGTTCACAGAAGAGCATGACCCATCGCCATTTTTTGCTTTTATTTCCACACAAACCTTAGGGATGAAATTTCCTAATCCTTTCGACAGGTTTACGAGAGCGGGTGAGTGAAGAGATGCAAGTGTTTCTGCCAGAGGGCGCAAGCCCATCCACCGTACAGGTGGCAAAGAACACTGCGGGGTTGGCGTATGAAGGCGCCTGCCTCCTCTACACCGTGCTGCAAGGTCCACAGCCGCCCCGCTGTCCCTGGTTCCGCTTCGTAGATGCAAAAGCCTGGTCCTCAATGCTCTCCGAAGTAGGCTGCAGCGCCTCCTTCTCGGGCACTCGCCTCCTCGACCGTCTTAATAGGGACTGCCTTTGGCCCTAGATCTACCACCGCGCACAACCATGCAGTCACACACACCCTCAAACAAACCTTTACGCCACAACTACTTTGAGCCAACCTGTTTTGTCAGCTGCCGTGACGATTATGATACTAAGATTCGTACTTACCAGTGCATTGGCTTATATTTGTTGAGCAGCTTGCTCAAAACTCATGGTAAGTCCAAACGAAGAACAGCAAATCGGCGGTTTGAGTTAGAACTTGGGTCTTGTGACATCGCAAACATTAAGCCTCATTAAACGTTGATAGTATTCCGAATTGAGAACTTGCTAGGAGCATGAGCCGGTATTATCGTGGAAAACGAGGAAGCCAATTTTTGCGCATCAAAATTGGCAGGTGCCGTTTTCAGATGACCGAAATAGGGGTTGAGGATCTACCCCACGCCTGGTGCAATCCATTACATTGCCCTCAACGTTGATGTGAGCTGCTCCATCACGATGTACACAATCGAGACCTTTAGTCACCAGTGGCACTACTTATGTGTTGCGTAGACATGTGCGGGCCAAAACAGGACGCAAGGGAGGCCCTTCGGTGCCGACCAAGCCCGTTTCCAATTTGGTGCAAGAGTTCGGTGCAGTGTCGAGCCGCCGGATTTTCTCGACATCAAAGAAATACCATAACATCATATACCTTCAACGCCATGCAAATGTGTCAAAGTCAACAAAAGAGTGGGACAGTTTTTCGGTGAGGCTGAACAAACAGCACACAGCTCCATAAAAATTACCGGCGCTGTGATAACCATCGACGAGCAGCCCCGATCAAACCAAAGAGGAGCGCATAAACATCGAGGGGTCAAAGGCAACGAAGTGAATACGAATGCTGCAACAAGACCCCGTGAGCCCCATTTGGATTCACCATCCTCCACCATAAACCATAACCGATGCATAGTTGCATAACAGTCGTGGAAAAAGCGAACAGTACAAACACATTGCATTGCTCAAGCAATTTGTACAGAAATGTACCGCACTGTAAGTACGAAATGCAACAATTTCTACAAAACCTTTGTCACCTCGGAGCGGGATTGCAGTTATATACATACACAGGGTGCATAAGCAGAGTAAATATCACAACAACAACTAGTAGTTGAAGGACAGGTACGTTTTACCTGCTTTAGAGTAGGGAAACGGGCTTTCGGAAGTCACCACCTCTGTGTTGATCGGGCTCTCACAGGAATCGCCCTTGAGCATAGACTCGCTATAGGCCAGCATCGGTTGCTTTCCTTCACGCCACGCTTCTGTTAGCTCTTTGAGGAAGGTCATACGATCACAAAATGTCTCCTGATCCGCCGAACACACGAGGTCCGCCAGTTGATTTGAAAGAGGCTCGAATTGGGACAATCGGCAGTCGTCTTTTGGGTGCACCATCCAATCGGAAACGGGAGGAATTGAATCAAAGTCAAAATCAGCCTCGGTCGGGTTCTGGTGTCGCGAAGACACCACCCTGGCCGGGTTATGACTGGCGCCATTGGATTTTTGGAGCTTCCGCAAACGATACTTCATTTGTCGTACATCATTCAGCGTACAGGGTTTTCCAAACTTACGTTCAATGTGTTCCTTGACGGTTAGATTGTCGGGTGCCGACTGTATGAAATCGTTTATCTCAAGCTTCTCATTTTCAGTTAAACGACGGTTTTCTGGGTAAGTTTCAGCAAGCTCTGTCGTTACAGGATGATTGTGACGCATTACAAAGCCAATTATGTGTAACTTTTTCCCCCTGCACCCGATTCTCACAATGCATGGACAATTAATTTTCCTAGTCCTTTTTGAAAAAAAGCTGCGTAAGAGATCGGGGCGCTTACTTTTGTTGTTGGGTTTTCATAGAAAGACTCCTACCGTTTCCATAATGACAGCAAGCATAAGTGATGGACTTGTACACCAGGGTTTCATGTTCAGGTGCACTGTCGGGGTAACGTATGGAGTTACGCTTGACCAGCAGACATCCGGTAGCCTAAAAGGGTAAAGCTTAGGCGACAATAAAACCTGTTGAAATGATATCAGGAGCCTTTCTAATTCCTCGAACGATGAAAATGTCCTGAGAGGCACGTGTTCTTGGAAAACCGCTGTTTGATCCGTAGTCATGTCTCCATCTATAATTTTTGTCGAGTAAAAAAAGTGAGAAACTACCAATATCAACTTCTGGAACATCAGCAACTAGTGGATTTGATTGGAGTGAATCAAGCTTTCCATAGCTTACTAGACCGTCTGTGCCGACATGAGTGTGAAGCATATAATAACGAGCAATACGAAGAGTACCATAACTGTGGCATACGTTAATGAAAGATGGACAATTATCAGATCTCAAAAAGTAATATAAAAATGTAACATACTTTTGGCAGCTACATACATACTGGATGTACTTGTACACGAATATATTCCGATTAGCTACATCATCAGCCAAACGGATGCTTCGCTTAATGGTGTATTGCACGCCACAGGACTACAAATTGCATGTGAAAAAAGAACAAACCACTTCAAATTCCTTCATTTTATGCTTTAATTCCTCGTAAGATGCAAAATAATAGGGCTTCAGTGTGTGTGCGAAGCACTCAGTAGTATCCATCGCGCCGAAGGGGCTAGTTCAAATCGAGCGGGCAAGACATCAAATTAAACAAAGTCTGCAGGTAGGTAAAACAATTTTGGGTCATCTCACCTACCCATAATTATACGGGTTTGCTGGCTATTTTAAGCCCAAGATACTGCAATATGTATTAACTGGGACCTATCCTAAGGAATACAATTTGATCGAAAAACATCCATTTCCGGCCTCTTTTTGTGGATTGAAAGGTAAGGCAGTTATGTTTGATTTACTTCTGACCATTGATGCTTTTGCTCGGACGTAAATAAAGATGTCTCAGACTGTCTCTTATTCATTAAATATCTTGCTTTTAGAGTTATTTTGCTTTGTAGTGCCCCAGTTCGCCACGGAATTGTTAACAGGTCAAAGTAGTATGGGGAACCACATATCTCTGACCCACAGAGGAGTCAAGAGGTTATTGCCATGGTGCGGGAACTATTTCTCGAAGCATAAATACAGATTGTGGTGACTGATGTGCCCGCGTATTTAAGTACAACCAATACAGATATGAAATCAGCATGAATGACCATGCGTACAAGCCGATGATGTGGGAAATGGGTCTAGGCACCCATCTAATAATCTTTTTATTAATGTATTGTGAGTTTGAGCATCTTAAGACTTATGTTTTCGACTGTGTAGGATCGTAACAATTTTAATGTTATCTATATATTGTCTACGACCCCACATATAAGAAGTGATTTTTTAGGCATTTGAAGTCGTGGGTTTTATCGTTTGAGTCTTTTGAGTTGCTTTTTTTATAAACAATAGGGAGCTCATAGACTAAAACATTCAAATCTAATCTTGATTGGCACAATCTTTTACTGACCTTTTAAATGTACACCTAAGGGTAACTGAATTACTTGATTCTACGGAGCGTAAGTAAAGGTAATTTTTTATTTATATTCTTTCATTACAAGAATTTCTATCATGTTGCGTTTAGGTTACTAAGTACATAAAAATTGCATGCCTGAACGTTGAATTGGCGAGTGATATCCTAGTGTTGTAATCGTTACCATGTTGTGCGTTTAAAATGGTTTCCTGTCTGCGTTGTTACGTGATTTTTACTCTTTTCTTAACATTTAGTGGCTTGAAAGCATACTATGTAAATGAGATCCCGTACTCATTTTGCTTGTTAGATCGGCTACAACTGGATAGTGCGGGTACAACCTTTTTTCAGATTGATGTAAATGAAACGGCAGTGGTTAATGACGGCAGTCTTGAGTATCTGCAACTATCAAAAGGCAGGCATAATTTCAAATGCACCTTCCAGTATCTTGGCTTTCGGGAGTTCAGCAGGCCATATGTTCTGTGCTGCCGATGAACCTGGGACAACCCATAAAAATAGTATTTCGAACGGCGAATTGTTTGTTTGTACTCGTTTCCGAATGTGCATAAAGTGCATACTTTGACTTCATGTTCTGCATTTCCTCTTTTGCATGATAATATTGGTTGGCCTAATTGGGGATTCGAAACCACCTCTTCATGCTTGTTTGGAGCCCCTTTATTATGCACCAAGCTTTAAATGTTGTTTACTATGTTTTATCAGTAGTATACTGAGTTCACATCTTTAGAACATTCGTCTCAATGTTTTTAATACCCATTGAGGCTGACAATGCCTTTTTTCATTAGTTCAGTCAGTTACCTATTTTTACTAGCGTTAGAAAACCTTAAATTTTCTTTCACTCTTTTATACTGACAATTTTACAGACCACACCTCAATGTCCATACTAGTCTCCATTTTGAATGTGTTCAAAACAGATCTTTTTTATTGTGAAACAAATTGTTTCCAGCTTACTTCATTAGGTCTCTTTTTTATTTTGTACGCCGACCGTGAGTACAGTGTGTACTGAGGGCCAACACATCCACCCGAACAAGATAGTGCAGCACCCCGAGACTTCCCTGAAGGCGAAAGAAGTCACATCACAAGGGCGGAATAAGTATTTCTGATGTAAGGAAGGACTGAGGTCCACTAACACGGCCAAGAGGCCACCCCACCCGTCATAAAACATTATAGCGTCAGCCCTGGAGCTCCCCTTAGCCTCCTGCGTTGGTCATTATAACGTGGTCGGTGGTGTCAGAAAAGCCACCATGGACTATCTGTGGTGGCCATTGAAGCTCCGTACAACTAAGATGCCGTACTACCAATTCACTGATTCTGCTTCTCAACTGCATTGGATCGTGAGTCTCGTCCTGTTCGGAAACTGCATTGGGGGCGGTGAATTTTCTGGCCACCGCTAGTTGTAGAAAGACTGGCTCAAAAGTAGGGTCAAACAACAAAGTACATTACTGAAAATGTTTTAGTCCGTTCCTCCTTGCTACCTCGCGCCCCCTTCAGTGCTGCCCGGCCACACGCCCAGCTGAATATCACCTATTTAATATCTTTATACTAGTAAGATAAGTAGCTCTGTAACAACACTTTCCCAGATGGTTTACGGCCATGGCTAGTTTTGCTTTAATTGTTGACGACTTCTCTGCATACTACGTGACTGGAATAGCTGTCGAAAGTTAGCGTTTTTTCCAGTCCTTTAACTTGGTGTCATCAGTGATTCCACCGCCTATGGTATTTGCACTTCTTCCACCCTGAAAATGTTTGTCACCCAGCAGTAGAATTATGGATGAATGGTCCCTAAGCTAGAGCTCGCCAAACGCTCCAGCCAGTGTAATGCTCCAGACTTCCTTGAGTTCTTAACAGGACGTAATACCCAGTAGGATATATGCGCTTGCATGGTCCTGCGGAGGACCAAAGGTAGGGACCCCTTTACCAAAACCAAGGGTTACGCATTCAACGCATCATAATCGTGCCAATTGTACGCTTTGAACACAAAGAACTCGAAGCTAAGTTGTTGTTATGGTGAATAAATTCAGTAGGCAATGTTCACGTGTTGTATAGTTGCATTTCATAAATGAGTGTTGCTAAACTGAACCAACTTGTGCTTTAAAATAGACGAAATTTCTTCATAAAGTTTTACCTGTCGTACCAATACGGTGATACATTTAAAATGATTTTGAAGTCATTAAACGCAAGCGGGAGTTAATGATTGACAAATTTGTCAATGTCAGGTCACTAATAGACTCATTGAAATTACACAGACCGGATTTAGACAAATTCATGTTTTGCAAAAATGTATCCCAAAACAAGCTCCACTCCTCCTTGTCCTAGGAACAGGAAGGGCACGCAGAGAACGACTGAGTGGGGAGGCAAGGAAGAGGGGAAGATTGATGGAACTCAGGGCTGCTCTTCACCTCACTCTCTGTCTGCCTATCTCCATCGTTTGTGCGCTTGCATGCACACATCCACCCGTACATGCCTGACAGCCTGCTCAAGCCTTTTAATTTCACGGTGACCTGTCCATCTGTGTCCCTCCCCACTCATCCACCCATCCATCTCTCCCTGTTCCTTGTCTGTCCGCCTGTCCACTCTAATTCATTCATCTCATTCACTAACTCACTAGCTCGCTCCTCCTCTAATGCTCCTGCTTGAGCTGCCAATTCAACATGTCAATCTGTAGGCATGTAGAAGTCACAGCTCCTCGGTCCTCTCTTCTTCTCCCTCCCCTCCCCCCCTTACATACTCCTCCCTGTTCCCTCCTCCTGCCTCTGCTAAAACGACAACTCGTGTAGCATTTCACCATTAGTAGTAGTAGTAGTAGGAGAAGTAGCAGACAGGAGAGGAGTGGGAGGTTGTGCATACATTTGGGCACGCAATTGTGTGCTCCCCGTGCTGATTGACAGCCCCGATTTTCAACCTGACAGATTTATCTACTTTCTCCCTCTCTCACTCTCTCCACTACAAAAGGCGCATTCTCGTAAGCGAGATCCTCGACAATCAGCTTGAGAATTCCTCACCATTTTTACATTGTGTGTGTATGTGTTTAGCGTTGAAAGGCTTTGAGGTGGTTGGGGTTGACTTCGATGAGGACTACGTCATCTACTCATTTTAGAAGGCTTCAGAAAATACAGGATGCCGTTGTTATTTTTGGTAACGAGGTGTTTGAATTCTTGGAAATCACTAATAAATTTCTAGTTGACAATAAATTTTTGTAGTTCTGCTTCACCACCTCCTTCTGAAGAGCTTGTGCAATGGCTAAACAACACTTATAAGTTCGCCACATCATTAATCCCCAGCAAGAGCGTGTCTCCTTTGGTGGTGTGGACCTGTGCCATTTCATTCACTCTATTGGTCTCTTGATCCTTCTGAATGCCACATTGATACATTGACGATGGACGATTGATCTGGCGAGAACTCATGACATGTTGACCTGAGGCAATCACCCCTAATCACAGGTTCTGCGTAGAAGTCCTTGGAAGACTACCTTCAGTGATGTAGTGTCTCAGAAAAGTGAATGGCAATAAGAATGTGCCGTGAGGGTCTGCTCATGCCACCGACAAAAGAGGCTGTCCGGTACTTGTTGGATGACCGCTTTTAAGTCAGTATCCCTACGACTAACAATAGACATGCATGGTGGCAGATGCATTCCACCGTTCCTTCGTACACTTTTCAAACAGGAAGAAACTTCTAGCTCAGTGGAATTGACAAGAAAGATCAGTGATGGTGCGTTTAAGTATCTTCTCAGTTGCACTTTACTTCGGTGACTGGCTTGTGGTGTCTCCTTAAAGCACTGACTGTGTTGTGACGGCTGGCACTAGAGGTTAACCAAAGGGGAACACCATGGAAGAAGCTTTAAAGAGGAAAAGGGGTTATGTAATATTTTAAAAATGTTTGTGGTGAAGGAGCCACTGAGGACCTCTATCATCACACCCCGGTTAGTAGCTCCAGTCCCTCCTGTATGTCAATAGTCCATGCCCTCCCCAGCATTGGGTCTACTTTTGTTATCAGGAAAGCCTCCGGGCCCTTCTTGTTAACCCATGCATGTACGTTTATGATGAGCCACTTCCAGGCTCTCAGGAATTCATAAAACAACTTAAATTTGGTATAACTTGATTGAAGTTATGCAATTAAATGCCCAAAACTGTTGTATCACACAGATTTAACGCTCCAGTCTTAATGAGTGCCCTTTTTTTGCGCGATGAAGTCGTCCTTTCAAACAACCCAATTCGTCATCAGATTATGGGAAACAACCATCGATACCACGGCCATTTGTGGTTGGGATTTCGTTTCATTTGCCAGTAGCAGACCCATTGCACATAAGTCGGAATTCATCCTTTCACACTAAGTTAGCATTAAAAACCTCGCTTTTGTGAGCACTGCAATGCCTGAATCAGTTCCTCCACCCCACTCTCTCACCCGCATGATGCGGACTTGCCTTATTTGCATGGTGTGGAAATAACACCGCTGCTAGCTGAAAGCACAAACGCACATAATCCATGGCAAGAAACCCGCCTGTAGAGTGTGAGTGTGGCCTCGCGGGTGGCCACTGCCAGGAGCCATTAGGTATTCACGAGGTGAAAAGGCAGCTCGCCCCCCTTCCCCTCCCTCTCCTCCCTTGGTCGCTTTCTCATACCATGGTTTATGCCTAATTGTACGTTCGAGTGAGCGTAGATGGGGAAAAAGGCCGCACCGCATGCATTCATCCTACTAATCTGTGCGACTCTGAGCAGGAGGTGTTAATGGCTAGCCTACACATGAGTAGGTTAGGCCGCCACCGACATTGCCGCCATCCATTGGTGTGCACCGAAGAGGAGAAGCTTTTGATGGACTTAATCAAAGTCATTTGGGGGTTGGGAGCGCACACACAAGTCTTCCTACAGTCTTCGCTATTGCAAATACCATGGAATGAAAGTGTGTTAGAAATGTATGGTGACTAACATTGTAATTGTCTGTTTTCTCGCAGCAACAGCCATTCCTCATAGGTTTCGTGCAAGTGTTGATTCGAATTTTGCTTGAAAACAGAGATTAAGGCGATTAGTGAGGGCTAAAACCGTCACCAGCCATCAGATGTTAAGCTTCGCTCTTACAAGAAAGCTACAAACCTTATCAATCAGACGGAAAGATATGGCAATGTCGTTGCTCTGCGATGCAAATACAACGACTTCGGCCCTTAACACCATATATAGGTCGATGCCAAATATTCTCTCCTATTTTTATGTCTTCTTTCCAATCTCAAACACGAAGAGTCTGGTGGCATCTAAGAAGGATGCAGTGTAGCGTCCTGAGACTTTCCTGAAGATGAAGGAAGACTTACGCCACTAATGAGGAATTTGCCTGTGTAGCTTAAAGGATAGAGACGCAAAAATGTGGGGGTTTAAATCAAGGCAACTCGTGCTTGCACACTTGGGTTCACAAGGTCAAATGGCGGTCGTCGGCCTTAAGGAACCCGACTCTCCTCTACTGCTGTATTTAATGATCCTCAAGTCGCCAGCAGGAGCTCCCAAGATTTTATTTTCGAACTGGTTCTAATCAACCTAAACTGACCTTGCTTCCATTTTTCGGTCCCAGCTCCTGAACCCTCGTTGTAATGGCCTAGTACATGGCACATCAATTTGCTAACCGATTTTTGTCAGACCTTACGTCCACAGTCATCTCCCATGTGAAAGCATCGAGGTGAACTTGTTTACCGGTAAGATATTCCACACCCATGGTTCCACCCGTTCCACAAATGTCCCGATGTTTTTATATTGCTCTGTGGATCAGAAAAGAGCCTCTGCCCCATTGTGGCAAGGATTTAGTGGAACTTAGGGGTAAAACACCCCTGACCTTGTTGAATATGCGGATGAATTGGTACGGATTATTAATTACCTCTGTTTCCTCCCCGCAAGGTGCCACGTCACTTTGGTAGGGTAGGTGAAGTGAGCATTGACTGTCCATCAAATACAAACTCAAGCTCAGGTATCGAAAAGCTGTCTACCCTAAACACGCGCATTAAAACCAATGTGCTATCTTTGGAAGTTCCTCTGTCCAAAATCCTTCGACAAGTGTGTGCAGGGCTTTCTTTAATGCTTGGCAGTGGTCCAAACCCTGGTGTTAGCCTTTGAATAAAAGAACAGAGAATACTTTATACATTAGCAGCTGAAACTTCCATTAAGTATCACTTACATAGAAATCCTCAACATTGAAGCCAGGTATTAAAACCACTGGATGAATTCAGTACTAGCCACTGCGATTTTAAAATGGCGCAATCCTTGGTTGTCGCCAGTTTGTTTGTGTTTCAAAACTTGGAAGAGATTTTTGTTTACGCCAGGAGTTTTGCCCTTCCGGAAAGATAGTGTTTATGTGGTGAGTAATGAGTGAGGCCTGTCCTCATTCCCCCAGTCCAAAGACAGAAAGTGGACCTACTTGTAGAGTTTTGAGTGAAGAGGCAGTCGTAGGAAAGGGATCCACATTATGGTGATCAGAAGGTTCCAGGGTCAAATAGTCCCCGGCTTCCCACTCTGCTTGGGGTGCCATTGGGAGGACTAACGGGTATTAAGTCGTTAAGACGCTTGGGAAGATAATGTTCTCACTCCAAATTTATGCTCGATTGCCCCGAGCATTTATCATCCCTTAAAGCTCAATATTGTTTGTATATTCTTTAAGCCCTTACAAATAAAGGATTGGAAATTGCGATGAATACATGACTTACAGCACTCCTCCCCCTGCCCTCCCCTCTCTGTAGTGCCGTGAGACTTGTTGTAGTGCTTGTTCTTGAAGCACTATTTAAAATATGATCCAAAGAGTGTAGCAGTTCGTTGAGAACAACCATGCAAGTGGATGTGATCTAATCTGCTGTTCGATTTTATGTGCCTTTTAAGCAATCAAAAGAAAAGCTACGATCTGGCATTGTTAAACAGGAAGAAGATGCGGTCACATTATCACTCTGGGTAGTAGGTACAATGCTATTCAAAGTTGAAAGGCACTTCCGGTCCGTGCTTGTGTCAAAGGAAGAAATGTTCTATGAAGCGAAGGACATCGGATACTGGATCAGGAAACAGCCACTAGGTTGTAGGAATGGCCTACTTCCTCCTTATTTGGTACGCTTCATGAAAATGATATAGCTACTAGTCTTATCACCTTAAAGTCACTAGCCCAACTCACTTTGTTTGTCAATGACAGGGCTGTCAGTTGACACCCGCTGACATCTCTTATAATTGAGGCTTCATGGTAGTGAATGAGTGAATGAGCCAGGTATGTTAGGTGGCCAAATAAGAATGTACGGTTTCTGATGGGGTTTAATGCAATAGTCTCACGTTACCTCGCAAGGAATTAAAAAAGGAAGCGATCGCTTAAAAAATCATGCAAATTTAGTAAGTCTTAATGCATCAATATAGTTGATTATGTCCTATACTGCCTGACTTGATGTTTTTTTCATTTTATTTTGAGCCAATATCAAACCGGAAGTGGAAGTGGTGGAAGCGCCCCTTCTAGTCTGATGTATAGCGTTTAATGGGGTTGCGGTATGCTATGTCCTATCTAGAGGTACAATGTACTGCCCAGAATCGAAGGCTTCAGACCAATGAGCAGTCTTGGTAATGTGATCAGCAACTCAAGGTCTAGGCAGACCTTCCCTTTTCACCCACAAATACTAGACTTGCAAAATTATTGCCTCTATTTCAGCATCAACAGCTTTCAGCCGAGTCTAGCGTTGAACATAAGTGATACAACACCGCGGTTTCACACACATCAAATGGGAAAGTCGTGGTTTCCACACCTAATAACAGGTGATAGCAAGTTGCCAAGACGACCATTCTTTCTCTTTTCAGCTCTTCCCTCACATCATGGGGGAGGGGGAAAAGGGCTTTTGCTACAACGTTCTTGGAACAAACCACCACAACATCAGTCATTCCTTGACCCACTCCATATTCTCTACGACCTACACAACATTGTCCCCGCCAGACCATTGCATTGTGCGTGTGTGCAAGATGGGGTCACCAAAATTTTCCTCCCAATCTAAAGCTTACCTAAGGTAAGACTTCATATCCTACTTTAGGTTGAGAAATGGAGGAGGATAGCACTTCAAACTCATCCTCATTCTTAGAATTCTTCCACCGGTATTCCTTCTAGCAATGATTGTCACTTTTTGTCTCGGGATAGAAACAGATGTTGTGAGAGATGGGTAGTCTAATCTTGACGACAAAAGGTTTTGAAAAAGCGCAAACGATAAGAGACCACCATGACGATCAGCATAATGAATAAATTAGATCAAAAAGCTTTTTGAAGCCATTTAAACTGCATTATTTTAAAATCAACGCATTCTTATTTATTTATGCAAGGTAAGGACATGCACTTTAAATCCTCCAACATTTCAAAGTTGCTTGGCAGGTCAGAATTTTGCTTCCAGAGGTCTGACGACTCCAGCAGTGAGGTTTCGATGATTATTAATCTAAGACGTGATCTATCGCTGTGATCAAAAATTATCTGTCTTTTGTGCTTTGGACATCATTCACAGGATTATCAACAAGCACGTTCCGTGTAAAGTGTCTGGAGATTTCCTTAAAGGCGAAAGAAGAACCTGTATTGTCAACCTACAGGAAGGTCTCCTGGTACGACCTGGAAGCCATGCCTCCCAGTGAAAGTTCAATAGCTGAGTTTTGACTGCCTGAAAAACTCTAACGAAGAGTTAAAAAATAATCCAAGTATTGCATAATCCCCCTCTCCTTTTGAGGGTCATTAACCTCCCGCCTCGGCTAGTACAACAGTGTCGGTGATGTGAAGAAATAAAAGCTTTCATAACCAGCCGCATTAGTTATCAAAGTCTCTTGCAACTGAGAACATATCTGACCGTTACGTCACTAATCTCCATCGGCAATTTCACCACATCTACATCCACATTTCACCACATCACGCTTACCCAAAGAGCAGTCATTTAGCAAAGGATAGGATTTTAATTAATTTCTTGGTAATAAGTCTTCGTGTTTGCTCCTCTTTGCCTTGTTGTTCTCACTTCAAAGCTTTCCACCCCTATCTATCGAGGTTCTATCCGGCTATTGTGGATTTTCAACTTCATACAAGCACCGTAGACAACTCCCCATGGTTAACGCTAACAGTGCTTTAAATGTAAATAGCATTCCTGCAGGAGGCAATAATGAGGCAGTTGCTGAAGGTGGATATCATTTTTAGCCCTTCTGTTAGGAGTCATCACAAATCCTCCCATCCGTAGCATTTGCCCTTTAGGATTGGATTTGCTTTCCGCTGCCACCGTTGTGGCACCCTTAAGACTTCCCTTGATACAGTGTGGGATGCTCGGGCGGTATGTGCATTGTTAGTTTAAAGAGTGGCTTTGGGACAACCGGCATGGTCTGGAGGCTTGGCTCCTGGTAAATGCAAAAAGGCGAAGCCCTAATTCAGCCTTCACCGAAATCGAGAGTTAAGCAAACAACTAGTGCTTTGGGCATTGATAAGTTGTTATTGTAGGTGTGCATTAAATTCACCTCAAAAGTCAATGCATTTGTCGTATGAGACATTGAGTCAAGGTGTTTATCGAGGTCGATGTCGTTAAATGATATTATGCGACACGCATACAAAGACGTACACATCACACCTCAGACCAGTAATGCATTTATCAAAATAAAGTATGCATTTAATCTTAAGTTTAAACCTTGTTTTCAAATAGGTGAAAACCTATGCGCTGCAATGCTCGTATTATATCTAATGCTTGATCGTCTACTCCACCTCATTGGAAAGCCCTCAGCACTCCTGATGTAGATAGCATTGAAGACTCATTCGCTTGTTATATTTTCTTTTACTAAAACCTGCTTAAGACAGAATTAGAGTAATCTTGCATTTTTTTGAGGATTTATTGGCCTAGGCTATGATTCGCATATCAGGCCCCTGCCACTTGTTGACATTTGAATTCTTTGGCACCTATCCCCTTACACAAATATTTTGAGTCTTGGGTGGACTAGCGCTTTGAAGTCATGGCATGCCCATTTTAAATATCTCAGTCCCTTTCTCAAATAAAGGCTTCAAAGCCTTACCTCGGTTTTGTGTTTATTCACGTGCGTAGGTGTGTGTGGGTGTGTCAACAGCACCCGAGTCTCTCTATGTGAGCCCTGTGTGTATATGCGAAAACAATCCCACTGTGTGAATTTTTGGGAGTATGAGTAAAAGCCTCTCACCTCACAAAGGCGGCAGACCTCAGTACCTTGTGAGTAAGAGAGAGAAAATCTTCACCTTTTTTTTCACTACCCTCACTATTAATAGCTGCGTTTTGGAAACAGGAACTCTATGTCGCAGCATCCGTGGCACAGATGCCTTTTCCTCCTGAATGATCCAATGTGACACATGGTTTGTGAGTGAGTTGTGCCGATTTGTATAAATGATGCTTTACTCTTTAAATACTTTAACAGTTTATCTTACTTGAGCATTATTTCTTTGATATTGACAATGCTGATTATTCTTATAAGCGATTATCACCTCTCTTAGGGAATGGGATGGGAATCAGATAATGATCGTGTTCCCAGTTATTGATAAAAGAAGGATTCAAAAGTACCATCAGTAATGTGCCCCTTCAGAAGTAAACTATCAACGAGCTTAACCATTCACAAAAGTTTGAAGAATAGTTCATGAAAATCTCAATTAGTGAAACGTTTACTTTTTAATCCCTCGGAAATCAACTAACTCTTTGGATAAAAGTGATGCAAGTCGGCCACGTTCAGTAGGACCGCCGCAAGGTAGGCTGTGTCTACACTAACTCCCATAGCATCCTTCTTTTACTGCCAGCTTAATGCATTTAGAGGCAAACTGTCAGTCAAGACAGGCTGCCTGCCATCGTAGTTTTCTTATACAACAGTCGACTGACAGGCAGCATTTGCAGCATTAACATCAGAATCGCCATCTCATACGCAACATCAGCACTAGCAGTAGTAGGAGGATAGTCACGGCCCTCGCTCCTCGCCCCTCTGTCTCTCTCACCCCAGTTTTTCTTTCCACTGAGCTAATGAAGTGGGATGAAGAGCAAACACCCTGGGGAGCGGAGGACTAGGTCTCCTTATTACCCCCTGTGATGGCAGTAGCAACCCAACCAGCCCTCCCGCAAATGGCGTTAATTGACGAGGCAATGTCAGATCGACAACCCACGTCGAGATTAATTTTGAGACTAGGCTTCTTATTCTTCCCTCTTCTCCCCATTAAAAGGCCACCACCTCCCAGTCCTCCTTACTTCCTTCCTCCTTATTCATCACCGATAGCCATCAGTGCCTCTTGTCACTTAGGCCACGCTTTTTTGTGCGATCGCTCCAGTCAAAAAGTAACAGTATTATGAGGTATTGTGCAAACTTCGTTAGTTTACGTAATTGGCAAACAAAAAATATTTGGTCATTTGAGGTGCTCTGTAATATCTGGATCTTGAATAGGCGTAAGAAGGAGTTTACCCATCAGCTGAAGTACTCAACACCTTCTTTGATGAGTAGGACAAGTCGATTATACATTGACAATGCCCTTGATGGGTGAGTACATGGCTGCTCTCTGGTATTTTAGCTGAAATAGAACTAGCAGTCAAAAAGGAGTATAATTTTGATTTCTATACCTCCAGTTCCGGGACATCTTGTAGATGAGTCGAGCATATTTGTCAATGTTAATGTATAGATCGACTAGAATTTTCCCAAACATTTTCAAGGGTATGCACAATTCTGACCATCAGAGATGCGCTTTCTAGGCAATGATTTTTTTAAAATGTGGTTGAAGTAAGTTATCATCCAGCGGCTACAAACAAAGAAGATTTTTTAGTGAAACAGTTATCTTTCTCTAAGTTGGATAGCTTGGAGTCGCATACAGTAGAAACTGATCTTGGACCACTTTCTCAATAGCACACTAAGGGGCGGCATTTAGACGCTTTATTCCTCCATTGACAACCGTTTCCCTCTAAAATGCTGTTGCCCCCGGATCTAGGAGTCTTAGTGGTTTCGCCTCCTCGTCGATTTGGCTGAGGTGTAGTTTTCATTGGGGAACGAAGGAGGCGAGACAGTTCATCGATAGGTAGCAAAATGAGTGACGGGGACCAGTAGGTGTGTGGTCTCGCATGTCCAAAGCATGCCAAGGCCAATGTCTGATTCGACCACCTTGGACACGAAACAAAGATGAAATGTCCGGTTACTATGTTTTTTTGGCAATTGCTAGGTGAGTGTGATATTTAGCCGCTGGATTCACAATATATGCTTCGGTGTGTCTCCCTCTTCCAAGGATCTTTTGGGGCAATGAATTTTAAATGAGGTATTCGATTACTATAATACACGTAAGAAGATGCATGCTCATCCTCTTTGCTTGCACAAAGCCAGTGAGATTTTTCACTGAGACTGCTAGCAAAAGCAAACGATACCTTGAAGCCTCACATGCATTACACTAGTCAGTTTTTGACCAGACCATGGAGATGACCATGCAGTTTTCCCTATTCAACTGATTGAATGAGATAAATTTCCCTCCAACCGAAAAAAAACCATCTTCTGAGCATTTGTGCTGAGAAAGGCTGGGAGAAGAGTCCATTTACGGCTATAAAGGTGGAGGAAAATGAGTATTTTCTAAACTTTTAGTAAACTCAGAGTGACCTGTAACGAAAACGAAGGCAGAATGTTCCCTTGAGATAATATTGTACTTCCCCATTTCCCAAAGGCAGGCAGGAAGGGAGAAGGCAGTTTTAGTGTTGGAAAAAATGCACACAGTCACACAGCAATGGCAGAATTTGTGACAGTGTCTTGTTTATGTTGGTGTAGTCGCTTCCCTCTAAAAGTTGGATTTTATTCCCTGTATCCCTTCATTTTTACTTGCTGTCTACCCTTCCAATCCGCGTTTTACTCTCGGAGTGAAGTAAAATTTCCAACTTCCACCAGAGGGTTGGATTGATGCTTAGTGCTTTATTTTAAGGTGTCAAACTGTTTGCATGTTTTTTTTTTGGTGCGGACTTTGATGTCGCATCAATGGAACCTCGAGTCTCAATGTGTGCTTCAGCATTTTGGGCAGTTCCCGGGCAGACTCGACTCCAGTTACTTTGCATAGTGACTTCTTCTTTGAGTCTTTTTGTAGAGAGGTGTCTCAAACACAATAGCACTGGAGCACAAAGTCATGAAAATGTCCCTTGTAATTTATTTTGCTAGTAGATTAAAAATGCATATCTTGCTTACTGTAAGGAGCGCAATTACTAACCACAAAATTACACCTTCATGAATATTCTCATCAGCTGGATCGGGACAAGGAAACACTATTGTTTGAAAAAGGCCGAGTGAAATTTCCCCTTTCGTAAGACGAATTGGAGGCAAAGCCTTCTACTCAAGGAAACATCAAAATGTCATATGAAGCAGTTTCATGAGCAGGTCTCGACTGGTAGGATCAACACCTTGTCAATTGCTCCTTGCTCATTTGGGTTGTCATTCTCCGGTGTGGGTTTTAACTCTCGTGAATTTGTCTAAGCTGCACTCACTTTTGGGGAGTAAAAGGGAAATTCCTTTGGTAACACCTGGTGATGAAAAAAACGCAGCTTCATTGCTACGAAACGACCAAAGGTGACAAAATGGGCCTTCAAAGAAGACATTGAGGTGGTCATTGAGATGGGAACCATTTGAACCATCAGTCCTTTGGGAAGACACGACAAGGCCTTGGTGATCGGGACACTTCACCAAAGTGTAGTCTACTCCCAGGTCTTGGTTGGAATGGACACCAGTGAACTACCTCTCTGACTGACCAAATAGCTGGTTGCGGTAGTGTATATACTTGATCTTAATTTTTAAACAGATTAAGAAGTCTTAGCCACATCTAAATACACATCTTCTTTACCTCATTTTAATGCGAATAAATGGTTAACGGTAGAGATTGTGGAAGCTTATTTGGATTAATCTTTGTGTGCAAGCCAAATGGGATCTTCGAGTGTCTTGATGAGGTAGGTTGGAATGGTGCACAGTCACTGGGATTGGATTCATTCAAATTTAGTAAGACGAAACCGTTTATACAGGCAACATACAATTCTGCTGTTGCACAAATAAAAATATTTCACGCTTAAAGACATAATGCCTCTCCATCGAAGAGGTTCTCTCTCGAGGTCTGCCACCTTCAGATTACCGTCTTCTTGGAAAACTTATTTTTTGCATTTACCTTGGGTTTACAATTTGTTGATACTTCAGTCAATTGAATTAAAATGTAATCATTGGGAGGGAATAGTGGAGGATACATCCTTTGCTGATGAAGAGTGAAAAGAAAAGTACGTCTTTATGGCTTCGGAAAAGCACATGATCGCATATATTTGATGGTATAGGTAAAACCTACTCATCAGACTCACCTCTTTCAAACTACAAACTCCTCCGTAAAGCCTAAATTTTTGCCTTCTTTTCAAAGTTGAGCTCATAATTCATCGGCTCTTCCATCAAACTGAACTTAAAGTGGCCATTTCATCGAGACTACTGCTGGATGCATATATATTGTGTAGCACAATTCTGCACTCTCTCTGATATTTATGCGTACAAACTCGATTCCGGCATGATTTCAAAATCGTGTAATGTCTGTTTTTATTTCTCCTCACTTGAACTCCACGCCCAATAGCACTATTGTCAACATAATGTGTGGGGCTGGAGTCCATTTGCCACGCTGGTGGGCGATTTGAGAGCGATTTAGTGCCGTATATCACGCGAATTGACTGACAATGACTTGAAAACAAATCAAGTATCTTGATTATCAAAGATAACGAGAGTGTTTCTGGGTCCTTTGAAGTGGTGATTCCGAACAGAGAATCGCTATTAATTGGGGCATTCGCACATGCTAGTGATGGATAACACTACTAATCTGTGGGAGGCTTTGTCTTTTACCAACTACCATTGGGAGAAAAAAAATTGGATTTATTGTTAGAAAGAAATTAGCTTCATGGTGGAGATTGGTTTGAAATCAGTCTCCTTGTAGTGGGGGAGGGATACTCTCTAACCGCAAATTCTATCATAATTCTTCAAGTCTAAACTCCCATTCTTAGATGATTAAGACGAAAAACACCTATAGAAAAAGGTGACGGAAAAAAAGGGGCACCTCTATTGCCACAAAACACTAAGATTTGTGCAATAAGGGTGCGGTTTCAGATGGTGTTTCTTTTAAGTTCTCATCTTTCATAATACTACCATTTCCTTGGAGTTTAAATTCTGCTCTTGTATTAGTGTTTACTTTACTATTTTCCTCTAATCTAACCAAGTTATTGTTGATAAACCGGAGCGTGATTAAGCTTTTGAACAATTTTACAAATGACAGAGACATTTTACTAAAACCTGACATTCGGACTCTCTATTCTCACAAAAAAATGTTACTTTCTGGAGTACATTAACTTCATATGTTATTGAATGCGAATTCTGTGCATTAATATGACCAATACATATTCAAGACATTGGTAATAGTAGTATGCTAGTATATATTACCCTAATATGTTAAGTAGTATGATTCGTAATGGCGTAGATGGTCACAGACTAGGTGCAGCAGCTAGTTGACAGGAGACATGGTTAGTAAAAAAAACGCTTTGTTTCTGTAACATAGATACAGAGTGGGCAGGAATTTAAGTGCATATCTCTCACTCCGCACTTATCTGCCCCGGTCTATCGTCGGTGTCATCATCAGCGTCGTCACACCAGTATACCACCCGAGTCACAAACCAGCCTGTATCCACAAGAAAAATGTGTGGACTTAATAAATGGCCCTCCACAATTGTGTTGAGTCAACTGGTCAGTTGGCCGACGGTCTCTTATCAGGGTTGGTGATCTGGCAAGTCCAAGCTCTGTCTGATTGCGTCTCAATTAAACGAAACAAAGTGAAATCGAACAGAGGCACGTGAGTTAGAGCCCTCAACTAATTGAACAAGTACGAGCTTAGGTAGTTAAATGGTAGAGTAAACAACCTGTAAAATGCTATGGCGAGTAGCTCAATTAATCTGCCATTTACGATTTCAACATCGACTGTTTATGTGGCGTGAGGAAATGGACACACTTCTTAGTGAAGTCAACTTCTGTCACTTGGACAAGTTGTGTTCGTGGTAGTAGGCACTTGATTATTGTGATTGATTGATCACATCCTGAGAATTGATAGACATGCGATTCTGACAACTCGTACTAAGTTGTTTTTTGCTACAGGATTGCATTGTCCAGAATGGGCCCACTACGCTTTCGTGACGCCTTGCATTAATGTGGTTTATTGTTTTGATACACTAACAAATGTGGACTAAATTTAATTCTAAATCGTTCCTCTTTAAGCTCGTAGCTTAATTGGTCAATAGTTTGGAACCATTTTGGCCAAGTTAACCAAGTATTTTAAGGGAAAATTATAGTGCTGGAGTTGTAAATGCTGAAAACTCTGTCTCCCATTCATGTTTACTTACTAAGATATCCCCTTCTAGGGTCATTTTTCTCATTTCCAGAGCTCTAAAAGAGCAAATAAGTCCGAGTCACTATGACCAGTTTGGAATTTGAACTAATGACGCGGAGGTGGCTCCCAACTTAGATATAATGTCTAGGCCCTCCCAAATAGAAGTATGAGTTCCTTTTAAAAATACAGAAATCTACCTCTAACAGGCTGATTTGCATGTCTAAAATGTACAGCGGATTCCAGTTTCGACCACGACCCTACGTTAAGTAGTATCGGTAGTGCTGAGCCTGGTCCTAGAACGAACTTGACCATTCCCTTCATTTTCATCAGTCTCGGGTTCATTTTTATGGGGTCTGAACAAACTATTCGAGTTTTACAACGCTAAACAATCACCACACCTTTCTTCTTCGTTGTTTTCCTTAATCAAATGATAGTGGTGCTCGATATAAACCTATAAATTCCCTACATCTCAATACGATTTAAACGTATTTACTCTCAGATAGGAGAATATTTACGCTTTAAGCTATTTTATTTCACCTACCAATACCATTTTACCTTACTGGCTATATGGGGTAGCAACTGTTTGAAACCTTGCTTTCGGTTTGGGAGTGCCGCATGCTGTAGCCGCTTCCACTACAGTTGAGACGTCCAACTTGGCCAGGATTGACAAACTTATACTTCATGATTAAGGATGCTGATGACTTCAGGGATAGAAGGGACCAATCAAGTGTCCCCTCATACCACTGCTTTGACAATAAACCTGACGTCAGTTTCGCCTAGACATCTTAGCCCTTCTCTGCCGTGGACGAAGGGTGCTAGTGTATTCTACCTAGCTAGCCTATGTGTTAGCATGGTTTGATGTCATGGCCACCGACGACGGTGTCAGCTCACCTAACTAACCACTTTGCCTCATGAATGCATTTCCAAATGAGATAGAGTGAAAAATGATCAAAAAAACATTTAATAAAGCCAAAAGCTATAGATAAACTGTTAGTTCATTACCACCCGCCCCCTCAGTAATCAAACACGTCATTTGTTAATGTTTGGGGCTAATCATGGCGTTACACTGCTGTGTTGAAATATCAACGATGACACGACATCGAAATAAAATAAATATTAGAACTGTCAGAGTGGAACCTTTGAAATACTAGCTCTTAGCCTTAAAACTTTAGAAACTCATTAGTTTGGTAACATTTTCATTGCAACTACCGAAGACCTATCGGAGTGAGCTTGCTGGATTATTCAATGAAACTCGGTTACCCCAGCTTGGACATCTCAACCTGTCGCCTTGTGATGGTCACTGTGAGTCTATTGACAGTGGTATGATTCCCTGTCATGCCACTTTAGTGGCGTTAAACGTCAATATTCTTGTATTATCTGCGACTCATTCACCACCATCACAACTGCTCATTCTATTTCGAGACGATAATTACTAAAGCTGAACCCTCCAAATCGTTGGCTACACATTAGCGGCCACCTTTTCTAGTACATGGAGCTCTCCACGCTAATTTAAAAACCTTACTTCATGAGGTGATTGAACACTTCTTACTTGCCCATTCACAATTAAATTTCCCATCAGGGCAAGTTAAATATCCTTACTGCTACTACGCCTGTTGCTACTTTGACAATCCAGCAGTTAGCCTTTCTGCATAGGCGTCCCAGTCCGTCTCCGCCTCTGCTGCTAAAAGGAAGATGATGATAAAGAAGGAAGGAAAAACCGATTTTTTATAATAAAGAGAGAGGGGCAGAGAGCAAGAGTAGGGGACGGAGACATTAATTAAGTGGGTCGGGAGAGATGTCACTGTCCGGAATCACTTGATCAGATATTGGCCGAGGAAGCTAGGCGGGGAAGATGGAAATAGAGCCCGTGCGCACTCGTTTTAAGAATGGGCTGTCAGACGGGGTGGGCCAAAGACAAGAAGACGGAGGAGGAAGAGGTGGAGGAGGAGGCGGATTGATTAGGCAATGGCGTCTGCTGAATAGCCTCCTAATCGCTGACTGACTGACTGACTGAATGGCCAGATGAATGAATGGATGTATGGATGAATGCCTCTCCACCTCGCTCCCTCATTCTCTGTTATCACTTAAGTAATGTGACGCCATGACCACTTAGACACTGCTGACTTTCCCCCACCACACACACACACCTACATCAGACAACTCTAGCCCTGTCTGTCTCCCAACTCCTGAGTTTTGATTACGAAATTTCTTTCCATCGGGGTGATTATATCTCTCCTGTATGGCCACTATTATAATTCACCTCCACATTGAAGCCGGAGGGAGGTTAGTTCGAGTCTCTCTCCATGGCTTGCAGACACTGTTAGCAGCGCAATTGTGCATCAGCATTCGTTTTTCCATGTTTTTACCCCACCACCATTACGTATTCCTAATTGATTGTGAGATTTTTTAAGGAAGCTTTTCTTTTAATTGAGAAATATGTTTACTTTCCGAGAGAGGGAAAATCGTCAGCCTTTTTTAATAGCTATATTATTTTGTAAGGATCAATTAACCCATGATCTACCATGGCTGGTGTGAGAGCTAGCGCTAAGAAATTTTCTCAAATTTCCTAATCAGCTTAATTATAATTGATGTCGTGATTGATATATCCCAAATGTAATCCGTTAAAAAGAAGTATTAATTTCCTTATTTAAGTAGACCTATCAGTAGTTGGTAGGGTACTCGTAATCGCTGAAACTGGTCCATCTGATTGCTAAACCGAGCCGGCTTGTGACTTTGGTTTGCATTTCAATGGAGAAAACACTTGTAGCCGAGAAAAAAGTGCCCTTTTCCTCTCAAATTACTTTAAAAACCCTTTATGAGTCCTCAAAAAACGCGATTTAATACTCATCGCGATACTTCTGAGCTGTGAAATGAATTAGTGCACCTTGTTTTAAAGAAACGTGCCATTCTCAAGTTATGCTTAAAGTTGGGTTGTAACGCTTGGGCAGAATAGTACCAAACAGATGACTTAATTGACTTTAACCTCTTGGTCATTGGTTTTCAAATAGTCCAGAGATGAACCGACTGTTTTGCTGACACTGTCTACAAATCGCAAAATGGCAGCACTAGCGAACGGCATCGGGCATTGATGACCGCTTTCGACTAGACAAATCGTGGCCCTTACCTCCCCCTCAATCCCTTCTCCTCCCCTCCCATTCCCTCCCTGCCGCTCTACCCTCTATCCCGGCCGATGAGTGGGTATAAAGTGAGGAGGGGGAGGGGATGAAGGGCCAATGCAGGTAATCACATGATGGCAAAGTCATTAAAAGGGCCATTAATGTCAGATCAAAACACCTACTTATGGGCTGCGATGTGATGGGAATTTCGGTCACAAAATTCGCACTCTTGTGTGCTTAAAATGGCCACCCTCTGTGTCATTTTAGCCGGGCTTTATGGCCTCATTGTGCTGCGTCAGCATGATTTTTACGTTCTGGTAAGGCCACGATTTAAAAACAAGGGCAATTCATGATCTTTGCCTTTCCTCCTATCCGGTTTGAAGGGGTAAATTACCCAGCCAATGGGCTGCAACATTAACTTCACTAGAGAAGTGATCAATTTGTGACAACTAAAGGCATCTCAAAATTTGATTCACTGGGTGGACAAAAAACAATCCTTTGTAATTTGGTGTCAATATGTGCTGTGAGTGTTACTGCATTACCCATCTCCTAAAAGTATGCAAACGATCCTGTGGGCCGTTCTATGCGTATGAGTAGGCGTGTATCAGTAGAAAAGGTCTACTTCTGGACCTTAAGCATCATTTCTCTCTTAGTAAACTGTGTAGACGGAAAAATGGGCATTGCACAAACTGAGGATGTTATATTACCTAAATAGCGCCTACTTAAATGGGCAGTTTAGTTTTGTAAACTAATGGATTTCGTAAACCACGCTAATCGCACTGAAATGAGATCTTTTTAACCAATCGGAGCCAATTTGACCTGGCTTTTGGGTCATGCCTGTAGCCCTCCATTTCTTTTGTACGTCTACAACATAATTCCAGCCCGGATATTTACCCTTCATTTGTCTTCAGAGAAGTCTCAGAGCGCTAAAACTACGGACAGTTAAACTGCCTCTAGCTGTATAGTGACATTATTTAACAGTGGAGCTTCACTGGAAAAATAGTCAAATAAAAAGGATTTTAGCTACCCATTTGTAATGCTAAAGGGTACCCACCTGCCATCTCTAAGGAAGGACGCACAACAGGCTTCGCGAGAATGGATGCAATGTTAGTACCAATGAAACCACGAGATAATTATTGTGCAACGCCTGTCCCATTCCACGACTGCTGACATGGTTTCGTATCGCACCCACGTGCAGTGGGCCACGCCTAGCCCTCTTCACTCCCCACTTAGCGCGTCGACATGGGTGGCGGAGTGAAGTACGCACACCTCTAACGGTGGTCTGATGCTTCTGAGAACGGTCGCCATGTTCCAAATGAGCACAGGGCAGGAGTGTAGGGGCAAGGATGGGAGGGGGAGGGGTGAGTGGACTTAATGACAATAGCCGAGTGGTCGGGTGGTCTACTGCCAAGAGGAAATAAGCACCTTGGCGCAGCCCTGTATTTGAAAAGATCTATTTATCGTAGCTCTCTCCATACTACCCTGTGTCTCTATTGCCATAGATACATTATATACTCACCCTTGTCCTCCCTCCTTTCTCCCTCTATCAACAAAAATGCGTGAGAATATACGAAAAATGGACAGTAAATTCACTTAAGCATGCCAATGTTAATGTCCCTGCACATTATTAGTCCATTCCCATGCTAGGAATGCTTCAAACAAACATTGCACAAGGCAAGAGAGAGAATATGTCATTCATCACCTGGGATGAGATAGAGAAGCTAGGACCAACAGAAAGGTAATAATTTTTTCCTACTTTGAAGGCTTGTTTGAAATGCTCCTAGACGTAATAGTGATGGATGTGTGTTAGTCTAGATGGGAGCGTTTCATCCTAACCCTTCTGTCCTGCACCTCTGCAGGCTCATTTTTCCATGCCTTTTACTTGTACCCACACGGAGCTCTATGCCAAAACCTCGGTTTTGAAGCGTAGAACAGCTAGAAGGCTGGAAACATGGAATCGCATGAAACAGAATTCTGGCATTATCAACCCACAGTTCAAAAATCATTCAGTCGGCATCTTTTCACCAAAGATGGTAGTACAAAATCTGTATTGTGTTATGTTTAATGTCACATCCGTGTATATTTTCAAAGACCAGCATCACTACCGATCAGATAACTGGTCACTCGCCCACATAATACTTACCCTCTGACTGTTTACACTAGCCAAAGGAGGAAAGGATGATCGTAACTCACTATCGCAGAACCGGAAATACCTCCGCCATCAGTGCCATTCCCCCGCCTCCCCTCCTCCTGATATCTGGATGAGTCAGTGCGGGGGGTGGGGGCGGATCATAACGGGTCAGGCGTAGATCTCTGACCCTACTAATTTATGGCTATGATTAACGGTACAACAATATGGCGACAGATGTCAGTGGTAGTGAATGCGGGCGCCCTGTGTGTGCAAGCGCGCTACCGCCATAAAGCTACAATGTGGAGCCTTTTGTTGTTGATGCTGGTGACACGCAATACCCGCATACCGTCAGACACACGGCTGATTTTGATTTGTGATGATGTGGTGGTAGTAATAGTAGTCACGGCCTTGTAAACATCATAACCCTGGTTTGGTAATAACCTGTCATCATCATGTTGTGTCACCTAGCCTTCGGACTCATGTCAGTGACATGACTGATGAAAGACTGTAATCAGCCTCATAATTTAATGCTCCAAATCTATGCTTTGTTGGGACTTACGTATGGCTTTATTTTGAGCCTTGTACCCTAGGAATGTTGCGTCACAAACCACCATATTTTTGATACATTAAATTTTTGTAGTTGGATGAGCAGCCATTATATTATGATGGCTTTAAGGAGCTGTTGGCATTTAAAAATAGCCTCTTCAGAAGTCTAATTACTTACAAAGCTCAAATCAACTTTTCTGTAAGCCCTTCTCTTTCATGATAGAATTCGAAAATTTATTTTTTCACTTAAGTTGTGTCCAAAGCGCTCTACGTCTGTCGTACTGGCTCGGCCAATCTTTCAACATATGAGGGGATAACCTTTTCACCAAGCACACATTCTGGAAGAGATAGATTTTTGCTTCTAGAGTAGCCTATAATGTTACGTCTCCATAGCGCATTATCACATGCTTTGTCGACTTCCTCACTCTGGAAATGGCTACTGACGTGAATCTCAAGAGCAGTCACCCTGTGAGATGGAACAGAGGGAATGGTGGACAAATGTTTCTTGCTTGATGTTACCTGTTGTTCGAATGCAATAATCACTTGATGAATTAATACTCCTTGAAGAATGGGTTTTTTGGCACTCTGTAGCCAAATTAACTTGCAATTCTTTTAGCGACTCTGCATTAATGTTTTCAAATTTAAATTTCCACTTGCCTTGAAACCAAGACCTCGGTGGTTTGGCAAAAAGTTCTTCCTTTATTAAATGAGCACAAATTTTGACAGCATGACGTTATAGGAATTTAAATGTCTCAACAACTGAAATGTCATTTTACTCTTCCTTCGCGCGCTTGCTCACTCGCCCGTCCGTCCGTCCGTCCATCTACTCTAACGACAAAAGAATGTTCTGCTTGGGTTATTAACTCGACCGATTTTGAGCTTGGAAGCACAAAGCGCCAAGCAGTTTGACTTACCAAACAAGTTACACGGAGCCTCTTTGAAGTCTTTTGCCTTGTCGTAGCACGAACAGAAGGTTGAGTAAGAGATAAACTAGGACTCCGTGGATAAAAACAGTTGGGTCTGTGAGAACTACAATAATTTTAAAGACGTCAATATCGTTTGACACCTTGGCAACTTAAAATACTAAAGATTGCTGTTTTCCAATTCCTTAATTCTTAAGGTTGGTAAAGCGATGCATCTTCTTCTAGGCATTTCAATGAGGAATTTAAGGTCGAAGTCACGTAGAAACCTTCTATGTAGTTGGGACTCTCCATTCGTTTGACATTAAAGAGAAGCTAAAAAACAAATGAAGTAAAACTATTAAACGGATGCCACATTTATCGAGGCAGTTAGAATTGTCAAATTGAGAGTAGTTGATGTAGACTTTCAAGGCGAAGGGGTAACAAAACCTGACGTCAAAACGGTTACATGTTCACTTCTGTCCACAAGTAAATGGAAAGGGAGAGATCGATGCTTAAATTCTGAATTATGCGAGTTGTAAAAATTTCACATACTTCACTGCATGTTGGTCTAAAACATAACGCCCTCTTAGCATAATCATAAAGGAGATGGGAAGCAGATAATTTGGATTCAAACAGATGCTGCCATTAGCTAAACACCTGTAAGTACAGTCATGAGGGTGTCCAATCTGCTGCCCTTTCCAAGAAAGGATACTTGCAAGTAAATAACCTACTTTGAGAAGGAAGGCTCCCATTGCCTCGTAGTTTCACGTTCAAAATACAAAGGGCATTCTCGATTAAGAAGGAGGGTAGTGAGAGGCGCTTGAAATCGGAAGGAGCTCTTAATTGGAACTACACTAGCACACAGTTAAATTCCATTTATCCGAATAGAGAATAATGCGAATCACGTAGGGGGTGAATCACAAGGGGAGGTCACTTTGACATGACCATAGCAGGAAGCTCATTCAAATTCAAATAGACACACTGATTGACGAAGGAAGTGTAAGGACATCCTGGACAGCACTTAATGCATTGGATGAATTTAAGAGCCAGGGGTACCACGAATCCCACATCTACTTAGCCCCTCTTTTTACCCAGACCATAGACTCCTTCTAAATGCGAATGACTGCCATATCTGACAGGTTTGTTATGAACGTGTAATGCCTATTTCCATCGATAGAGAAGCTGGGATAGGGAGATGTTCACATTTAAACGACGAGGAAACCTTCCACAGTATTGAAAATGCTCAACCCAGTAGTGGTTGCTGGTCCCTTCAGTTGGTTCGACAGCTCTCGATCAAGTGAAAATACTGATTTAAGGAAAAAGTCCTTCTTCCTCTTACAGTTTTGTGCTTAAAATAGGGAGGGACGATTCATTCTACAGACAGACGAGTAGGTGGACATAGGTTTAATTCAAACCACTACAAAATGTGTAATTTAGCTGACTCGACTCTTGGATAAGGGACGAAAGAGATGAGGAGCGTAAATGCTATTTTAAAATTCAAACAAACGAATGGATAAAAAAATTCTTCAAATTCGGATGAATGTTATCGTTAATAAACCGATTTGAAACGTGAAGACTAGGACGCGGAATATTCGGCGTCCACGACGACGAAAAGGACATAAGCTCACCTGTTGATTCTCATGGAAAGCTTCTCCACTTATTTGGTTCTATGCTTGAATAAAATGTAATGCCTTCCCATAGAAACTATAAGGGTGAGCAGGCTAGTAACTTGAAACAGGGTTGAGAGTACCGTCGATGAATTTACTGATTTGGAAAAGGGGGTCCTCTACCTCCAGCGTTTCTCTCTTAGAAGGAAATAGGGTCTCCACAAGTAAACAGAGCAACAGTTCAAGTGCTTTTCTGTGGTACCGGATCCACCTTGAGGAGCTCGATATATATAGGGATAAAATCTAATTACACGGTAGGAAATCTGTTCAAACTCAAGTAAATACCACTTGATATCTAGAACTTATAAAGAAAATAAAACTGACCTAGTCGAGAATGCCTTCAGCTCCTAAGTTTTAAACATTGTGAAGATATTGATTCCGTCCACATATGAAAGGAGAAAGAGGAGAAAATCGAGGTGGACATTCTCCCCCATACGGGTGACAATGTGGGCGATCTGAGGGTTGTAAGAGGAGCCCGGAGAATGTGGGTAGGGGGGAGGCTCTGAGATGGAGACATTTTTCCAAAAAAGGTGTCAGACAGGACGCGAGAGGGATGTCAATTACCATCCTGTTGGCTCGGACGTGGCCACAATAACCCGTGTGGGGCACAAATCACTCCGCCCACGTCGTTGCTGTCATCAGCGTGGGTGCGAATGTGAACACACTTGGTGTCGCTCAGTCGTGCCTGATTGACACTTAGTGGGTGAGGGGGTGGGGGGGTGAGAAACAAAGAAGATGGGCAGGCCAGTAGTTGTCACCACTGACGAGGGAGGGAGGGAGGGAGGGTGGAGAGAAGGGATGAAAATAGATGTCAGGAGCCAAATCTCTTCAAAGTCTGTCCGAAAACCCGGGTAAGCTATAAGTGGTTTTTTCTAAAAATGACCATAAATTATCAAAAATTGCAATCATTCGTCTCAGTACATGTAAAATACTCCTGACAGCACTGCTACTTTTGTAGAAAGAAGGCAGTAGTTTGGTTTATCCCTATACCAAAATGTGTCACTGCCGAGCTCCACTTATGGGAGAGTGGATGCCTGTTTTATAGAGATGTTGCGGCGCAAAAGAGATTAGTGACCGTGACGTAAACAGCCATTGATAGTGACAATTAATCATAAAATAAATCATTTAGTGGTAGAAGAGGCTCAGAAAAGGTCATGAACAAAGTTGCTATGCTTAAATAAGCCTACCAGAGTCACACGCTTTTGTTGAAAAATCGGGATGCACAGACTTAGACACCATTTGACAACGCTGAGCATAGATTTTTATCAGAACCCAAACCAAGCAGTTAAAAACAGAAATCAGATCTAAAGTGAGTTCATTAAAAAAAAAATAATTTCTTCCTATTCCATTTCCAAAGTGTAGGTCGGAAGTTCAAATGGATGTTGTAGAAATAGGGCTTTTACCCTCAAAACTGTTTACTGAGACAATGAATCATTTAACTTCTTTGGTGGTGTTTAAAAGTGGCAAGAGAACCGTGAGCAAACATTTTATTAGAAAATTTCAAAATTTTTAATTGATAAAATATGCTTGAACGTTTCTATCCACATTTTGAAAACGTTCAAACCAAACCTTTTACTCCTTCCCGATTAATGTGCTTTTGACAACCCGATTACAAATCAGTACGGCTTAAAATCAAAAGGGCATGCTATGGCAACTGACTCAATCGGTTTGAGAGTGAGGTGACATTTTTGGCATTAGTGATTGTGTCTTAAGGGGTGACAAGGGACTTAATTGTAGGTTTTTAGCACAAATACGCCCACCTCTTACGATTCTCTCCTGGCAGTAAAGATTTCGGCGACACCTAACCACAATTGTTAATTTTCTCCTTCTCACTCCAGCACTCAGTAGTGTGACATGTATAATTATCCAAATTTCAATCAGTCCTTGTTTGAAATGATGGATGGATAGACGGGTGAATGAATGAGTCGAAGGATTGTCGTGGAGGCACACGTAGCCATGGTCACCTCCTTAATGCCTCTCTCGCTCCATCTCTCACCTCCTGTCCTGATTGACAAGAGGGAGTGAGAGGAAGACGTACAATTGAAAGGATGTCCACCACATACAAACAAACATAGTAGAAGAAGAGGAGGCGGTGGTGGTGGAGAAGGTGTAGAAATAATGGTGGTTGGTAGGTGCTAAAGTGGGAGTAAATACATGCGTATATACAGAGACAAATCAGGAGGACAGCTTTGGAGTGCGCTGAATGGTAGAAGGGGAGGTAGAAATGACAGCTGTCCATCACGAAGCGACAAGACAAATGGACACACAGTAGGGCTCAGCGGTGTAGAGAGAGAGAGAGAGGGAGCAGGATAGAGCACATGTCTCCTTCTCACATGTGAAAAAAAAACAGTTTGATTAGAGCTTTTATAAATTATAAACAAAAAACACTGCTGTGCAGCTTAGACGACCAATTTTTTAAAGAATCACTGCGCAGTTATTAGATCATTTTGACAATACTATTGAGCTTAAAAGTATTCACTTTTGGTAGTTTCTTAAATCTCTACTCCAACTTGCAAATTGGCTGCTTCGAGCAATAATTGTGTTTTCGTCGACCTGAAGGGTGAGAATTTGCGTGTGACTGCAACTCCACCAGTCACAGCGAGGTGTGAGGTGTCTATCAAAGTCCTAATCGGTTTCTCCTCGTGAATGATGGTTTGGATGAAAAATTAATGCGAGGACTCATCTGATACCATATCTTAAAAAAGGTTCCATCTTGGCGATATTACAAAACAAAACCTTTTTTTCTCCATAAATAGGGGTTTGAAGTATTTACTGGGTTCTGGTTCGAGGACAGACCTTAGAGGTGTATGTCAGAGTCTATCATGGAGAGAGGGAGAGAGAGAGCGAACGAGGTAGGGATTTGGTGAGTGATAATTGTGTGTACTCAAAAATGCAACAACATGTCAGTCAAAGCAAGCTGTCTAACTTGGCAAGATTTGGTGTGAGAGAATCATCAACCCTTCTCGACATATCCGTCACATTTAACGATCTACATGATGACATTGCAAATTAATCGTGACTAGCATTAAACGAGGAATTGAGCAGAGCCTACCACTCAACACTCTTTGTGCTTTAGCCATTTGATGGTCAAGCGGATGCGAATTCTATCTTGTTCTTAAGTCGGATGATGAGCCACAAGGAAGGACAGAATATAACCATGAAATTAACCATCTCCCTTGGAACCTACGTAACCAAGGTGATAAGTGTCTGATGCAAACAATGAAAGTGACTGAGACTTGTGTACACAATTATTTTAATAGTTCCACTTTCAGCTCAAAATCTTTGGACGTGTTTTGCATTTGAAGCAATGCAATTTTACGGCAGGAGAGACGGCGAGGCCCACAGATTCACACCCTCAGTGCTATTCGAGGGCTCTCTTTTATTAGTACTTCTCATAATCAGGTCTGCAATTACCCAAAGCGGCAGCCAGAGGAGTAATTAGATATTTAACTATCGTCAGAAATTGCGAAAATGCCTTTTACACCTTCTAAACACCGCACCATTTCCCAAAACAATGTCTTCTAAAGTCAAACTCATAAACAGCTTGAGTGAAGGAGGAAAAGTAGATAGGAGCACGAGAATCTGTCACCTTGGAAACAGTTAGTTTTATTAGTTAGTGATTAATTGTGTTGTAAATGAGTTCCAACCTTGTTGACTCCTTTTTGTAACTAGTTTATTAACCAAAATATCTGACGTGGCTTGAGACTCTTCTTGAGACTAACGGAGACACAATGCTAGGACTTGGGGGCTACTGGAATTGCCCAGAGGTCCGACCGCCCCGCCTAGGTGTAAGGGTGTAGTCGGTTATCGAAACCGTGAGCCAATCAACGCATCTCAAAAAAGTGTTACGATTGTTAGCCATTTTTCTTCGAATCTCATGCAAATTTAAGTACCTGATTCAGGCTCCAATTAATCAGGAATACATAAATAATGCACCACTTTATCCTGACAATGATGTTGTTTATAGCTAATCTATCGATTTGAAAACAACAACACGGAGCTATAGTTTAACAAAGAGAAAAATCGGCATTTTGTCAGACCCCTTGGGATGTCACTAGAAAAGTAGCGATTTCATTTGATTTGATTAACAGTCTTCTAACAGCAGTTCTGTTATGGGTCGGGATATTTTTTTATCCTTATTAAAATTCGTTTAACAAAGAATCGTTTACGTTTCTTAATATGGAATAAGATTGAAGATGCTCTTTGCGAGTTGCTTAACCAGCGGGTCTAGACGGATCACCACTGATTGAGACATAATGCTCAGATAAGTTTAAATGAACTTAAATAGTCCAAAATACTGTCAAGTGATTAGGTGATCACTCTGATCTCATTTTATTTGCTCGTTAAGGCGCAAATTTAGCAAAATTCTATAGTTGTCTTTAATACATACTACTCGCTCTAACGCCTTGCTTATTTGGGTGGTCTAGAGGCATGCAACTGTTTATTCAGTTTTGTTTAAAGCTGACTCAAATAAATCGTCGTTATTCGTTAAGAGGAGATATAAATAGGGACATTGTAAATAAATTAACTAATCTTCCAGAGAATCAGAATCACTAAAGACATTCATTTTTATACCCATTATTATCACCTGCTAGCCAATGACTTTCAAGTATCGATTATTTAGATTTCTTTGATCAGCTAGTTAGATTAAGAAGTTGGGTAGGAATGCATTCAAAATTACATTTTATTGTAGAGGACATAAATTTAGATGTCTAGGATTAAGACGCTTAAACAGCAGAGGGCTGTTTATGTGTTAGCCTTTAAATTCGCCACCACTTTGATGGTTTGGGGGGCCTCCTTGCGAACAACAATTCAGCGCCATCATCACCAGGCGAAAAATGAAATGCACGCCTTTATAAGTCCACCCGCCTGTCATATTGCTGACACCTGCCTAGACTAACACGGTACAGTGCTGTACTAATAGAGCGTTGTGTGATGCGAAGGAACGAGTGAAAATGATACGCTGCGCAGGTGACAGACGCTTCAAAGGGTCTGCATGCATAGGTGTCTCGGCTTTCCAATCAACAGGCCAAATTTTGGCGACTCTTTGTAATTAGTAAAGAGGACCGTCTACTCGCTGAAATGCAAATTCAAACTCAGGAGAATGTGTCAAGTGTTATATTATCACTTCAACAGTCTAAGTTATCGATTAAATAATTAGCTCATATCGATCCGCTATACGACAGACGATGATTCACCGTCATCTCGTGTTACCTCAGATCGCAATATCACCTCAAGTAAATTACACCAGATACACCACGAATGATTTAAGTCAAGATAACCTGTTAAGTATATTTATTTAAATTAGCAGTTCCTAATAATATTCCCTCCTTGTAAATCGCAACAAAAATAGAATCTCATTTGACTGCTTAAATGAAAATTAGGGGAACTGTAAAAATTGGGGGGCTAAAAGATCTCAGAATGTAAAATCAGGAGGTAAAAATTACGCAAGAAGTAAGGGAGCACTACCTCCAAGTACGGTGATATCTGCGGAATTGTCTTGAAGTGCTGCATGTCAATTAAGTCAGCTGGTATCAGCTCCTATTCTAATAGCTTATAAACCCGTTAATTAGTATAAAAATGGTGAAATAAACTAAACAGGCCTGGAGTCTTGTTTGTAAAGGAATGGAAAACGATGCAGAGTTCCTGCTAGAAACGACAACTCGCTATAATTTATACGAACACATCACTTTTTCACCTTGATGTAAGGCAGAGCTGATGTTTAAACTGCACTGCCATTTCTTCAACCGGAGTTAAGGAGGGCAAGCAACACCTCTCTACAAAGGCTCATATATTAGACCTAGAAGGGGGGAGATGGGATGAAGCAGAGGGAGAGCAAGTGTGAAATCAAGATTAATGGGGCTGGCATCCAGGCAGGCGGGTGATTTTTGTAGGTGTGCGGCTTAATACCAATTGCTGCCGCCGGTTTTCAAACACCATCTTTCGCACTCCACACCATATCCTTTCCATCACCCCCCTTCTCTCTACGTGTCAACTTGACCCATAAATCACGCTCGATGACTGAGAGTGTTTTTGGTCGTCAGCCCTTAGATTGGACGAAAGAGATGTCGCGGTTTGATGTGTGATTCGCACAACCCCACCATATAATCAACTCCAGATCGGATTCAACAGCTAGCTGATAGTAATGATAAGTTTTAAGTGCAAGAAATTTGAAAATCTAAATGGTTTTAAGTGCCTCAGAGACCTTTCCTATTCAAGGTCCAACATATGCTCCGTTTGTGAATCGTTGGATGAGCACCATCCTTTAAGAATTAGGATGAATGACACTGTTATGGTTTGTGGGTTTAACTTGATTGCTGCACAGCTCACTGCGAAATATAGCTAGAACCATCAAACAAACTTCACCTCAGTGAATGCTATTCATCTGAAGGTGAGTCATCAAGTAACGCAAATGAAGTTACATTAGTATCGATTTTGTCATTATCGATTTGTTTCCAACGCTAGATTAATTAGGTTTGCAGAAAGTGGAGTTTAATTAACTCGGATTACTGCTCTGCAATGATTGCCTAAATAAGGCATTTGAGGCAGCCCTTTTTTGTTATCAAAGTCAAGCTTAGACGGCTCGCGATGGAAGACTGTTACCTAAGGACGGTCAAATCAGTTGCGGTACATGATGATAAGTAAATTTGGTTTACACCACCACACACCATAGGTCGCTCAGTTTTAATGCACGTCACATTCACTTGAACAGGTATTGTGGTCATGTCCTGCTAGCCCTCCATCACTAGATAGGCAATAAAATGAGGTCAAAGTGATAGAGTATGGTCTGGATAGTGTGCTCACGCGTTTCACTATCACCTGACTGTGAGTTACGGTCAAGTAGGCGGGTGCTTCGTTCAATGTATTGCCATTTTGGACAAGAGTACCAGAACATTCCATTTGAATATCTTGTAGATGATGATTATGCAAATTTCGAGTGTTTGATTTTACAGCTCATGTGTTACATGATAGTGCTTGAAATTAGGTCACTGTTCACTCAGAAAGGTGTCTTTTATCACAATGTTATTATTAATAATCACACACGATTGCGATGCAAATTGGTTGAATACCATGGGCGAAATACGGGTGACTAATCGGCCTAGATTCTGCAGACAATATCGCGTTACTGGCCGAATCGAGGACGCTTCAACAGAAGATGACAACCATGGTAGGCGTGCTTTTATGTAATCGCAAACCGTGATGATATTATCAGCCTCTCCATATGTTTTGAGCATGGACTTGAAATGTGGCACTCCAATTCGAGCGGTACTTCTGTAGAGAGGGAATAAATGAATGCGAATTAGATTAGTCTTTGTGGACAGAGGAGTACCATACCTGATTCGCCCGTATTAAAGCGTACAGATCACTTTTGAGGCCGAACGTAGTTTTATGATAGAATGATTAAGGGGGGAGGGGATCAAGTCCAAAAAGTTGCATATACGCTCTGTCACAGCCCTGCTGCTCCCTTTGTAATCATCTCCGGGACAGGAGCGAAGATCGTGCGATGAGACTTCATCGCTGTGTTGAACAGTCAAATGAAAAGATACTCCCGATTGCGAGATGCATTATGAAAACTCATTTGTCACACTGTACTTAAGACTAGATGATATTTAGAGGTTGGCTAAATTTGCTGCTTCCTACCTCGATGCCATTATGAGGCTGCGTAATCAAAGATATCGCAATATGAGGAGGTATATAGTTTGCGATGGCATTCAAGATTCAGTTTCTAATTCAATCCGTTTTGGCCTAATTTTACTCTAGTCCTATTCACTATGGTAAAAAGTGTCGCGATTTTGGCGTAACCTCCGGTTGCAGTCTTGAAAAGCAGCCATCTACTCAAATAAGCAAAAACTGTTGTCTTTGTAAAGTAGGTTCACCATCAGTGTAACGTTCAAGTAGTCTCTAATATAGCACTTTATTTTATAAGTAAGGTTACTAATAAAAGTACGGAAGAACTAGAAGATGCCATAAACAGAGTCCATGCTAACTCATGGGTACAACTGGGGAGTTCTGCGCGGTCAATCATGCACTTAAAAGAAAACCCATTGTCAAGGTCCATTTTTGTGATTGAGCAGAAACAGCAGTTGATTGAGAATTTTGCTTTAAAAAACGATTTATTCAAGCATACCTTTGTTAAATTCCCACAGAGCGTGTGATTGTGTTCAGTTATCTTCCTCTCCGTCCATCAACATCGCTAAAAATTTCAATCATCGAGGGATGACAAACAACCTCCACAGTGTAGTGTTGTTATCAATTTTTCACAGACTTTTATGCAGAAAGAATACAAAGGTTTTTTTTATAAACACACGTATACTAGTAATGTTCTTGTAAAACAGGCATTTTCTCAGGCTCCTTCTCACCACACAATTGCGCAAACATTTACTGGCTGTGAAGGTCGTGTTTGGAGGCATTAAATCGGCCTTCACGCCTTCACTTAGTCAAACTTGGGTGGTTTCCGCTTAAGAAACAGGCTTACTCTTAAAAAGAAGCGCTATGCAAGAGAACCACTGACAGGCGATGGCCAATGACTGCCATGAAGGGAGTAGGGGCTGCGAAATAAAAGGCCTTTTCAAACGCGGCGAGCTGGCGTCACAGGTTCCAGACAGACCAACGATGACATGGTTTTACTGCCGAGCCATAAAGTTTAAACGAAACTAGAGCTCTTTTTATTTGTAAACTGCTTGTCTCCCTACTAGACTACAGCAGGATGGACGATTTACGGACCTCACGAAATTCGGTGCGGTTCCTTTAGTCTTCGCGACGTCTTGGTTTTTTTGTTTGTTACCCTTATTCGTAATAAATGTGATGCTTTGTAGCTAACTGAGAAGAAAGTTAATCTGGCGCATGTCCAAATCGCATTACATCAAACTTTTGACAGAAATGGCGTTTGTTATTGCGATCGTTCAACTTCGTGGGTGGGATAATATTCAGGCTTCTTTTCAAAGGCATTTTTTAAGCCTTACCAAAGGAATAATGCTACGCTTTTCTGGATTATTATCCTCATTTCCTGAATATCATTCAAACACAAAACTTAAGAAGCACAAATCTCAAATGAATGTGTGAATGCTAGGATAAAAGAGTTTTGACATGGAGGATTATGGTTAGGTCTTTTAAATCAGAAGTGAATAGGATTTCCACTAAATTGCATAAATATCTAAGAAAAACACTTACTTCACATTATAAATCTCACATCCACGATAAGATGTGTTTGGTCAGAATCGGGTGATGACCAAATGCAAGGCCCTCCTGTCCCATATTTTGTTTTATAAATTAGTGGTCAAAATTGCATTCCCATTTTATGCTTTAATTGTCCCCATTCTTGCCTCTACCTGATCGTAGATGATAGAAGGCATTTGCACTTTTGACATAACACTATGCACTTTAAGTGGAAAGCGGTGTCCTAAAATGTTTCACATTCAGACCTGAACGACATTTGTGGAAAAAAATAGCGTCTAAAGGTTTTATGCTGAATGGATTACATAGGAACTTACTTGAATTTTACGAATGTCTTGAACTCAAGCATTCGTTGCTGTACTTGTGTTTCAATCCCTTTTAAAACTACATTGCCGGATGTTGAAGGAATCAATCATCTGGGAGAGTTTTTCTCCAGAAGCCGCCTACATTCCAGTATGGGACCTAGAACCTGAGTGGTGTTTGTCTTAAAAGTTAAGTCGCAATTCCGCAACCCAATTTGGTGTAAAATGATCAGTCCAAAGTGTGTTAATTTTCCCTGGGATATTTGATTTGATCTGCCCCTTGTTGGTAGGTAATCAACAAACCATGTGAATTATACCGAGTTGCTTCGTGTGAGTACCGTCCCGAATTCGACACCGGCGTGAACGAGGTCACATATTTTTCGCCACAATGCAAATATCATTAACACTGAGTGTGGTGCCAATGCCGAATAGGCTAATTTGTGTGAAGAATTGGATACTCCCACTGACACGAAATGCGCGCATCTCAGCGTCTTCACCACTTCCGCATATTTCGCTGCTACCGCCACAAGCGGAGCGCGTATTGACCGGGTGGGATAAAATTCCACACTTTCTTCCACGCTACCAAATGGTGCACTGTCACATGGCCACTGAGGAGGGATCGAGTTTGCGTCCATCCCAACGAGTAGTGGGAGATGTCTCCAGTATTGCACAAATTTCACATGGCAATGCCAGGCAACGGTTCAAAGCAGTTATCGCGTATCACCGGAATCTGAGCCATGAGAAAATCGCTGGCATGTGGGGGAAATTGAGTTCGGAAAAATGATACGCTCTGTCATTTCTTCTCACGATATGCCTGCCTAATCAGTGTTTAATCACCGCAAACTCGCACCTCTAATAGGCATACTCAAACCTCAACTGGGAATTCTGCACCCACCTCGTTAGCTACTGCTCGTCGGTTTGGTGAAATTAACACCTTCCAATTAATAAATACATAAAATGGGTCTTCTTGTGACTTAATTTCATTTAGAAAAATTGGTTCCTGTGGCCCCTCGCGGGTGATCAATCAACCCCATAGTACCCACGAGTGCGAGTAAAAATTGTCTCTTCTACTTTACGCAATACACACCTTTTTGGGTGTTACCCAAAGGCACAGCCCTAAGAATTTATGGATTTTGGTGTTTCTTCAATCCACTGAAGCAAGGAAATGACGCAGCTAGTTCAAAAGCCCACTTTTTCACATACCTGCTCTGCGGCGGTGCTGCGCGCATTGGCATGGCAGAAAATCTGGGTCAGATGACTCGAAAACAAGCGGAGGGGAGACGACCACCACAAGGTGACGCATCAAAGCAAAGGCCGCCAAATTTTTGGGCTAATGGTGGGTTGACAATGATCGTTCTCCCCTTCTCCCCTCCGTCCCCCCTGCCTAGGCTACACGCCTCTTTTAAAGCCTGATTAGGCAATTAGAACAGCTACTGATTACCGAACCTGGCCTACTCGTGGAGGGAAGGAAATAAGGCGCTTCTATTCGGTGGTTGGAGAGGCCAAAAATTTCTAGCCGGCTAAAGCGTAGCAGCCGCGCTACGGTAGGCGCTTTGTTTCTATCAACTCAAGTGCTAAATTGTATCGACTTTCCATTTCCCAATTATCGATTTTAATTAACATGAATGACAAATGGAAGGCAAATCGGTCGGCTCTACCCCTCAGTGAACAGTCCTATTTAAATATGTGCTTTAAACTGAAAACAAAATCTGGTGATGGAATACAATTACTTATTTATTGAAAACATTTTTTTTACAAAAGTCCTTGCGAACAAACGGCAAAACAAAGACTATTGCATTGATTTTCTTCGTGAGCACAGAAGTAGCCTCTACTAAGTTGCGTCTCAAGGACCAATTTTTGATAAATACCCTTTCAGTGTCATTTCATCTCGGTTAGAATAACAAACGGATGAGCAGGAAGTGGAACAGCCTTAGGTGTTTATTTTTGATCATGTGTTCTCTACCTGGAAAGTCCTCGCATATGTCTTAAATTTAATCTAATCAAGGAATAATGCATATTGGTGTAACTGTTAAAGCATCCGAGTGTGGAAGAGTCCTTATTCGTTGCTGTGCATTGAATGATTTACGCCAGCACATCTTTATGTCCTGTCACTACAAACGTGATGGATTCCGGATCCAATTTGTTGTGCGAAAATCTCGGTGGATGAGTAACTACAACATCATCACACATTAGGGCCTACTAAATTGGGAGTAGTGAGCTATAAAACCACATTAATAATACTTGATAAAATCCATTTGGGTCATGAAACTTTAGCTGAGAAAATTTTACAGCTGTTGGGTATTATTAGAAGGCAAAAGGTAATTCAGTCGTCTTAAGTTAACTCGAGGAAATGTTACTTATATTCCATTTCGAAGTGATCATTCAGGTAGAGAGGTTCATTTATCCTCTCTTGGAGTTGATCCAGGATTTGCCAATTAGTGGATTCGAGATTTTTTCGAACCACAAAAACTGCATTACTGGCGTCTACCAAGAAAATCTATAACTAGTCTGCAGAGCCATCTATAGAGAAGTGCCTCCCACCCCTGAAGGCTATTGCTGTCCGGCTGTCAGCACTCATCGGTTGAATTAACTATCATATTACTAAGGCGTCGTTTTTTCTCCAAGCGAAGTAGTAGTGATTGGAACTGCGAGGGAAGTTAATTTGCAGGATTCTTAATCAAAAGTCTTAAGCAGGGTGGAATAAGTTGTAATAGGGTTAATCTGGCAACTGGAATCTCTGACATCACCCTGGCCGCTCGACCGCCCTCAAAGTTGGTACCTCCGCGCCCAAATCAAGTGTCCATGTTTGTAGGAATGGAGGGCGGAGAAGGAGGAGGGGTTGGGCATAAAACTGCGCTTGAACGCACACATGCATCACAACGGGCTAATTGAATAGGAACGTACGCGTGTGTCTATGTGTGAATTGTGTGTGTGTGTATGTGTGTATATATGCAAGTATAATAGTGCTGCACACACACGTACACACGCACTAGGTCTGTACGATCCCGTGTTCTCAATTCGGTGACACAGCATCTCTATGCCATGGGAGCAAAACTGCTTTGATCTACCCTCTGTTTCCGTCTTTTACACCGCCTACGCCTCCACCTCACTCTCTGCCTCCTAGCTAAGCCAAAGACTGATCCGATCCAATTACCTAAAATATCTCATTTTACTATCCTTAATTTTCTTACTTTAGTCACTTTATGGCTCACATAATAATATAATGTTTAACACGAATCAATAAAAATCAATGGAATTTGACATGCGTCAGTGACCCTAGAGAATGTCGTAAAATGCAAGGGATTTTCTTTAAGGTAAAATGTTTCTGTACCCTTTTCCAATTAAAATACGGTAGTTGGAAGAGTCTGAAGCGCATGACTTAAAACCGCTCGGTGAAACACGAATAGATAGTGGCCTTTTGCGTTAAAAAGAAGCAGGGAATGGTCAGAGGTGATGGCTATACCATGTAAGGCGCGCTAAAGGAGGCTGGTTTAGATCACACAGCATTTTTAATGTTTTCCCTTTTAAGTGTTTGAGACCTCCTCTCTCTGCGAAACGTTGTCTAGACCTGGAAGCTGCATGAAATGTGATCTAAGAGACGCATTAGCATCGTTGTCCTTCAAAATCACCTTGTGGTAATGAAAACTCATCGCTAGATCTTCATTCCTGTTTAGTGAGTGAATTTTACATACTCGGTTACCTTTTGAAAAATAACACCGTGGACGATGACCAAAATAGTTGACAGGCTCTGCAATTGTACCTTGAACTGCACTGATCTTGCTGGCCGTCCTCGAGTTGGCTATCAGTCTGACTAATAAGAGTCTTTCAGCCCTTCCATGAGTCACCAATGAAGCTATTTGTAAATTCTTGAACCTTACGGCATAGTTGGGGATGAAAGAGGTTATAAAACTAAAAACACTACAAAAGAGAACGAGTATTGTTCAATGTTCCCTCGGACTTAAAAGGACCCAGTAAATGGAGCTCTTCTACATAAATTTTGCGGATAAGTAATGAGACTACATTACTAATAGAACCAGGGTATTTATTCCCTTTCCATTTGTTAACGCCTTATGGACACTGATAATCCTTGAGACAGGTTGGTTAGCAGACTAGGTGCATTTCCAGGTAAACAAATTTGCAAGCCTATCCATTGCGCGGGTGAGGAAGATTAGGGCAGTCTGGAGTTTTCGGGTGACTGCCAGTCGTTGCTGGTGGTCATAAAAGCGTCGCCAAATGCCAAAAGGACAATACAATGCCTAGCACACGGTGACTTCACCTCCACCTTGCAGTACAAAACGATACACCCACCACGGCAGCAGACTCAGGGAGAACCGAATCCTGTAGAAAAATTGGATGAGCTATGTAATAAATGTCCCTAATGAATGGCTATGAGACCTCTTCCCGCCTCTATTCTTCAGATGGGAAACAATCCTTTAAGAAGCCACGGCTCCCATAACTACATCGCATCATAGACAAGTGCATCGGCTCCAATTTCTTAGATTAAATAACAAATCTTGTGTAAAATGAAGGGTAAATGAGCCGTTTCGTCTCTTTGCTAATTTGAAAGGGAAAAAGTAGGATTTATCACCCTGAATTTCGTTAAGCACGAAGCATGGAGTTCAAAAGTTATACTCGACTAGGACTCCATCAAATGGAAAGCTCAGGTTACTACCAAGGCATCGTATTTCGGTAGAAAGGATGCTACCGACAATGTATTCAAACAGCCACAAAAAGCGAGGTAGACATTTATAAATTTCACATCCGATACCCGTGTCCTAGAGGAGCCTTTATTTATGTAATGCCAAAAGCCGTGTGAATCATTCACTGTGTTGGGCAATCTGAAAGTCAAACAATTAGAGGCACTGAAATGGATTAATTTACCAACAAGTATGACTTTCATGACTCTCATAGTCGATTGATGCTGCCAATAAGTGGCATGAAAGGTAGACCCCACTGAGGATTCTTCTAGAACCATCAGAAGTTAGACAGGTTACCTCTAAAGGATAACGGACAACCCGAAACAGGACTTTGCGGCTCATTCATACACGTCGGTGCCGATGCATCGAAACCTCAAAGGGTTAAGTGAGCCGCCTCAAGCGCTAGTCAAATTGAAGGAGCAAAACGAAGAAGTAATGCCTTAAATATTCCTATTAATCCAGCTTAAGTATTTGTGAAAACTAGTTTACTTGAACCATCAACACAACTATGGCCTAAATGAAGGAAGACATTCTTGAATCACTCTTCATGCTTTGTAATTCCGCTACTGCAAATCGGTGGAGTCAAACATACTCTTCCTCATTCCGGCAGTTATGCTCATTTCCATGAAGAGACAAGGAGTGGAATTAAAAAGCTTCACCAATACTGAAATTCTTTCCCATGAAAATGCTGGGAAAATTGGTGATGCCACCTAAAATGCTAGGACCCATTGCTCCTGTCACCGTCAAGCGTGGCAGCAAGCAATGTCTCCTGAGATCAAAGAGCGTCACCGTCACAAGACATTTAATCAGGTTGTTGATTAGGAGTACAATGGCCATACCATTAACGACAACAATGGCAACAACACCCCTCCCATTGTTTATTTATTGGGCACTCACATATACAAAAGAGGTACAAAGACGGTAACCTCGCCAGTGGCAGTAAAGTGGGAGATTAAATTATCAAAGGTGGTTGTGCGAACCCGCGGCAGCTGGAGGTAGAGCCAGCGTTAAAGTCAGAGGAGAAGCAAGAGCGAGGCGTTCAGCCACGACAAGCACCAACCGTGACCCTAGCACACGCACCATTGAAGCAAGCTTGCACGCACTTACGTACTGAAAGCGCAAGAAGTCACTCCTGGCTCCAGGATGGCGGAGGGGAAGTGAGGGGCTACAAATGCCCGCCTTCTCTCTCCCCTTTCCCATTCCCTCACCTCTCCTCTCTCTCCCTGTGTGAGTGTGTGTGTGTAGCGCGTCATTGCCGCCGTTCCGGTTGACAGGTTGTCTGGCTGCTTTGATGCGTGTCTCCTTCGGTGTGTACGCACACACAAGTCAAGTTTACCCGTCCTACTTTGGCAGCCACCTATCCGCAGGGATAGCGGTACTGACAGAGGCCTTGAAAGGCAACTCTAGATTTCACTTCAAGGGGTTAAGTGTCAAGAGTTATTCAATTTGACCTCGATTTTGAGACAATAAAAGTCACTAGTTGACAGGTTAACTACCACGATAACTTAAAATGCATGCCCTGGTTGGCCTTCATAAGAAAATTTGTAGATTTCATCGGAAAGTAGCCATGTCTTTAAGTAAAGAGCTTTTTTGCTACTAGATAGATGAAAGGCAATATTGGTATCGGTGATCATCCTAGTGTTTTAATTTGCCTCTGAGGAACGTTTGGAAGCGATCCGCAACGATGTTCGTTCATCGTGAATTGCAACTCGTAATGATTAAGTTTACTGAATGTCAACTCAGCAGAATTTGATGCAAAAGTGAAGTACCAACGTAAGTGCCATTTCAAATTGCCGTCATTTACACTATCGGAGGCCAAAGTGTGGCGTAAACAGTTTGACGAGAGTTGATGCTACAAAAGCTGATGATAATTATTAGGTACTGTTTGGTTTGGACATGAACTGTTTCCCACGTCCAACTTACTAAAAAGACTTCAAAAAATCTGCATATTTTGAGACTTTGCTCCGAGTAAATACCAGTGACCGTAAGTTGACGGAAAATTTTGGCCTCATTCCCTTCGTGGAACGTGAACTTCTCAAAAAAGAACTAGCATTTAAATGGAATATAGTTGGTTCATCAACGAATCCGTTTCTATTTAACCGGTTCAGTAGGTGTTCGGGTCAAAATGCGCAGTGGGGCTGTTTGTCCATGCTGGCGGCTTGGATGATTCTAATGTAAGCAGAGTCCATTTCGATGGACTTAACCTTTATCACTGAAGCAATAGTGTCAGGCTGGAGTAGTAGGAAGACACAAAAATCGTACCTGCACAGTAATTTTTTAAACATTACCCACATCGCAAAAAGGAACGACGGAAACATTTGAGCTTCAAGTATTAGAACAAGGCACCTCATTTTAAGAAGGTCTTTCATGCTAGATAGTAGCGAATCTATAACAGCTTTAGTTACCTATGGGGGTACTGCACCTGAGATATGAATTGTATGGATACGCACTGTTGGTTAGTTTATGACCTCACTGTCCAATCTTTTTTTCTCGAATCTTCCACTCTTTTTGCAGCCCTCTCGCTGTTACGCAACTTGCACAAAATTATCAGCTCTCCCTTGAATTTATTAATGTTGGTGTCTAGTGAATACCCAAGTTCAAATAACCAAAGCTTAACCAACACTCAACCCGAACACCACTGCAGATGGCGCAATAAATTGATGAGTGCGTCAAGTTGGCCGGAAGAGAGGTGAGTGGTAATCAAGCGACTTGATTGGCCCACGCTTCATCATCAAGCCCTCGAGTGTGTCAGCCTCTGCAACCAAGCCTCAAATCCAAATTAGCTTGCCATTTTAATTTTGAGGACATCTCTTCCATCAATGCCACACCTTAGGATTAAACTTAATTATTAGTTCGGAAATTCGTAGGTGGTCATTACGTTAGAGTTTGCCTTTGATGGCTGGGTAATCAAAGGTTCCTGTCATGATTATTTAAGTTTATAGTGGCATACAAGGCTATGATAGATAGAGCGTGTGTGATATTGTTTCAACAATCCCAAAAATAGCGGAGTGGCGAGAAAAGCTTGATAGTTCGCACTAACGGCACTATCTTTAACATGCACACACGCACGCACAGGCACTATAGTATGGGTAATAAAAGGTTATTAAAAAACTCACATCGTGTAATATAAAGCCCAACGAAGAAATATCTATGGCTTGCATAGGCACACACCTTAGCACACACGCACGCACACCACCGCACCGCATTCCTACCGCAATTGTCATTCGTTGGCTACAGCACACACGGCTTGCATCAGCACTCAACCAATAAGCGGTCCGCGTTTCTGACACACATCAGGAGGTCAAGCCACATCCGCACGTCCACACACCCCTATCTTCGTGCGCACACAAGTGAAGACCTCCCATTGGCTAGCCACGCGTGACATTGCAACTGAACGTGCGCGCCCGTGAGTACATACGCACTTGTATATGCACGCAGATGTGTGTCCGTGTCTGTTCGCACGCATCGTGAGTGCGTGCGTGTGCGTATGCGCAACGTCAAAGTGTTGTCAGTCAGTCAGTCAGTTTTAGTTAATTTCCTCGCGCGCACGCGACCCTTCCTCTCTCGCACTCCTGCTCCAGCTTCTGCTCGCTCGCTTGCTTGCTCACGCATTCACTCTACAGATCTTTCACACCTGCTTCCGTTACATCCGCCACTTCTTTAAGAGATCTTCCGTCCCTCCCTCAAGCCGCGTGTAGCCGTGTGATTGGACACGACTCTCTAAATGGATCTCCTGCCAAAATTCGACGCTCAGGAGATACTATCTCTCCACTGCCCTCTTTGCTCATTCCACAGTCACTGGACGGAGAAGCTTGAGTCTCACTTTGTGAAAAGCCATTTGGGCAGGACTGCGGAGTTTAATCTCTATCAGTGTTCCATGTGCAAAAAGATCGCCTCCTCCAAGGCTTTCATTATTGAACACCTGGAGCTTCAACACAGATCCGTGAAGGGAGAGGTGGAAGGAGAGGAGACACCCACTAGTCCTTCCTCAGACAGCGACGTGATCATGCGTACAGAGGGAGGCGAAACGGTTCAACGACCAGGATCCACGCCTGGAACTCATCTGAACGTCTCACTGGGCTGCGCAGTACCAATATTTTCGGGCCGCCTACGAGGTGGAGAAATACGTGACGGCGAACTTCACTACCAGTGTCTCTTCTGCGAGTTCTCGACGTGCAATAGAGAAGTACTTGCCAGTCATTATGTTCATCATGGAATAAAAAATCTGCAATGCTCGGAACGACCCCTCGCCGTGACTGCTGAAGCTTCGTCAATGACTACGACGGCACTGCCGCCAAAATCTAAGGAAAAGAATTTAAAAAAGGAAGACTTGGAGCTAGTGAGTTGGCTACCTTTCAGGTCTTGCTATTACGTTAATCCGTCTTTCTGGTTTTCAATCACCTCTATGTTTCTCCATCAAGATTCGATTGATTAAAGGGTCAAACTCCTCATCCTCCTATTGTTAAACTGTAAGATCTATTCCAGTTCATTCCCCCGAATTATTACCATTACATTACAGCCCATCATTCCAGGAAAGTTAGTATCACAAAATCCCATCTTTTTCCCAAAATGGTAGAGAAATACTGAGCTATGTCTTCAAAAGGGACTGTAGTTGACGTCTGCTTCGCTGATTTGGAGAACTTGGTTCACAGAAAGTAGACCGGTTCACTAGAGGGCAGGTGATAACCAATAGATGGTGGAGCTTCTTGCCCTTCTAATTTCGTGCTTCAGTGAGTCTGCGTAAAGGTGCTTCGATGGAAATTACCGTCTATCCGGTTGAGTTATTTCGATGCGGGCTGACTATCCGCATTGATTTTTTTGTGTGACTAGAAAAGAAGAGGATTTAATTGCCCTTCCTTGATTGATGTTTGTAGCCCTGATTAAATGCAAATTTCTTGAGTTTAATCAGCCTAATTATTACATGAGAGCACTTGTATGCATAGACATTCTGGAGGTTATGCTTTTTAAACTCAATAAGAATCAAATTTGCCACTTCTAACCTTAGTCCTTTATGTTTTTTGTCGATTAAATCACGGCATAAACAGAATTTGAAAAATTTTCGTCGGAACAGAACTCTGTTTTCGTCATGATACTGAAGAGATTGATGTTTAGCCAAGCAGCTCGAGTATTCACTCAGTGAATACGAACGTAGTGTCACCCTGTGGCGATCAGCAGTCGTTTCAGCATCACATCAACCGCCTATTGCGCTGCTGGCTAGTCTGAAATAGAAGGCCGACTAAGGGCATTCTCGTTAAGTGTAAAGTGCGTAAATGCGATGTAGCTTCGTGACAATGTACACCTTTCGCTCCCGCTGACATTGAATGGGATGGGAAAATTTTGCATAGCCTATCACTTCCTCCTCAACTTTGGTCTTTGAGATGATATTTACAATGGCAGAGGATGAAAGTTTTAATGACTTTAATCTCTCACAAGGACTTGTGATATCAAAAATAACAGAAGAATATGTTTAATTTAATCTTTATTGCACCAATAAGCTAAGATGATGATAAAATGATGATGGCTGAGTATGAACTATAGCCCCTCAATTCCAAAAGGTTGGCTGGTGGCATTCTCATCCACCTGACTGCTCGTCTGTATGTCTGTCTGTCTGTCTGCCTATCTTGACTCATCTATGCGCTCGGTTTTGCGAGTAAGCAATGACTCAGAGCAATAATATAAAAGCCCGCCGATGTTCACTCAAAATGACCTCTTCTGCCCAGTTCTCTGCACTCTCTACCCGACCCCTCACATCCACTCGAAGTAATCGCAAAACTCTCCAGTGTTTTGTTTTTATTTTCTTGGTCAAAAAATTGAAGTCTCGACCACCCGGCCAGCCTGGCTTCGAGTATTAATGAAGAGAACTGACGTGGGGCAGAGTCTAATCGAGAATTCACACCTTAGTGTCTTAGAGTGGGGTTGGGGGTGTGCAGGGTAGGCCGTAGGGTGGGCACGAAGAGAGCCATTTTCGTGTTCTTCTGACCCCACACACGTCGATACATTCCCTTGTCTGTGTTTTAAAATCTTGGAATGCATCTTAATTACTGTGTTGCAATTAATCAACCTGTTGGGTGAAGACTTATGCTACTTTATTTTCCATTTAAGGCAGAATGGAACTTGGGATGTTTTTCCAATTTCTTATGCTCCCTTCTTTAAACGATTCAAAGCTAGTGATTGATATGCAATTCTTATAACTGCTGACGTGTAGTACCACTAAAAGCGCATTCTGTATTCGCTACTGTTGAGATTATGGGAACCCATCATGATTTCATTAGAAATGAGGCAAATTACTTCTAAAAGCCGCCTCGATCTTGCCAAATTGTGATTGGAGTCTAACAAAGCAGTCGTTTCAACTTGGTATTGGCACTTTCCAACGGCAATTAGTAGCTTATTTCTTACAAGAAATACATTCATGTGTGTACTTTACTGTGTTAGATGATCAGAGATGACGCAACCCACGCCTTCAGAGTACAGAAAGGGGCCTTCTTAATAACTCAGTCTTAACCTCCTGGATATCCTATTTATATCTTTACACTTCTTTACCATTTGCCATGGAAAAGAGGTGAAATTGCAGAAGTGAAGGTCCTTGGAATGAACTGCCTGGAAAGGCTGTTCTGCCATGGTGTTTTTTATGCCTTCTTTAACGTTGCAAAATTCACACCTAACACACACCCACGTGATTTAAATTGACTGCTGCATCCACGTGAGTTCATCAGAGCCTTGCTTTACACTTTTGAAAGTGACAAACTGAATTGAGATAAAACCGAGTGATGGTATTTAGTTTGCCCGTGGTACTATTGTCAAGTTCATTATATTCGAGCAAGAGCTCGGTAGTGGCTTGAATTTCACGAATGTCTGATTTCGGTGCGACAAATGTTGTTGAAATTCCTAGAGCTTATGCCTTTATTTGCACCTGTGATGCGATGATGCAATGTTAAAAGTGTTGATTTTAACTGCAGAGGAATTCTAAGCCGAGTTTATTGAGGTCCGAAATGCGAGATTGATTCCGTTTAGATTACTATCATTACAGTCTCAAGGCATGGTTCGTTGCGTAGTTTTATAGGCGGTGGAATACTACGGTTTGGTAATCAATTCTAAGGTATGTACTGGTAATAGCTGTTGAAATCCCATGATGCACTGCATTTTTAAAATGGAAACTTGGATCCATTTCGTTGGTACACTTTACTGACTTCTATTTATTTGTTGGAGCAAAGAGGGCGTAGAATGATTACCATTACTCATCAATTTAGAGGCAAGATAATTTTGTTGCTGACAATGTCTTCACTACAGTGATCATTTTCCGATTTCCCCTACTTGGGGCAGGGAGAGAAACCAATGGAGGCTTTTAGTCCCTCAGTTGGTTGAACAGAGGAATAAATTATTGGATTTGTGCCTGTGCCCCTAATGAGAAGGGAAGTATGGAAATGACCTCGAACACAGCTTGTCAGTAGCTGTAGAGTAGTAGTGGGAGCGAAAGGAAAGGTTCAGCTAGCCAAGAGGAGACAACTCCATGCGGGTGGCATGACCTGCTTTCACTGCCATCTAGGAAGTCGCCACCACAATTGGATTGGGAGGGAGGGGGAAGATTATTCACCTGCCACGTCAATCGCACACACACGAACTCAGTGGGCGGTCGTCGCTCGAGTTATCAGGCCTTTCCCACTGCGTGTGAAGGAGCGCTACACTGTATCGAATCGCCTCTAAATCAACACACAGGCACACACACTACTGTCACACATAGGCGCGCAAATACATCATTCGTTCTCATGCTCTGCCTCCACACAGTCTGGACGGATGTCACCGCACTGAATAAGCAATTGAGCGCGCGCACCCATGTGTGCACGTGTGGGTTTGTAATCGGATCCTTTCCGATTCGATCCTCTTCTTCGGTGGCTACAGTGAATATCTCTACCTCTCGCACACACAATCGCAAAACGCAACATCACCGCTTGCACTGTTTTTCCAAGTATAGCTAGCTGGGTTCGTGTGTCACGCTCGCTATCCCACTGCTGGTGTGTGTGCCTGCGTGCTACAGGTGTAACGATTCCTGGGAGGGATGGGCAGGAGTTGTCCCACCCAATCCACCCCCCCGCTTAGTTCCTCCTTGCGGCTCCATCCCGCATTATGTTTATTTTGCATTGCAATGTCATCTGCCGAAGGGGCACACACACACACACACACACGAATCGGCACCGCATGTAGATGCATGCGTGGGTGCCACTGTTACGTTTCGCTTCGGTGGCCCGTCTGTCGGCCCAACCGGGTTGACTCACGCGCGCGCCGAGCCGAAGGATATGCGAAGCGAAGCAGACGTGCGGTTTTGCACACTGATTGGACTGGTTATTCACTCATGAATCGTTGTTAACCTCCGCTCTCTCCCTCCATTAGTCACTTGTGTGCACTGTTCCCTTTTTGGCAGATGTTACACCTACGGTGGTGACAGCATTATACGATAAACTAGGTAATTAACCCATGTTTCTTTATCCAAGAGATCGTGAGCAATGATTCAGATCTCGTCTATATGTTATTAATAGCTTCAACTTTGGCAAGAGATAACTTATTTAACTTGGAAGTACAATAATCAACAGAAATTTTATGGTTTGATTAGAAAATCCCTAGTGGATTTTGGACTATGTCAGAGAGGAGACATTGAATCAGCCAGCTTTTGACAGCCCAGGCTTTGTTATTAAGTCAATTCTACCGTTGATAATACAGCTAAGTTTGGAATCAAAACTGTCAACTTCAATGAAGTTGATTCAGTTTAGGTAGTTTTAAAATGCTGCAAAGTATATATTGAACGCACAATGAAGTATTGGAGATCTGGTAGCCCATTTTTTTCCATAACAGACCAGAATTGATACAAGACAACTGTTCGTTTATCGTGATAAATCAGTGATACATTCCATACTGCTGCAATATCTACTGATTCTTACCTTAAAACAATCTTTGCGAAAATTTCCCTTCTTGACAAGCAGCTCCTGATATTGTTTTCGTCAGTAAAGCTGTATCACTTTGAATCCTGTGCAAGAAGAGAGCAAACGACTTAGGCACACATAATTGTCATCGATTGTCAAACAAATTGTGGTTGAAAAGCGTTATAGATTTCTGATTATGTAATTAGCACTTGGATCGATAATAACTGCATTATCTTGACTGGCCCACTTCCATTAGTGCGTGTTCTGAAAACCTAAAATATGTAGCATTGCCTGCATGGAACACTTAATAGGCGATTAAAGGGCTCTCTGGTATTACTATTTAGCTTGAAATTGTAGTTTACTGTTTCGTTGATCTAAGTTTTTAATCAAATTACCGCTGTAAATAACTTATTGTTTCCAATTAAATGCTTATATTTTCGCGTAAAGAATGACTAATAACTGAAGTGTGCAAGCGAAAGCATATGTGGATAGTTAACTGGCTGTTGCCTAAGCGCTTTTGATTGCATAATGACTCATGCTTTTCCAAATTCCTGACAAGTCATTGGCAGGTTGACTGTTTCAAGGTTATTGGCATCTCATTGACAAAATTTGACTGCGCAACCATGGAATAGTTATAAAATTAACACACAACGTGACGTTCTAAATGCCTTCAACCAAAATCATCGTTGTTTCCTCTCTTTATCTACAAATCGCAGTGAAGTTGCCGTGAATTTGCTTCAAACTGCTTCCAGAGTTGATTATTTGTTTGGTAGGTTGATGCCATTACACTTAAATATGGACGCTAACAGAAAAGTGCGGTGCTTCAAAGCAAATGCTAACTAATGCCAGCTAATTTTCGGGTCTGTACTACTGTTCTTGCTACTTTCTGATCATTCATTCCCGAGCCAAAATCTCGGTATTATTTATGCCCATGCTGGTGATAGATAGGCTTTCAGTTATGAAATTTCATCACAAATTGGTGAGCTAAGTTGACAGCGATTTGAACTGAACTCAAAGCATCCTTTTAAATCGATATTTGATTCGTGACCTCTACTCTCCTCTCGCGGAGATCAATGAGACACCACCCTACTCGCTGGGACCAATAAAATCACGTACATGTAACTCACATTTTGCTAATGACTAAGTTGCTGATGCGCCTTCTCTTTTGCGAATCAGGTACTAACAGAAGTTAAAACCTCCCACAAAACGCTTCTCCCCAACGCAGGTGCTTACATTCGGCCTTAGTGTCACAGTAACTTCCAAAAAGTCAATATCTTTTATATGACCTTACAAATATCCGGACTTTCTGGGCTTGATCACTCCACGGGGAAATCTGTGTGTTACGCAATGAATATTGATTGTAGGTCGTCAAATGTCAACAACTTCTTTTTTTGGATCTTCAACTACGAGGATGCGGTTGTTCTCCCACAAAAAAATCTCTGTTCGGTTCATGTGTGTGGCTCGAAAAACCACGCGCAAGCCCATCAAGAGTGGCTGAGATGGACAGAACGAGAGTACTGATAGGTTATCACTTGTCACAAGATGTAAGACAGTGCCTGCACGCACCATCACTAAATCTTCAATGTCAATCAGACCTGACCAGCGCTCTCTCGTACTCCGTCTCCTTAGCAGGAATTATTGACAAGTGGAAATGAGCATGAAAATTCACCTCATAGTGACATGCATCAACAGGTATTTAATAGTTGTGGTGGTGGTTTATGCTTGAGTGCTCGGTTGGTCGTCAATTGGAATCTAGGCAACGCCATCTAAGTACCACTGACTACCCTGTAAGTCACTCCCATGTACCTCTGGACACATAGGTCAATCTGTTTTTCACTACCGAAAGTTAACCTTGAAAGTATTTTTTTTTAACTTACGATATAATAGAGAGCTGTTTAATTGACTTCATTTCAGTCCCTTAAGATAGGTTTGGATAGAAAACATTTTTTATTTATCATATAATAGGACTACAATACAACTTTAAAATGTTCGAACCCACTTTGTTTCACACGGAAAGTGTCTGTAAACTGATTTGATTTTTGCCACCTCCAAAATCGGATCCAATTTGCGGACGACATTGTGCTTCTCATGTGCAAGGTACAAATTTGATCCTTAAAATGTACACAAGGAAAACCTCTGTCTGTATGTGGACACAGCCATTAGGCCACGGACAGTTTCTGTCATTTTGGGCCACGATAAGATCACCCTTTCTGGGCATTTTGGTGCGTTTATTTATCAGATGGCAACACGATGCTGCCTTTTGTCACCAAATCGTTTCCCTTTTGATGTTGTCTCACGTCAACCCACCGTCTGACTAATCACAATGGGCTGATTCTTAACCCCCTGTTTACTACCTAAACACAGTGATGTAAACTTGAGGATGTTTATTTTGTCGTGCGTTAACCCTCTGACTGCGGATTGATAAAATTATTGGCCAGTGCGTCTTTGAATGGGTCAAAGGTCAAGAAAGGTAAACTTCGTTGGCATGATCCACTCTTTTCCATCTAAATGTCCGAGTCCGGAAACTTTGTTTTTATGATGCAAAACGGGTGAACAAGTACAAATACAGGTGGTGTGATGATACCATTACTTTGCACATTAGAAGCACCACAGAAAAATGCCGACTCAATGGATGGATGAAAAGTGCTGAAACGATTAACGACTGTTCAATGATAGAGGTTGATAGTTCGAATGGTTGATCCTAGTCCGAATTAGTAACTTACGAGCACACATGACGGAAGCTGAGATAGTTGCATTTATTCAGGCAAAGTTGTTACACCAGCGTGTTTTTTTCGGTCAGTGTTAGGGTCTGCTTCTTGTGGTCGACTTACGTCGGGTCCAAGACCCAGTGGGCAATGCGGATCCAAGTCAGGATTAGTAGTGATCGTTGATGGGCCACACCTTCGATCGTGTGTGTGCGTGTTTCAAGCCATATTTCCCAGGCCCTCTTCTACCCGCTGCCTGCGTTGGAGAGAGGGCAAGAGAGACATGGTGTGTGCGTGCGTGCGTCCGTACACACATTAACAACAAGCGTCTGTGATGTTGGCTTTGAGCCAGCCGCCACTGCCGCCGTCGTCGTTGTTGCCGCCCCATGGGACTGGCGTTAGCAGCAGTTCGTTCCCACCGCCACCACCACCATCCCGCTGCTAGTCAATTACGCCGCGTTTCTGACAAGCCTGACACACAAACAGGCAGGCAGGCAGGCAGGCGGGCAGACGATGTGAGGCGAGGCGAGGCAAGACGCAGCGAAGCGATGCAAAAGCGCGGGTGCGTGCACGTTTGAGTGCGTGCGTATGTGCGCGTGTGATCGTCGGACGCGACAGCCGCTTGACAAGGTATTGTGTGATTCTCTTTGAGGCGGGGGCGGACAAGATCAGAGGGGTTGGGCTGGTGGTAGCCTCAGCCATTACATTTGCCATCATCTAAAATGAGTGAAAAAGCCACATTAAAAATTTGCATACTGTCTTCCAGGCCCACTTCACCTTCAAAGAGCATCATCTGACCAAACAATCGAGGGGTGATTGGACGGACTTCTACCCATTCAGTGAGCATTACAACAAAGCCCATGCAGTCACAGTAGCTCAGTAAAAATATAAGGTTGTCATTTAGCGATTCGTACTAATTTACTATCCGTCTCGTTTTACCAGGTTAAATCCTGTATGGACACTGCTGGATGAGGAGGATCTTAGGGACAAGGCTTAATTTACCTCCTCGGCAATCAGTTGGGAAATAATTGGTTAAGACTACGCTGGTTCCACTCCATTAGCAGTTTATCTACGCTTGTTGAAAAGGAAGCATAAGTGAAGGGGAGAGCATGCGGCTACACTGAGGAGTCGGTGGGATGACGACGAATGACAACTGCATTGAGGAAATTTAAAAGCTCTTGCGGACTTTTGCGTCGCCTTTTTTGTTGCGTGAGCGGGCAGGCACGCATGCACGCACACAGAAGTGACAAGAGCCCCACACATACGCGGCCCCTGTGTAATTATGAAAGACGACACAACGTAGCAGCCACTACCGCCACTGCCACCCCTCTCAACGGGAGGTGGGGATGCGAGCAGGAGCAATCGATAACTACAGCTGCCGCCACCGCTGCTGCTAAAGCCAGCGCGTTCTCACTATTTTGCTCACATGGCTGCCCTCCCTCCATCCGTACGTGTCCGTCCCCTTGTCTGCCGGTCGGTCTGCCTGTCCACCCGCCTGTCTCACCGCAAAATGACTCTGACGTTTGGCAGCACGCGCTTAGCGCTTTGATCTTTGTCAGGGAAGCAGATGCGATCGATGAGGAGGGATCTTTAATCTTTGAAACCACCAACTAGGCTCACTTACCTAGATTATCTTCCGAACTCAATTAGCTAAACATCACTATTACTACCGAAGTTTGCTCAGTGTACAGCCTACGATATCTAATTTTCCCTACTAATGTTTGCTCTGCTTAGCAGAAAAAAGTTCTTTTGCTGATAATCAAAAGATGGCAATATTTGCATGTACGATTAAAACCCCGCAGCTATAGTACTTTTTCGATGACCTAGAAGCTCAGGCGACACTAATGAAAGCTCATTAGACTGGTCATAATGTTGAAGGCTGGTTATAGTTCGAACGAAGAAATACCAATAAATAAGACTGTGTTCTAAAACGGTGTTATTAATTACGAATTTTGGCGGACATATGCTTCTGTTCTGTTCTCATCGTTTTCTTGTAAATCATTCATGGGTTGCTAAATTTATGCATGGAAGATACTTGTGGCCTGATATAAGTTCTCGTCCAACCATTGGAGCAGTGAAGACTGAATTCAAATCGACTGAATATTCTTCGCTATCCCAAAAAGCAACCACTTCAGACTATGAATCGACGTTAAAAGCCACGGAAGTTTTCCAATATCTATCTTATAATTGGTGCCACAGACTGTGGCAAAACTAGCAAATTGGAATGGGGGTAAGAGGTGTCATCCGCAAAAGACGCTTGAGATTGAAGGGGCAAAAACACGTCGATAGGGTGGGTGATAGGGTCTTGTCAGATGCGTTGAGCATTCACATACCCACACACACAAACTACAGAAATTGCGCAAACAGCGAAAACGCCCCTCTGAAAATTGATATCTCTTGCTTCTTCTCTGAGCCTCTATATGTGTGTGCGGGTGTGCGTCCCTGAGAGTGAGTGATTGAGCGAGCTGGCAAGCAAGCCATTGAGCCAGCAAGCCAGCTAGTTAGCACGTAGTCACAAGGTGTCACGCTGATGTTTTGAGCGCGTAGTCGGGTTAATTACCAGACTGTTTGGCTTGGACGAACCCGTGACCAATTCGATTGTTTATCTTTGTCCCTTAATTCACCGCTCATACGAGATAGAGAGAGGCGACAGTAAATGGGATGAGTTCCCTCTGTGCGCGTGCTGACAGACGGTTATCCCGAAAGCAGATCACTGTCTGTCTGTCCTGGATTAATGGGGTGATTGTATGAAAGATTGACAGCTGGATGTTACTTTTGGCACAGGCGACACCCCTACTGCCGACTCTGTCTGAGTCTCCGTCCACAGTTGGGGTCAGGTGCCGGTCCCCTTCTTGGTTTGTCCTCTACTCACAGCACAATAGCAAACGTCAGCCTAGTGAACGGTTTTCACTGAACAAACAAGGGTGAGATAGAAGTCTTTTATCTTAGCGCGAGTTGACTAATCCCACAATGCTAGTAATTACCGGAAGCTCTTAACGACATCGCCTAATGTTTATTTGCAGGTTGTCTTGATTTATCTTTTGTCAATCCACTCAACTGAATGCAAGTCCATTCCGCTTGAGAGTTTTTGCTCCTCCTTCTTGGAGTGACAAATGATGTCTTGCCTCCAGCCTTTTTAACATAGCATTGTATTAAATACCAATATCTTATCAAACGATGGAAGTGATCCTGGTAATCATGACGATTTTGCGCCATTGTAGCCATGCAAAAGTTTGTCCACTGCCAGGCATGAATTTCATTTTACCTCTGAGTTTTAAGATTTTCAGTCACCGGCACTGTCACATAAAAGGGAGACGTCTTATTAAAAGACAGTCTAGACAAATAATTTGCTATGAAAATACCACCATTGTAGTTATTAGTTAACTGGTCACTCGAGGTTCATCATAAACCATGAAGCTATTGCCTTATCCTAGCCAGCTGCTGGCTACCTTGATTGATCTATTATCAACCCACTAAAGAATGAAGATGTCTTACCGAACAATAGACCCTAATGAAGTTCGATGACCCCACGTAGTTGGTACCTTTCTGCCTTCAGTGTTTTCTTTTTAAACAGTGCCAATTCTTAATAAACTTGTAATGTTTTACTGCACAAATAAGTTTGGCTGAATAAGTTTTGAAGGGGCATATTAGAATTAATCGTAGCTGCTGCATTGTGAAGCCTGAAGATTCTGTCCCAAAATAGCTGTAACGAAAGATTTGTTCGTTGCCGTCTGCCTTGATTAACTCATTGCACGAATGAATGGCTAGAAGTTTGTCTGACGTCTTGGTTATAAAGACCCTTCAATGGAGCGATAGAGTTTTACTTGCTTTAATGACTTAGAGTGGCAGTTAGGGTTCTGCTGTTTTAACCACTTCTTACAGAATTAACCGCACTCAAGATGTTAAACAGTAGTTTCAAAGAATGAGTTCTAACCAAGGCCCTTCGAAATTCTTCTTTCAACACAAAAAAAATTATTTACTGCACCAACGGAAAATGTTGGTCAGATATGCTTATGGATGTGGTATGCATTGAATGCTGGTGCCTAAATCGATTGACAATGAATTGACATATGAATCGAATGAAGAAGTATTTAAACCTCTAGTTTTCTTCCCTTGCCTCCTCCTCCTCCTCCGCACCCGCCATCACGGCGGTAACAGTAGCGGCAGAAGTAACACTTAATTCCCACGTTTTTTTTTCCTTTTTGCACCTCAAAGAGAAGCAAGCACACAACTGTGTTTCGCCACATGTGCGTAGAAGAGGCAGTCAAAACCGTTACACGCACACGGGCGTATGCATTTGCCTAAAAACTCGTCGGTTGGGAGCAGAAGTTAGTGGGAAAAGAGCATCACCTTGGGGCTGAGGAAGGCGGCTCTTCAACTTTATCCTCATCTTTCCAATGTCACCGCTCTCGTCACCATGCTTACTTTAGTGACTCAGCCCTATTCACGCTTGTCCTGAACATACGTGAAGTTTGACGTGACTAGACTGTGATTAAGCGAGAGGAGGTGGCGGGGGCTGTCAAGGTTTGCTAACACAGCTGCAACCATCCTGAGGTTGAGATCGAAATCCCAGGACTAATCACCTCAACCTCGCCGACAAGAGCCTTGGCAACAAAGTGATGACATTTTGGTAAAATACAGTAGTCGGGTCCAGTTACTAACTTTTTACACAAATGCTTTACAAAGCACCAATCATCGTTTACCCTGTGCAGTCATAAATTGCAACTCGCTTGAGGAACAGTTTCTGGCTTATTAGAATAGATTTGGGGGAGGATAGACTGGCTGATAGGTTCTCTCATTAGTGCGGGGTTACTAAGCTCAGGGAGCAGCCATTGTAGTGGTGGAGGGCTGACGCAGCAACGACAGGGCAGATAGGGTAGACTTTGATTACCCTGTCATGGTATGTGTGAGCCTCTTCGTTTTTATATTTCATCATGTCAATTAAAGAAATAAAGCTCTGCAAGATTCTTGAACCTCATTACATCGTGCACAGTGTGTTTTGCTTTCGGGTGAGTGGAGCATGGGATGATTTCTGTCCCTCTGCCTTTTCGCCCTCATGATGTGATAGTGCGGCGGCAGCTATCGTGTGGTACCGCTACTCCTCTGCCTGATTTTTTTGTTCTACGCCTTCAACAAGACCTACTAAGGTAGCGGTGAAGTCTTTTTTGAATGCTTCAACTGCTTCCCATCACTGCCTTCTCATCCTCCTTGGGGAGTGTCACCGGCGGTAAATTTCCCCCTCCCTCTGTAATCCTCCTTTGCCATTCTGGTTTGCTACTTTTTGCCACTCTGCACGTTAAAGAGACGTTAATTACACTTTCCACATCCGCAGATACATACGAGAGAACTAGCGCGAATGAGTGATTGAATAGGGCAGATGATGCTAAATTTGTGTTTAGCCACTGGAGATGCAAACAAGCATTTCTTATTGAGCCGCAGGCGCCTTGAGAACCCTATGGTCCATCACTGGGGAAAAATACATGTCAGGAACCTGCCATTTTCAATTCCAAACCGTTGTGGTTGAAATGAACTCTATTTTCCAAGGGAGGAATGCATACAGACAGTCAAGTTTGATTGATACGAAGGAGGTAACTTTCAGTGCATCACTCCCATCACCACGCAGATCACTTAATTGAGGAACAACAGCCGCAACAACAATGGCAGAAGGCCTAAGAAGTCGCAAATTTTTCAACAAAACAATCAGCAAGGGCTGCCTAATTGATAGTTTTGTACTCGCGCGTAAGACAGCGTCTAGTCACCTGTCTTATCAGATGTCTTCTCTGTTTGCGTCTCTACGTTTGCGTGCCCCGGAAAAGTGCGAGACGTACGTTCGAATAGCTGCTGTTTATGCATTTACCTCAGTCTCTAATAAACCTCATGGCATTTCGAATGTCCATCCTCCTCCTCCACCTCCTTTTCTCTCCTAATCACGGAAGTTTATACCCTCTAATTATGTCCGAAAATCCACTCGCATCCATCCTTGGGAGAATGCCTGTGATTTTGCGTCGATTTCAATGTGTGTGTGGACTTTGTTCGGTTCCATAAACAGGCAGCGGTTTTTCGATCAAAGAAGCTGTTGGTCGCTGAGAGAAAAGCGGCAGGTGTACTGCTGCCTTTCCATTTATTGCCTGTCTTATTTCAAAGCATTCCTCTGAAGCTTCCAATTAACCACCATCCTGTAATTGTGTCGCATATGCCTCCTACCTTTCCTCCGCACCACCTTTGACCCATGTAGCTATAAGAGTTAACCGGGATTGAATATAAACCACATAAACGGTCTCTAATTGACAAAGGCGGTGTTCGCGAATTAATGGGAAACTGGAGGAGGGAGAAGTGTAATCAGTTGTGGAGGTGTGAGCTACCGGATTAAGTGCAAGAAGAAAATATGAAACCTCAGCAGGCATATTACCAAATAAAAGACACAGCACAATTATCTGCAACTCTTTGGAGAGCTTACAGAAAAAACTAGGATCATTCGTTTTATAAATAAGGTTCCTGTTAGTAATGAATGTTTTCGCCTTTTAAGACCATTTTAGCTGCACATTAAAAAATATGATTGCTCTCAATCTGAAACAAGTCCATTTGATCGAACTTTTCTAATCTGAAATTGTCATCCAGTATGATTTTGGCATTCAAAGTAGCTGTAATACAGGTAGGATCATCCCCATATATGCGAAGGAAACTTGGCAAATCATTCATTTCGGCATTTTGCCATAACAACAAAGTTCACACCAACATCTGTAGATCCTGAAAATCAAGGAACCGGCCTTATATTCGAGCATGAATTTCAAATATCTTCACTGTCACAATTCTTCTCTTAGTTTTTCCATGCCTATCGCAATGATTGGCAAGTTTTAGAGGATATTTGGAAAGGATCCGTTTGTTACTGCTTGATATAACCCAACAATGGTCATATAGGCGTGTTTAAAGAGCCTTTATTAATGCCAAAGCTAAGTGTGATTCTGGTAGGAAAAATAGGGAATCGTCGTGACCCGCCGTTCGCTGGTTGCCTTAATTGACGGACATGCAGTTGTGCAAGGAGTCGATTATGCCAATAATTCACGTGCGCACGCATTTCGTAACACAGGTGGCACTGATCATGTGGAGGATGCGAGGGTGTGTGAGTGCCTCTATCTTCATCCAAAGATAATCGTCTTCTCTCTCTATCTATATCTAATTGGTCCAAGTACCGAAAACTGGTGCAACCAGCTGGGCGAATAAATCACAACCTGGACCCTCTCTGCTCTCTATCTCTCGCTCTCTCTCACCTGGTTTATTGTGTTGATGCATGAGTGCTAGTGTGCCTGCCCATGCTTGTGTGTGCGTGTGTTCCTATCGTGGACCCCTCTTTAAATTCCAATAGGTACCCCTCCTTTGCCCTGCCCACCCACGAGTTGAAAGAAGACAGCCTTCAACCACGAAATTTTCTTAAAAGACTTTCGGGGGTCTGGGAAATACACCACGTTCGTCACACCTCATCCTTGCGTCAATCACTTTCTCCGCCCTGCAACATTTCCGCCCTTACACCAATCCACTCGCACTTGCTCACGTGCTTATGTGTACGTACATGTTTTTATTAACATCCGCTTTTTCTTCTACATCCAGGATAAATCCAAGCTCTCCAGCTCAGAACAAATGCATTCCTCGAGAGACCTTCCGGTGAAGGTGGCTGCTAAGTCCCCCGAGAGAGAAAAGGAAACACCTAGGAGACGAATGCAATGCTGCCTCTCACCGTCAGTCTTCACTGAACCGACCCCGCAGCCTACTGATATATCCGAACCCTGGATGCCAAATCTATCGCAAAGTCTTCAAGCTCCAGATCTAATGAATCCCTTCATGTTGCCTAGCCCCTATTGGCCCTTCGGTGGTCTCTCCAAGCTTAATCAGATGACCAACGCGGCCGCAACAGCGATGCGACAGTTAGTGACACAACAGGTATCCGATCGCAAGGTGACCGAACAGTCGGAGACTCGAGCTCGGACCTCCATCACCGGCTTCTCTGCCTCCCAGTTGGCGGCACCGGCATTCGAATCGCAGAACCGCCTCCCTTCTATCCCTCCTCCCGCTCCATCTATCTCCTCGACCTCACTAACCGCGGCGCTGTCAGCTTGGTATGGACAACAGGCATCTCAACCTTCTACTGGAATGTCGCAATTTCCCTCTGATACCGTTATTGGAGATCATTGCGTTTCTCCATCACTACCTCCACCACTGCCTCCACCACCGCCTCCACCGCCACCGCCACCGTCGTCCCAGCACCCTGCACCTCCGCACAATCCCAATCTCTTCAGATCAATGCTCTCAGCTGCGATAAATCAACATCAGAAGGAAGCTACAGAGGCGGCAAATAATTTTTCAATGGAGGGGACGAACTCCACCTCTACTGGATCATCCTCTGCCACCTCATCCTCATCTACATCCTCTTCCCTTGCAGCCATGATGGCTGCTGCGGCTGTGGCCATGGCAGGTCTTTGCAGGAATCAAACAGTTCCACCCTTCCCAGCCATGGCTGACACAGAACCATCGGCCTTCCAAATTCCGGAAAGTCAATCAAACGGCGAGAATATTGGGCTCAATCTCTCCACAACAGGGGAAGAGTCGTTTGCAGAGGACCATACGTCAGCTTCAGCAACGTCAGCGGCGGTGGACGATATAGAAGATGACGACATTTTTCTTCGGCATATGGAAAAGGGCGGCTTGCCGCGTCGCCGTAAAATGCATCGAAAAAGGGATGCAGAGCTGAGAGGCGTGGGGGTTAAGAACGAGGCATTTGAACTTCGGCTGCAACATCACAACCTTCACCATCATCATCAACAACAACAGCAGCAACGTCCGTCTGCACGTAAGCGCTACTCGAAAACCAGTTAGCTATTTGTTAATCTAGTATGTGACCTATTCAACATGTTTTTTCGCCCACGTCAGTTGAGTTTCCTGGCCAAGCAGGTTGACTTGACAGGTGGGTAGATAGGTAGTCATGACAGATCGGATATGGGTGAGGAGGGGTGGTAGGGAGGTGGTGGCGGAGCAAGAGAGAGGGAGCAAGAGTTGGATCTATCGATCGGGGCTTTTATCTCTCCTCTAGCTTCTGTGTATATGAGGCAGGTGGAGATGATGGGAGGGGGTGCATTGGGAGAATGATTGGCGTTACACTTGAGTTTGGCCACACCATCAAATTTGGCAGTGTGTTTTGATAGACAGGCAGACGGACGGACAGGTGGGAGGGAGAATGAGGGAATGACACAAAAACAGAATGGCTGTGTGAATTGATGTGACACGGGGGCAGGCTATTTTTGTCCTCTCCATTTTTCTCTTGATCAGAAGTTTGCAATAGAAGCAATACTGTGTTGGACCTCATTAACACTTTCCTTCACCACTGCACTTATCTAAAAAATTCATTTGTGTAGCAATGAAATGATCTGTAGCAGGTAAAGGGTAAGATCACCAACTCATACAAGTGATCGCCTGTACTTATTATGAGAACACAAATCTAACTTGATCGTGCTTAGCAATTGCTCGTGTTCGTCCTTCCACTGAGACCGCCGTTCTTGAATATTTGGCAATTTTTTGTAGTAATTTGACTGTTTTGCTTGCTGTTTTAACGGAGTTAAGTATTTAAAAAGGACATTTTACAGAATCATCGCCATTATGCAGAATCAATGCTATGCACACGGAAGTGTCAGCATACAAGCATCCACTTTCCCATCAGTTTAGATAAATCTACGAGATTTAACATACTTGAATGTCTTGGTAGGTATTGTTTCAAATGCATTGTGCATTAGTGCATTAAATATTACCATACGTAAATTTTCACTAACCACGAAAGATTTATAACTCCATGAATGTGCTCATGATAAAATTATCCGGATGCTAATATGAGTGATCCGCAACCTTAGCACATCAGTAATAATTCGCTGAAAATCCCAACAATCCGCCCAAAGTTAGTAGCACTGACAAAAAACCCTACAGGTTTCATAACAAAAGTAACAACTTCATAATAAGAAGTAACAAAGCTCGTTGAAATGGCTTATTAGTGCTTATAAACACCACTACTGCGATCCATGTCCCTTTGTTAACGAGACAAACGAACTACAAACTACACATGCAATGCAATTCACCGTCTCTAGCAGCAAATAAACTTCTCCTCCATTTCACCTCCCCTTCCACCTCACTTCTGCATTCAACGAACCCTCTACTCCATTTCGCGTGTGCTTGTGCACGCCTCCAGTGCCGACACTATGAGGGTGGCAAGTGTCACTTGGAGAAATAGGAACAGTGGAATAAGGAGGGTGAGGCAGTGTTCCCTCTCTACTCCCACCCCACATCCTACACTGCAACATGACCCGTTCTCATAATTAGGTCTTGCGCAGATGTGGAGTCTTCGACCTTCAGAATGTGAAGGTGTGGTCTGGTGAGGATGATGAGGAATGGGATACAAAGTGATGGTGAGTGAGCCGTTGGGAAGCAATAAACAGTGAGGTCATTCTCTTGAGGAGCATTGCAGTAGGAACGCATTTCTTCACACTGTTCCCACAAGTCGGCGAGTCGGTCAGCATTCCAAAGTGCATGGCACGTTCACATGACATACGTGAAGGGATGAAGAGGAGTAGCATGTTGGTCGTTGGGACTTCTTGTCTGTCACCTGCTACTACTGGGTGTCAACCACTTGCTTAGCCCCACCACGACTCCCCACCCCCAGTTGATTTGAGTGTAACCAATGTGTGGCATTACTCATTTTCAACGCCAAAGCTTGCTCAACATTGCCATAGTTGTTGCCTCTGCTGTTGCTGTTGCTGTTGTTGTTGTTGCTGCTGTTGCTGTCGTTGCTGAGGCGTTAACGTCGCATTGGCATACTCAGTGGTGGTGTGTAAGTGGGCTCTTTGGGGGCGAGGAGGGAATGTCCGTCTGACTTCCGAGTAGGTCATCGCATTAGTAGAATTAGCTCATTGGTTTGAAGCCCTTGCTGCTAGTCACCAGATTGAGGAGGGAGAGAGGGAGAGAGGGAGAGAGGGAGGGTGGTTTTACTTCCACTTCAGCCTTGAAACCAGGTTGATAACGTGGTTTGTAATGCAGGCAAACTGGAACCGCATGCGTAAGGCTTAGACGACGCTTTGTGATGTGGGGTTGAGTTGGAAATGGAAGGGAAATAGTGGATCAGGATGGCGAGTAGGGTGTGAGTGGACTGACACATGCCTATGCTGTATGATGCCTGCGTATTAACAATCACATGCACTTGACAGGTGCCTACAAGTTACAATAAGTCATTGCAGTCATCTATCCTAAAGTACGCCAAGTTTTTTTGATCGCCTGATTTCTACCAATAAACTTACAAGCTTCTTAAAGAAATTCGTGGCGCTGATTTAGTACTGCCTTACAATGGTAGCAATGTACTTCTGCCGTAGCTATTTAGCTATTTACGTTAATATAGGAGAATTATGCGGAGTTTAACATTAACGGCAAAAATTTAAGAGTCGAATCATACCGTAATCCACATATGCTTCCTTTTCCATTTGGAATCACTTTTCGTTGCTGGTATAGTGTATGATGCTTTAATTAAATGTATTTTTCTGATGTAACTGATTAGGAACAAAAGGTTTTTCTTTCCTATGATCGGTAGAGGGAAAGCCATCAATACTTATCACAGGATTGCTCTGCTTGAGGTCCTGTCAATTTATTTGAGTCTTGAGTTCAGGTGTGATCAAATATAGTCGTTTTTTAACTACAGTCTCGCGTTAGCTAATGGCAATTAACTGAGCCGACTAGACAAAAGCTCGTCATTGTATATCATTCAGGTATGGCTTCAGGCAAATGTAAGGACGAGGCAAAATGCAGAAGTGTTGGTAATTCATAGGTTTCGCCTTTATACATCCCACTATCAAAATTTGGTTAGGGTATACATGGTTTCGAGGCAATAATAAGTATAGCAAACTCGACAGTCCCTTAGCCTCACATTTTTACATACTAGTATTCTGTTGTTTTGCCACATTTTCGTCTGAATTGGCTGTTTCGTTTTATTTGATCCAAATCAATCAGAGGATGTTGTTATGTAACACGAAACACTAAACCAATTGCGCAGCATAACAGACTCATCTGACCAATGATTTCTTATTTGGACAAAATTAAAATTTTACAATGAAAGGACACGTCACATAGGCTTTTGCATTTTCCAATGCACGTGCATGTGTGCGGTGGAGGGACATCAAAATTTTTTCTCCCCGGAGGCGATCACGCGTCTCTCAGTTGGACACACGCAACTCTTGCACACGCACTGTTCTCTCTCCCCGTCCCCTCCCTGTTTTTCCTCTGCTGTTGCATGTAAGAGAGGGAGGGGGAGACGCGATCCGTCAGATAAACTCTCCTGCCAGTGGAGACTTGACTGACAGCTGGACAGGATGTCTACGGACCCTCCACTGCAACTGCTGCTACTGGAGTGTACGGGTGTGTCAATCAGCAGCCAGAGCAGCAGCAGCAGCAGCAGCAGCAGTAGCAAAACTGACAAAGGCGTGACAACTGTAAGATGCGAACCGAGAGAGAGAGAGAGGTGGATTTGGCCAGGAACGGTGAGGGTGTGAGCCAGCAAAATTGAGCTTGTCAGTCAAAAAGCTCACACCAACTTCGGCGTACTCACACGGCTTGCGATGAAAATACATCCACCTGCACCACTTCCTTCAACTGCACTGCGTCGATAACCAGCCTGTCCATCTAGTGTGAACAGTGTCATCCAGGCGGTTGGACTGTGGCCTGAGGTAGTTGTCATTCTGTAAATATAGTGACATATGTGTTCAAAGGAGGGTACTCAGTGCCGTTAGAGTGTGTTTGACACTCAGAGTTAAACTTTGCACGCAGTCTTGGCGGTGCAACGGACTGCCAAGCACTTGAAAATGCATTTAATCTGTCCATAGGGAAACCGTCCTTAAGCAAAAGGTGTCAAAATTGTCAATCATTATTTTTCGCATTACCAAAGTCTATTCGAAAATTTTCAATGCCTTGCATTGCAAGTTATGAACACTTTCTGATTCAATGTCACCTCAGAACTATCTGGTCTCTGGGTTCTCGATTTTAAATCACCTTAAAAGGATTGACATTTTCATTCATTGTGAATCAGAATTTCTCAAATCACTTTCTTTTCACAATGGAACCTTAAGTATGGCAACTGAGATTGTTTGCGCAACTTGAAGTCATGGAATAGGCCAGTCAGTATTTCTCACGTCACCAGTTCAAAGTATCCTGGAATGCATATACCCTGATTCGACCTCCTCATACGGAATAGCACATCAGCCTCCCTCATCGGACCAGCATATAATAAAAGTCTTGTCTAAGACCTTGTCAAAATTACCACATAGTGTTTTGCATTTCTATTTTACACCCACGAGGGGTGAAAAGATCATGGATTCCGTTTCCCACTCAATGTGCTAAGCTACAAGCAAGCGCTCATGGAAATTTTAATGCTGAGCAGTTAGCAGGAGCATTTTTTTTCCGTTCGTCCTTGTGATTAGGTCGGTCATTGCCTGTTTGTTCACATCACACTCACACACACACGGCAGAGTTCAAGTGCACTGAGACTTCTCTCACACGCACACGGAGAAAGAACTGAGGTTACTTTGGAGCAGCAGCATCAGGCAAAGAGAGGGAGAGAGAAAGACTGCAATAAACAGCATGTTGACGGCGTGTGAGTGACCCGATGAGAACACGAAGGCTGAGCAGAGGCAGCATCGTTTGTGCTGACCTTGTCAAGGACGGTGCAAAAATTTACGCGGAAGTTGGAGAAATAAGGGGGTTAGGTTTTTGCTTGCCTGCAGGCATTGGTGTGAACTACATTCAAATTCCAGACCACCACTGCTTGAGCTTTTAGAAGTCGCTTATTCTCCAATAGATATGTGGGCTGTACTGAAGACTGTGGTGTCACTTAATCAGAAATCATAGCATGTAGACTTGATTGATAATATCCGGAATTTGCCACCTGTCAAGGAAAGTTCCAATTAGTGCCGTTTGAAGGGGGAAACGATGTGTCAGAAGTCTTATTTACCACTGTCGACCATCCCTCTCCCAAAACAAAGGAAGATGAATCATGCACTTTCGTCTATGAAATGATTAGAGAGAGGGAGAGGAATGGAGGAGTCGATAATTAGGAAATGGAGGAAGAAATGGCGTCAAAACACGAGTTGTGCCACGGACGTTTAGCGACGTGACTTTCCCACACTTTTTCGCGGATTTGCTCTAGCACTTTTCCACATCTGCTAAAAGCTCTTTTAATTATCCCACAACAGGTTTTGCGTGCCCTAACTGTAATGTATGGAGATTGTTGCAAAACGCGTGCTTTCCAATTAAATAGCAAAATTATATGAAGTGCAGCTGCGTTCAACATGTGACGCAATTGTCATTTCTTATGGGCTACAAGCTCCCAACAGCGCATTGCTGCCTTGTAGCATTTATTGGTATGAGTAACACACAGTGATAAGACAATAAACCGAATTTTCTCACTAAATTGGCACTCTATGCGCCCTCCTCTAAGATGCAACCTTGCCTCCTAATTCATTTCTACCTCTGTATGTTAAATCATAAGGAGTAAAAAAAGGTGAACACGGTCATTTTGGTAGGACGACGACTTTCTCAAAAGCCTGCTCACACCATCACCTGCTTTCTCACGTCACAAATACCATTCACATTCTTCTCGTCAGACATGTCATTGTGAACACAATGGAAGTTGGGTGTCAGGCTGCCGAGTGTTGACTTTTCGCCTCCCGTGTCACTGCGGTGCTGAGTGAAGAGCTTATTAGTTTTCAGTAATCAGACGCTAAGCAGTTTTCGACTGCGGAGATCTGAAAACCAGTTGAGGTTCCCCAAGAAAAGTGAGTCTATCAAATGACTAAAACCCGCATGTCAATCTTCGCACACGAGTGAACACTTAAATCATATTTTTTCAAAAGACATTCATAGAGCCCATATCCAATGGGGTACCAATTTGGAAATGTGTCTATGTGATTTGATCGATGTCAGGTTTTATTTGCTTTCAGGCATTATGCTCTGTAGTGCCGCAAGTTTCACTCAGGAGCCTCTTTAACCTACTTACTTCGACCAATAGTAGCATGACAAAATAATCCCATGTGTGGAGCATCAATGAAAGAGGCAGGTTACGGGTGTTTTGGATAAGAAATAACACCTTACAGCTAAAATGCTCATAATACTCGTTATCGAGGCATATTTTACGGCTGCATTTCCATAGTTAAACTATAGCTAATCGGACCTCGACCAAAAAGAATTTTAAATGTCAGGTTAAGAAGAAATTTCCCTGCAAAATAGTCCGAAAATATTTAAAGGCAGAGCTATACTTTTCTAATTATTAGAAACTGGTGACTTTTTAAGGTTTGCTTTAATTCCACAGTTAATTTTGAGCGTTGGAAGTGTTAAGAAATACCCAGTTAACTGAGGAAAAGCTCATTCTTTGATAGGAATGTTAAACAGACCATCTGAAAGTTCTATTAAAACCAGCTCATTCTATTTTTAATTACTAAGATTGAGCGACTCTATGATTCACTGTAGCCTAAACATTTTGCAGAATCAAGTTGAATGTTTGGAGAAGGCCGTAATCGATGCAATACTGACTGAGATGGAAATTATCCTAGGGGTGAAATGAAACGAAAAGAGAATGAAGTGAGCAGGTAGAGGCGTGTGTGTGTGAGAGAGAGCAAGAGAGCGAGTGAGACAGCGCTCTCAAAGGAGCAAAAAAGCGCGGAGTGGATGGCGGCAAGACCCCCTATAAATTGTGTTCCATCTCGTTTGTTACTCGCTCACACACACCGGCACGCACGAACAACACGAAGAGGTGGTGACGGTGGCTGCGCGCTAAAGATCATTCGAGAGAACAGGCTAGCGATCACCACCTGCCCATGGGGAGCGGTAAACGACACGTATTTTCGCGACCCGCACGACTGTAGCAGCAGCACCACTGCCGCTGGTGAAGAACGAAGATGGGCTGCTCGGCGCCTGCCTGCGCGCCTCTTGCTCTCTCCTGACAAGATCACTGCAAGCGCATACGCACGCTTACTTCAAACACACAAGTGCCGCCCTCCGTTGTGCGAGCGAAAAAAGAGAAGATCCTAATTTACCGACTGCCCACCCACCTACCCACCGCATGCGCTTGCTTGCTTGCGTGAGGTGGTGTGGAACGTCCGCCCTTCAACACCAAAACAATCACGCACCCACCTACGTCCTGGAATCTCCATTTCACTCTTTTCTGTCATCACTTTTAGACAGACATTTCAATGCCACAGAGGGCCAGTCGCTAAGTGGATCTGCTGCCTTTACAGAACAGATGGGCAATCGACCACCTTCGGCTGACTCGAGGAAGATGGATGCTTTCCGTCATGCTGTGAAGGAGGCTTCGCGTTCGTCACCTTCCAACAGCTCTGAGGGCGGAGTGTCAACACAACCACACCAACCACAACAGGTATCACTACCACCGCCTTCAATGCTGAAGGAAGAGCAACAGTTACAACACGAGACTTATGACGGCAACTCAAGTATCTCGACTACGTGTGCCCAGTCTTCGAATCCCCAGATGTCTGGACTCTTCAGCATTCGCCGGGCTGTGGGTCTATCACGCACGAATCTTCCCTTTCCAGCGAGGAAGCGATTATTTAGTTGGTTGGTAGACCATCTCCGAGAACCCTATCCTTCGGAGGAGGAGAAAATGATGCTCGCGATGGAGACTGGGCTCTCTCGAACCACCGTCAATAATTGGTTTATCAACGCGCGTCGACGCTATGTTAAACCACTGATGCAGGGTAGACTAGTACTTCAGTCAGGTGTCTTCAAAACTGTCTCAGGGGATGGTACGACTTCCGTGAAACCGCCTAACTCACCGACTCATTCGTCTGGAGTTTCCATTGCCGCTTCTGGAGGGTCATCATCTGCAAACTTCCATAACTCCGATACCGCGACGGGTCAGTTTCCCTCCCAATTTGGCGCGGCTTCAAGGTTAAATCTTCACCAAGATAGCGTCTTTCCAGCTCCACCGCCACCACCACCACCACCGCCGCATATGGGGGGAGTGAGCAGTAGTTCTGCGCTGTCAGCAATGGCAGCAGCCGCTGTGGCATTCGCTGGAGGGCCTCGTTCTTTCGTGGATAATGGTGGAGATCTTAAACTCACCTCCCCGCGTCCTGCCCACTTGCCATGGCAAACAATTCCAGGCCTGGACATGGGCAGCCCGAAACGTTGTCGCAGAACCTCTGATCTTTCCTCATCATCCTCTCCTGTGGAACCGACATCAAGGTACCCGCAGAAGTCTGCTGGTCATGAAAAACCACCCCTCAAGGGAGAGGTCTCCTGTGAATAGGCTGTTTTCCTCCTCCCTTCACCTCGTATAGTTTTATCGAGAATGCATCGACGGTTTTGTGTACAGCCTACAAAAAATGCACTAACTTCTTCTCTCACGCCCATCTAAGTAGTAGTAAGTTGGTTAAAATAAGATTCCAACACCGATCAACTCTGCTCACAATAATTAGCTTCTTTCTCTTCCTCTTTCCGTGTGTATTTGAATACACATCTCCCCCACCCTTTCCCTCTCCTTCTCCGTCCCTACTTCCATTTCGTTGTTTTACATGCATTCTATTGTGCGAAAGGCGTTTTCTCTGTTATGGATTCGTGAAATGAAAGCCTCCTTCTCTGTACGATATCACAAGGTTATCAATTTGTCGAGGGAAGGGGCGAATCAGGAAGAGGTGGAGAACATTTCTCAAAATCATTTATTCAAATGACAGCCTGCATCGAAGGCTAGGCCCTCGACGCCTCAGGGAGGGGGCGAACCCAATGACAGCTGGCAAAACGCAGATCATGTATCGCCTGGGGCTATGTTTAGGGCCGAATTCGTCGAGGTGGATAAAGCGGCCAGAGGGGATGGAAAATTATTTAAGGTTCATCATGAATTACATCAAATGGTAACTTGAAAACAGTTTTTACGCAGCTACTCATGGTTACTTAATGGGAATTGGGAGGAATGATTCCCTCAGAAGAAATGACAGAAATATTTTAAATACGCGAACTCAGCAAGTAATGGGTAATCAACAATGAATCTAAAAATTGGAATGATTATGGCTGATAGCTAAGCAAGACCGGAGTTAATGTCACAGAGGGGGGAGGATTGCCCACGAACATAAATCAAGCTCAAATTTTCATGATTATAATGGGACATTCGAGCAATTTGACATGCGTACGAATGGTGGAAGAGTGTGTTATGAAGCCGTCTCATTTTGATCCTCCATTCCAAACTCCAAAAAAATCTATTTACTGGAAGTATTGCCAACGCGGCCACATTTTTTTTCCGCCCGGCCATTAAGCGGTTGAGGCTGCGGCACCACTGACTAGTGGTTGCGCCTCGCTCCACACTTAGATGTACTCGCGTCATCACAGACCTACCACAACGACCATATCGATTTTTTTAGGAGTGAACGTTTGATCAGGGTGAAATCAATAACTCTTGCGCTCTTGTGACGTTACGGTGTGACTTTTACTCCCTACTGCGAGACCCGAGGTTGATCGATTTTTACCGGGTGTAGATAATCGATATTCTACGTCGCATGGGCGAATGGAAGTGGATCGAAGAGGTGGACTGGATAATTTACTTAATGGTGTGCCTGAATTTGTGAAGGCCGTGATTGGGATTGCATAGATTTGTAGCACACTTCCAATCAGTGAAGATATTTTAGTTCGGTCAAGCTAACCCTCAGAGTCGGTACATATGATGATGAAACAAAACGAATTATCATATCACTTTATAAATTAAAAGAATCTTTGATGACGATTGAATCGATGCCACTAATGTCACCTCTGAAACAAATATTATGGCGGACGTGCGTAAACTTACTTAAATAAATCAGTAATATAATGCGCCAACTGTTTGTTTGGCCCTCAGTTTCGGCCAAGGGACCAATTAGGCGCTCAGCTACTGCTCAAGCCCTACTCTTATGTCAAACATGTATTCCGGCCGAGTGTTACGCATTCATTCGACTCTAAAGGAGTCTTCGGCGATACAGCAGTGGCAGCGGAAAGCACAGTCCTAAGCTACAAGTAGTCTGATTTCTGTCACTACGTGCTAAACCTTAAAGTGACGCAAGAGGAGCATATCCTGCCAATGGGGAAAGCTCTGTCGACCCCTGATTGAAGGGCTGAAAATTGCGTCCATCTTCGGCAAATACTCCAATCCCATAATCTACAGAAAGCTATTAACAACTGAATTGACATTAGCCGTGGCCGCATAGTCTGGGAAAGTTTACTACGGAGCTATCTACGGTAGCCTTCTTAAGGAATGAATTAAGTGAAAACGCTATACCTCCTCTAACTCTCTTCAAGTTGAATAGAACTCAGATAAATATGGCTGGGCATCAGCGAATTGAGAACATGGTGGCAAGAGACAACGGATGCGAAGCCTTATTCCTACAACACTATTTTAAGCCCGTCCCCTGTTAAATGACTCTGCTTTTGGGCCAGTGTTCTTACTACTAGGACTGAACACGCGTAATGACCAGCAAATTCCTCCTTCTCCCATTATATCGCTTAAACATAACGAAACTCCAGGTGCAGTGGAATCGCCAAGAAGAATCAGTGACGCTGAGTGCAGGTATCTTTACAGTCGCAAGCGAATTCGACGATTGGCGCTGAGTGCGTTGTGATGGCCGATGCAGAAAGTTAATCAAGAGGAGCGTCAAGGATGACGCCCAAAAGAGGAGAAGCACAATGTAACACCGGGTGACTTAGGAGCTCTGCCGTTGAGTCAACACTGGGCGTTCTAGCTTCCAGGCCATGTTGGTAGCTCTAAATCCTTCTGTAGGCCGACAATAAATATTCTGTAAGAGTATTGTGCCTTCACTCGTCTTCAGGGAAGTCTCGTGGCAGTTCAGAGATACTAGTGAAGAATAGTGCATAAAAGGCTAACAATTGATAGAGTATAGGGGAACTAAGAAATGTCATGTCATGAACATCCGGATGTCGAACAGGACCACAACCTTAGGAAAGGCCGACAAAGATACTCCGTTAAATAACTTCTGTGTAGGTGAGATTTCAAAGCGATAATGCATAGCCAGAGTAAATTAAGGTAACTATCGCAATCAAGTGACACACTCCAGTGAAAAATATCGCAGAATCACGCTCCGATAATGCATTTTGAACATTTTATCACCCAATTAATGTTGGAGGAAAAAAGCGGATTGGAGGACATTTGCCTGTGAATGTTGATTGACTTAAATGACAGCTTTGCAATTGCTTCGACAATAAACGACCAAGTAATAAATCAACTCATATCCATCGTGCCCCACATTCTAACCAGAATTGCACCCAGGTAGTCATGCGCATGTTCAGGCACGCTCAGTGAAGGTCAACTTTGAGTTTGGAAGCAGACCTGATTTGCATTCAGTGGTTTAAAAAAGACACCAGTCTCATAAATAGGCCAGCCTGTATAGCCGAATTAAAAGGAAGTTTGGTAAAAAAAAATGAGGCACATTTAATGTGCATAATTCAGTGAACAGGCCGCAGATGAAAAGCTCTGCCCTTTGAGCCGGAAAGCCAATAATATCTACTAGCTTAATTTCAGTAGTATAATAAATTGGAGACGATATAGTGCATGAGGCATGAATGATAATAAACGTACAAAGGAATCTAGAGAATTTGGTTTGAATTAGCCTCACAAGAACCCACTCGGACCAAGTGTTCAGCGTTAAGGCGAATATGGTCCAAATAAACATAAAACGATAAACTTTTCACGGCTCTTAATCCAAGTATGAAGCCATAACTTCCCAACGAATATCGAGGTAAGAGGTGTTAATAGGTGTACGACACAATTATTAAAAAACACACAAAACATATAACCCGTCCAAAAATAGAAGTTACAACTTTGAGTAAAAGAAAAATTTTCATCCAAGTTGTAAATTAATCAACTTTCATTAAAAACAAATTCTTCTCATTAGGAGATATGAATCTGAAATTGGCACAACTAATCCAAAAGGCAATGCGAGTCCACATATTTTTTGCGGAAGTAACTCTGGAATTCGTGTTTTAACTGCGGATGTGCTTCATAGACAATCCATGCTAAAAACGAGGTTTGCACCAGGGTTGTCGTTTCCGTTGCGCGGTTTGTGAGGTTGGGCCGTCCAAAATCTAAATTAAATCACTAATACCCACTGCTATTGACATAAAGCACGCCACTTTTTCTTGAACGAGTAGGGTTTTTTGCATTGTGTTATTGACAGAGCCCTGAAAAAGATGCATTAAAGTACATTGCCACCATCTACCATCAAATGCACACTTATAATCTGATTCGCTCATCAAGGACACACATAACACTTGTTTCTTTGTGCATTCAATTTTCCTCATCTACTCTCAAATCTCACACCCTACCCTGAGTTGGACAAGAGTTCATTGAATCGCGAGTATATGATCATCTGATTTTGCCATTTGAAGGCATTTGCACATTCATTCTGGCTTAAAAGCAAATGCTGGCACAGTGGAGTGACACTCAATGTCTTTTTGTAACCAGAAGCAGCTAGTCGGAGTCACATCGTTAGGTGTGCGTCTTGCCACCACAATATGCTATCCACCGTCAGCCATTCATGGTCTACCATCCGATTGAACCCGTTAGCGTTGCACCTCCACTTTTGTGCATTAAAAAGGTATATCCACCATGACTCACCCATTTTGACACATGTGTCACAGATGTTTGACGTGCAAGATTATGTAAGAAATTCGGCAAAGTTTAATACTTTATCTAGTTACCCCTTCGTTTTAGCTATGAGGGCCATACTGGTAGCCTCTCAGGCATCCCCTGTGTTAGCAATAAAACTTTCTGCCATAGTACCATGACTTCTTGCTTCTTTGGGAAAGATAAGAGTAGCACATTGGTGAGAGAGGAAGGCTAACTAGCTCCCAACGGACAACTACCCTGATTTATTTCACTACATGCTAAACCTTAATGTGATAATTGAAGGGATAATTGCTACGAATGGGGAAATCTGTTTACCTTAGCTTAGCCTTGAATCGTCCAAAATAATTTGTTACGGTACCTGCGTCACGATGTCAAGTATATGGTCACACGATGCCTGCCCAACTCCCTACTAGCTGGATGTAAATCAGGTAGACACATAGGTGGACGAGACTGGAATGAGAAAAAGAGTAGTGAGGAGGATTAAGTGCAACACTTTATCCCACAAATCTATCTTAATCCCGTCCTTTACTAAGTGGCCCTGCTTCCATCCAGTGTTCTTACAACCAGAGATGAATCCTTCATACAGTTTCCAGCCAGAAAGTAAATCCAGGTACAATGGAATTATCAAGAGGCCTCTGTGATGCTGCGGCCAACTATCTGCTCAAGTACAAGCAGAAGCCATGAATGGCACAAGTGGCTAGTGGATGTCTTTCTAACGGCACCGATCACATTATGATGACCGACGCGAGAGACTGATCAAGGGCAGCGGTGGGAGCGAGCTCAAAAGGCGAGGAACTGTGTAGTAATTCGGTTGTTTGTTAAACTTTCCGTTCAATTGAGCACCCAACATAGCAATTTCTTAACCGTTTTTGAGCCGCTCTAAAGTGGCAATCTAAAGAAAGTATTCCAACAGAATGCCCGGTTAACTGTTTCCACGCCAATCATCCCTATGTTCTTAAACGTACAACAGAATGTGAGCAGGAATTTTAAAAGTGGTCAATTGTTACAATTTACACACATCTCCTCTTTCTAAAACGTCTTATTTTAGACAAAACAAACCCATAGATGGTGGTGCAGCTTCCTATCATAAAACTAAAATAGCAACAGCAAGATTAATCAAATGCTATGTTCTTTCTATTTATCCAAATTGTAGCCTATGGAATTGTCCAGCGAGACCCAGACTAATTGCAAATTCCACATTTATCCAAAACTTATCGTCAGACATTACCACCCTGATTAGGCACTTTCGTTTCTAATTCACGTGCTTTTTTTTCCTTATGCGCTTGTGAATGTCCAACGCTGATGTCAAGAGGAGGTGATATTTACCATTAAGGAAAACATTAATGATGAATTAAGAAAGATGAGGTTATGGTAACATGGCCCTCCCTCTTCCTCCATCTTTTCGGGTCCTACTGTAGCCTCCCTAGACTCTCCTAAAGGCAAATGGCAAAACGTCACTCGGGTAGAATGTGCCTTGTAGACTCGGAGAAGGGACCGCGCCAGAAGGCTACTGGCATGGTCGAGGCCACGCCATCCAGGAAAGACACAATGGCGGAGACCCTAAGTGGCGTTGTTAACAAAACCGAGAGTTGGGCGAACAAATCAGGAATTAAATTGTATTGTATGGTAAAAATTAAGAAAAAAATTATTCTGCATGACTCACCAATTCTGGCTGTTTCAGATGCATCTAGGTTCTCTTGCGTGAGATAGGTGATATGGTTAATCACCTCGTAAATATCCATTATCTGGTCTTACTCATCAACATTTTTGTGATATGCATGAGAATCTTACCGTGTAGGCCTTTGTCTTGACGGTTATTAGTTCAGCGTGAGAAACGGACTTGTCGAATGCCAGAATAATCGGGGATGTTTGGTGGGGAATCAAAGCAACCTCCAGTAATTACAGTGTTTGCCAGTGGCGTCACGTAAACGCAACGTTCTACTATTCCTGCCTTAGTCCTCACAGCACACACATGTCACACAGTTCTTTAAAAAGATAGGCAAAGCAGATAGAAGGCAAAAAAAGATTGAATTCAAAATAATTGAAATATTTTTAAATAATAAGGTATCTGGACTGTGGTGGCCCATTTTTTGTTGAGATGGAACCGCGTTAAGGAGTTGCATACAGATGAGTACATTAAAGGAGAGATTTAAATACACTTCCTTCAAATTGATGATGGCAAAAGCTGGGCTCTAACTTGAAATCATGTTTTAAAAGCTACTTGCTGTTTAAACTACTTAACGTCTGGAAATTTAATAGGTTTTTACGTCATGCTGACATTAAGCCCAGCCGTGAGGGAGGAAAGAGGTAGCAGTTTCATTGGGGTAAAAGGATTTACTGCAAGACTAAAAGCTGACACTGGTATTATTGACATAAAGGCTAAAAAAGTGATGTAAATTTGGTAGTTTTGACCACGAAATTTAACACAAAATGCAGCTTCCAAGCAGTGTTAGCCGATCTTCAACTGAACTCTATCTCCCACATGGCCCACACATTTGTCAATCCACCACCTTGGCGTGCAAAGAACTCTCCACTCACTACTCCATTCAACTGTGACACTGGCCTTTTGTTTAACCCTTCGTTGCAGCTACGTGGATACTCACGGCTCCACGATTGTACTTTCGCATGGCGGCATGATTTCCTGGCCATGCCTGTGGTCCCTTCATCTCGTTGGTACGTGAGCTATGCATATTCAGCCCCAGTATTATGTGTTCTTCCGTCCACCCACAGAACAGAATCGAACACAGAGAATTCTTTTTTCCAGCCTCGCAGTACGATCATTAACAGCTCCACTGAGGTCCGTGTTAGCTTTTACAAGGGGCACATGTGATAATCAGATGAGCGTGTGCTTCAAAATATTCTCGCTGAACAAATACGAGCACAAAATACTCATAACCACATTCATTTCTGGTTAGAAGCTCTTGAGAGAAACCGGTTTGTCTGAAACAAATCTTCCTCTCATCCCTGATTAAGATAAACAATTACAAAAAGCTTTTTGTACTCCACTCGTTAAGTCGTTACAAGTAATGAAGCTTCAAAACAAGCAAAAGAGAACACATTATCATTAGTAAATAACAAGGGTTTAAGGCAGGAGATTTTGTCAGGCATCACAAGCAACTGCTAATAGGTGTAGAAAGTTCTGTTCCTATAAGAAGCTGCCATACAGAAGATTGATTCAATGTATCGGACAAACTCTAAAAATTAGTGTGATTTCTTATTTAAAAGAAAACAAGGTTTCGTAGGTTTCGAGAAAATCTGAAGGAGTTAAGCATTGCTTAAAACATTTAACCCACTGACGTGACAGTGAATGACACAGGCAATCTTAGATCAAAATCAATGTGGAAGCCTGCAGTGGTCATCCTGATTTCCGAAGCGCATTTCAAGTGCAAAACGAAGTAATTGCATAAATGAATACAGTGAGTGGAAAACTTTTGATAGGAAAGCATAGAATAGGCAACCACTATCAAATGGAATATCAATTGCATTCCAGCATATTCAACATCTTTCAGAAACATTAGGGATTCGTACGCTTGAGATGCTTGAAAGCATCTCATGAATAAACCTAAGTAACGAACAAATTCAGTTTAGGACTTTGCAGTGTTCAAGGCATCACAATTCTGGAAGTGGATGTTTTGTAAACGTATAGGAGGACAGAGGAAGTAAGAGCATAAGTTACGCCACCTCCACTCCCGAAATTGAGGCAACCGCAATGTTAAGCACACAGCCGGACCTACGCATCGTTACTTCATTATACCTCTAGGCTAACGTTTTTTCAAAAAGGATTATTTGAGACTACCGCCGCTGCTTCAATTAAGCACAAATTTATAAGAGTTTTGGTTTGTTTAATCATGACTTTGAAGTCAGTCTTCCATGCTTCTAGAGGCATCCTACTAAGAATACTTTGTGTTTATGTGTCCTTTAGCAAACTAGGCCTGCTCAATAAAAATAAAAATCACTAAAAGCTTTTTAAAGTCTTATTCGTTCAAATAAATTTTACTATTGAGATCCATGCCCCTTTGTTAACGAGACAAACGAACCACAAACTACACATGCAATGCAATTCACCGTCTCTAGCAGCAAATAAACTTCTCCTCCATTTCACCTCCCCTTCCACCTCACTTCTGCATTCAACGAACCCTCTACTCCATTTCGCGTGTGCTTGTGCACGCCTCCAGTGCCGACACTATGAGGGTGGCAAGTGTCACTTGGAGAAATAGGAACAGTGGAATAAGGAGGGTGAGGCAGTGTTCCCTCTCTACTCCCACCCCACATCCTACACTGCAACATGACCCGTTCTCATAATTAGGTCTTGCGCAGATGTGGAGTCTTCGACCTTCAGAATGTGAAGGTGTGGTCTGGTGAGGATGATGAGGAATGGGATACAAAGTGATGGTGAGTGAGCCGTTGGGAAGCAATAAACAGTGAGGTCATTCTCTTGAGGAGCATTGCAGTAGGAACGCATTTCTTCACACTGTTCCCACAAGTCGGCGAGTCGGTCAGCATTCCAAAGTGCATGGCACGTTCACATGACATACGTGAAGGGATGAAGAGGAGTAGCATGTTGGTCGTTGGGACTTCTTGTCTGTCACCTGCTACTACTGGGTGTCAACCACTTGCTTAGCCCCACCACGACTCCCCACCCCCAGTTGATTTGAGTGTAACCAATGTGTGGCATTACTCATTTTCAACGCCAAAGCTTGCTCAACATTGCCATAGTTGTTGCCTCTGCTGTTGCTGTTGCTGTTGTTGTTGTTGTTGTTGCTGCTGTTGCTGTCGTTGCTGAGGCGTTAACGTCGCATTGGCATACTCAGTGGTGGTGTGTAAGTGGGCTCTTTGGGGGCGAGGAGGGAATGTCCGTCTGACTTCCGAGTAGGTCATCGCATTAGTAGAATTAGCTCATTGGTTTGAAGCCCTTGCTGCTAGTCACCAGATTGAGGAGGGAGAGAGGGAGAGAGGGAGAGAGGGAGAGAGGGAGGGTGGTTTTACTTCCACTTCAGCCTTGAAACCAGGTTGATAACGTGGTTTGTAATGCAGGCAAACTGGAACCGCATGCGTAAGGCTTAGACGACGCTTTGTGATGTGGGGTTGAGTTGGAAATGGAAGGGAAATAGTGGATCAGGATGGCGAGTAGGGTGTGAGTGGACTGACACATGCCTATGCTGTATGATGCCTGCGTATTAACAATCACATGCACTTGACAGGTGCCTACAAGTTACAATAAGTCATTGCAGTCACGGATCTCTAAATAGGCGAAGTTTTTTTTGATTGCGTGATATGTTCTAGGGTAGTTGGCCTACAAGTTACAATAAGTCATTGCAGTCACGGATCTCTAAATAGGCGAAGTTTTTTTTGATTGCGTGATATGTTCTAGGGTAGTTGAGTAATACGGTATGATATAATTTTACCATCAAATCTTACTTGACAGCGTTAATTGCCAATTGAATTTATTAGAGTCAGTATAGGGTAAAGTTTTAATAGTGAGGGAGTGACAAAATTAATCCAATACGGAATCCTAAATCCACTTTTATTCTTGGGTTTCACTTCAGTGGGTACCAGTAGAGCCCTTTGTTTTTGTCGTTACCCTTCCGCTGAGCGGCACGTCCGCTAGGTCATGTCACTAGCCCCCAGCCCACTAGCACGTTTCCTTTCTTGTTATTAGGAACGATTTGAAGCTCTACAGGGTATGTAACAATGGTTTCAAGAATTGGGATGCAGTTTTTTGTAGTAACTCGAGACATTGGGAGGAGGAAGAATAACACAGTCGACCATCATTTTTCTTTTTTAATGTGATAATAATTGGTTTACGTCTGCTTGACATTGCAGTGGTAATCAACCTCTAATGCCAAATGAACCAGGACAGCAAAATCACTTAACACATCAACTCAATCTTCAGAGGGCATGTTTGAATGCTTGCCAGTTTTTCATAACGGTCCGGGAAGAAGGAACTTCCAGCTGCTAATGGCAAGAAGAAACATTGCTTTACATTGCAAAACAAAACGAATCGTGTTCTGCTTTCAACGGTGAAAGAAGTGTCTACTTTGCCAGTAGAATGCAAAGCAAATCAAAGTGAGTGCTTTAATATCCCTCCTCTAACTGATACTAGATCATAGGGGATACAAGATAAAGCTTCGATAATTTATTTCACAAATCATGATGGAGTCAAGCATACACACATTTCACTTTTTGTTTGTGCCTCAAATTTTCTTTGGTGAAGTGCCTTTTCTGCAAAATAATTTAACATTAAGTTACCGATTTTAGTCTTGAATATGAATCAAACCACCTCAAAATTAACCATTTCAAGATATTTCTCGTTGAATTATCAATTATTTCTTGACAAATTGTGTTTTAAAGTGCCTCCTAGTAAAGCTGCAGCGACTAGGATATGCCGGTGTACCATGTCACCGAGATGGTTGCAGAAATCTTGGATTCTAAAGGGTCTGAGCGGACAACTTTTACCAAACAAGTTTATTTGACATGTATCCTACGTCTCACCGATGTCTTGGTTAGCTGGGTAATAATTAATGGGTGACAACACAATTAAGGAGACTAGTCATAATAGAAACGTCGACTGGTTTAATGGGATACGGACCTGATGCTTAGCAGGGACAAAAAACATTGGACTGATAGCATGGTAAGAGTACCTACAGAATTACGCTTGTTACTATTTCCACGACCTAAACGTAAATGGAGGAGTACTTACCTGCACAATCATGATGTCCGATAAGACAGATAAAGTCCTGCATCGGAAGTTGAAAGCTGTTCACACTTTCTTCAATGGAACGCATTTAGAAGGAGGTTTGCGCACATGAGTCAGTTGATTATACGGTTTCCGACGATGGAAATGGTTAAGTGGAATCACATAAGCCATTTCCATCTTACTCCTGAAGTAAATGACCATTTTTGTTTTTTTTGAATTTAATAAGCGAATTTTATGCACCAGATCTATTGGAATTAGATGTTTGTTGATACCTTGATAAGGATTTCCTCGGTGAACTTAGGTTAATGAAGTAAAAACGAGCCAGGTGGAAGAAAAGGTGAGCCAAGAAGGGGGACGGATTTAGTGCCATACGGGTCGGCATGATTGGACCCTTTGTGTCTGTCAAAGAATTTTTTATACAAGGCCATGTGACAATTTAATGTTGGTTTCATCCAATATCGGGAATAAAATGAAACCGGTCTCCTTATCGATACTTCACCTTTCCTGTCAAGTATGATACAATGTGAAAGTCCATGCAAACCTTGCTACTGAATGGTTTTCTCACTCTTGCTTTATACGTGACTACTCTGACCTTTTCAGTCCTACACATTCTTGCTTCCAAGCTGATGAGATGCAACTCTGCAACGCTCCATCTACGCTACGCTGCTTGATGCTTCCAATATAGTCGTTTCCAGCCGCGTTCGCTTTATAATATAAACTTGTTAGCTGTTCATCTTCCACTTAATGGCACCGTCCATATAGAAACACGAAAATTTCATCCTGAAGACTTTATAAAGTACAAAATAGCCTTGAGGGTATCCGGCAAGAAGTTGGAGAAAATTAGAAGGTAGACATGACAACTAAATGATTGAATTCCACCTTTAAAATGTTCACTCCGCATAACAGAAACGAATAAAGAGTACACACATATTCTACAAAGTAAAAGAGTCTTGGCTTGATTAAAGCATTTGCTGGATCTACTGCTTCGGGTGGAGTCGAGAATGGATAGTTCACTGGACCTTAATGCAACCCAAATCAGGGTTCTGTTCATCATGACGAGATCAGCACGAATATGTTGCCAAATGCACGAAAATTCCCAATTCTGATGGATCTATTACTTGATGCACAGCATTAACCACTAACATCTACTACGGAAAATTCAGGCTGAGCCACCGTAAATGCTTGATTCTATGAAAATCAGCAGCTCTCCTCCCAGTTGTATGCCTTGAAGCAAGGTATATTGCATAGCCTTTGAATCCACAACACCAACTCAATGAATGCTTCATTTCTGCGCCATTGCAGAGCTTTGATTACTTGTTCGATACTTTATTTTGTTTCTGCAAGCATTCAGGGCTCCGTATTTCCATCTTTGCTAAGGGGTGTTGCGTCTTGACTATACCGATAGTCCCCAGTCCTCCTCTACTTCGATGACATATATTCTGTTCGAGTATTATGCCTTCTCTTGTCTCCTGAAAGTCTCGGAAAGTTACATTAATGGCAGGAGTATGCAAACCCGATCACAGCTACTCCGATTTACACTAATGACATAGAAATTCAAGTAAAGCGGAAGAACGGCATACCTGTGGATGCGAGAATCTATGGGGACCTCTAAAAAAGGGGCTGAATGACGTCTACCTTCGGCAACTAACTCAGTCCTGTGGTCTACAGAAATGCAAATGACAGCTGAAGCGACACTAACCCTGGCCACGAACCATATGGAGAATTTTTTGTTACGGGGCTGTCTGCGGTACCTATATAAAAAGGTAAATTTGGTAAACACGCACCAAAAGCACGGATAGACACATGACTAGGCATCACTGAAATGAGAGCAAAGCGGCAAGGAGGAACAAAGGTGAAGCCTCATTCCCACGAAAATACTTTAGACATTTTCAACTACTAACCGACCGCTTTAAGCCAGTGCTCATATGACTAGCGCTGGATATGCTTGATGGCCAACCCATCCATCCTTCCCCTAATAGAATATCCAAGCAGGACGAAAACCCATTTGCATTGAAATTACCAGGAGGAATAAGTGAAGCTACAATCAAATATCTTAGTTGAAAGCAAATTCAATGGCTGACGCGGATGGCTCGTGAGTGCTTCCCTTACACCATCGGCTACGTTGTGATGGCAGAGAGAGGTTGATTAAAGAAAGCTGTGGAGACGCCGTTCAGAAGGAGTTGGGACTGTGTTATGCCTCGATTACTTGTGTGGTCCTTCGTTTTGGTTCTGCAGGCACCTAAATCCCCGCTTTCTTAGTTCCAGTGGATGGTATAGCCTCTGGATCATATTAGTGGCTTTCCAGTCCTTCTCTATGTCTACATTACCCTAGCAATAACTTCTTTCGTCTTCAAAAAACCTCTGACCGCTATGTCGTACTACTCAACACTACGTAATCAAGAATACCGCAACAATGTGTAACAATGTTAAATTTTTTTAACAAGTTCAACGATTGATGCTTCCAATTAGCCGTCCATTTAACATCCGACTTATCTCCTAGGACGAAATAGCTGGAAGGCTAGAAAATTAACAGCAGTAATCAACTTGATGGGGTGTCTGAACAGGGCAGTAAACAAACGAAAAACAAATGTCAATGTAGCCTAAAGTAGTATGATAGAATTCACTGAATGGAATTAGGATGACAGTTGGACGGCAATAGTTTGGAAAGATTTTGAAACCAAGAGGAAGGCCATTGTTAGAGTGATTGCTTGCCTCCTTTGTCAGTGAATTTTAAAACAACTTAAAAGAGAAAGGCAGCTTAATTACGACAACAGGTAGCTAAAACTAGGCTCCGACTAATCAAATCCTGTTCACAACTTCGGCTGTAAAGAATCAAGACACAAGTGGTGCAGCCGCTCGACCTTCATATTTACTTACACATCAAAAAACTAATTTTACAACTAAAAGATGGAGTGATTTTTGCAAAAATACGCACTAAAATGGGCATAAATTTACTCGACGCTGGGAAAATTTAATGAGCTTCTGGGATGGGCTCTTTGACCTAGCATAATTGCGAATGTGTTGAGTGACAAGAGATGGAGCAAGGAATGGGTTGTTGGGGAAATAAAAGCAGCTTTATGTACTATAGGTTTATTATGAAATTAAAAATGACATTAGCGATGTCGAAGTGCATACAATACGAGCGTTTCGGTCCACAAAGTCGATGTATCCGCATGGGTAGGTAAACAGTCTCAGCGCAAGCAAAAAGAGGGCGGATAAGGTGGACGGGAGGACACAGTGTCAGTGATGTGATCAACTAGTGACAGTAGTCAGAAGGGAAAGATCTGTGAATCACGGAAAAAAATGAAGGGATAAAACAACATAGATGAGCTACATAACATCGAGTGCTTTTCGCGTGGCTGATAAGCATGCAGCAGCAGTGGGGATGTGTGTATGTGTACGAGAACTGTCAAATGAACTATCAAATTGTTGTCTCAGACATCGGCGTTGAAGCCTCGTCGAGGTCCAGGTAGCGTGACAAAGTCCAAGTGATTGGGACCAACGCTAAAGGAGGTGTCTTCATCGTCATCGGGGTCACTCAAACCCTCCTCCTCGCCTTCCACTTCTCTCACATCGCCGGGAGCTCTGTCCAAGTGCTGTGATATCACTGCTTCACTTTCATCAAAATCGTCAACTTCCTCGAGGGCAGCGGCTGCGACTTCCTCTTCAGTGGCGCCAGCATCATCCTCATCCTCCTCAAACAGGCCGTTGAAGGAGCGTGTCTCTGCATCAAATTGCTCATCTCGAGCTCCATAGACCGCATGCACCCCTGGAAGTTCTTCCGAAAGAATCGGCGCAGGAGTAGTCAGTGGTGGCTGCCAGCTTAATCTTCCACCCTGACAAGAGTGGGAAGTGTTTGCTCTGATCATATTCGCAACAGAATGATAATGTTTTACTACAAGTATGTATTAAATGGTCCCAGACTCGACTTCTGGGCTTTCTATATACTAGCTGCCTTCATAACTCCTTCAACAGTAATTCAGGGGTTACATGTTCAACACCGCAAGTGGAATATTAATAAGGAAAATAACAAAAAAATAGCAGTGTACCTTAACTCGTCTCTATGTTAAAACAATTTTGTATGGAAACCCCGTTTTAACCGATAAGAGAAAAGTTTAAAAGGAAAACTAGTCCCATCAACAAAGATCCAAAAAGATTGTGGAATAGAAATACCATCCCAAAGCCACTGTACTGTATTGGTCTGTCGTTTAACCCTCGGGTTTGGTAATGGGCCACTTTGAGGTGCCGGGCGTCCTGGCCTCCAGGCCATACCAGTAGTCCCAAGCCCTCTTTTACGGCAACAATACATATTCTACCCAGTATGATGCCTTCTTCTGTCTTCAGGAGAGAGCCAACTTTTGATTCTCGCCAGCGTTTACAGGATAACTTGAATGAATTTTGCAGCAGAAATTGTAATTTGACGGCCGCTTATACTTGACAATGGTGACTTTGTGGCAGAATCGAAACAATCCTGAGGGAAATGTAAATAAGACGGCATCACCACAACATGGAATCCTCAATAAAACCACGCATAGTTTTGGTGCAAACAGGAGGTACACATTAGAGGCCACATAAGGTCAGTCCCGAAGTCTGTGATTGACACCACCAGGGAGCTTCATGCAAAGGTGAAAATACACCAGGGTTAGTCATATCGCTAAAACAATGGAGAATCGGAAGTCCTCTTGAACGACTCGCTTTGACTTCATAACGAAGGATCGTTTTGAAATTGGCAGAGTTACGAGAACACAGGAACACGATTCCTCCCATTCATTTATGTTGCTGCCCATATTTTGTGGAATTTAAAATGGTTGTAAAATAGGAGTGGTCCGCATACTTTCGGACACAAGAAACAGCAAGTCAAACGATAACATAAAAAAGGGAAGTACAAACGCTCGATGAAGGTAGGTTTTATTGCAAGCCTGGGTTTTTGAAAGTAGAAATTTAGCTAAGAGGCTAATGACGCATTGTTGGGGTTAGGTTACTAGATCGTCAAGATCCCTGAAGGGCGGGGTAGGGACATTTTCTTACTCAGCGGAAGTAAAAGTCGACAATTTTGATTGGCAAAAGTTGTGACCTATCATGGAAGGATCATCAAATAGTAAAGGAGTTGATTTTGGTCGGGATAGCTCTTGTTGACGCAGGAAGGCGGAGTCCATGTGAGTTAGGAAGGTGGAATGAAAGACGGCGTCTGCATGAGAAACTGATGACTTCCTCCCTGTCCCGGTGGTGTGCGTGTGTGTATGTAGAAGAAGTACGGAAATGAACGAGAAAAAGAGGAGGCTGAAGTTGTGAGCTCGTGAGACACACACACAGGTATGAGATTCTGCCATCTGCACACACACATGTGACCCCGGAAACTCTCTCTCGCCCTCTCTCTACCGTGCATGAGAACCTGCACTCTGTGCATCTACTCAGTGGGACTCGGTGAAATGTATCTCCCCTTCCTATTCGTCTCATATTAATGTGAAAAAATGGAGGGAGAAAGTGAATCAGGAATGGAACTTATTCATAAGAAATAAATAAACAGATTTAGTAGCAAACCAAAATGCTTAGGTGACAAAACAGTAGCGCTGAGTCAATGACGGGTGATAACACGCCTTTTGAGGAATCGGTGGAAATACCTGGTTAACATTACAAGTTGTTTGCTTAAATTGTACCTTAATCTAGATCAACCCACATGTTCCTCATTTAAAACAATGGTGTAGTGTCAAACAAAATGCATTCTTTGTGACATGGTTGATAGGATACCTTCTTGAGCGAAAGTGTTGGCAATAAATTAAACTGCTAAAAAAACCTGATTCTTTTCCAAACCAATCCTTTGTCTCTGTGTAATGCATTAAGTTTGGGGAATAATTTAACAAGTTAACTCTCGGTTTCGGTGATGGACTACTTATGGCTCCGCAAATGCACCTCGACCGGACGGCCCGGCCTCCGAACTATGCCAGCTGGCCCCCAGCACACCGACGGCGCATATTCCATCCGAATGTACGCCTTCTTTCGTCTTCAGGGAAGTCTTGGAGAGCTGCGATTGTTTTGAGAAATCCACTTTTAACAATGGAGGCGGCAATTAACCTTCACAGATATAAGTGACACCATTTACTTCATTAAGAGGTAGGGATTTTCGGCAGTTTATAAGCGTGATCCTTGTGAAACTCCGTCATTTTCTTTGCCAATATCTTGTTTCATTATTTCTCCCTTATTCCTTTGGTAGCCGATCTACAGATCCACGCATATAAAACAAAGATTTATCATCATTTGCTTGACCCAAGGAAATTATTGCTGTATTTCATGAGACTTAAAAAAATACATCTCCACAACCTCCGTGTTTAGTTGTCGTAAAGGTTAGCCAACCCGCATCTCTGGTTGATTCTTAGTCATCTCCGCAGGCCCTTCAGAAGTTAGAGGAGAAAAAGTGAGAGCAAAGGCGTATGCTCGCTAACCCAAGTACGCTAGATACGCTAACGACCAGCACCGGTCAAACCATCACTTAAAAGATCTTTGAACGTTCACTCTGGATAGGCTGAATCCCGAAGAAAAGCGCAAAAAATGTTTCACCGGCACAGATGACGAATTAATTACTGAAATGAACAGCCTTACTTCCAGTTTTTCAATAGGGTTCTCAATGACATTGAGTCGCGTCTCAGGGCGGAACTGAGGCCGTCCGAAGGATTTGCGCTCCCCGCTTCGGAAGAAGCTCAGATGACCGCGACGGAAACCGTTGGACTTGGAGACGAAGAAGGCCACCACGATGACCATGACCGCAAAGCAGCCAAGACTCAAACCGATCGCCAGTCCCAAGTTGTTTACGCCAGGTCCGTTGGCCTTCTGTTTGGACGATGAGAAGGGAAGAGATAGATCTTTTACCATTACGTCATGCGTCCAACAACTTAGTCTTCCATCCTCAACTTGTAAGTAGGTTAATAAAGGTGTTTTTGGACTGAAGAACATTGGAGACACCTTTGACAGTGAAGGAAATAAAAATCATCCAAACATTGCGCATGCGAGCTGTTTTGGGCGAAACCTCTTGCAAAGGGTATTTCATCTGCGCGGAGACTTAAGATCTAACCCAAAGGAAAAAACACATGCCATTTTTGTAGTCAGTCCCTAATGCTGGTAAGTCAGCTGTACTTATAACCAAATAATAGTCTTTGGGATAGCAACTGAAACCAGCTGTCCCTTGGCGCTACATACGAAATTGTGTCCTTTCCGCCTCCAAAACAGCATGTAACCTCACGACACCAATGATGTAAGGGTTTTATATTTGGAGACGGACTTCTTACACTGGAGGAAAGGGCACGTGCTTGTTTGTTTGGAACTGCAAGGACAATCCAGTTGCTGCCAAGTAAGTAACGTTGAAATATCATTTCGAACGGCATCTTGCAGCTTTTTTGTTTATACAGCAGGTTTTCTGTTACTAAGACAATATTAGGCCTAGAAGTTGGTATCTTCACAGGATTAATTGCATAAGCCAAACGTACAGTGACCTCAAAAATTGAAAAGAACGCTGAATGTCAATCACAGCAGTCTTCTAGCAAGACCCATAAATCCACAGGGTGGTAAACGGTTTATTCCCAAAAAGGCCCCAGGAATACTTTGCGAAAAATGTTTAAAAGCGTTGTGGAAAGAAACAGTAGACTTTGCCACAAGCACCACCTTCTGACAAGACCATTCAACCGTGACAGTAAACAAAGGCAAGTGAGGACAAACATGTGTGAAGGGTAAAAAACACTCCCTTGTAGGAAGAAAAGTTGTTCCTGCTATACTAGTAGCGAAAGGAACCGCAATTCGGGAACTGTTGCATCAGGTACGCAGCTCTCGTGGTTAGGTTATATCCACCCTTGACTACCTGTGGGAGTTGAAAAGGCGAAATCAACGCTCTCATGAAGCGCCTGACCGTAACCTTGTCTGCCAGAAGAGGTGAACATGTCAACAGCAATCACTGCATTCAATCTACTCCATGGCATGCGTGGAAGGTGAGGTTAAGATCGTTTCCCTGATCGACGGGTGTGTTTCGCCGAGACTTTGAATAACAACCGAAATAGCAGGGAAAAAACGTGACACAGATAAAACCAAACTCCCTATCCTAAACTGGCTAATGCATTATTGTGGAACACTTAGAGTTATACATGCATAAGTGACGAAAAATTGTGTTAAACGGAAGCACGCAGAAGCCCGTAATTAAGACATAGTGCAAGAGCTAAATGTGAAGTAATGACATAAAATTGAAGGTGAAATGGAGGACTAATTTTATTGGTCCTTTAAACGCGTAGTTAGAAATTCAATCAAAATAATAAGAGCTGCTTCAATATGTACCGAAACACCACATAGAGGAATTAAGGGATTCGAAGGAAAGTTTGTTGGCACGGTCGCAAACTTACTGCTCGTGATAAAGCAGTACCCTCGGGACCTGCATACTAGCATGCATTTAAAGGCTGTGACACTCCATTGGGTCATGAGAGCGCATCCTTCACACACTTCTCCCAGCCCCATCAATCATCCAAATCATGATACAACGGCAAAGCTCTCACTCAATTTTAGTCTCCATTGCCAGTTACTGCAGTTTGGGGGTCATTGGAGAAATCGGTGTGAAATCGTTTGGAAAGGGCTTTAACAAGACAAACCTGTGAATTGTCCTTCTGATGCAAGGTGAGGGAATCGTCTGGTCTGACCTCCTTGTCGGAGTGTGCAAATTGAGCGCCACCCGTGGGAGACCGATACTGGAGCGACGGTTCCAGTCTTCTATGGGTGTCTACAAGGTGGGTGATAAGGCCTCAGAACATCCAGTGATATCAGGTCGAAAGCAGATATAAAAAAACAATCAAAAAGTACTAGCAATAGGTGGCCACTGGGCAGCCCCAATCCCGGCGGGATCGTTGGCAGACATGGTATCGTCATCCTCGTAGTTATCCTCCTCATAATCGTAATCATCATCGATGTATTCCTCCTCTGCAGGTCCTGATCCACCCAGATTATTACGAGAGTTGTCCGAGTAGACCACATCGTTGCCTGCTTGCATCTCCTGTGCGATTACCGGAGAGCTCAAAAGGATCTGTAAAAATCCATTAAAAGAAATAAATCCGCATGGAATTGAGGTAGTTTCCAGTCGTCATAATTTCAGGTAGCTAGTGGAAGGATGAAATGAAGACTGATGAAAGCCTTACTTCCCCTTTCATTTGACCATGGGCATGACACCTCGCAATTTCATTTAGACACTTAGTTTATATTTTCAGCTAAATGGATATACATTTTGGATTAATTTTGTAGTTCCCGGTACTCCTTTCATTTAGTTTTTCTTGAAAGAAAGGAAGTATTTTAGTCCATCAAATGTGTGCAGCCGAAATGCTAAAGCTGCTGACATTTATGAAGCCGAATGCGCACGAGGCCTCATTCATTCCGTACACACACACAAATGCCGACACAAATCGCATACGCAAGAAAAAAATTCCTCTTCAAAATACTTGACCAATCCCACCTGAACAGTGAAGGGATCTGTGTTGAGACCAGCGTCATTGTAGGAGCAGATGAGTTGGAATTTTCGCTCCAGCAGCAGACCAGAGGCGAGAGCTTTATCGTTGGCCTGTTTTTCGATCTCGATGGGTGGCCAGTAGCGGAAGCCGTGGAGCAAGCTGGCGTACTGGCTAGCTGTCTGGTGACCTTTCATCAGCACGCCCATTTGCGTGGGTTCCACGGAGACACCAAGCTCAAAGGCCCGACCTGCCGGCCATACGATGCGCTCACCGTCGTTGAAGTTGAGACCACTGCCGTTGACAGGAAGAACGAGGCACTGGTCGAGGATGAACATAGAGGCAGAACGCACCACGCTCCTCATATGGGCTGAAAGGCCAGTGCAAACACGGATGTATTGATAACCGGAACACCTTAAAGCACATGAAAAGAAGGAGCAAGGTAAAGGACCTAGGGAGCTAAGTGGATGTCACCACTTGAAACAAACAGACTAGTGTAAGGAGAACAAGTGTTCCCGAAAGTTAGTTCATTCATCTGGCTTCTGATGTAGCCTTAGAGGTCAGTCAAACACGAATACCAGACTCCTTTGGAAAGGAAAATAAGTTAATATGATCTAACCCACATTAGCACTACACTCTGTCAGCAGTGTGCTTGTCAGACGAATCGGAAATTGACATGAATTAATATATCAGGCTAATTTCAAATCATCCTTCCTATACTGCCTACCAAAAGGACCGTATTTGATGTTGCCGTTGCATTGGTTAAAGAGAAAACCCTAGAGAAATCGCTATGATTGAGATGAAAACAGACTTGTATTTAACGTGTTATACGTTAATTGCATGGTTAACTTTCGGCTTTGGTAAAGAGTGTCCCGCTATGTGCTGACATTTGTGTCATGCCAGTAGTCCATCAGCTCTTCTGTACGTCGAGTTTGTATTCTGACCGAGCATTACGCCTTCTTCCGTCGTCAGGAAGGTCTCGAGCCCTTACATAACCGCTCAATGGTAATGAATGATACCTATTTCTTTCGCTTATTTTAGGGCTGAAAAGATTAGGACCAAATTTAGAAGGTCGAATAGATTTCAAGAGAAACCTCTCAGTTTCTTGCAATTGCGACTGCCTTAGCCAAGGCGAATGGTGCATAACAAAATAACTTGATTTCTAGAAGCAGCAACTCCATTTGGGTTTGTTATGCGCATACTTTTTCTTCCTCATACGAAAGAACAATTGCCTTAAATGTGGAAAAAATAAACGCAGAAGAGGAGTGAAGTTTTTGTAAAAGAGAAGGAATCACATTAAATGTGTGATTGGTGGAGCACAATCGTAGGTGCTAATCCACGCCTGCGATGTGAATACCTCCTAAAAGTGCGAATCAGAACTCCGTTCCCATCTGTTCTTTTGACGTCCTCAGGTTAAGAAGTTTCATCCATTACTCTGCGAAATAGCAATCAAGGGAAGTAAAAACCCGTTCTAGTAATGTGAACTAAGCCTTCATCTTGCCGCATTCATTGATCACACGTTCGTAAAGAAAGCCATAAAAATCTTCGTAGCTGAACTGATGTAGATGTGCCCGGATGAGTAGCAAGTAAATTAGGCTTACGTAGGCACTAAAAACCGAAAGTAGGTAGATTTCCATTATGCTCATAAATCGCGGAGAGCTCTGACGGGATGGAGTGAAATTATTAATAGCTCGCATAAATTTTCAAAAAATCGTCCAAGATCCACCCGAAATGGAGGTAATGCCTGGTGGAGTAATTTCATTTCGGCGGCTTCACAACACCGATGATGCACTTTTGCGTAGGTAAACCGTATTAATTTGCATATAAATTAACCGAAGAATGTTGATTTGACTTCAAATGGAAATTCAACGAAACGAGTTCTTCAATGGGGTTCAACTTGTCAAGCGTTATCAATTGGAAGGATTTTAAGGGATGGCCTCTCATTCACTTATCACGCCAAAGCCGTTTCACTGCCTTTTCAACAACAGACAAGAAGTGAAAAAGACCTGACTACTATTGGATAAGTGGCTGGATGAAGACGAAATGGAGGAAGAAAGAGCTTTTTAGGAGCATAGGTGTGATTTTTATGCACAATTGACTATCAATTTGAGGTAGTAAGTTTTATGCTCTCATAAAGCCTTCTCACAAATGAGTCAGGCAGGTGGGTGTCTAGCACTGACTTGATTATGTTAGCATTTGTAAGGTTGAGTTTGGGAGCAATGTAATTAATTGAACTGTAACCGCTTATACGACGGGATGGCGCGTATCTCATGCTTAAATCATGAATTAGATGGAGCTTCAACGCTGCTACATTACCGTTTCTAGGCACAAGATAAAGTGACCCTATGAAAGGGCTTGAGTGAAAACATTTCTCGAGGGTATGACACTGCTAATCCCCTTTACGGTGAATGCACATGAATGCTGTGTGCACAGGAGTTGGTGAGAAGTGTGGTGTAAAGAAAGGCGACAGCTGAAAATCTTCCAGCACAGTTGTAAGAAGTGAAAAGGACAAACTTCCACGCACACAAACACAATTGGAGTTGCAAGCACGACTGGCGCGTAAATTGTGAACACGACGATTGAGTGGTTGTTTCATTTCATTTTGGTCGACGGCCAGTCGACCGATTTCAGCGCCCCTAAATAGCAGCAGTGAACCATAAATAAGATCCCTTTTAAAGCATTATGAAAGAATAAAAGGTGTTGTAGCTTTGCAAAAAAGATGGGCTTGATAAAGAAAGGACTTCGCAAATAGGTTAGTTTACACAATTAAGAACGGGGTTTTCATGACAAATTGAAAGTGAAGTTTATGAATCTAAGCAACTACGGGTGATGAAAAACCCTGGAAAGACACATGTGTGGGAACGAAAGTCACTCCCAGCTTCTAAAGGACAACCACCAACACTATTATGGTTACCTTTAAAAACAGCTGTAAGGAATGGGTTGCACAACGAACCACCTAAGCCCATTGTCTGAACATAAAACTGTTTATTTTGGAAGTGTGAGGAGAGATGATGACCTCGGTTCCATGACACCTCCACCATCTCAGTACGACTATCATTGAGAAGTGGGTTTATGCGTTTGTAGGGGATAGAGAGCTGGTTAAGTCCACGAGCTCAGGGAACCTGAAAGGCTTATGATTAAGCAGTTTTGCTCTAGAGATCGCTGTTACTTGAGTTAAAACTGAACTTTTTTTATTCTCATCATCTCATTTTTAGTATATAATCATTACAAAGGGCAGAAAGCTTGATTAACTCTTCTAATGCTTAATTAATACACCACCAAAACCGTTCCTATGATGTATTACCCAAGGTCTTTTCGGTCGCATTACAACTCGTAATCTTTCATAGGGGCTTTCCACTAACATGGGATGCACTTATTCCAATCTGGTGGAAGGGATAGGAAAATAGGCCCCCTTACAAAGAAATACGAGGTAAAAATTCGGCTTTGTGGCTGTTGCTTTGATCCCATTCCGATCACGCGAACATTTGGAGGCTGGGATGAACCACACAACATTTGAGGTTACGTGCAAAAAGCCGACAGTTACAATTTCCACGTTTTCAGTCTAGCTAAATTGTTTCAAAGGCACAAATAATTTGCATTAACAAATTATGACCAAGTTCCAAGGTGATAATCGGCTATCCAAATCTCTACGGAGTTCATCCAAATTCCACTTCCTGAATGCATTCTAACATGCATAGAGATGAACTTGGGAGCCACGGTTAGGAACAGAAGGAAGTTACTGTACCGTCGAAAATTATATCAAAACGAAGCACACTTCTATTCCAATGGATAACAGAAGCGGTTCGTATGTGGAATCTTATGCCACATAGTTCGGGCGAAGCTTTGGCATGCCGAAAACTTATGCATCCAGGCTTGCTGGTTTCATCCTTCCAATGGTAGTGAGACTCACACATTCAACGGTAAAGATGAGTGGTGTGGGGCCTAAACCTAAAACCGAAGCAACTGTCTGGCACATAAACGCCAATCCGCTTGGGATAAGGCATATTCAGTCTACTCAACGAAAAATGCTTTCCCTTCCGACAATCAAGAGACTAGATTCTAGTATAGGAAGCCGAAGGTCAAATTTTAGTTTCACAGTGGCCGCCTTAGTTCGCCTTTATTCCATACTTCCCAGTCGTGACCACTTCCTTCCGTGTACTTAAAAATCAAGGCGATTGACTTGAGATCTGGGATTACTTATGGTGAGACTAATGGTTCCGTTATTGATAAGGTAAACCTTCCGTTTCAAATGATAAGGAACCAGTGTTAAACACAAAAAAATTTGCCCAAAGAATGTAGAATAAGTTTAAGCTTAGTCAATCTCGCTCAGATTCCATAGACTTATTTTTTTGGTTCAATAGGTCATAAAGGCATTTAGAATTAGCTTAGCTCATAAGACCTCAAATAACAACACGATTAGTGAGTCGCGATCGACACAAAGGAAACCAAGCCTACATGGCACATTTGTGAAGGTGAATTCCAATCCAGGGAACATGGTAATTCCGGGCTCCAGGACGGGAATGTCCGTGCGGACGACCTCTTGTCCAAGCACGGCAAGCACCAGAGCAGAGGGTGATTGACGTTTTGGAGGGGTAGGTTCGGGTACCGGTGCAATCATCTCATTTTTGGGTATCCACGCGGATTCCAGAGACCCGGGAGCAGCTATGTTATCGACTGAGCTGTCCACTGGAGAGTCTTCCAGTGTGAGGGGAATGATGGCGGTGCTGATGTTCTCTAGTTGATGGCCACCGCATCTGCAAGGAAGGTGTTTCAAAGTGGGTAGAAGTAGGCATGGATTACATTATGGCAAATTAATTTAAATCGCTAGAAAACTACAGAACACATTTCATCAAAGATGTCACTCCAGAAAGGGGAAAACAATTTACCACTCTTGTTTCAGTATGCAATTAGAAAATTTATTAATTAAGCTGCTTTAGCAAAATCTTCCAAAATAAATGGCAATCTGCATTATTTTTGGGCGGATCTCTTAACTGATTTTACCACACCGGGAAGGCAGGACGCATATAACCTCACATAAAACATGGTGTCTTGAGATGTGAATGGACAGTTTTATTGGCAGCAAACTTCTATAGATGAAATTGGTTAGAGATGGGCATTTAACGACCAATGCTTGGGGTTGATGACTTCAGGTAAAGAAGAGTCGGAGAGTTCCACACAAGCCAACCCCTTTCCTCACAACAAGGGGAGATTTCGGGCGAATGAGGAATAAGAGAGATTGAACAGTTTACAATCTAATGACGCTACAATGTTAGTGCACGTAGTTGACGGCTGTACTGAAAATCAAAAATGAGGGGACAGAATTTTGTTATGGCAAGAGGCATAACTGACTGCAGAACTGGGATTTATTGTGTTCTGTTACAAAAAGTGCCAGATTTTATTTCTTCGTGCCCATGTCTATTTTTGTTGGATTAGATTGAACCTTTTCGCGATAAAGTCAACCGACTACCACGAGGTGTCTTACTAAGTTAACCGCCTGGTTCCCACCTGAGTGAAGTCTCTTCCGCAGTGCATGCGAGTACTCTTGGGAGCAGAGTGAAGTGCAAAATTTGCCCGCATCTTCAGCATACTCTCCACGGTGGAGAGAAACATGTTGATGACAAAAATAGCATAGGTTTGTATGAATTAGGTAATAACTACTTTCTAATGATTGCCTGTGCAGAACTCCTTTTTGTTGGCAAAATGCTTTATTTTGTTGATTTGCCATGGAATGTGGACTGTTTTTATGTCTTCGGAGAAGGAAAATGTTTTGCCCCGGTTCTGGACACCACCTGTCCTCGCACCACACGACAGGAATACAGTAGTCCCAGGACAATCCTCGTTTTAGCCCGGACGGGCTGACAATACCTAGACATTAAATGTTACATTACAGCCTCAAATGGTCCCTTGAATCAGCGCACCAATTTCAATTTCCTCAATGCTAAGCATTTATCAAAGGCAAGGATTGTTTCAACCGACCCGATTCAAACGACTTCTAATTTTCCAATCCATCCTTACTTAAAAGATAACCGCGTGATTCAATAGTTCTTAAAGGATGATCCTTTGCTAAAACCAGGTAAGCTACTTTTAAACGCACTATAAATGGAAGGACTAGCTACCGTTATGCATGTTTCCAAAGTGAACTTAGTTTGCGTGTTTGCCCAATCAGATACTCCTTAGAAGTTTGGAGGAAATGCAATCAACTGAACTAGGCACTGTTTTTTTACCTTGAAATCACCTTTACCAGTTATCTCCTTGCGTTCGCTTTTGATGGCTGTTTGTTTAACTCGCGGTTATGGCAAGGGGCCACGAAGGGCTCCTCCGCTGTACCATGCCGGTCGCCCCAGCCCTAATGGATGTGATATGTATGTATTCTGCCCTAGTATTATGTGTCTTCTTTCGTTTTCAGGGAAGTCTCAGGGCACTGCATATAAAGTGAAGAACCAGACACTATAAATTTTGAAATACTAATATGGTCTTAGTTTGTGGGTTTGTCAAATCGTGTACTTTTTAGGAGTGTAGATTAATCATAATCAACTAGAATATGTTTTTCCCTCGCTTTCAAATTAGCTGTCAGTTATCGCCTTGCTTTCGATTTTGACAATATTAGGCAGACCTCTGTCCTGACATAGTACCCTTCGAAGGTAATGGAGTAGTTGAAGCTGCCATGAACGGCGAATTGCTAAATCGGATTGGATACCCTGGGTGAAGGTGGAGCGAGAGGAAGAGGAAGCACGATCAGACATTTTGCCCAGGAAATGAGTGGATTTCGGTTGGGAACCGAGTTATGAAAACAAGCCCAAAACTATCACCCATCTGTTACCGATGTTAAGAACAGTTTCTTCATGCTTTTATGCGTTATGTAGTGTTGAATTTATAGGGCTAAAGTTCCCTTTTTTTCCCTTGTGTTCATTGCATTGAAATCCATGAACTTATTCCACAATTCCTTCAATAAAATTTAACCCCTTCACGCCGGTAGAAGTAGAGGTTTTGGAGAACAGACCAATCACTTAATTCGCAGATGCGGAGTTAAGTAATCAGATTAGCGCCAAGTGTAATTGGATCGGAAGGTTGAGTTTGGCAAGACTTAACTCTGAAATTGACTAAACACTCTGAATGGTGTAAGCTCAATCCCCAGCCACTGATTAGCAGTCAAAATAGGTGTCGGAATCAAGGTCTCAAAAGGGCCCGCAAATTTTTTGTAAGATCTTAAAGCATTCTCAGATAGACAAAGAATGAGGTTTACAAGTACAGCAATTCTTCTACTGCACTTCGTTCTGTTGAGCTTTATTTAGAGTGCTGACCTAATTGGAGCGTAAAACAGACAACACCAGGCATTGTCCAAATCCACCCTCAAGAGCATTCAACCGCTCGACCAGGGAATGAAAAATCAATCTACAAACTGGTATTAATTAGAGATGCTACTATTCATGAAGCCCTCGAGGCTACTAAAGTGGTGAAGTACGATTCCAACATGGTGAAGCAACTTACAACACTGCTTTCTCTATTAGTGACCGAAACAGAGGTAAATGATTGTGAATACCGAATACCGGATCCTTCCAGTGAAATAAGTCAAATTTTGAAGCGCTCGCCAAAGATTAAGAGAGCTGACCTGAACACGGTGGCGAGCTCAATCGTCCGAGCGTTGGATCCAGATGATTCAAAGGTGAGTTGGGTGCTAGTGGAACGTGGCTTCACGTAGGCAATGTTGCTTATTAGCTCGACCGCCTCCGCACTGGTCACTGACTCAATCACGATGTTGTCATTGTTGAGAAGGACGTTCACGTCGTCTGTGATGAGCTGTAGACGAACGGGGAAGAAAGCATTTTTGATGAATGATATGCAGTAGAACATCATCCCTTTGGATTAATGTCTCGCTTCAACTACCCCCAGATTAACCCAGTGTTGAAATAATATTTAAATTTATTTCAGAACTACCTTTTATTTATAATCATCCTGACATTCATTAAGGGTGAGGAACCATTTGGATTTTATATTAGGTGGGTGAGTGAACCTAGGGTGGGGAAATTAAGTGGATTTAAATGAAAAAGTATGGAAGAACAACATGGGCAGTACTTTAACAGTACACAAGGAATACGATTTTACGGAAAAGAATCAACAATTAATGGAATCCAAAAACGATGCGCCCAGAATAGTTATGTTGTTAGTTGAACTCTCATTTGGAGTACTGAATCACACAGATGCTCCGTCATTGTGCCACCCACAGGCGGCCTGGCATCCGGGCCGTGCTGATAGCCAAATTCACTTCTGTATGTCAATAGTAAACATTATGCTTGAATATTATTTCGCATTTCGTCTCCGAGGAAGTCTTGGGGCGCTATCCCACTTAAGGAGGAAAGCGAATTCGATCTTAAAAGACATCTATCCCCATTTTTACTAATACGTGATGAAGCTTAGCATGGAGGTGGGAGGACATATGCTTTGGATGCGAGAATCAGTAACGACTCCTAACAGAAGGGATGAAAATAACTTCTACCATCGGCAACTACCCATTCCGTAATTTGCAGGAATGGTATTAACAGCTGAAGCGACATTGGCCATGGTCCCAAACCAATTCGAAAACTTCATCGCGGAATTGCTTACCTCACCTGGATGAAGATTTCGAACATGTGAAACCGTGATACCTTTCCCACCTCCCTACAAGCTGGATATAACCCAGATAAATGTGACCGGGTAGCATTGAAGTGATAACAAGGTGGTAACGGGGACCAGATACGAAACCGTACCCTGTACTTTGTTATATGACTGTTTCTAGGCCAATATTGCTAAGACTGGCTATAACAGGCGTGATGGCTAGCACATTCTCCTATTCCCCAGAACAGTTCTCACATAGGTCGAAACTCCCGACATTGTAGAATTGTCAAGATTGTTTAATTACGTTCCGTTCAAACATCCTTTCAAGAACATGGCGATTCTATGACTGTCACGGATGGTCTGTGGGTGTTTTACAACACCAGCTACGTTGTAATGACTGAAATAGGAAGTTGACCAAGGTGAGCGCCAGAAACGACGGTTAAAAGGGGGTGGAGGGCTATGAAATAGGTTAATTGTTTATTTAGCCCTAGATTTTTGCAGAGATTAAAAAAGGCTCCACTACTGTACCTCCTACGGGAGGCCTAGGCTTTGGGCCATGCCGGTAGTCCCAACTCCCCCCTCATGCCGACAATAAATAATCCGCTCGAGGAATATGTCTTATTTACTCTTCAGGGAAGTCTCAGGATGTCACAATGACATCTCGAAATTTCTTGGTTCTTAAATGGTGCAAAATTCACCAATCTCACTACTACTAATCTGAATTTGAAATAAAAGTTTGCTTATTCGTATTCGATCAGTTACATGTGGCACTAGCTTTGGGTTTTCTCAGGCTGTGATAAAAAGTGTTGAAGAAGTAGTTTTCCTAGAACAGCCTACAAGGGGTCATGTTATAAGACCCTATGAGGTTAGAACAGCTGAAATGACACACTGACCTCTGAAAGCCTTTGAAAGGTTAATTCCTTTCATCAAATAACACCATTGGTGATGTTAGGTCATTGAAGGTGCAACATTCAGTTCGCATTAGTAGTAAGTTCAAGGATCAACCCCTCGATTCTTTCGTAATGAGAGGTCGTGGCCCACTTTCTTACTCTTCAATTTCAAATCTTTTTATACATGGCCATCCAATTACTCCTTTTGTAACAAATTTAAAAATTCGGAAGGGTAAAATGCTCTATTTTTTACTGATGGAACGGACATCCTGCAATATGACTTCATTGCACCAAATAAAAGCGATCAGTGCACCTAAATGAAGAATTGAAGCAACTTTACATCTCCCTAAAACAGAAAGTTCTTCATTTAGCAACGAGTTTTAGATCAAATTAGTCTAAAAATGGTCTTGCATCACCAAGATGAAAAAGTCTCCCTGTCACACTCTCGGTTTTGGTGAAGGGCCATTTCGTGTCTTGACTATTATACTTTTGCCGGCTGGGCGACCCCTGAGTAATGTCAGTAGCCCCACGCCCTTCTGCATGCTAGATGCATGTATTTTGCTCAAGAACCACGTCTTCTTTCGTCTTCAGAGAAGTCTGAGAACACTGCACTATCAATGATTCCACTCGGAATCCCGGAATAAATGCATAATTCCAAAGTGGATAGGAGGGTGTATTTTAAGAGTTTGACAAGTAAATGTGGCATGAACATTTAAATGGCTCTTAGTTCTTGGCAGAACAGGCACTGTGCATGTCTCCGAGGCCCCGAATTTGGCATTTTAAAGAATTTAGAAATGGTCACTCTGGTATTTTCCAGCGTCCTTTTTGCAGTCACATGAAAGAAAACGGCTCCATGGTCAAACACTGCCTCTAGAGACCGAATTTTCATTCCGAAATGCCCCTTCATTCACCCACTTTGAAGAGCCCAAATCTCCAAAGAAGCATTAAAAGGACAAACATGCCTTATTTGGTGAAAATTAGCTTCAATTTCTTTCCCTTGTTTCTTCCCAATGGCAACCATTTGACAAAACTACGAAGTGAACACCCCTACTGCCAGCCGACTAAGCCTTCTGTGTCGGTAACTGACATGCAAATGACTGGGATTCAAGTGATCTGAGACAATTGCAGCGTCTTGTTTTGGCTCTCAGCTCCAACACGCCTGTGTGCATGACGATGGCAAAGCTGGCACGAGCCATCTCAAATGTGAAATTTCGGCTCACCTATTTTTGACAATGGAGAGAAAAAAGATGAAAGCTGTTGAATGATTTATGCAGCAGTGTGCAGGTGCCTAACTGCCAATTGGATCAAAAACTATCCTCAGCTGGACTTGAAAAACATGAATGGGAAAATTTGGTCTAAGAATGAGGGAATGAGCATACTTAAGGTGCATGAGGTGGATCTAGAGCTTGTAAAATCAGGAACGGAAAAGTCCTCTTCACCCTTCAAAAATCAAGGTTCTTTATTCCTGTTTTCCTTAAATAACTGACTTGGAGTAGCTGTATAAGTAGAAAGAGTTGCCAAAGTTGTAGTTCTTCAAATCTGTAACGACATCAAAGGTTTTGGTCAAGGGGTTAGCGTGGGAGATTAAGAACGAAAACTTTGCGTCATGAAATCCACTAACTCAGGAAGTGAACCCCCACAGCTGAAGCTCTTTTAACTACTGAAAAATTAAAATCAGGGTCTGACTTCGCATTTTACGAGAGTATCATTACTTCCGACAATTCTGATGCAAAAATTTTATTCATTTCTGGTTCACCCGCTATTGTTAAGGTGAGGAATTCAAGCAACGCTCAAACATTGATGAAAAGTGAAATGTAAAGTTGCTCCGGAAGATCTCAACGACAATGGAGTAAACGTAGTGATGACACAAAGCGTGTAACTGTGACAGTTGACACAGTGGTTGGTTTTTGTCGCCACCAAAGCGCTTTTTTCATGATTAACAAGCATTCTTTGCCCAAACATTATTGACTTTCTTGGAAAAGTTACCAAGGCTACACCCAGGGTGGGTTTATGATCATTAACGCTCTATAAGGTGAGCATCCTTGTTGGATTTTGATCAGGATTGCACTGTAAAAGCCAGAACCACTAAAAGTCCACACATTTTACATCAAGAGCCATCGGTATATTAAGACCCATGTAGCAATTCGGAAGGCAAAGGGAAGACTGAGGAAAACGGAGGGGGAGAACACTTACTCTGCTCGCTCTTGGGATGAGAAGAGTTTCTCCGCATTCTGCGAGACATCGGGAGACACTCTGATCTTCGTTGCGACCAAGGAGGAGAGTCATTCCTGCGAGAGCTCCGTTGAGAGACTGCTGCGCTGCTGGGATGCTTGGATCATAACAGGTGCCCACGGTGATACTGAAAATCAGTGAGGTTCCTTATTTACTTCCCTTGATAGCCGGTTCTTCTGGTAGGGAACTCAAATTCAAACCGCAAGGTTCTTAGAAGAGCTGGTTTTTAATAATAATGAGATTGGTTAGAGCGTTTTGAAAGAAAAGGATTTACTGAGAGGGATGCCACGTCTTTTTGCAACGGGTTCAAGGCAATTACCATCAGTTTTCGAGGGCTAATCCATCTAATAATGGTTTGAAGACATTTACACTATTATAGATGGAAAACTTGCGTGAAGCTTTAAAACGCGCTGTTATTCAACAGACTCTTTTATTATTTCGATTAAAAATTGATGAGGGAAAGCATACCATTCTCACTGGGATTATGTTCTGCAGCCGTGGTTCAAGAAAATAGAATTGAGACTAACACGTGCGAACACAAAAACCTCTACTTGGTTTCGCGGTTCGTTTTACACCTCGTCTCACATGTCTTTCGAGGTGTCGATTTCAGTAGTATAGTAGTGCAACAATGCTTGTCTGAATGTACCTTTCAGGCGAAAGGCGGCCAGTGAACACCGAACATCGTGACGGAGCGTACGTCATTGGCCCCCAAGGGAAGGAAATGAACCCTAAACACGCTTAAACCCCTTTTATCTATTGCTACCTATTAAGGCATGTCCTCGCCCGACGCGCCTGCTTGTTACAAGGGCATGAAGACGGAGGTGAAAGGGAGAAAAGGGAGAAATACCGAGCCTATTACAGTAAAGCATGCATTCAACTAAGAGAAGACGAATGGGTACGCCATGCATCTCCGCCTAGATCGCTTCAATAGACTTATCAGTGTAAATATAATGAGGGAAATAATTACACTCCATTAGTTCAGTGGAACCATATGCCAGTCGCATGCTTTTGAACAACCTTCAGGTTTCCTCTGGACTCGTTCATGCTATATAGTGTTCAATTTTCCATAATCTCAGTGTTAAATAAACCATAGAGAAAAGTCGAATCCATGCCTTTTTGGCCAAATACGAATTCTGAGGCCATTCGAGTTGGCATAAAACAAAATAATAATTTATCTGGTAGGTAGTAGTGAATAATAAAGGAAAATATTTGAGGAAAGCATTGTTTTTAAGCTTATACAGATAAGACTTTAACTGTCATCACCTTTTACTAAAGACCACGTTCTCGTGCGGATTTTACACACAATTAAGCTCTTTATCACCCGATTTAAGTTTGGAATTTCGTTAAAAATATGAGGAGATGGTTGACTATAAAATGTCGACGCAATCTTGATTTGAATCAACACCACGTAAGCACACCAGAACGGCTAGTAATTGCCATAACACCCGCGATAGCGGAGACAGAGGTCAAAAACAATCACCAACGAATTAAAATAATTTAATGAAAAAAATAGAGGCTAGGCGAGGCTTCTGGGTTTCCGGTAAGCATTAGAAGACGACTAATCCGTTATAACAGAAACCAAAAGCAATAAAAGGAAAAATAAAGGAAGACAATATTGAAGTGAAAGAAACGGTTAGCATCTCCTCAGCCTGCGGATTTACTCTTAAATGCTTTTATCTGATCATTTCTAAAGCCTTCTTACAAAACATGCATCCGTTTCACCAGACCAACGGGATTAACTTACTCAAAAGACCTATTAAATTTCAGACCATACAAAGTGCTTTCTGATCGCACTCATGCACCTCTTAGTACGGGTAATAAAGTAAAAGCAGTCCACACAAAGTTGGCCCTTCATTATACCTTAGCTTAGTGCAAGGGAACTCACAATTGTGGGAAGAATTCCTTGGTTTGACGAGTAACATAAATCGGCTCCCCATAGGCCTCCAGAGTTCCCACTAACTCTCCATCCACCATGAGAGTGCTGGCGCTGATATCAGCGATCTCAGGGTCGAAGGTGACACTGATGGAGTAATGGTGCCAGGAAAATTGGTCCGCTTCCCCACCGACCGTGTTTTCGCGTTGTCTGAGTGGCAGTTGGGGGAAGAAGTAGGTGCGGAATATCTTGTTCATTAATGGCTGGTTGGACTGAGGATTGCCTACAGTCATCTGCACCATGACTCGAGAACCCTTCAGGCTGATCCACAGGGCTCTGTTGACGATAGCTGGAAGTAAAACCCAAAAATCAGTTTATTGCCAGCACTCTTGATAAGCAGATACAAATTATCTGCGTTCCATGGTTAAGGGGAGGCTACAACGAGAACATAAAGCCAGCCAGTCAGTGGGCCTTGTGAGCACTCTATTCTGAAAGGTCTTAAGTTGGGAAGTCCAAGTTGGCTTGACAAAAAGTCACACTGCTGCAGATAAATCAGGACGAAAATGTAACGTTCTAGTGGACTGGCCTACTTGGGCCAACAGCCCATCATTCGTGATTTCCTGCATGCCAATAAAGCCATATAATTACCACATTGAAGACAATTCCATGGACTGGAATTAGTGGAGATAAGGTTAATTTGTCGTACTACGTGAAACGAGGCATAAAACAGACGCACTACAAAAGTAGTCCAAGCATGCCATACTGTCACGGCTTGAGCGAAGACGCTTAACAAGGACCCTAGAATTGCAGGCACCCACACCATTATCCAGGTGCAATGGATAACATACAAATTCGAATGTCTTAGGATCTCCAAAAGAAATTAAAGTAATTACACCGCGCCATGGGGATGTCCGCCCAACTCGTCGCCTTGTTTGGTTTGGAAGCGGCTGAGGGGAATTCGAAGCATAATCCTCTCCTCATAAATTCTAAAAGATGGGTTCCCATTAAATGTCTGGTGACTTTTTATATTGCCAAACCCTGGATGCCCTGTAAGCTAACTTATCTCACCTCATGTTATTTGCAACAGCCTAAAAACTAATTATGATGTTTTTAAATCACAAAGGAGCTGACAACATTGGCGCGGCTGTACTAATTTTCCTTATTATTCCAAACCAACGGCAGATATGCTCCAATCTAGGCTAAAAATAAGAAAATCCCAACCGCTTCTCTTCTGAATAAGAATATGGGTAATATTTAAAAGTTTGAATGGTCAACTAAATAGTTGTTTACACATTGAATAGGGGTTTTGACCGATTGCATGCCACACCAATGGCATTTTTAACCTGGTAAAAAAAGTCTACTTTTGAAATAGGATTCCGATAGGGAACAAAACGAAAGCATCAATAGCATTTACAACCAGTACTAACTTCAACGCCCGCGACTATCAGCTAGAATACAACTGACGGATCGTCGGAATTGTCGTAGTCATATTCGCCACCAAAATCGGAAGACGCTTAGATGAGGTCTCGGAGGTTACTGCAGCTGTCATATGCCGAGGATCCAGCGGGTCAACACCGTGGTCTACTGATAGATATGCTACCTCACACCTCCCATATACCGCCTTCAGATGTGGATCCTGCCTTACAGAACATCGTCGACCTGCCTTGCGTACTAAGGCGGTGACCCAACGAATGACAGGGCAGAACAAAAGGACTAAAAGTTGACCTAAATATAGGCGCTAGTGACTTCTGCGAGGAAAAGTGTTGAGGGTATCTGTAACCCCAGAAAAATAATCTTTTCCTAACGTTCTAGAATTCCCAGTCTTGCTCTCCCCCTTCTGGCTAGATGACTGTTATGCCAGCGCGACATGTATTAGTCGCCATAACTGCACGTGAATTAGCTGATCAATTTACTCAGACTGAGGATCAGACAACCTCCATTGCCGACCTCCGGCTCATATGCGCACCTCGCACTGATTGTTTTGTTGGGAGCTCGATGGAAAACGGGGCCCCTGCCCATGCAAACAATCTCTGGTAGGAAAAAGGCGTGATAATTCGAGTGAAAAGAGCAAGCAGCTTCGTTTTGATACCGTTAAAATATATTTTAATAGTAACAGGTTTAACAAAGTGAGTGGCAACTTTGATTCTTTTAAGGACGGGGTCTCATTGGCACCCAAAGCGTGGGCCAACTATAGGAAGCTTATTTACGGTAGGAAGTCGTGGGTACAATGATTGACAACTATGAGACTGAGACTTTCAAATACCAATCTGTATTTGCCATTAGTGAATGGCCTGAGAAATGCATAAGTGTGCAGCCTGTGTGGACCATTTTCTCTCAGATAAATTGACTAAGAAAGGCCTCTAAATGCACAGGGGCAAACCCTCAAGGATCATTTGGCACATGAAGGCAAGAACACACGCACACACACAGAGAGAGAAGGAGGAAGGTAAGCGATGCAGCGTGGGCAGCGAATGCTGGCCTCACGACGCCATGAGAACCAGATGAACCGCCTGCACACCAGCGCACACGCACACTGTTGCACTAGAGGACGTAACTACACACCACTGAGTGGAGTCGAGCTCTGGTGAAAAAAACTTTTCCGGAGAGAAATCCTTAAGCGCTAGCCTCTAGTAGCACTTAAATGAAAACTCCTAGTTTTAACCATTTTTACGGTACTCAGTATAAAAGCTAATTTGGCCACCTTTCTCAAGTACCGTTCTAAGCGCAAGATTTAGTTACACCTCTTAATGAGTAATCGTGATAAGCCGCTGCTGCTACTGCTTCCAACCCAATAAGGAGGCAATGTCAGTGGTAATCACTTTTTAATAGCAACTAAGACCCGGTGGCACGAGTTGGTCCCTTTTTGCTTGACTGAGAGCGGAAGCCCTTAGTCCCTATGGCGTTGGTTTTAGGAGGCCCTGGTAACGCCCTCTTCCGATAAAGACTACTTTTCAACAAAGTTTCGCCCACCCTAAGCCGACAATTCAATTTGAAAGAAGTGAGGGAAAGAAGCAGTGCTTAGGACAAATAAACAATTGTGAAGAGAGAGAGGGAATCCGCATCGAAGGGGTAGAATAAATATGCATTTTAGAAACAAACTTGTTCCCATTGCAGACATGGGCTTGACTTCTCCTTGAAACAAAAAAAAACCATCAATATATGTCCAAACTTCCGGTACCTATGTCTGCTGTGTCTAGCGGATTAGTAAGCCTAGTTCTCGCACTTATGGAAATGGGAAAGGGCAAGGACATATTTCAACTAGTCAACAGCGAAAGTGGTGAAGGTTGGAAAACGAGCACATTACGCTGGCCCCAACCCACTATTAGCCATTCTCTAAGGCATAATTCCGACAAACAGTGAGTGCAAATAGCCATTGGTAGCGATGAATACGAGAGCATTAACACGCCTTCGAAGGCTTTATGACTTTGTAGCGTCAGTGACACGGTGACATTTGAACAAGAGACTAAAAAAGTTCAATGGCCCAAGCCGAAATAGGTTGAATAACATAACCCTTTAAAAAGGAAGCGAATGTATTTTAGGACCGAACACCCTCGTGTTTCCTGGATCAAAACCAAAAAAATTAAAATACCATGTTTAATTGATGGCCATTATATGAGAGAGTACAACCCCTATGATTTACTTGGTTCTACCGTGGAGATTTTCATCCAAATTTCTGCACTTAATGCCAAGGGCTAAAAAGCGTCCCTGTCATTTCCATAGAAATGACTCAATTAATGCCAAAGGTCAACACACTATATGTGTTGGGTGGGTGGATAATGACTGATCCGTATTGAGAATTTCCAAAAAAAACTGATCCTCACCTGTGTCCTCCTGGCTGCAGAGAATGGTCTCATGATCGTCATCCTGTTTGGGCTCACGTTGAAGCCAGAAGGAGAGGGTGAAGTCACGTTCAAAAAGAGTACTTGGCAGCACCTTCTCCTGTCCACTGCTGGTGGCGGAGGCAGCATCCAAGAGTCGTGAAGTGTCCAAGCGCCACCCGGAGTGCGCGACGGCAGAGAAAAGGAGGCCGAAGGAGAGGGGCACCACCTCTGGCAGTGCGCCCACCGCTGGTGCGATGTGCTGGACCAGGATATCCTTCTGCGGATCTGGAAGGAGGTCAACCAGGGTCGCCGGATCGAGCGCTGTAATGAGGAAGGATTAGCATATGCAACGGAGTGGACTGGAAATATATTAGCATGACAGATGGATCCCTGATATGGCATATCAGTGGATTTGGCTGGTAAGTAGTTAGGAAGTAGGCCACGATACTACTTAAATTAGGGGTGAATGATGAAAGAAAGCATGGAGTAGGTACAGCTCAAATTGCAGTTACGAGGGAGGAATATGTGTTTGGACGCGTTGATACCACTCTTCCAAATTCAAAGGTCAGGGAAATAGAGGAATTGAAATAAGCACAAGTGTAAACCGGTCTTGATAGCTCAATGCTTTAAATTATGCCATTTCCTTTTTCAGCGCAATTGGTACACTTTAAAACAAGCAGGTCAAATCACCCGCTTAGAAAGAGGTTGGGAGCTTTTTCTTAATTTAATTTGAAATTTATACATGGTATTGCGAATTGGATTGGCTCCAACTACTTGATTTTGCTACCTAAATCCTCCATTTTGTATCGGTCGTCAAGAGCTACTTCAAACAAACGATGATGGATGGTTACAATTTAACGGATTATGACGCATTCTACAAAACTGATGCGTAAATTTGCAAGTCTCAAACTTTGTGCTCTCGGTAGTTGGAGTCAGGTTGGTTGTTTGTGCTGAATCGAGGGCAGACAAACCAAAAGGGTATTTTGGATTTCATCTTCCATTTGTCATTCTTTGGATTTCCAAATAAATAGGCCGACACTTCCAACTAACGTTTGATAAACAAGGTTTTGGCGATGGATATTACTAGTTATCCTTGTTGCAGTTGCCCTGACTACTCCAAGTAGAAGTACAAATAGTAGAGAACATGGAAACCTGATGCCAAAATTCGCAGTAAAGCACAGGCCTCAGGCGCATTTCACCCAAAGCAGCATCGCACTTGCAGAGGAGATCGAATTTTCTTTGCAGTAGAATTAACTGCGAAAAGTCAGGCCCTTTCCTCACTGAACGAATCTGAGCTCAGGCAAGTCTTCATTCAAAATGCGCTAAGTAGCAAGTGATCAAAAAGTTTGTGCATGTTCTAATTCGCCTTGCTCCACTGACATGTTCTGACTTGTTGAGACCTCGGAAACGCATGAGGTTGTTTTTAGGTATAATAAACCAGGCAGGAGTCAGCCTGCTTCATTTCCATTGTTTTGAGATATTATTAGTATCGACTGGACCTGATGGACGGCGATTCTAGCTTGCCTGCTCTACGAATAGGGATCAACTTGGCTTCAAAGCTAAAGTAAAAGTAGAACCTTAGCTTCTCATGCGATGTACAGCATATGAGGAAGCTGCAGCATGCAATGGAGGAACGTGGTGTTCCGAGCCAAATGGTTTACACCACTGGGATGGTTCACCAAATTTAAGGAGATCCTCCGCTATCAATCATGATGAGTATAATTAAAAGGAGTTAGTAATTATATCATTAAGCGATTAAAGTGGCAGGAAAAATTTCAGTCATTCTTAAGACTGTGAGCGGCGATCCAATTTGTTTACATCTACATCATTTGGGAGAAAAAAAACAGTGGAGACTAAGCAAATGGTTGCCACACACAGTAGCAAATGACAGACAATAAGCCTCGACAACTGTCAATCTATTATTCTTCAATCACTTCTTTTGTGCCATAAAAACGTGCTGGGTACGTTCAATTGGTGATTGACTCTGACCTGTAATGAGAAATGGCAATGTTTGTTAGAAGCACAAAAATGTGCTTGTTATGTGTACATTTTTGGTGGAGATCAGGAAGCGGTTATCATGGAGATAATATACAACTCGGTGTGTGGAAAAAAGGCCTTATTCATAGGTCAGAAGAGGCTACCCGTTCTTACAGCTTTGCGCGAGACCTCACATTTCATCCCCTCTCAGAACTCACTCATGAGAAGTGAGCGGTGCCTCCTCATCTTCACCACCCTCCTGTTGATATCTCTCCAAGTAATAATTACAATTTTTCATTGGCATTTGGCAGTTAATTTGGAAAGAATAATGTTATAGAAGTGGAGGTGTTCTAGAGGCAAGGATGATTGCCCTGCAGACAAAAGGGTGTGTAAAATTGGATTTTGGTTGTAGAGGTGGTTATTTAAACAAAGAAAGACCTTGAAAAGCTAAATGGTTAAGGAAAGCATTGCGTTCCGTGTTTACCTCACCCCTTCATGTTAAAGAATGCACGAATGTTCACGACAATCTCTCTACCATGAACCAACAAGTATTATACTTTCATCTTTTGAAATTCGTGTCATAATGTCAAACTTCCATTTTCTGCTCAAACTCAGAATGCTCTAAGAATGGAGGTACTTACTCAATTTTATGGGCTACCGTGTGAAGCAGTCTCACTTATTCATTCAATTAACACAATCACTAAAATCTCACCAAAATGGATATGCATCTGTGATTGAGCTCTTTCCTACATGCATCACCAAAATGCGCATTTTGCATTCACCACACACACCAAAGCCGCTCCAGTCCGACCCTGTAAACGATGACGGCATGGAGGCAGCACAGGCGTTGTGCGCGGCGTCCGGTTGCAGCGCAAATACGCACTTGTCGCCGCGGCTCTACTCGAGAGGTGCACACCTTGACCCTTTTCTCGATCACCACCGCATCACTCCTCCACCTTCACATTTATTGTGCCCTTCACTCGTGGAAAGTATTGTGCTACCAGCATACTAATATAAGCGAGATTCGAATGGACTGGTTGTGGAGGCTGGTAATCCACCTCCATTTCTTGCACTAAAGTACCCCATTCTTTCTTTAAAATAGTAGTAAAGTTTGAGACTGCTTCGATGGTACGGAAGTATAGAGAGATTAGACCAAATTTTTAATCATTATTGTTGATCGTGAGCAAATTCCCATTACCAATTCCCAGGTTTAGAGCATTCTTTAAATAAATCCTCATAATGCGATATGGAGATGTGGATAGCGGCCTATAATAGAGATTCCCCGCAAAGTATGGTAAATAAGGCAAAAAGCCACTCGGATAAAGGGCCTAAAAGCATCAGGAGACGACATGAATGGCTGAGTTCCAGGGAGGGGACTCAATGAACCCCACTTACTGTGATTTTTACAAGCATACTCAAGTGGTTACTAACTTTGTACTGAAGACAAGCAGGACCTCAAGGGATGCGGTCCAGATTATATGAGAAATCTTCTTGAACGAGCAATGCAAAACATAAGAAAGATTTTCCATTTATTTCCCCGTTGAGACATTCCCGACTAAACTTGATACGATAATAAGCGTTCTGGAGCAGAAATGAGGGATGAAGCGTCATGAGACATACCAAAGACCTCTGAGACCTTCCGACAATTCCGAAAATCCCCTGCCTTTCACACAAATGGGTCAGCCTGCAGTAAGAGACCAAGCCTCTTCACACACTCCTTTTTGATGAGCTTAAAACTCGCATCGTCATTTAACTGATTTCATTTGCAATGTAGCTTAAAAAGGAGGGACGATGACAGTGGCGCAAAACCAAGAGACTAGTTTATCAATGAAGACCTCACAGGCCACATTCCCTGACATACTAACCAACTTTTTGAGACTATGAACTGTCAAACCACCGACTTTTAGCCACTGTTAAAGCTTAATTGAGGAGAATGTGATAGGAGAACTAGAGAAGCGAATATACTTACCGCAGAGCTTGCGCTGTTCATAAAGACTGCGAGGATCATGCCGACAGAAGGAGGGTGAGGCTGTGGTGAGGGTTTCCCCGGGCACGCCGTGCCGGAGGCTCACTTGGGTGAAGATGCGCGAGTCACCCTTGTCACAGGTCATTCCACACATGTCGAGGTGGTAGGTGAGGGGCCAGAGCAGACGCTTCGGTTGCTGCTCACTCAGTGAATAGTACAGTGATGCTGGTAGCCCTGCAACAGTGTTATCCCGCATGAAGTTTTAACCACCTCCTTTGGTCTTATTGAAATTATTTTCAGTTAGCATATTTTAGGGACTGCTACTCTTATTAATTAAGACCCGTGAGATTCCTACATCGACTTAAGGAGCAGGTTATTGCTCTGAGATCGAGTGAGGCAATACGTCACATAAAGATACTCCCCTCAGTAGTAAATTATTGCCTTGTATTTGATGATGTGGAAAAAAAATAAACTTCTCCACCACAATCACTGCTCGAAACCCAATGTGATCCGCAGTTAATGCTCTGAGTTAATCAGAAAGTATCAGTATTTAACTTAGAACTCTTTGCAATTCCATGCCAAAGCACTCGTAATTTTCCGCAACACTGACTTTCAACAGATCCTATCGGTTGACAGACATCAAATGAGTCACCACGTATTCTCAAATAGAAAAGGTGACTACCAATGGGGGTTTATTTGGCCTAGGGAGGGGCTTCACCGGGGGTGTAGAGAGCAGACCCCTGGTGAAATGGCTAAATACAGCTTACTATGATGGTTATGGTGGTGGTGGTGGCGTATCAATTGCAATCCACATATCAAATTGCATCCACCCCCCTTCTCCCCATAAAAAAGTGACAATTTGGAAATCTCTATAATCAAATAAATATTTCACTACTTTGAATATGGAGATATCACTTCTTATTTTTAGAAGTATATCGCGTTTAACAAGGAAACACCACAAAATTCATCTATTGAGTGGCCTCTCCGGTCACCTCGGCACAAGTATAGCATAGAACCTACTTCCCGACCTTTGCATGAAAAATCATGTTTAGTTCATAAGGTCAAGTACAAAGTGTCCAATTGCAACCGGCAGCAAACACGCAACTGAACGACCTACTTTCCTTTATAAAAATGAGGCGAAATTGAAAGAGGGATTAATCCAGCTCAACTTACACACTTTTGATATTCTCCTCCCCATTGGCGCACTTTCAAGTACTCACAACACACTTCTAATTAAAGTTTGTTCTTTTCCGCCTCCAAGACAGTTCCTCATGCATAATTTAGGCGGTTTTTCTAATACCCTAGACGCATTAATGGAGTCCAGTTTAAATGCGATTTTTCAGCTACCCAGAGCGTTGACAGTAAGAGGTTGTAGACTGTGGGACTCACCACTCCATCGAGGTTCGCAGTTGCTCTGAATAACCTTAATGTTGACAAGAGCAGTGACAGATTCAACTCCTGCACTGCCGCAGTCACTGTACTGCACGAGGAAGCGGTAATTCCTCGGAGAGGCATTGGTGAGCACCTCACGAGATCGGATGACACCTAACAAAAGAAGACGGCTTAATTATCAAAGCATAATAAATGCTACCTGGGGGTACAAATGCAAGTGAGAGTTCTGATTTATTCAGCTCATTTTGTTAGTCCACTTTTTATTACTTGAGTCACCTTCGTTGCACGCAATGATTTACCCTCAAATTAGTCCTACAAAGGCTAAAATCGAAGTTGGAGTGACCATTTTTTAGCTCTGTTTGTCCTAAAAGACACTAAGTGGCATCAAAAAATTTGCAAAAAAAATTGCAATATTTCATGTTGGTATTGCAATACGTTGGTTGCTTGTTTGATCCTCAGCTCTGGTAAAGAAGCCGCTCAGGTGCTCCGCCATTGTGCCCTCGCCGATATGACATGTCAGTTGCGTCAAGCCCTACTGTATGCAGACAGTACGTTTTCTTTCGTCTCCAGAGCGATCACAGGGTGCTACGATACGATTATTGCGAAAACACAGGCATCTTAGCTTATTAAATGCGCTTAGGTGCGCCTTAATGCTCAATATTCTCTCCTAACCAGTTTTCGATGCACGGATTTTTCGGAAATGGATAAACGTACACACTTTTCGTGCTATCTGTTCATGCGCTTTTGAAGTGGGCAGTCCACATATTTAATACCACAGAGAAACTTCTCCTAGTTAAGCAGTCAAAGCTTGCCTTTAATTTGCAGCGGGAGATTTGTCTCGAATAAATCTGCACTCACTTTTTCCACAATGTAATTTACAAACAGCGACCAGCCACCTCATTCCGTGCAGGGATCAACTACCCAGTAATATTTTATGAGGCGGTGAAAATAAACTATAGTGGTTTAAGATGGATGGGTACTGTGTACAAAGGAAGTGATGACACAGTGTGTCAAGTTGCGAAATTTGCATTAGCCTGCCTGGGTGAAGAATACAAAATGAACGTGCTTGTGATTCAATGGTGCCTCCAGTCCACGTTTACTGTGCGCTGAAACATGGCGCGGTATCAATAGGAGCAGGGCAGTGAGTGCTCTAGCAGATCACTGCTGTCACGTGTGGGTGCATTTGGCTCACCGCGCCAATCCACATTGACTGATGAAACAGAGACTGAGTGGAGGAGATACAATGTGAAGTGTGATCCTTGGCAAGGTGTGGTGTGTGTATGTGCGTGTGTGTGTGTGTGTGTTCAACATGCATCCTCCTTTTGCTTGCCAAAGACTTCTCTACCTTTCTCATCTTGGGAGATGTCAGGTATTGTCAGTTAAGAGACATAAGGTCTCACTGTGCTGTCTGAAATTCTTTACACAAAAGGATTGCATTGAAGTGCTACTTAAGGGATCTCATTTGTATTTCCATTTTCGATGCCAAACATAGGCAATAATCAGGGCTTAGAGTAATTTTTACTTAAAACAATTCAACCAAAAGTTTCCCTTCCCAATAAAAAACTTGTCCAAACGTGAAAGTAATTCCATTTCAGAGGAGTCCATAATCTGATTGACTGAGCCTTTAAAAATGGGCAAGAAAACAATTTGGAAATAGGAATTTAGAGCATACAGGACTGAAAACAACCACTTTAGGCCGATCGAGACATTATTAAATGCACAAAAATTAAGGTGTCAGTGATCATTTGGTAGGAGAACCAACTGTCCAAAAGTGTTATTGAAGACAAGAGGAATCTTCTACCAGTCAACTACAGAACACTTGCACGCAACGACGAAGACCACTATGACTGTGAGCTGGATCTGGTCCCATCCATTGAGTTCATTGAGACAATATTTAATAAATAATTTAAAGACGTCGTTTAGACAAAATTTAAAACATGGACAAAAGTAGGATAGCTGCTTTCCTCTGCGAGATAATCCACCGATATTCCAATAATATGTTTATATGCGCCAGTTTGAAATCTCCAGTCAAAACTACCATTTCCGCGGTGGTAATTTTGTATCAACTTATTCCATAAGCAAAAATACGCAAAAAAGACTAGCTGGTTCAGGTCCCCACAATGGCACTTCAGTAATGCCACGGTGCTTGAGATCAACCCAATGCGAAAAAAGATGGGGATTATGGCAAAACCGACTTCAAATGAATGGCATGCCGCGATAATTGATGACAACATTTATCATCTCCTACAAAGTAAAGCATTCAAGATAACAGATTACAACGTTGATTACTCATTCCTCCATGTAAACATTTTCATGTGGACTTGTTCAAAAAGTTCTTATTCAGCGGGAGAGTCCCAAAAGGCCTGAAGTGATTTGGGGTGGTGATAATTTGGCCGCTGATTTTTACCACAAAGAAATTTCTTGGTTTAAGTATTTAATAATACCGTAACTAGTGCTCTGTGATGCTCCATGATATTTGGCTCACAGCTCCACCTCAAAATATAACAAATATAAGTAAAGTTGAAATCGTCAATTCAAAGAGAAGAAACGATAGGGGATAAGGCGCCATAAATTACCGTCTGGAATCGACTTAAAATGGAATAGTTCAAATTCCAAAAAGAGAGTAAGAGATTTTTAATAGAATTTCAACCACACCATCACTAGACATATTCATAATGACTGGCTCTTCTGTGACACTTTCGTAGAGGGGAACAAATTTTTACAAACGAAATGCAGAAGCAAATAGAACACCTTTTACGCTTTGCCTGTCACCATGAAATATTCATAACTTTGTACAAAACTTTCACCCAGATCTAGCAAAAAGGCCGTTCTTGAGAAGGCGGTTTGTAAAGTGTCATGCATGCACTCGTTTAGTCCCACCCTTCACACACCCATTAGTTGTTGCTAAGCCACAACAATACTAAGCATTTGTGATCATAACTCTTCCCCTTGCGGACAACATTTGGGTGCAAAATATGCGCCTTGAGATAAACTGAGAATGATCTTACCGTGGGAGTCCACAGTGAAGGGAACCATGTCACCGGCAAGAAGAGAGTAGCCGCATTGATGGCCCGCAAGATTGATTGGAGGGGCATAGGATTCATGCGTCACAGTGACCTTACCGCAGATGGCACCCACGCTATTGTAGGTCACAGCTGAGAAGTTGTAGATGCTCTCAGTAAAACGTAGCTCCTCGTATGCACGGATATTCACATTCACCAAAACTCTAAAATTGGACAGGAACAAAGTGAATTTTTGCGTATTCATAACTTGCCTTCTTCCTATAAATTAGTGGAAGTGATCTTGGCGATAGCAAAATTACTCAGGAGTTTCAACCATTTTGTTGGTTTAATAGTATGGCAAACAAATCAAAGTTGAGCAACCAAGTGATTATCCATGTGGTTTAATGCTTTAACAATCTAAATCCCATTTCAAAAAAGCAGATAGAATTGCTTAAGGCACCAGCCTTACGCCACATTAAAGGATAAATTCTTACAATTAATGAAATGGGTGCAATCTTTTAACATCTGATCAGTCAGATTAATAAGCTCTATTGGTGCTTCTTTAAGTGAGTCATACCTTAATGGAGCAGACGTAAGGCACAAAATTTCAAACTCTATTTGGACAATATGCAGGACAAACCTGTCGATTCTGATTCCCGTTAGATACATAGCTCCACAGTAACAGTAATAGTTTTTAAAGGAACCAGAAAAGTGGAGAGTCCTTTTACAACTATAGGGAACTTCTCGGACCTCGGAATCTAGGTACTTTGTGTAATAATACATAAGGCCGGTTTTCGATCGAATACCCGTAATTATTTAATAAAAATCCCTGTTAATATGACGTATGTGTGCAGTCAATGAGATTGTAAAAACGCATGGCTGGAAGGTTGCAAAGGGTAAGCCGAACGAAAACAAAAGTTAATTATATCTAAGCCATAATTATAATTTCACGCATTTGAAATTATTATTGAAAAATTCCGAGCGCAGACGCCCCACTATGAAATAGTGGCAATGCCTCGACAAAACATATGCTTCCAATGAATGCTTTGAAGGCTTTAGCACTTGAAAAAGATCAGCCAAAATAAAGCTGACCACAAAAAATAACAAGCAAAATACCAAACAAAGGAACTACCTTTCTGAATAATTTGGTGGGGTATCGCAATCGTAGGCTTCAATTTGAAAAGTATACATTTTGTTTTGAGTAAAATCCACAGGAGCGTCATTGCGCACTCGTATTTCTCCAGTTCCCAAGGTAGCATTCTTTAGGTCCACCTCAAACGGAAATTGAGGCTCATCCTTTGTAATCAGATGAAATCCACATATTTCTTTTGATTGGCTTAAAGCTGGATTTACAAAAGCTCGCAGTTTTGGGGATAGTTTTACAGATGCCTCATGTCTCATCAATTGTCCAATGTAGACATTGCCTACATCCTTGGGCAAATCGAACTCAACGGCAGGTCTAAAGCCAAAGCCTTAGCTTTTAAGCACTTTATGAGACCAAAATACCTCGATAGAGGAAGAGGCTTAGCAGAACCGTAAAGCCCAGTAATCCCATTTAGTACTGCGAACTAGACTCCCGTAAATAAAATCGCGCGTAGCCAGAAACCGACCTTATAGCAAATTCGGATAGTGCTTCTACGCATTAAAACAATGCGTCTTTAGTAAATCAACAAAATTAAAACAGCTGTGCCTCGCAGGTGTTATAAAAGTGGAAGCAAAATAAGCTCGTGAATGTTCAAATCGCAGACTATCTGCCCGTTTTGCACCATTGCTTAAGGTGAATGCACGTAAATGTAACGCCTTAATTATCATGGTTCCCTAAAGCTAAATTTTTGGCCATAATACCTAACTTTTAACTATCATCAGGTCCTATGACAAATGGCATAGGCTCACGTTGTAGCGTCCCGAGGCTCCCTTTAAGGTAAAAGAAGGCATGGTATTGGGGCAGAATACATATTCTGGAAACAGAGGGCTTGGGGGCTGTTGGCACGGCCCGGAGGCCGTCCAACCGGCCAGTACAAGATGGCCACCCAAGTGACCGAAACCGGCAGTTCGAACAAACAAAGTATTACACACGTTGGAATTAATGAATTTTTTATGCTTTTCAGTTTCTAAAGTGGAAGCAAATACACGCAGGAGTTAATTGAAATTCCTATTGTAGCTGGTAGTATTTCGTCGCCTTGAGGTCACTCATCAAACTAGATGCAGAGACGCTAGTGTAGTCATTGTAGCTTGGCGTTAATATTCTTTTTACCAGATTCTTACCCTCGAAATGAGAGGAGTGAGTGGGCAATACCTCCTGGTCGGGACTTGTGGGGACTAAGGTTTGTTTTCGCTCTTTCAGACCGGTACGGTTCGCTTGTTTATAAAGTTAGTGTAAGTTGGTCCATTTTAAAAAGAACCTGATCAAACAAGCATGAACTACAGTACATCATTTTTATGATCATTTTTGAATTCTGGAAAACTACTTGGTTTCGAACTGTCTACCTTTGATTTTCAGTACAAAACCATTTAAACGGTTGTTCATTTGTCAACTTCAACTAAACACACGAATACTGATAAATGAAAGTTGTTTCACGCTTGTGGCCTTTATGCATTTTGGTTTTGTTTGCTTAGATATTATACTTATTACCGTACGAAGTAAAGGGTAATGTGTTTGATGCATGTTCACCTCCTGTGTTGGGTGAGGGGCCACTTGGTTTGTTATTGTGCTTTCGCCGAGTGGGTAGGTCTCTGGGCTACGCCAATAGCCCCAATCCTCCCTATACGCCACATGCATATATTCTGCCCGGGTATTGCATTTTCTTCTGTCTCCTGAGAGGTCTCTGGGCGCAACCTTACAATAACTTTTCCGCTCTATAAAAAACCCTTGTGTACTGCACCACTTAAAAATAGGTGCGCTGGGTACCTGATGTGATCTGCCATGTCTGGGGTGGTGGTAATACAAGCTGAGTCAGTACATCTGGGCCTATACTACATTTTATGCTGATTGTTTCAAAACCGATTTATTAGAAGTCATCTTACTTCATTAATTGCTGGATACATTGGTTAGCCGAGAATTGTTACAATGGATACATTTTGAAGCGCCCCCAAACTTCCCTGAATTTGAAGGGACATAACAATAGGGTATGTAGTGCCTGTAGCGTCCCGAGACTTTCTTGAAGGCTAAAGAAGTCATGGTACTAGGGCAGAATATATATATTCTAGAAACAGAGGAATTGGGGGCTCGTACAATATGGCCACCCATGTGACCAAATATTGGCAGTTCGAACAAACAAAGCATTACAGTGCCAACCTGCAGAAAAGTTTAAGGTCTACGGATATGGCCTTGAGGCTGGACCAGCAGGCAACGCATTACAATCTGGTACTCCCAAAAGGATGCTTTGTATTGTCCTAGGCAAAATACTTTTCATCTCATTAATGCCGCTGGATATTTTTTAGAACAACACATTTTCCAAATGCTCTTGATGAAGATTATTGTTTTAGTTAAACAATTATTTTAGTCACGAGTGAGTCATGTGCTGAAGCCCCGAGGTACCGCCGACACATTGAGGGTGTCATAATTCACTACCATTTAATACATACACATAACTAAAAAGAAGTCTTAATTATTTATGACAGATATCCTCCTCCTTATTTTCTTCGGGGTAAAAAAGACGAAAGAAGTGCAGGGGCCTCCTCAAACACCTCAGCTTCAGAAGTGGTACCAAAACACTAGGAGTCAGCGTTCTATGACAGGGGGCTTTTCAAAGTGGTAATTCCACCACTCTCCTTAGGCTAACAGCACAGTCGCACAGATTATTGAAATGAAAATGACTCCTTATTTATTTTTGAATAGAATGTATTACTTAGAAACATGCATTACATAAATAAAATCATTTACAAATTTTGAGTCACTCAGATAATTACTGGCCACCCCAATGAAGCAGACTTGGTTGAAATAGATGCCTTGCAATGTGAAACTTCTTCGAACCATTCACCGGAACATCGTCACAGGAATCCTTCTCATAAGTGTGGGTGGAATTTCGCCCTACATCAAACCGCACACCCTTCTTCGCAAATGCAGACAGAGATTGGTTGAAACAAACTGGAGAGGTGGTACCAATTCGTCCGCTTCCTCCTCCACCGGGCGCGGTCATCGACCGCTCTTCCATCTCCCTGTTCCACCGCCGCAGTATTGATTTACATGGTGTTTCCCCTTCTTCTTCCTCCGCTGAGGATGGTGGTGGTGTATTCAGACTTGATCCAAAACTCGATGTGGGGGAAGAGAAGCTATTTTCTGAATGCGGAGACAATGCTCCAACATTCGATTTTGCAATTTCAGTATTCACACAGGGTGAAAGGAGGGGAGCTACCAACGTCGGTAGAATCGGTTCCACATTTTCGCACGCCTCTGCATTCTCCACAGGGGAAGGTAGGGGTGACAAGTAGGAAAATTTTTGTCCAAAGCTTGTGGTCTGTACGTGATTCATCGCAGATTCAACAGGTCTGGTAGGGTACTTCTGTGGTTCGTGATAACCGGAAACACTGGCACATCTGCAAGGTCGAACTCGAAAGTGGGTGACCGGAGGTTGAAGAGTCATTTGAGTACAGAGCAGACTGGCAGAGAGGAGGTTCAAACTTTGCTGTTGTTGCTGTCGCCTTCGGCGTCTCTGCGACTGAATGAGCGTGGGATCCTTGGCACGAAATGAATGATATGGTAGAGTGCTTGGTAGGCGTGGAAAGTCGAATTGCGTAATCATCTGATCTGGTGGATGTAGCGTTTTCTAATAGCTTTCTCGCTGAGGTGCGACGGTGCTGTCAAGCCTCAACTCGAGGCCTTCCTGTCGGCCAATCAAACGCCTTTCTTTCGATGCACGTCTGCGTCTTTAGTGTTGCCTCAGCAACGCGTGGGAGGTCTTTTGATTTGGTGCTATCTAGTCAATTATGCTTCAAATCCAAATGAGTAAAAGCACTGATACTACGCCTCTTTCTGAGCTTTTACTTCTTCTCACAGAAGAAAGGGTTGTGCAAATTGCAACTTTTTTACACAGAAACCACTTTTCGTTGATTTCATGAAGTAGAAGTCGGAATTTCATCATTGCGCAATACTTTGTAATGCTTCGATTGTTTGTTCGACTCCATACTTTGGGAACAGACCACTTAGGAGCTTTGCAAATGTGCCTTGCCGGAGGAACCAAGCCAATAGCCCCCAAGTCCTTCTTCAAGTCGTCAATATACATTCTGCCCGAGCATTTTGGATTCCTTCGTCTTAGGGGAAGTCTTGAGGCGCCACACACATAAATGCTCAAACTATGCATAATTTCTTCTTAGCTAAAATTGTGCCATGATTGCTCGTTTTAAATAAAGGAAAAGGGTGAATTTTGCATGCTTTTGAACCTGACAGCCTAAATCGAACCCCTTTTCAATCAGAATTTTTTTATAACTTTCACGGAACTTACCGACCTTCCTAACTTTCCCTACCAATACCAAGTTGCGAAACAATTTCATACATCATGTAGACTTTTTGGTAACGAGATGTGGGCAAAGGTGCGGGATGAAGTGGCATCCAGCCAGATGGTAAGAGACCCGTCCCTATCAAGTGCACCTAATGACGGATTGAATGAAATAGAAGTGAAGTGAGGTGAATTGAATTGCTAATTAACACTCACTGGCTTACGTAGGCTATTTACGAACAATTTATGATGTACCTCAGCTCTCCGCGTCACGTTGACCACCGTGGCGCCTTGAGCAACAGGTATTGGGGGAGGGGCCATCAAAAGTACATTTCTGTGGTCCACCCACTCCCGGAAAACTCACTTCTCTCAATCACGAGTTGTTTTTTCCCAAAGTTAGAGCAGTTGACCTAGGTCACTATTCGCATGTTTACTAGTATAGACCTTAGTACCGTGTGCATAGTCCCTCGATTAGGCAAAGGAAAGGACGTTTTGAAGGTTAAGTGAAAGTGCTTAGACCCCGTAAATATGAGTCCGTAAGGTCTAACTCCAAAAGGGTAAAAACCTACAAAGATGGTGTAAGCATGTTGAAAACTGCCTCCGTTCCTTGGGTGTATACCCCACCCAGTTTGGAAGAATCTCCTTCACATAAATGGCGTAAGAGACGCCACTATCCTTGTGTAGGACCTCAAGACTCCCCTGAAGACGAGAGATGGCATGCCACGTGGATTATCGATACACAGTAGAAGTGAAGGGCCACTGGTGTGACCCAGAGGCCAGGCCGCCCAGTGGAGGTACAATGGTGAGGCCCCTAAGTGACCCGTGACCGAAGCCACGAATTAAACGCATCCAGTACATTACACTTGGCACCGCTTCAGCCGCCATTCGTGCTGGTAGCCTCTACGAAGCGCCATCAATCCATCCCAAATTTGCACAAATCGTGTAGAGATCAAGAGAGTCCTATTGGAACACGTAGCCGCCTATAAATAACTCTCCCAACCATGGATAGAAATTACTCTCTTGATGCATTTGATGTTTGATATGAATGGCTTCAAAAAATCATGTTGTTTCACAATGGCCTTCGGTAATTTATTCATGACACCCAAATCTACTTAGTAATCTCGACCTGACTGCTGAGAATGCAGATGAATGAACCACAAAAGGGAGCGAAAGCTCTTAATCAATGTCAACTACGAATGATGTTTAAAATTTGAGAATGAACCAATTGTACAATTTCAAAACTTTGTGCTTAATGTGCCAAGATTGCAATCCACACTAAAGAAGGCGCCTCTTGATAGAACTGGGAGTCCAAGTCAGGTAGAACCTTAGTAGGCAACGAAAAAGGCTTTCATTCGTTCCAACCTACTTTCATTTTGCACATCTACAAACCAGAATTCATCCAATTGAAAGTTGATTTGCAATCCAATTGTGCTTTGAGGTCAAGTGGACCTCATTAAATGCAAGCTGCAATGCGGACCTCGGAGTGGTGATTCCACAGAGCCATACAAGATTAATCACGGAGCTTCCTCCTTTGTGCATGCTAAATATATTTCCCCAGATGTGCTCAATCAGTGCGACTTTGAGGCATCATTTGGTGCTCAAGGCACGTCAAATGTAGCAACTCATAAACCCGAATGAGGAAACGATTACTCCGTTACACTTTTTCTGTACTTAAAGCCGCTGAGCCCTTCTGTAGGCTAAGAGAAACCCTCTTCCACAGCCATCTGACTACCTGGAATGCTTGGGCCAATATAAGACCCAACTGGCCAAGAAGGCACAAAGGAAATATCAGCGTCAGAGTAAGAAGGAAGCTAACCGCCTTCCAAGTTAGCACTACTGCTGCTAGGTGCTCGAGCTACACGTGTTCACGCACTCAAAGGAGTGACCGACTCAATGAACCCCCAAATACCCCCACTGGTAGAGAAAGACCGAACTGAGAGGCAATTAATCTCTGTACAGAAGGTGGTAATGCGGTAGCTGACTCAGACTTGAGTTTCATAGGAAACCACTACTTAGCCTAGGTGTGGCCATGCAGTGCTCTATGCCACACCCCGGATTCTTCATTTTTGCAGTAAAATTTTCAGATTCCACCTAATCCGCGCGCAAAAATTCAGTTCGTGCACAAGATGAACACACTAAACTCTTTTACTGAAAAAAAACCGAGTAACAAACCAAGAAAAACCTCCAACCAATCAGGGAGTAACAAGTAATGAGGATGAAACTAACCACTATTATGAAAAGATAAAATATAAGCATGTCAACAATGAGGAGGTAAGAAAAAGTGACAAAAAAATGGTGAAAAAAGAATGGCAAGCAAATGAGACCAAAGGAGTAATAAAAAACCATTGAGAGGTTAAAACTTAAAAGTCAGGTAATCGCGAAGAATGCTGGGCAGATCGAGACGAGACAGGTAGGTGGGCAGGAGGGAGGGAATTTGCCGTTTGATAGCTAGACGCGAGAGAAATTGCAGTGAGGGCACCCAACCTAGCAGGAGAAAGAAACGGTAGTAGAGGTGGTCTATCAGGCGGGAGTGGGTTACTTAGTGCCCACAAATGCAGAGGTACACCTGGTGCTCCAACAATCTATCATAAACAGGTGATATCAAAACAATTTTTGTTTGACTAGACAGTCTCATGCAATTAGGGAACCCTGATTTGCGAACAACGCGCACAGCAGAGTAAACTGACCCTATCAACATTTTCAGTGAAAAAAAAAAACGAATAGTCATAAATGGTAACGGGGTTTACAAAAGTGACCACATCTATCTTTTAACAACGCACCATGTATTCCAACTTTCATAGTTCTGGGAACAAAAATAACGCGTCAACTTGTCAAAAATGAAGTGGGACATGGTGTTTAGGATGAGCTTTAATAAAGAATAGCAATGGCAAGAGTAGCATTGAGTTTTAAGCAAAAAAAGACAGTGAAGACAAAACAAATGACAAATTCGACTATGGGCGCGTGAAGGGGCTTATTTTGTAGGAAAATATGGTTGAAATGAAAACCCACAAATTCGGTGAATGAGATTTCAATTTGGAGAAAATAGCCACTTCCGATGTTAGGCGGCCCTGCAGTTTTGGTCCTTCGGAAGCAACGCAGATGGGGAAGAAATTTCCAGACATCGCTTAATTTGCCTATGCGCGATCGCATTTCAACAGGAACTTTGAAAATAGCATCTCACTTACACTTCTTTGTAATTTAACGCTCGACTTTTCGTGCGAATAACTTATCATCAGGGTGTTACAATGAAACAAAAGTCATGACATATCAAATGAAAAAGTGCAATTACCCTTACAGCAAGATTATTCTACGTTTACTTTGACGGCAAAGTTAAAGATCCACATGCGACTCAACCTGGTGAAAAGCTAACAATGAAAAAGCGTGGGCGTGATGAAGAAAGGCCCAACTTGGCTGAAAAATTTGGCAACCATTTCTTCACCTATTAATCAGGGAAAATACGTCTTCTTGCACAAATGCCTAATTATAAATAAGAACGTGATCAATTGCAAATGAATTCGCATCTAGAAGCGCCAAAGCCTCGAGATCACATACCATTGACATTGATCGCATTCAAAAAGCTCCAGAGGGGACCTCATCAGTAGCACAAGAAGGCGATGATCGCGACTTAGGTAACTGCCGGTACAGCCTTGATCTGGCGCAATGATCAACATACCCTCATTTGTAAAAGGTATGATTATTAGTTTTTTTACCATTTGCAGATTTATGTGAAATGATACCAGCTTCGAATGAGACATTTTTTCCAATACACGATTCCAAAAGTCAGCATCATTCTGTCTACTGATTTTAAAATTTAGAAGTACTCAACTGCCCTGCTTTGGACTCTATGTACTTTTCTCATGCATTCCCCAAAAACTCACCCATTAAGTGGGCAACAAGAGCAAGTGCCTTTTAAAAAGCAAATCAAGAGAAGGGCTGTTGCGTAGCGCATTGTAAGTCCTAGGATAGATATCACAACATACCTTAAGATTTATCAAAGATTTTGCACGGAAAACTGTGGAGTAACCGGTGAAGAATCGTGGTAAAGTTCCCCTACTTAATAAAGGTAATATTGATAGGAAAGGGCAAAAAAGAGTGGTCGCAAATGAATGATCTCAGATAAAAAAATTTGGTGTTGCAAGAATTTTGTGTACAAAAGCCTTGAAGACTGAACAGTATAATCAATCAGGCGAAGATGAAATGGTGACTGCAATGAAGTGGAAAGACAAAGATTTCAGACAGTTGCAACAGTAAAATGACCGATATCACAATATTGTTAAGGCTCAAACAAAAGTTTGTTAGGATTACCCGAATTAATGTCAACACGCACAAACAAGATCTACGCTTTAGACGCTATACAAAATCAAATGATGGAGCAAGGCACACCAACTGACAGCTACATTTGTTTCCAAAAGAACTGTGCGAACTTAGAAGTAACGACTATGTAAACTGATTGAAGATGCTATTTGCATCGATTAGAGAAGTCATCCAACCACAGGGCGAAAACGAGCTTTCAATGCTGAAAAAACAGCGGAAGTAGAACTACAAAGTCTTCTGACAGTAGTTTTGCGATAAGAAGGATCAGTTCATGGATATGTGGTCATTAGGTGGAGTTTATCATATCCTCTAGCGTCACACCATTGGCCAAACAGTAGTTGGTGAATCGAGGGCAAGGTTTGACTAGGAGAGATACTAAGAATCAAATGCGGACAGCGCATAGCTCAACAGACGGCTTTCAGGCATGCGCAATACAATTATGTTTCTAGATGCTACACCCACTAACCCACTCGTCACTTGATGAAAAAGGGCCACCGTAGAAAAAAATGTGCATTTCTCATTCTCTAGATCCGAACATAATGGTCTTTTAAAAGATGAATTTCCCAAAATCTCCCGATCAAACGCACAATTCACTGCCAAAAATCACAGACAAAGCGTACCACCAGTTTAACTGGGCAAGCAAATGGGTGAAGCACCAAGAGCACACAAAAAGTCATTTCCAATTCGGAACCGAAAGTTGGAAACTGTGGTGGAGCATTAGGCTCACCGGTATAAGCGGAGAGAAGTTTGTAGATGGAAGAATTCTCTTCAACAAAATCGATTGGTTTGCGTCCTCTGAAATCGGTCGGAGAAGCAAAAGCACCGTAACGTAGCAATAGTTGAACCATTTTCAAGTCCTGAAGTTCTGCAGCAATGTGTAGAGCAGTTGTGAGACGGACACGTTTATTGGGGTCAGCACCTGAGCAAAAGCAATTGTGACAGAGTTTGTTTGCACATATCAAACGGAGGAAATGACAGCCAAAACTTCCCAGCCATTAAAAGATACTCAGCTGCTGGGTAAAACTGATCTTTCACTGAAACATGTATAGGACAGAAACCCTTGCGATCACAGGCGTTAACATCCGCGCCCGCGTCAATTAGGACAACCATTGCATCATAATGCCCTAAAAGTTGGAAAATAAAATCCACCTACCATTCTTAACAGCATTAATAAGTGGTGAACCCCAATAGGCCAATGGATTAACGTTTGCACCACCGCGAATTAAAGCTCGAATTATCTCAACTGAGCCATTTGCTGCGGCATCACAAATTGGGGTGTGTCCATCGACATTATTGGCATTGACATAAAATCCCGCTTCAATCAGGACATTTACGGCACTCAAATTTCCAGCCAAACACGCATAATGCAGAAGAGTATTATTGTCAGGGTCATGTTCAGTTAAGCTCGACTGGGATAGATGCTGCAAAATTTCCTCCCTCGTGCCCGTCTCAATGGTTTTGATTACGGCCAGCATTAAGAGAGCATCTGCGAGGCTGCAATCAAGCGCCTTCGATTGATGCACACGAGACCCAGCTAACGATTGGTCAGTTGATTACTGCAATGACCGCGCGATAACTAGGACACGTAGTGAATTTGCTTAAACGTGAACTAGTTTTTTGTTAATATTAACAAACCCACAAAAAGGAAGTTTATTTGTTTTATTTATTTATTTTATTTAGAATCATAAGCTTAATGACTTCTAAATAGAGCTGGCAGTGTAACAAGGATTATTTGGTTACCGCTTCGGAAACGCATAAAGCCACACCTTTATACTTCCGCTCAGATATTTCCAACGCCGAAACTACACACTTCGCCCTAAAACTATGCCTTTCCTTATTTTAATGGAAACCTTGGAAAGCTACTAGCTGGGTAGAACCCAATTAAAGATACATTTGTCAAACAAAACGAAACTTCAGACTTAATGGAATCACCAAGAGGAATTGGTAACATTGCGATCAGTTATCGTCTCAGTTGCACGAAAATCCGATGGCTGACGCCGCTGACCACGTCGTGGCAGCTGATGCAGTAGGTTAACCCGAGGGGCAATTAGGACTCCACCACTGCATTTCCAGTGGCCTGCATGGCTTTTTGACTATGTCAGCAGCCCTTCCTCGTGCTGAAGAACCATTTTTTGTCTTGGTATTTTTAGTCCTCTCGGCGCTAAAGAGAACTCGGGGCATAACAGTCAAGAACATCAGCTTAGTTTGTTGAGAAATTTACATGGTTCCCAACTAGCGTGATCAATACCTATGCAAAATTTTAGCTATTTTTCGCAATAAGACTTTAAAGTAAGCCAATTATGATGGAATCCTATGCCCTTGCTGCGCTCATCAGAATATGCTCACATAGTACGACATAAAAGCCAAAGGAAAGTTACAAGTCACCGCCCGCACCCCCACTGCTTTTTAAGTGACGCCTTTGACGTTTTTCCTACTCCATGCCATCACAAAGCGGGACATCTCGAAACAGGAAAGGGAGCAGTTGAGCCTGAGAGCACCTCCTCCGATGTCACAGGGGCGTCCAGACGCCCCTACCCCGTCTGTTCCATTTTATTTGTAAATCCTACTACTGCAAAAGATTGGACGATGATAAAAAATGAGGGCGTCTGGTGTAGCAACGGCTGCTAGTGGGAAATTTGGCCTTCAAACCCACTCCATTTGGCTAGAAATAAGAGTTGAAGTAGTTGCTACACTCTGCCCACCTTACCATGCAACTGTTTGCATGCTTCCCATGCCAACAGTTGAGGCGTGTTAGGTGCGCCGCCCTTTCACCCAATTTAATGGACTGCTTGCAGAGTGCAAGTTTGGGGTATTCAGCAAAAGTATATGTCGTCGCGCAAATCTATCTACTCGCACCAGACGGCCTCCTTCCTATGATGTTACGATTCGGTAATCAGCCACAGGAATCAAGAGCGGCTCTTCCAACCACTGCCTCCAATGCAGCTGGAAGAGGGCCGCACCGCAGAGAAGTGCAACCCGCGAAGACCGAAGCGTCCGCGCAGCCAAGTATTTAACTAGACACTAGCCATTCTGCAATCACTCAGTTGACGATTAAAAAGACTAGCGTACTCACTTTGGCTAATGTTTCCTCCGTAGGCTCCAAAATCGACGCATTTAAGCATTTTTTTCGGTGAGATCACCAAAAGGTACTCACTGCTCAGGAAAAACCAACGGCTTCCTTGTCGCGGTTGTCACTCCTCACTGAATAACCTGGACCTATTACGGACTCTTTCATAACATTTATTCTGTGAAAACACCCGTGAAAGACAGTAAAATTAAACAAGTGGGAGTAGATGTGGGACGAAGCCTCAGGCTCTCACAGGAACTCCACCGACCTAAAACCAAAAGTACAGGTAAACATTCTGACAAATACTTGATTGACAAACAGATGCCCTTAAGCCACCAAAATTAGTTGTGATCCTGCACTCAAACCTACAGTAAAGCCCTCTGTATGCCCTTTGCCAGAGCGCAGTTGCGGCGCCAGACGTTGAGTGACCTGGGACAGAAAGGTGGCCAGCTGTGTACAAGTCTCCAACGGCAATTGCAAATGGCCTACAGAGAAGTCTCGACTCCACTCATCGAACAGAGGATCCGCTGAGCTGCAACCGGACACAAATATCGCTCAAAGTAATCAATCGCCTGATCTGCACCAGCAGTGGCAACACCATTCACAAGGATCCCAGCTCAATGGTTGCTAGCCACATTCTCACCGGGTAAACCCAGAACTTATTAGTGCTTCAAAGTACACTAGCCATGATTAGTGTTGTTTGCAATCCTAACCACCAGGCTAAAAGCACTTTTCGGCTTCATAATCCAGACTGAGGTTGGTGAGACTTACGTTAAGGGACCGCTAGGACCGGGTGATGTCAGGAGGCGGTAGAGCACTTTCAAGACAGGAGTTCGCTCAGCCGTCACCACCAATGCCTCGGTGTGGTTTGAGGCATCACCCTCGCAAGCATTGGCGACCCTTGCCGCGTCAATAGTGGCTGTGTAGAGGCAGGAGCGCTGGTCGAGCAACCATATCTACAATGATGGAGAACAAGGATCACTCAGTTACTATTCTTATGGGATTTCAGAAGAAATTAGGTACCTCAAGTAGCAAAAACAATTAGGATTACTACTGAGACCAATAAACAAATAAGAGGACTACTGGAGCATATATTTAAGTCAATTAACGTCCGTGGGAGCTTACAACGTTGATGAAACCATTGCATGCACAATTAAAAACTCGACAAATAAAACGCGAACTAACCAAAGCAAAATTAATGGGGGTCTCATAAGAGCCGGCCGAAAGAATGAGGCGATAGTGCCCATCCTCCAACATATGTGAAAAAAGCAACTCGAAAAAGTCTGTGTCATTTTGACTAAAAGGAATAAGGTTGCAATAAAAAAACATCGCACATGAGAGGAAGCTCAACATGACGCAGATAATCCCCATCGACATCCACTTCTTGCGTCCAGACCTTAACGCTGGTGGTCCAGAGAACGATCACAGTGTCAGCACCAGAGCCAACTATAAGAGGCAAAATATGCGAAGCAATGAAGCAAATTCACCCTCCTACCAAGTCGACCGAGCATTATATGGCATCGGGAGCAGAAAACACCTTCCCATTTAGATATCATTTTCGTGGACTTAGAAGTCCACACATCAGAATTAAAAATTATTTCAAGTCCGTTACAGAGAACAGAGGAGAGTGGTAGACTGGCAACCAGTCTCGAAAGTGGAGCGCCACTAAATGCGGGGGCTGAGTTCCCCCCATGACAGAAAAATGCATTCGGTTCAGAGCTGGCTAGAGCATCAACAGACGGGAGGTTATCAACCTTAGTGATGTTTCTTATGTCCGCGATGTCTCCATCACAGAATTTGCAGCGAAGCATCTCACCATTCACAATGCGCTCGCATATATGGGAGTAACGACGGTCATCGCCCGAATTTAACAAGCAGGTTGCATCGAAAGAAACCGACTCAAAATTACCAGAGGAATCAGAATTAAGTTTGCCAGAGGCTGGTGTAATGCTCAAATTTTCAAATACTACATCAATTTTCGGAGCAATTTCCGAAAAGGAAAATATATTCGGCGACACAACCTTAAATGCACAACTGCAAATAGGAACACAGAGGATCCAACAAACCTTTGACTTAATTCTCCACACAGAGTCAGAGTAATTTTCCGAAGGCCATAGGAATAATCGCCATACAAGCTACGAACACCCATACCGGACACAAACAAACTAACAGCCTTGTGAGTACAAAAGCCGCGCGGATTCTCGAGAAGTTAGGCTACTGTGTGTGGCCTAGAATGCAAAATACTCATCAATAGTGGGAAACTGGCTAAGAATGGAAACGTGTTCCATGGCAGTTGAGGCTTATAACTTGTTATTATAAAGAAATTCATTACCCAAGATGGAAAAAAATGCAACTTAATCAAAAAACGTTTAAAGAAACCTGCACATGTTAGAGGATAGTTTGCTTATCAATACCCCAACTGTAGCGTCCCAGCCTCCCTTTAAGGAAAAAGAAGGCATAGTACTGGGGCAGAATATATATTCTGGAAACAGGGGGCTTGGGGGCTGTTGGCACGGCCCGGAAGCCGGCCATCCAGCTAGTACGATATGGCCAACCAAGTCACCGAAACCGGCAGTTAGAACAAACAAGGTATTACACCAACAATTTGCATTTTCAAATCTGCACTACAGGCTTGATGTGGACAAATCATTTGTGGAAAGTAATTATGTGCTCAAGCCTGAAATAACCTCTGCAAAAAGGAACTTTTAAAGTCCTTGTACCTTCGCCGCGATAAAGTTAATCCAGTCAGTTGTTACTTTGTCCCACAAAAAGAGCCACGATGGTAGAAAGATCGAATGAGCCACTGCGGATGGAGTTGGTAAACTCTGTGGACAACCATGCCAGCCAGTCTTTTACCATAAAATATAATTCATTTTGGTTGTTGTTTTGTATTTTACACTTTTGGTTCTGATTTTACAAAGTATTGTAAAATAGCGCAAAATGGGGCTCAACAGCAAAGCGCCAATTTCTATTATGTGCTTTAGACAGTCAATAAGTCGTTATTGGAATCGAAATATGCCCATAAAAGATAATCAGTGCTTTTGACTGCGTGGTCATCTGCGTTTCTTAATGTAGGCTAAACGTTATCTATGAGCTACTTAGGTTGGTGTTGTCCTTTGTGGCTTGTGGCGGGCAGTCTGAGGAGACAGAGTTGACATTCGGCTGTCTAGGATGGGCAATAGCCCAGGGTTCCCGGAAGTTCAGTCGCCCTATCCAGGGGGTCGACGACTATCTGACAAGGCTGTCTCAAAAAACGATAATTTTGAACTTCGTTGGCATCGATTTGTCGAATCATTGGATGTCACTGATGAAAAAATGAAACTTATTGAACAGTTGCCTCATCCACGAAAGATGGAATTAGTTTTAAATTATGTAGAATGGTCGTTTTTTTGTTCACTGGTAATAGGAACTGAATACGGTTAAGTTTTCGCCAGCACACTGCGTGGAAAGTATTAAAATGGCTCGGATATCGCAAATTGCGGTACGTTATGTCCAAGTTGCTAAAAACTCTTCAGGCATCTAAACGAAAGCAAGATCATGATGATTTTCGGAAGATATTTACCTCGGCAGAAATATCTCTGCGCACAAACAAAATCGAGTGCGTTTATATTCTATTCATTTTATCCTCAAAGATGGGTTTTGGAATTTTTAGAACACCATGGTCTGGAAGCGATTGTCACCTTCATGGGTGACTCCCTGAAGTACCTTTCGAGGTAAAAGTGCTTTTTTCTCAATTGCCTTCTCAGAACGGATACTTTTCGAAGCACACAGTTGCATGCTGACACAACCCGTCGCAAAGGTTCGATGCCTGTGGAGGAATTCGCGCCCTCATCGTTGGCTCGTCGGGATCCTTCAAGTCCAGCAAAATCAAAGAACACGCGCGGTCCCAATGATAAGCCTCCTCCTACTCCAAACTTCTCCCTGAGTCGAAATAAATCCGCCTCGCCTACTTTGAAAAGTCAGAATATGCCCCTGTCTACCTCGCTGACTCTCGAAACTCTAAAGGATTGCCTTCATTTGTGTCTAAAGTGCTTTAAAACGCTGCTTAATAATCAGGTTAGCAAACACCGCTTCTCACTTCCTACTTTTATCGTGTTTTTCTCTAATCACACTCTTCTACCCGCTTTAGGACGGGTGCACGAAAGCTTTTGAAAACCCCGAAGTGATCGAAATAATCACATTTTGCATCTTGCATCCAAATTATGCGTGAGTAATCTCAATCCTCTCATAACACTCTCTTCGAAGGGAAAATTTGCTTACTTTTTACTGTTGCTGCGTTTAGGACGAAAACACTGGCGCTTGACTTGCTTTCAGCGATTTGTCTTATCGGAGGAGGTCATCCTAGGGTGCTGAAAGCATTCGACCACTTTCGTCGTACAATCGGTGAGAACGCATGCTTCGAGACTGTGATGAATGATTTTCGGGTGCATGAGGACCTTCCACTGGATCAATACAATCTGGAGTATTCAGTTAGTTCAAACAGTTATATAAAATCATTACTGGAAACGATCGCGTCAGTAGCTAACTTATTTCTTTTGTTTCAAGGTGGCATGCATTCAATTTATCAACATTGTGGTTCATTCCCCCGAGAACATAAACCTTCGAGTGTATCTGCAGTACGCTTTCACCCTACTTGGTCTTGATGACTTTTTGCGGGTTAGTTGGGCTCTATTTTAACAGCTACTTCCTACAATTAATGTAATTCATTATGGTCATTTTCGGACATCACTTTGATTCTGTCGCATTTACTAGTCTTGGTTAATTATCAAAAGCCACGCGGCTATCATGCCACCTATACCATTGGGCCAGTATCTCTGAGGTGATAATTATCACAAGGGTAAAAGAAAATGGGTGTTTCTTTCGCAAGATGTTTTTGAGAAGAAGTGGGTTTCATTTACGAGACACCCAGGTATTTGACTTGATTCGAGCCTAATTCGTTCACTTCAACTTTGTTTCATTTCTATGGACCATTAATCTAGTCTTTAGGTAGTCCACGCTTGACGTTTTTCCAGATTTCTCTATGACTTTTTCAACCGCCTTGTACCACGTTTGATGTGATCACATTTTGAGATTGCTCCTGATGCGCTCGACATGTCTACGATCTAGTACATGCCGCTCCAAGATTCATGTCGCCCACCTATAGGTAAAAGCACAAGACAATAGGAGTAGCTAGCTGAACGCTAGACCTTTAGTCGAGCCATCACGAGTTGCCAGTCATCCGCCCGGAAAGGGAGGTCTGTCATTCACTTTCTCTGACATTTCTATGTGCTGCCCATCCAGGCCTTGCAAGCACGACCCGGGGACAAGTTGAACCGGCATGTAGAGGCTTACGTGAACAATATGGTCAACTGCTCCCTCCTTTTGGATGACGCGGAGGCCAAGGAGGCTGCCGTCGAAGAGGTCTCTCGTCTTGAGGCCGCTCTGGAGGCCTCAGAGACCGCAGCCAAACAACAGGCCGCTTCGTTTAAAGTGAGTTGGGTTGATGCTCAGTCCTTCCCCCTTTACACTGAGAGGAACCCTAGGGTGCTTGAAAAAAATCGGCAAATCATTTTTCTGGGGCCATTTGGGAGATTTGTATTCATTTTTTTGGTAAAGGGCAGATTTGACGGAATGAGATATTGTGCCGCTTGGGGGATAGTAATCTTTCGCTACCACAAACAATTATTGTGAATTATGGTAGCGCAAATTACTGACACTTCCTCATGCTTTCGCGGATCGCCTTGGATAATTGCAACTTGTCATTTCAAGAGAACATTTTAGTTGATTGCCTAAGTGGTAAATGTTAAATGTCGTGGCATGCCTGATCGAAATTCCAGTACCCGTCAGCCTTCAGCTTAAACTGCACGCATATGAAACGACTTTGACTGACATCTAGCAGTTATTGTTATCCCGTTTTTAAGTTTTTTTTTTCAAAATCAATCATTGCATCACTTGGAGATGTTTTCCAAACATGGCGTTGCCGTACTCGGCCAAGTTTTCGGCAAATAACATTGGTGGAGTTTTCTTGTTTCAGTCAGGCAATTTCGCAACTGACTGGCTTTGGAGCAAGTTTCATAGATTGATAACCTCGAGTTGCTAGTTCTGCATCAATGATCCTTTGACTGGAGGGCAAAGTTTTTTTGGGAATTGATATGGTAGTTCTACTGTTTTTGTGTGCCTCGACTCAACGTGCGAGTTTTCAGTTAGTTAAAAATGTTCACTAGTGCTTCCGTAGCTTATTTGTTTTACGTCAAGCATTGCGGTGAATTGTGGTCTTCCCCAATTTGCATGGGGAACTTGGAGCATTGGCATTTTTCTCCTTTTTTTTCAAGAAAAGCGGTGGAGATCCGCCGTTCACTAGCTTTTAAACGTGTGATTGTAAGATTGCAATGCAGAACCGTAAGTTCCAGTTAGGCACTGCCATAGATTGTAAAGGAAACAATCCAATCGGGAAAATTTAGGCCCCAAATGTGTGATTTCGTGGTAATTTGTTTTTAACCTTGTGAAGAGTGTTACACAACGGTGTGGTTTGGTGTCTCCAGAAAGCCTGATCAAACCGACTCTAGATCAATCACCATGCTCACATCCAAAAACAGTGGGACCCTTTCCTTGTACAGTTGTTTAATGAGAATGCATTTTGGGTTGAGTCGTGAGGTGATAACATTTAGCCATCTGTCATGATTTTCTGGTTTTGAATTTCTTAATTATTGCTGCGTATGCACACCGGTACAGATGTCCTTGCTTGGAAAATTCAATAGGAGTGTCTTTGTACTCTCTTCCAGCAAAGAGATATAGCTCTTTCGGAGTTGGTCGAATCACTTCGCGGAAAGATCCGCGACATCAACGTGGCAGCGGGACAGCAGGAGGCTGCGAACAAACGTATCGCGGAGCTTGAACAGTCTCTGGCGGCAGCACACCGTCAAATTCAGCGCCTGCAGGACGCCGCTGCCGCCATTAATGCCACAACGGTTGATACAGAGACCAATAGCCTGGGTCAAGTTAGACCAGCGCCGAACCCGAGACAGAAGAAGCCCTTGGTATGTAACATGACTACCTCCACGACTCTGCCCATGGGCTTTGAGTTTGCTGCTTCCACTGTGGAGAGTCAGCAGGAGGCGACAGCCGCGGCGAGGCTGAATGCCTCTCCGCCCACAGCGGAGTCACGTCGCAAATCCATGTCCCTCGAGATGCTCTCCACCACCAATCGGTCCACGATGGACAGCGGGAGTGACACTGCCTCCACCTTTCCCCTCTCCTCTGCCGCTGCCTCATCGCGTCATTCGTCCTCTCCCTCTGAAGTCAACTACGATACCTTCTCGCGAAAGTCGGGGTCCATTGCAGAGAAACCGCGGCACGGCCTTATCTCTTGCACTCTTATCTCGCAAGGTGGGTTCATGATCATCGAATATGCCATTTTGTATGTATCCAACTGATTAAGTTACAGCAATGCACACTTGAGTTAAGTTGTAGCAAAAACGTATGCGCTTATTACCTATTTATCAATTTTCGTATTCTCGCGAATACTATGATTGAGACTGCCGATTATGTATTATTCAGTGCACCCTCTGATTAAACGATGACCACGGGTTCATTTGCATAGGAAATAAGCCTGACTGCTGTACCAAGTAAATTTTTTGCAGCAATGTTTTGTGGGGGTTAGGGCGTTGCTAAGCAGAGCTCCGGGAAGTGTCCAATCCGGCTGCCAGCCTGTTTTATTTGTAGTGTCTCTTTACTGACGATGGCAAAGTCAATATTTCTGCGTTTGTTTTTGCATCAAAGGCGTTTTTTAAACTTGTCCAGATTTAACTGGGTGTTTACAGTGCTTTCAGTACAGAAAGGATTTTATCATGCATACGTCAATCATTTGATTAAGTTAGTTTTTTTAAGGGTGGGAACTGTGTCACGACGATAAGGCAGTGGGCCCAGGCAGTGGCTTAGTAATAGAAATAGGAGGGCACCAACGCACTTCCGCTCTGAACTGTTTATTTTCACGGAATAAGTTGTGAAGCTTCCGTCACGTTAGCTCCTGTATTTTCTTGTCCTTATGCCTCCTGGACCTTGTAAACAGCTTTCACATGTTCTCTCTTTATTTTGAATAAATTGCGTGGGAATGAGTGATTAGAAAAGCGATTGTTCATGGTTTACGGTTTAATAAAGGTTTTCAGAGCTCTAAGCCTGTCTCTTAGTCAAATTTTATGATACACATAAAAACTTTTCGGCGTGTAGATGATCTGCTAGTGCTTTTATGATTAAAAACTAAATCCTTCTGACCCAGCTTCTCCGAATTTCACCTCTAAAATGTCGAACAGCTCCTTTTCGGCACCTTAATTCCCATATTCACATATGATGTGATAGATTTTTCCTCTTGCTCTCATCCTGAATGTGTAGAAATGCTTTCATTGGCCGTGTGGTGATCCGATAATTTATACATCTTGAAGATGTCTACTATATCGCCTTACGGACTCCGTCGGTGCTCAACCACATCTGTCTCCGATTGGTGGACTTCTTTCCCTGATGGTTTTTTATATCATGTTAGCATATTTCCATTTCGACATTTCTGATAGGTTCCCTATACTCTTGATTTCTAAAAATTACCATCGATGAAGACTCAAGAGCTTCGTTACGGAGCCTCCAACTTGCCTGCTTTTGCTTCGATCAAATGCTTACTATCTGGTAAAACATATAATCTGAGATCGTTATTCTGCTCTGCATGAAAATTCTTCATAACTATCTTGATCTGTGCCTAATTACGTAGCCGTTCTTACTGTCCTTTGATCCCACGGATGACTATTTCTGGTCATCGCCATTGGTTTAATTCTCCCTTTCGTTCTCATTTGGTAGTGTCTGATATGGCGTTGGCGCGCAGGACCTTCGCCAACCTCTCCACAAACCTCAGCGTGTTGATTTCTCGATTGGCCAGCACTTCGTGTCCCACGCCCCCGTGTCCCGCACCCGCGGTGCCTTTGCCGTGTTGGCACGCCTCTTCCTCCACCACTTGTGCTGCTGTTCCGCGCCTCCGATACGTCCTTGGTTGCGGCGGTGCCGCTACATCCACCTCTGCACAGCGGTGCCATCAGCTGGCTACGGTGTTGCCTGATCCCTGGGCTACCTGCTTCGCCTCTGCACATCGAGCCTTCAGACTCTGCACCGCAATCGGCGAGGCAGAAGAGACGAGGAGGGATGAGGATACTGAAGGGGAAGTTGAACAAGCGGAAGGAGCTGATAGCACGACTGCGAGGTGAGGCATTTGCTTAGTGTCTTGCGTCCCAAATACACCTAATCAACCCACTTTCCTCCGATTAAATTGTCATTAGATAATGTTCATTTTCCAAAAAGGTCATTACAGTTATTGTTTGCTTAATGAGTCATTCTTTTACTCATGCGTTCCATACAACTTTCAACTTTAACTAGGCAGTTATTTCGCATCCAATCCATCCCAGTTGGGTGAGATTTTCAGTCTGCATTCTTACCTAGTTAATGCTTCTATTGACTCCTTTGGACGCGTCTGTTTGGGTAGATCTTTGTCCCCTAGGAATTTTGTTTTCCAGTTTTCCCTGTTCATGTACTGTTTTGCTGCTGTTCAATTCTCGTAGTCTTTACCGGTAATAGATGGGCATCCACTTTACGGCAGGTTTGCCGTCTGTGATTTTTAATCAAAATCGTTCCCCTCCTTTGAAAGCCTTATGATGTCCATTTCTGTAGTAGAACCCACGAATTTTCGTTTCACTGTTTGTTACTTCATGCGACTTCAGACCCAAAAACACATTAGTGACATCACTAAGTTGAAATGATTTGCTATTGACATTTTGTGCTCCCATCAGACACAACAACTTCCTTTTCGTGTTTACCTTATATTTGTCGAGTTCACACTGAAAAAAAAGTGACATTCACGATAACGCTATGAGGCACGAAAGCTTCTCACGGTGGGCCAAATACAAGTCGCGCCCTTCCATCTACCCGTTTTTTTCTTTTTCCATAGACTTCAATGAATTTCATGGGCTAGTCCTCTGCATTGCTTCATTGACTGATTCATGAAAGTATTTTTTTAAAGATGTTTATGATGAGGTCTTGAGTTGGGCGGTTATTCCCTTCTCCGTTACATGAGTGGGAGAAATTATCCTGTTCTCATGCCGTGGGGTAATGGAGTTCCCAGTAGTCCATCATTCTCACTTTTTTGGCCAAAATGATTCTAATGGCGGTGGTTTTCCTACTTCTGTCTTCTGCTCTTTAACATTAGCGCACTGGTAGCGTGAGACAACCTTTGAATAGTACTAGATGACGTCGCTTTCATTTATTCTATTCCGTCCTTTCGAATCTTCTCCCTTTCGTATCCCTTTTCACTGGGTGCACCACACAGTAGACAATTATAGCTTGCTGAAACTTGAAGTCGAACCATAGCTTGTAGCATGAGTTTACCTTATCTGCTTAGACTGAGTTTCTTTTTTGTTTTTTTCAACGAAAGTCCCCAATTTAATCTGCTATTAGTTGTCTGTTTCTTAATCCAGAAGCGATGTTTTGGGGATGTCTTTCTCTTTATCTTTGTTTAGTATAAATAGAGATACTTGTTGCCCTCTTGTGGTGATGGGGGGTGATATGGTGTTAATATTAGTGAACACAAAACTAGCTTTTTCTGTAGATTGGGTGTGTAAAAATGTTTGACTCGTCTGATCGGATCCAAAAGGTTATAAATTAATCTCAGGAACTCACCCTATATTCCATACTAGATTGTCATTATTTTTGACCTTGCAATAGCCTCAGTCCCAGTTTTACAAGAAGTAATCAGACTCTTTGCCTCTTAAGAGGTCGAAACGCTGATTAAGGTACACGTTATTTTTCCTACACAATTTCAGTCATTGGATTGCATTATCTTGAGGAGAAAATCGCGCTGTTTGGCGCTCACTGAGGCGCATCAGACTATCACTGCTTGGCTAAAGCTTTCTCTTCGGGTTTTATTCTCATTGCTAGGCATTACGGTTGAAAGTTCACTTCCACAGTCCAGCTTTGGAGCGACCGCGCAGTAATACTGGACCTCTTGTGTCTTTTGCAATGACACTTTCTGGCCGTAGTATTGGCGGCAATTTGGCCCGTTTTGATCGTTCCAAGCCTTCTTCCGCACTTATCCCATCTTACCTTGGTCCTCTTTTCTCACATTGTCGGCCGCTGGCTGATTATGAAGGTTCACCCGATTCTCCTAACACTGATCAGTCGGTTCCATTAAGGGTTGGTTGAAATTTTTTGACTCGACCATGGTAATGCGCCTGACTATTTCAATTATCTGGCCTTGGACTTTCAAAGCTTTTGCTTTGATGTGAATTTATCCCATGTTTTGCCGACAGCCTCCGCATCACAGGGTAAATTAACTGCCTTTCAGATCATTTTGCAGGGCATGTATTTAGCCATCTGTCATTCTGAGGTAGTTGTGGACTTAATTACAGAGCCGTGGACTAGTCATATCCTGCTTTGTTCGAGCGTATACACACCCTCACACAATTACACATTTCCAATGGGCCATTGTGTCACTCTTCCCCTCATGTGTGTATGTATGTACTCCCTCGTGTTTCCAGTGTTCACCGCTAGCCTGTTCTAGTTCTTTGTTGGATTATTCATTTCTCCATTGGCAAGTAGATTTTGCATACCACTTGTAGGTGAGTACCAACGACGGATCGCTGTGTAGGAGGTTATGAGGCATGTTAGCTTTTTCACGCACTCGCTCTGTATTCCATAGCTTGAGCTACACCCGTGACTCATTGGGGAAGAAATTGAGAGAACAGCCTCATAATGCCTGATCGCTCTTGGTAGTCGTCGCAGTCGTCATTCGCACACGGTCACGAAACCATTAAAATGCTTTTGTATCGAGCTTTGTGTTTGTTTTAAGTTTTAAGGCTTACTTTCTTCCTTCTGCTAGCATCCGTTTTTACTCGACCGCTCTTTTTTCATCGTGTTGAAAATGAGTTAGATATGCTTAATACATGCTTGATATATGGTGCTGAAGTTTCATTCCTTCCTCCCCGTTTCCAGTGGAATTGAGTAATCAATTAATCGTACTTTACGAGTACCACTTCATACAATAATGAGGAGTGAATGCTAAGACTGTTTTAATCATCCCGCTTAAGGGGCAAATGTTGCTGTAGTGGCGCAAGATGTAGGCAGTCATTTTGTCTCGGACCTGTAAATGTCACTTGGAGTTTTTTTATTTGTGAAAAGCGTTGGCTGAGGAATGTGGTTAACACTTTCGCCATCAGCGTCACAAACGTGACATTAAGATTTTTACCTCGACCTCCGTGTTATGAATGTGTGGTTCATATCTTTTAGCTGCCTACAACAATCGGTTGTTCCAGGTGGCTTGTTTTTCTTTTTCGAAAATAAATTTTGAATGCCGGTCGAATCGGTCACTTCAATGGCAGTCGATTTTCTTCTGAGACTGATGACAAATGTGGTAATCAATAACGCTCTTTCCCTGAGTCGTCATTCGATATCAGCTTTCTTTTCTGTTCCGTGGCTCCACCGGCAAGGGATGTGGTCGACTACGGTGCTTAATCCTGAGTGACGCTTTGTACCAGGTTCGTTTCATGCAGTTAACACAAGCTATGAATAGTCGATTTATGCCCACGTACTGTTCCGTTGTCATGAAATATTGGCAGTCGTGGCATACTCGTTCATCATTACAACAGCCTCGCGGAGGGACAGACGGGTTTGTGTGCTTTACTACTGTCTGTTTGGATTTGCTTTGAAGATCGCAGTGACCTTTTGTGCTGCCACTAGTTTCCTATCCTCTTCTCGCGAGTGGCAGAAAGAGAGTATTTTGTGCGTCGTCTGTTCTCTCTTCCCCTGGCTAAGCCTTTCGTTTGGAAAATTTATGGCGGCTCAGCGCATGTGGGTGTTCATCGGCGAACGCATACTGCATGCCTGCACACGCGTGGTGGCAGGGCGAAGGGATAGGATAGAGGTGGAGGGCGGCAACACGTATTAGTCATTCAGGTTGACTAATTCCTTCATCAAGTGTCCTTGTACCCTCCTCAACCTGTATTACTTGGCTGCGTTTTTGGAAGAGTAGATAGATCGGGTGGAACAGACAGTTGGCACTGCCTTGGAGCAGCTCCAGTCACTTCCGGCTGTCATCATCTTGTCTGTCAGCGGTGCCTATGTGGCTTCGATGCCACATAAAGTCTTGCTGCTGATCTAAACTTCGCCTGACTCGAAAATGTTGTGCTTGTTAAAAGTCTTGGCTAGAATTCATTCAAGCCGCAGAACCTGGTTCTGATATGGCTACAACCTCACCATTCTCACATCAGTGATGACAAATGTACTGATTTTTAATAGGTCTGGTGTACCATTTGGAAGGAATCACTTTTGGAGTTCGGTTGTTTAATCGAGTTAGGCTTGCAAGTCTGCGTCCACTAATCAACGAAATACTTTCTCTCTAGTTATCCCCATTGGCTTAACCTGAAAAATGCTTCATCTATAGAGCAAGTGCATGCTCTGGTGCCTTTTTCAAGTTTGAAGGTAAATTAGGGAAGAATAGAAATATCAACATCCTAGCGACGATATTCTGAACTGCTTTTTGATAACTACCTCATGACGAAATTGGAGGTCAGCAGGGTCAAACACTATAAAATGCTGTTCAAGCAATTTTCAGCTTCCTCCCATGATGCTTTCCTTCAGGTCAAAATCCCACAATCCTTAGGTTGAAATACTTGGTGCGTTTATCCTTTGCAAGCTGGGTGAGCCGATTCTTCTCACACCCGCTTACCATCTTCAGGCAACCACTCAAAATACCTCTGTTGAAGTCCTTTTTTTCCTTGGTTACTTGAAACCAGTTCCCAAACTTGGCGGCGTGAAAGTTTCCCTGTTGGCGTGTTCATTCTTTTCTCCACTGCTTTATGTTTCATGCTTAAAATAATAGGCTATGCTTAGTTTGACATGGTAGGATCTGATTGCAAACATTTCCAGCCGCCTATTAAGCGTTTCCTCAGGACGTTGTTTGGGTGCACTCACCGCTTTGAATCGTCAACCATATGTTATGTTTGTTGGCCCGGTTCCGATTGCAGCCCTGCTGCTCAACCCAACCAGTGCCGCAGTGTCGCGGGGCTGAAATCCCCTCAACCCATAATGTAGCTAGGTTCTACTTCGAATTGTTATTTATCTACGAGTTTCGTTTACAAAGCACCGTGTTCAGACCTCTTGAATAAGTCGTACCGGCAACGGAACTTGTGAGGGCTTTTGCAGGCGTAGCAGGCACCAAATTTTTTTATTGCTGTTCTTTAATGCCTGGTAATGGACCATTAGCATGGTGTTTGGTTATCTGGAGCACGCAGCACACTCTTCAGTTCCGACAATTACAACTATAATATGAAGCTACTTTTGCATTCCTAAAAACCAATGGCCATTCCTGAAATCCATCGGGACTAGTTGGCTGGTTGATGGAACACTTCAATTTCGACTACGTGAGCATACTATTGGGCTATCAAGTACTCCTTTCACTAGTGCTTCGGTGTTTGATACTGGCGATTTCCACCTCGATGATTTTCCTGCGTATTCTCCAAATTAAATTCATTTGGAAAAGTCTTCGCGCACGGAATGCATCGCTTGTTCAGCAAAACATTCTCTTCAACCAGAAAAGGCAGACTAGGCTTGGTGGGTATGAGGTGGTCGTATTTTGCTTCCACTGATCGTTCTATCGTAAAGAATACTCTGGCCTACGCTACTTAGTGTGTGACCTTTTTGGTAGACTGATGATTACCTTTTAATTGACCTTCATATTGGTTCATAAACAACCTCTCAGTTCCCTTATTTAAGGCCATGGTTTCTGCCGCTACTGCTTTGTTACCATCCACTAAGAGTGTTTGATAAAACACGAGTGCAGACTCCGCTAAATCCCAACCGGCAAAACAGAAGGAATAGAATTAAGGCCCGAAGTCTTTCCCACCAACTAGGACGTAAGGCGCGTGTGTAAACGCCCACTACCTGGTATGACGGAGTACTGACTGGAGCACACGAACGGTCATCATTCTAACTAATTTACTATCAAGTGCGATCACCAATCCTCTGTGCTACAAAAACGATGTTCAGTTTTTATTTTGAAGCTTCATTAACTGCTCTGCCTTGATCATGTTCGAAAGCATTGAGAAATCCACCTCTTCATCTAAAGCACGATTCATAAATTTTTTACGTCCCATGGTAGTTTAGGTAGAGTTGATGTGATGTGATTGCATTTCGCTTTGGTTTATCTCGTAAAGGATAGTTCAATCCACGGAGGAACAACCGTTTTGTTACTGATGGTGTACATTAATATGCTCCTTTAGGATATTTCGAATTATCAACTCGATATTTTACGGTTTACAGATCGCCCTTTTCTATTGACAAACAGTACTCATTAACTTTTTAACGTCATAATTGTTAATCATCAGGTTTATACAAAATCACCCTCGAGTTTATTCACCATAGGTCAATCTCTTTTTTTGCAATTGGTCAACAGGACACTGTAACTAGGAATTTGTGTTCTTCCTGCTTCTAGGCTTCTCCGGTGGTTAGTCAGTACCCGTCTTGTAACAAAAGACGCAATAGGATTGGAGACTCCCACAGCGCTGACAATGGCGGAGGGTGAAGCGGACCAGCGCGAGACCGTCGAGGCCACCGCAGTGTTGCCTCTCGTCACTGCTCTCCTCTCCGTTAGTCTGAACCCCTTCATGGCCACTCGACTTCTCTCTCTCCTCGAAGCTACCACCACTGTCGATTGCAATGGCAATGAAGGTGGCGGGTGGTGCAGTGGGTCGGGAGCTCTTCCGCGCCTTTTCGATGCGGCAGAGGCGCACCTCCGTGTGCGGCTGGTGGATCGAGACCTCACTAACAGTCCCGTCTATCAGTCCACCGCTTCGGCAGACTGGCCTCTGTTGCAGGCATTGTTGCAGGTCAACCTTCTGCCTTTTGTGCTTACTGCAAATCTGCAGCTGCTTATTGAGGTGAGAATGGTCTATCTTTACTTCCAATATTGAATTTTCTCTGACTTGCAACAACTTATCTATCTGTCAAGCTGAGATCAGCCTATTAGCTTTGGGGTGCTAGGTAACTTCTCAGCATGATTTAAGGTGGATAATTTTGAATCGGCACCACCAGTAGCTTATTGAACTGAGCGGTCTCTCCTCCGCTCATTGTTCTTTCCACGAATTCCATAGATTAACCCTATTCTCAGCTAGACGGATGGATTATAACTGGATCTTCGAAAGCTCCTTAATTGTGTTGCGAGTGGAACCGCTTTCGCCGATATCAAGCTGTCGACCGATTCTTGTGTGTACGCGCGTACCTGGGATGTGATACAATAAGCTTACATACGAGAGGAGTAATATATTCCTTCAATCGTGTGTAAATAACTTAGGATATAAATTTGCCTTGAAATTGGCCGGGTTAACTGCAGCACTTGACATTCAGCCACATGAAACGATGCATTGTTATCCAATGGCGGAAATGATGCCTCTTCAGCCGTCGGGTTACCCCTGACGGAAGTAACTTTATTGCTAGCCAAAGCTTCTTCCATACCCATTGCTTTCAGCATAGTAAAGCTGGCAGTCAGGGCGATATGGATAACAAGGCCTCTGCTTTGTGCTGTGTGGGAGAATGAAAAGGTTGCCGTGGTAAAACACAGGTTAATCATCATTCTGCCAAGTCAAAAAAGAATTAAAGTTGCCATTACTCAGTGACCGCTGGTTGGTGGAGAAATTCTTGATAAACAAAGCACTGAACTGGAAAGTGCTATTAAAAGGTGTTATTATTTGTGCCGACTGAAAAGTCCACTTAGTATTGTTCACTAAGTTTTAGCTGTACCAGTAACCAATTTTCTATACCAGGTCACAGCCTTGCACACAGTGCGATATACCAGAGGATCTGTTTATAAAGCGTACTTGTTGAGGTATTTTCCCTTGGAGAAGGCTAGCTCTGTCTTACTCGACGGGAAAATTGGCCTCAAAATGTCGCATTTCCAAATCTCGACCATTGACTATTGAGGTATGTTCGGGAATGTAAGATGTACGGTTCCAGAAAGATTTCCTTGGTAATGAGCCGGTTTCGCCCCATTGAAATTTGTCGGCGATGTAATTTATTGATATGATCTCAGTCAATGTCAGGAAGTTTTCTTACTGTTGAAATATATCGGTAGAAAGCCCAAAGCCTGTTTGATGAATGTTCTTTACTCTATGTGGACAGGCAGATGGAGGGTGTTCATTATGCATGGTTGTACAAAGAATTTTGGCTTTCTTATTAAGCTAACAAGTCAAGTAAGCGATACTGAATTCAATGTGGGGAACTATACCAGGAGCCTTCTGAGAAGGAAGTAATTGAGGCCTATAAAATGATTCTTCAATTGAGCATGTAACCGGCTAATTCGCTTGTTTAAGCTATCCCTCAAAAAAATGCGTTTTTAATGGCTTCACTTCATAACAGATTCGTAAGAAGTGATTCGAGTCCACCTATAGACCATGTCGCACCGCTTCTTCTGCCATTCTTGATGTGTATCCTCTCCTTCAAAGTGTTGCCATATGTAGTCGGGGCGGTTAGTGTGCATGTGCGTGTGCACAGGTGTGTACGGCATTTTTATGCGCCTCTTGCATGCATGTAAAGTAGATGGAAGGAAGGAAGGAAGGAAGGAAGGAAGGAAGGAAGGAAGGAAGGAAGGAAGGAAGGAAGGAAGGAAGGAAGGAAGGAAGGAAGGAAGGAAGGAAGGAAGGAAGGAAGGAAGGAAGGAAGGAAGGAAGGAAGGAAGGAAGGAAGGAAGGAAGGAAGGAAGGAAGGAAGGAAGGAAGGAAGGAAGGAAGGAAGGAAGGAAGGAAGGAAGGAAGGAAGGAAGGAAGGAAGGAAGGAAGGAAGGAAGGAAGGAAGGAAGGAAGGAAGGAAGGAAGGAAGGAAGGAAGGAAGGAAGGAAGGAAGGAAGGAAGGAAGGAAGGAAGGAAGGAAGGAAGGAAGGAAGGAAGGAAGGAAGGAAGGAAGGAAGGAAGGAAGGAAGGAAGGAAGGAAGGAAGGAAGGAAGGAAGGAAGGAAGGAAGGAAGGAAGGAAGGAAGGAAGGAAGGAAGGAAGGAAGGAAGGAAGGAAGGAAGGAAGGAAGGAAGGAAGGAAGGAAGGAAGGAAGGAAGGAAGGAAGGAAGGAAGGAAGGAAGGAAGGAAGGAAGGAAGGAAGGAAGGAAGGAAGGAAGGAAGGAAGGAAGGAAGGAAGGAAGGAAGGAAGGAAGGAAGGAAGGAAGGAAGGAAGGAAGGAAGGAAGGAAGGAATAGATTCAGTGTGGGATACACTGGCGAAAACCGGTGTGAAGGGAAGAGCATATTCGTGACACATATTCTCCCCAATTCCCTGTCTCTTTTGTGGTAAGCATTTGACGCTTTTGCTGGACCACTGTTTAATTTGTGTCGCAAATGGTTCCAGCAATAAAGCTGTTTTTTTTAAATTGCTTCTCACCCCAATTTAATGGCCTAGATTCTTTATTCTTCGAAAAGTGATACACTTGTCCCTTTCCAGTTGAGTTGATGCCTTCCTGCTTCCGGTTAGGTGAACGTCGCCCAAATTTGGCTTGATGGTTTTAGTTAATTTTGGTACTCCTCAGGGATTTCTGTCTTTTGGGCGTTTTCCTCTCATCCAATGACTCACTCCCTTTAGCGGACCATTTTTTTGTCGAGCATTATCTTTTGTACGTGTTTAATGTGTTTTTTTTTCTGGGAAATCAGTAAGTTGATGCGAGTGGTTTACTTGCCTTTCCCAGCGCATTTTAATGGCGGCTTGTGGATCGCAAACACACCTACAAACACACGTACTCCTATTTTGCCTGTGAATTTGCTTCTGTTTACAAATTATTTTTAAGGCCTGCTATTCCGTAAAGGCGTTCATCATTACCTGGCAAAATAGGTGACCCAAGCCTGGCTCTATGCTATCAGCGCTGCAGGCAATTCGTTGGAGGCCTGAAGTGTTTACGTGTTCAAATTCACAATTGAATCTTTGGTAAAGAGTCACACGTCTGCTTCCTTTTTAAACGGGCATAACCTGTGTAAGGAGTAAAGACGTAGAAGTGTGAAGACCGTGATGTTCTGCACCACCAGGATCATTCTTTTCACGACCACGGGAAGAAGAAAATAGTGTTAGTTCATCACTGCCAATAGGACTTAGGGTCCTCTTGATTCTCATGTGTATCAAACCGTTGAGATACGTCTCTCTCTTGGGTGGCAGGTGTTAAACACAATTTTTGCACAAGCCTATTTCTGACCTTGGAGAGGCTTGACTTTCAATGAGAATTCCCAGGTACGCCAGCACTTGCGCTCTCATAGTTGAGTAGTCGCACTGATTCCGTGCACATGGTATGCCTTCTGCCGACTTCCCTTTTAGCAACTCTCGACGCTTTCCGCATGCTGCAACTCCATAATCATCAGCACCAAGCTCCCGACAGTGCTTCGTATTGCCGAGGGCCTGGCCGCTACCTTCTTGGGAAAACCAGATTTTCTCATTTTGGAGGGCTGCGACTTCTCCTCTGTGAGTTCGCCAAGCTATCATTATCACTTTGATGTCAAAGAGTCAGTGGTAGATTTCTGGTCTGACATGTAAAGTGGAATTTTTTAAGAAGGCGGTGGTGGCGACTTCAGTTTTTTTCCGAAAATTTGTATTCTGCCCCAAGTGCTGACTATGCTGATTTCTTTTCTGTTGCTCGGCAACTTGCTATATTTAACTCTATCCAGTACAGTATTTCTGCTTTAAACCCTTTCAGGCGTTATTGCAGTAAACTTGCACTGACTTCATTTTGGTACATTTTAATCTCTAAGTTGGATTTCCCCCTCCCCCACTTCTTGTTTATTGAAAAAAAAAATGTACTGAAGTCGATCCAAGTGCGTATTTTGCACAAAATTGGGACGAAGCATCGCGGCTCTACTTACTCATACACTTCGCCCTCTCAGCTTACGGACTGGTGCTTACTGATGCGTCGCAAGTCGAACGATGTGGATGTTTTTGCCGACGGCGCGAGCAGAGACAGTCCCTGTGTTCCTCGACGCGGGTCCGAGGGCATTTTGCCTACTTCGGCAACAACCCACCGTCGTAAACCCTTCATGGAGGCCCTCTACAAGGCTGTTGAACTTGCTGCTCCTGAGGCCCTTGACTGGACTCACGACATTGTTCACCTGGATGCTGCCTCCAGGGGTAATTTGTTTTAAAACCGTCAGCTCTATTACTCTGTGGATGTGTGCGCATATTTAGCGTAGAATAGCTGGTTATTGTGGATGGAGGATCAAAAATGTTTCGAAAATGATGGCACACTTCATGGTTTTTTGGCCTGTAGCGACCCGATCAGATTCTTGCATGTACCCCGGGTGGGGGGAATGGTTTGCGTCAAGCCAAAATACAATTGAAACGTCGCCATGAGCGCTCTCCTTAGGTATACGTTTTCTTTGTGCATCACAATAATGATGGGGAGTATAGGCACCACTCAAGCAATAGTAACGAGTGTGATTTGCTAGGTTTTGTCATGACAGAGTACGATTTTCAATGTTATTGATGCATCGAGTAGATATTGCCTTCCCTGACCAAATTCTTCAGGAGAACCCGCTTGAGATTTCCTAACCACTTACAATTCATGAAGAGAGGGGATATGGAAGTGGAAATTTGATGAAACTAATGTATCATCCTCTATTACATCGCATGAGTTATAGGGGTCCGACGAGGTCTGGAATGCCGAGCCATAGGGGAGCATCTTTTTGTTCCATCGGCTCGTCACTTTGTTGCATTCACCGTTCCCTCCTTTTTATTGCGTGAGGACGCAATGAATATTGGGGCTTCGTCCATTTTCCACCGGACGTACATTTAATGAGGGACTTCTTCCGAATTTTTACCACTTTCGATCCAGAGCGTGGCACAACCTAACATGGGTAGTCAATGTGATTTCAGCTCATTCCATACCCCATTTCCCTTTTGGCGACACTTGTGTAATGGCCAATGAGGGTCTGCGGAATAGCACATAGCCACTTACCCAATCCATTCTTCTTGTCTGCAAAGTCGACAAGTTCTGCGCAAGAGAGGTGAACGATATCGAGTCAGCCCCACTCATGTAGCTCTCATATTTCTGTTTGCAAATTCGAGTGGTTGAAAGCGCCTCTGGTATAGTCTGAGGCAACGCGCTGCCTCCCTTGCGTTTTGATGGCCGAGCGACACCACAGTGGTCGCATGAACTCGCATGATCAGCGTCGACTAATTTTTGCAATAATCTGACGCATTATGTCGCCTCTCTGTGCGGTGGACAACCACGGTGCCAGCTGACAATCTCTCTTCGTTTTGCACCCACTGTCCGAAATCGAGTGGGCGTCAGTCTGACCAGCCAGGTTACAGTCGATTATCACTGTGTCCTGCAGTTGTGAGATGCCTCCTAATCGCGTCTCCTTGGCTGTTCCTCGAGTGTTGTGGTTAGTCACTTGAGCATGAGTCATTGCAATCGTGATACGCAAAATCTATCCCTCCTCTCCCCGAGCTATTAATCCTCCTAAAAGCGGTTTTTCTTGTAGACTGACCAGTGAGTAGTGAGTGGATTGATAGGCGTAATACATTGCTCTGCCTTTCCCACATTTCTACCCAACAGCCCGTTTTGCTGTCTGGATTCGGAAAGGCTCCTACCCACTTCATTATTTACTTGCTCTTCCGGTAGCTTTTAGTAACCTGTTTTGCTAGTGAGCGTACGCTTCACTGCCGCTGCTGTTACTTTGTGATCCCACCAACTGATTTCATCTCCTTAGCATTTCTTTTCTCTCAATGCAATTGGGCTTTTTGTGATCAAATAAAACCTTCCAATTCATGCCCTCGTGTGCTGTTGTTAGGTGAAGGTGGGACCATGAACGTGAAGTACATTACTTCCACTGGTTCCTGTACAGACGCCTTTTTTATACATTTCGTTTTTCGGTCCCTGTCTAAGCACTTCGTAAGGGTTATTTATAAGGTCTTTAAAATTGGGTGACATAGGTTCACCCCCAAAATATGCTTTTTTTCAGTCTATCGCAAAAAGTTCTAATTGACCTGTTTACCTATCCTGTAGTAACATCTTCAGAGCTGTCATTTATCATGCTTTAAACATCGTGATTGATGGCTATCCGGGTGAGCTGGGACCCGAGATACACTTATTTATTTTGTTTATTTATTTTATTTGATACGTTTTTTTCCACTCAGTATGTAAATGCGACTTGATTCCATTAAAAGAGGCTTGAAAATACGCTTGGTGGATGTCTCTGCCTGTGCTGAATCCCGTGCACATTATCAAAACGGAGGCCTGGGCAATAAGTCCGACACTGCATAAGCTGAAGTTGCAAAGCTTTTGACGTTTTCAGTTTGCTTACATTTTGACTCTGGTTGCTTGGTTAAGCTGCTATTTGTCTGATAGGGTGCTACTTTCATACCTCTTTGAATATATGCACCATTTTCAACGTCCTGGTTCCTCTTATAAGCCAATTATCCGGCCAGACTTTCATCGCGTCTTCGAAGAGTTAAGTCTTTGTGGCTTATTGTAACATTTATAAGCTAGATAGACAACCCTACTAATGCTTTTGAATTGAATCTAGATAATCGTTGTTGAAATGAACCTACTACTTAACTCCGCGGTTCGTGTGCGTTGCCAGTTTTAATTCTAGGTGTGGCGTCTCGTTCCCTGCAATGGAGTTCTTACAGAGATCGGCGAGAGTATCATTTTTAGACTTTAGTCATCCTCCTGCAGGAAAGTGAGAGTTTCGCTGCCTCCGTGCCGCTATTTCTACATTTTTTATCCCTTTTGCGCAATCTCCCACGCTCTCCAAATGTTGTTTACAGGTGATAATTAATCTGTTACCGGAATAAATTCCATTTTGTGCGGCATGTTTAGAAATCAAATCCATTTCAGATTTACTATTGCTGGCCCTATCACCTTGGCCTGCCTACGTGCAGATATTCGCTCCTACTTTCCCTTTTGCTGGGTTTGTTTGCAGCCAGAACTGTCAAGTAGGATGCTCCAGCCCATAAATAATTCACCTTCCCAAACATGCCTGTTTCGAGTACACCTTGTTTTGGCGAGAAGTTCATTTTCACTGCTACTGACCATTAGCATAAAAGGTTTTGCTCTGTATGCATGCATACTTATGCTTCATTTATCATACCGTTTCCTCGTTGAGTGTAAATGGCCAGAATCAGATTTACGTTTGTATTAAGACATCGACCTCTGCATTTGTTCATTATTCGCTTCTACCACGAGGAGGTGTGTGGACAACAGTGTCACCCTTTCCTCATGTCAATAACCTTGGCCTCGGACGTACGTGAGGGCGTGGTTGAATGGACTGGCCTGTTTATTTACCTAATATACATCGCGCTATCAATTGGTCCCCGATGCATATTTCCACCTCCGGAAATACTTGCTCTGAACAGCGCAACGAAGATAGGGTAGCCTTGAGTGGTAACCTTGACCAGGCAGATTTGTTCGTTTTACCACTTCATGCTCCTTTCTCTGGTCAAGTTTGACCAAAATGGCGCTGGGAAATTCGGCCCACATTCTTCAACTCACATCTATCAATTGTCCCCACTGTGGTACTCTTGGTTATGCAGTTCACCAGTCTATCAACTTGACCACCGTTTATACGGTCCGACCTATACGTCAAATCGTCTCTCCTGTTTGAATCCACCTGGATCTAACCATTTATTTCTCCTTGAAGTTCTGCCCTCCGATATGCGGGACCGTCTGCGTGAATTGGAGTACGGTTTGTCCTTGCGGGATGCCCTATTCCCGGCTCCTGAAATCCCTGGTCACCTGCAGTATTTGGCGCCGGACGCGTGGGCCAAGGTGACTGAAGTTAAGGCTACTTTGAGCGAGGTAGAAATCCTCATTGGCGCTGCCGCCCATTGTATCTACTCGGTCACGGGGCCGTCCCGACCGTCCACATTTTCTGATCGCGACTTTGCAATCGAGATGGCCTCTTTCGCCCGGTTCTACTCATCCTTCAAGGTAGGTGAACGGGTGATTACCGAGGAGTTTAGTAACAAGGTCCTTTCACCTGCAGTCATTCTATTCCTTACGCCTCCTACTTTTGAAAGAAGTAGTTAATATTAAATTTGGCTTTGGGTAGTAGCGATTAATCTACCAAAGTTTACTCCTCTTTTCTGTCCGATGCACCTCAGTCACTGCTTTTCCAACCTTTGAGACCCAGTCCCTACTGCTTCTCATAACTGAAGTCATTACGGCTCCAAATAGGGGACATTGAGTCAAAATGTAATGAATGCAGTAGGTGTTTTAAGGTGTGGAAAAGAAATGCTGGGTAAAATTTGGTTTTCACCCTTGAAAGAATCCCTACTCGAGAATTAACCCGTATTCCTAGCTTCATTTCAAATCACCTGTCGGTGTCCCTGGATCTAAAAATATTTGCCAAAGATAAGGGAAACTGCTTCAAAACAGTAAGTGATTGTGTTTTGTAGGATTGTTCGGGCTAGGTATCGAAGTCTTGACGGGATCCTTGCGTGGAATATGTGCGAAATCCGACTGTGCACAATGGTGGTAGCTGAGTTTTTGTACACTGTGTTGATAGTGTTCTCTCAATACCTGTTGTTACTCTCCGATTCGTGGCAGCACGAGTTAGCAGAATTTTCTGGCGATTTTCTGAAAGCGATTCATTTGCTAGCCCTTTGTTCACTCCCGACTCGCATATCAGCGTCTGTGGTACCCATTAGGGCCTTCGCAAGGGAGGAATTTTTTGCTAAATAACAGGATGTTATTATTATTATTATTATTCCTAACGGGAGCGGATATTGCACGTAAATGGGCATTGACGACGTCCTCCCATTCACGATCTGTAAGACCTGGTCACTCAAACATTTCAATGCTGATGATTGAGTACTCGAAGGGTGGCGGGAACTGGCTCATTAACAATTAATTCTCCCTCTCCATAAAACAGAGCACATTCTGAGTAGTGATAATTTTTAGTGGGACTTTTTCAATGCTGTCCATGGAACGGGTTGCAGTTTTGAAGACGGGAGGGAACAATGTGTAGTGCTACAACGACCTCTGAAGAGAAGCCGAAATTGCACACAACATGCGTCGTCATACGCGTCAACAGTAGATGGAATGGGCCTAGAACAATGCCATTTCGAGCGATCGCATGAAAAAAAATTTGGCAATACAGGAATGAATTGTGTTTTATGCTTTCAATCCCGGATCCCGTTTTTTCCTCTATAGGCATTTCTATATTTTGATGCCGCATCCCATAAAACACATAAGAGTAGATTTTTTACTAACGGGCTGGTTTGTTGCTATCTTTTCTCTCCTTCCAAAAATTACTGGTGTAGGTGGTGAATCAGGTTTGCCTTTTTTATGTGTGTAATCGTATATCTCGCACCGCAATATCTACCTCCTACGGTGGTATTTTTTAACTTATGTGGCTCTTTTCCGGTTCCTTCCTTACAGTTCAGAGAGTAATGCAAAACAGTGGGGGCTTGGATCCTCTGGGCACGGGTTGTACCAATTACATTGCCAAAACATCCTCCCATTTATTCACTGCAATTGGAGACAGTAGATTTGACGCAATTGCCAGTTGTTTACATTGGAGTTGCATATTTAACTGTTTACATTCGTTCTAAATCGCAATAGTGACTTCCGGATGATCATGCACTTTCAAACCATTGAAATTTGGCGTCAAGAGGGTATTTGTCGCTCTCTTGGATACTGATGGATTTAATCAATCAAAACCTTCAACGACCGCTCCCTCCTTCAATGCGGCCGACTTATTTTTCTACTTCCTACACCGGATCACTACATTAATTTCTCATTATCCACCAAAATTCATTAAGTCTTTCACGATGCATTTTCTCACCTCAAATACTTTTGCTTGGACACTTCTTTGAGTTCAGGTCCATGTGGACAAGTGGGTATTTTTTGCCACTCTTCACACGCACACACGACTCTCCTTCACAACGGAGAAAGACTTACGTGCTATAGGCATGCACAGTTGCCTGTTTTTTTTCCCCTCCTTTGCACAACAGACGTTTTACTGTGTTACGAAAATGGATCTTGTCGTGCGAGTTGCTCACCCCCTTGTGGGCATCAACTCACCAACACTGACATTTCCTCTCAGTTTTCAAGAGAAATAATGGGCATTTAGAAAATGGCTTATCACGAAACCAAATACTCATGCCTGCAACCTGGACGATTTTTGAGGATTTGCTATAAATATAAACACTGGAAAGGCAACTGTCGCGATCGCTTAAATCTGACGATCCTCATTTCAATTATTGTTCCATGCAAGAGGCCTGTTATAAACTGTCAGTTTAGTGACAGGCTATATTGCTGCACAGGGGAAAATAAAACCCACACTACATCATTCCGTGTTGTCATCTCTCAGGCTTCTCTTTCTATCGCCTAAACTTGAAGTGAGGATCTTCTTAGAACTAGCTGTTGTTTTCAGACGTATTTACCTTACGTTTTAGAGCGCGCCGTAAAAGTAACTAACTTCCATGAAACGATTCCTTCATTCTTTAGTTCTTTACTCCTAATACCTTAAACGGTGTATATCTCGTGAAAGCTAACACTTTCCTCCTCACCACTATGAGCGGGCACGATCACTGTTGATCAGGCATGTTAGCATTTGGACTCAGAACCAAATTTTTCCCACGTGGTTCTAATGTGTCGTAAAGCCTAGATACTAATTTTCCCTGGAAATTTTACAACGGAGTGTGCTTGCCACGTGACAATCAGATTAGGCGGAGGTGAATGTGGTCGTTTGGATGCTGCATAAGCACCCCATATCCAGAAAAAGCTACCGTCAGCACGTGGCTATTCGCCGAAGCGCATTTTTTTCCCATTTGATTCAGAAGTGGACATCGGATGTGGAGAGGCGAGTACGAAACCTGGCAAAGGCGTCATCATGCAAAGTCGCTGCCTCTGTTCACCGTCGTAACGGCGCTGCAGGCGACAACGCCGCACGTCGCCAGCGCTCTGGCGAGTCCGCCTCTCGCTCCTCTCGCAACGGTCACGTGAGTTCTCTTCTCCCGCCTTGTGGCCAGGGAATTCACTGATGTGATACATATTGTCGGCTCAGTCTTAACTGCTAGGGCGGCTCGATTCAGATTTTGGCCATCAGACGCTTTTTTTGAGCATAAAATCAAACTTTTTAAATTCGTAATCAAAACAGAGCATTTATTCATTAAAAAATTATCAAAATTTAGGGCTAAATTAATGTTGCCGCCCTTTCGACTGCTGTACAATTGATTATCGCCAAGAGAGCCCTTTCATTTCGCAAGTATCATTCAAAGGTAAACAGCACTTGAAAGCAATTACTCTCTTTACGGTGACCGCATCCAAAGTGCCCAAGATGATACCGCTACGCTGATGTTCTTTGAAGGACTTTTGCCTTAACCTTGATTTGTTCTTATTACCCCTTCCAGGACAAACAGGGCAGTGACCGTAAACGGCACAACTCGCGTCATCTGAACACCGTTGGCATTATGGATAACATTCTTGCAGGCAAGAGGCCTTAATTATAGTCATTCCATCCTTTGTTCTCTTGCGGTCCCTTTGAGGTAGTATGGACGACTTTCAGACCTTTGTTCGCCTTAGCTTTTTTGTCAGAGTCGTATGACTCGCCTTTCAGTGTTTAGAACGCGTGTTTGCATTATCACGGCACTTCGGCCTTGGCGCAATTTGCCTTTCAGATAACAATAAGTAGATTTTAACATGACTTTTTTAGTGGCTACGCTTATTTCAATTTCTCTAGGGCTGGATTCGGAACCGCTGTACGCGGACATCCATAGAGTGCAAGTAAAGGGTCAGCAAAATGTCCCTTCCACGGTCACCAACGTCACCGCTGCCGCCGCCGCCACCTCCTCCTCCCCCGCCTTCTCATAATGCCGCGTGTACACAGCCTCGATAGCCATGTCCATCGCCTGCTCCTCCCTTCTCTGTCTCAGTGCAATGGCGTCTCCACTCTATCGAATTAACTTCACCCTCCCCTCATGTGTCATTTACCGCGTATTTTACCTAGCCCTCCTTCCGTGCCTCTCGTTTCCTATCTTTTCAACAACTGCTAATGATGTCCCTACTTGTGTGTGTGTCTCCGTCTCTCGATTTATCAATCGGTGTATGCTACTCCCTCGTGCTTGTACATCTCTCCCCCTATCCTTCTTACTCGAGGTATTTGATGATGGCGTTTTTTTTTGTTAAAAATCGCAACCGTCCTCTCTTTTTACCACATCAATATATATGCAATGACCACTACCAATACCCGCTCAGAAGGCTATCGGTGGACTGACATTCATTGAGGCTTGAAAGGCGTGTGGCGCAACAGGATGATGGTCCGATTTCATCTAGCAGTATCGGCTGACGGACGACGCCACTCAAGGCTAAGCGGTCGGTGCACGCGGCTGTTTCTGCTCGTCTATCAGAGGGTTCAGGGTCGTTTTATGACCACAAACCCCAACCAAATTAAGGATTACACATGCTAATCACAGAGCGATGGGTATGAAGTGTCCTATAGAAATCGTTTGAGACCCGACAGGTTGATAATCTTAAACATTACCAGAGTTATGTGGCACCCGAGTATTTACTAATGATGATCGAGGGTGGGTTTTCTCCACTTGACGATGCTTGTCGTGAGTTGGGAGATCATAAAGTGTAGTCCGTGTTGGCATTGACGCATGACTGGAATTAGCCCTTGAAGTAGTGCCTCGAGCCTGACAAAAATGATAACATGAAGACTAGTCAGAATCCAACAAAGATGGGAATGGGTTTTCGTACTGAGGGCATTTTAATATTAACCAGCATCCCCAAATTATTTAGGATCGGGTTGCACGGCACTTAATGCTGCATAAGCACCCCATATCCGCAAAAAGCTATTGTCAGCACGCGGCTATTCGCCGAAGCGCTACAGAAAATGCCCTATTAGTTAATCTAGCCTTCCTCTTAGATGTGGTCCTTTTATTTAAAGCCAAGCATTTAATTACGAAATATTCCTAATGCAACTAGCTATCATCCAAAGTAATTTAAATGGCTTGGACTCATACCTGCTTCTTTGCAAAGTATTTCAAAGGTAGCCGGTAATAAGCCCATTGACAAAATTTTTGTGCGCTATTAACTTGACCTCGAAGGTTGGAAGGCAACAAGAAAGTACTTCGAAACATTACATTAGTAGAACAGTCAGTTATCTCTACGACAACTAATGGGGTGTTGCTTTGGGTAAGTGATATTGCCTGTTCTCCTCAGAGTCAAGTGGAATGCTAGCCATATAAACGGTTCTTTGATTGATGTTTAAACTTCTGACCCTTTGAGTGTAATCGCTGAATAGTCATTTCCTTCCAGTTCATGTTTTTTCATTAAGTACTTTGGTGAGGAAATTTGACCCCATTTCGAGATTCGTCTTCCTTTTCCAAATAGATGCACAAGAGGCAACTAGGCTGCTTTCTAGCATTAGAAGGTTTTACTTAATTTTAAAAGTAGTAATATTTATTTGTAAACTTTAATCCGATTGAAAAGGGTATAGAATTCAGTAAAATTACAGCGAATGCAACCTAAAAATTGGTATTTCAGGGTTTGTGTCAATTTGAGGAACTTGCACTCGTGTGACACCAGCAGTTGCATAGAAGTCAAGTTAGGTAAGAGTAAGTGCACAAAACGTGAATCCTGCCAAGCTAAAAAAGAGGGAGAAAAAGGAGAGAAGAAGGAAGGAGGTTAATGTGTCTTTTGGACTCAAGCCTTGGGTTTTTGGTTGAGCCATGCCTTTGTGAAGCTCTCCATGAGGGTGTCGTAGATCATGAATGAGATGCAGACGTCAAGGCAAACTCGCCCCAGTCGTGGAACTGTCCCCTTATAAAACCTTGAAAAGATGGTACAATAGGTGAGAAATATGTTTCGATTTAGTATACTTGTTGCTTAGAAAATAGTAGATAAGCAGTAAAAAAATTACCGAGAAAAATACTCACGCAAGGGAACCCTCATCTCGGAGAATCTTGAGGGCACAGTCGAACATGTTTTTGTATTTGTGAGCATCTAAGCCCTTCATAGGAAGGAGGAAAAATTTATCACAAAGACAGTAAAAGGTAAACTATTTATAGCATTCTTGGCACTTTAAATTACATCTTTAAGGTGTTGAAAACGTACTGCTAATTTCAACTCACACAAAGGTGACTTTTAAAGAAGCTTGATTTATGTAATACTTTATTTAGCGCTTCACCGTTCAAAAATTTAAGGAGCTTACCATTATGCTAGCTGAGTTTGAGTCCTAGCTGAGAATGTTGTGAGCTAAGATGCCGTTTAACTGAGGGTGGGATAAACAATTTTTAATAGAAGCTTAATCCCTCGGGCGTTGCGGCGGATCATTCCATGATTAGCATAGATGTTATAAGGCTGAAGAAATTTGGCAGCATTTTACCAGGACCAGGAAATTGTTTATCAAATTGGGCTAAAAACTGCGTATTTAGCTTTACCCTTTACTGAAAATGTCTTCTTTCAGTGAGCAGTGTATATTAAAACTAATGAGAGTTAGTGAGCTTCGATGCACAAAAGTAGATTTGTACACTGGGACGGGAATGTGTAAATTGGTCCTGAACATCCCGTATTTACTGCTTCGACAGCTGGGAAGTTTGGCTGTAATTGCTGGTGGACAATTATCATGTAGAAGGGAGAAGACGGAAGCAAATTTTATGCTTCGAAGCTTAGTTAGGCACTACTAAGCGTCAGAGTGAATTTTAAAATGACAATTGTGACACTTTGTTAGTTTGACTGCAGGTTTCAATTTGGGCCACATAGTTGGCCATATTGCCTTAGCCGGGCAAGGCTGGCCTCTGGGCCATGCCAGCAGCCCCGTTCCCTCTGCTTGCTGAATGCACATATTCCGCTCTAGCATTACGCCTTCATCTGCATTCAAGGAAGTCTCGAGACGCTACAATAACGTCTCGATCAAATCGTGAAAGGATTGCTTTCCTCACTTCAACAACTGAACTTGTTCATGGGGAAAAACTTCCTGACCTAGCATGTGTGTGTTGTTCAACAGCCGACATATAATAAAAATTGCGATAAGAAAAAGGACAAACAAGCTAAGTCTCGTTTCAGTCTCAAAACGTCAGTTTTGATGAATAGGCATACTTGTACGTCGTCTTGGCTACCACCATAGTGATTTGGAGATTGTGACCCTCGTAAAGGGTTCAAGAAGAAGACCCACACCTTGTGGATAAAAGACAATAAATAACTTCGGAGGCCTGTTTATGCTCCACCCAGAATCTGTACATCTCTTGACCTTTGCAGTTAGGGGTTGGATAGAGTCAATGAGTCCCAAATCGCGAAGCTTAGACTCATGAAACTAGGACTAGCAGAGGGAATTTTTCAGTTTTATAGTGCTCCTTGAATTAGGCATCCTAGCTTCACTTACTTAAAGCTTTTGACAACCATTCCAGGCATCGTTAGGAGGGTTGACAGTAAGGTCACTCCCAATTAAAAGAATCCCTTAATATCCATGGTTGAGGATGCTATGGTCGGCATGTTTTCAAGTGTTTGAGCTGATTCACACTTCAACAATGTAGTTCTGTCTGCCTCCAAAAGTGGCCTAAGCTACACTTTAGGACTTACCTTCTGCTTCCTCCGATACTGAAGCAAACCTGTTATTAAAAAAAGGAACGAAACCTTCAAAAAGCCCTGACTTTGGCCCGTTAGTCGAGGGATCAGTGGTCTACATTCATTCATTTTCCTTTTAATCTCTAGTGATCCTGCCACCTTGAGGTCGATAGCGAAAGGTTCCACTCAATCAGAGAAAAGAAGAAAGCAACCGTGAGGGTCGGTCATTTCTTAAGGAGGTCATGCTTATAATTTTTCTAGTACTTTTGAAGAAGTGAATTATAAAAAAGATGAATTTGAGGGTCAAACTAAATGGTACGACCAGTTAGTGAACTGTTTGTCTAACTATTTACAGACGAGAGCCATTTGTGGGGATGCTTGAAGAAAAATTCACCTGCAAACTTCGGGACTAAAATAGGCGCTGACAGCGTTGATTACCAATGATCCCTACGACTTGAATGTTAAAGTAGAGTTTTTGAATTGAGGAATAATACATCTACAAGCCATAGGCGGGCTAACTTCATAAACTACTCTAACTACCTACAATGCGAAGAAGAGGAAGAGGAGTCAAAGGACCAACGCACCTCTGAACTGAAGAGTTGGAATCATGTCTTGAGTAATTCCATCAAACAGTATCCTAATTTAAATACAAAATGATGCAGAAGACCAAAATCGAGGTGAGGAACCGCATTAGATTTTCAAGTCTCTCGCTGGTTTTGGCCCTTCTCGGCCGAGAAAGTAAACTGGTCCTGTTTACGCACTGGTTTCATTGAACCGGTAACAGACAATGCTGTAAGCCATGCATGTTTAATTGTGCCTTATGGGTGGGAGAAAGCCAGTAAATTGAACCTTCGTGATAGAAACGGACACTATCGGCCTTCGAGGAGGAATTGTGCCTTGAATATTTTACTACTGATATTCGTATTTCTTTATATATCGATAGCCAGTAAAACATGCTCTCATCCACGAGAGGAGGTCAGATGGGTAAGAGGTTTGTTGGCACCTCATCGGGTCCCACTTAAGCTCTGCATTGAAAGCGTGGCATAGTCGTGTACGCAAACATTGAGGTCCTCCTCAAAGATTAGTAATACTAACTCGGAAGCCAAGTAGGACTATTTCGGCCTACACGCCGGCCAGTTATAGAAAAAGAAGACACGGGCATTCATTTGGTTGGAATTAAAGACTTACGTCCCTAAACGCTACCGTTGTAAACAATTCCCCGTGCACACCAAAGAATGAGCCAAATTTATTTCATTTCGAGGACTATATAACTACGTGGTGGTAGAGGCGGCGCAGCTGTCTGCAGAAATGCGTTTCTTATGCCATACTCCTTTGACAACTCAAGTTCCACAATAGACTTCACAGCTGGGAACATGGACCAGGCCAAGCAGAGTCAGCGTGGAAGTCTTACTTTGGTTTTTTTGCATTCCAAATGGACGATTAACAGGCAGTAAAGTTAAAATATGTTGGGGCATGATGAGAAGAACAAGGTGTTTCAGACAAGTAGAACTAATAAGTTCAAAGGGACAAGCATAAAATGGATTATTACAGATATGGATTTCATAAGTTAAAAGGCAAGCTTGGCGGTGACACTGAGCTACAGAGGTGCAGCCTCAATTGGAGCGCCTTCATGAAGAAGTGCTGCCAGAAGGAGAGGTCAGATGTTGGTGTCTCTAGTAACGTTTTATCTTCAACAAAATTCCACTGATTTGGGTAATCAGATGAGGTCTTTTCAAAAAACAAGGTGGTAAGCATTCGACTTAATGTCTACAGCGGCGAAATGCTCGGTTCATTATCACCAAGCAAAATCCCCAATTTTGTTTCTTCGGATCTCAATTCGGAGCTTTGGCAATCAAGCAAGCATGTTAATATCTGAAGTATTTGGGGCTAAAACAGGTTGACAAAGGAAGAAGGAGGCAGTGGCCTGAAAGACATGAACCTGCATACGCGTCTTGATGACATCAAGAGGTGTGTTTCCGTAGACAGAGGCGGCGCCGGCGATAATACCGAAGAGGCCGGTGAGGGCTTTTGACACCGGTTGATTGGGCGCTGTATCACCTCGGTAGGCACGGTACTTCTCCTTCAGACTCTCCATTACAAAAAAACGGATCGCCTGGTTTGTGCCTTGCTTAAAGATAGTCGGCGTGACGCCACTGTACAGTCCTGATAAACCTAGCAGAAACACAAAGAGAGTCATGCGTGATTGCGGCATCAGTGCTTCCGACTTAGACACCTCCTCCCGAGATCGGGCCTGGTTTCAAAGAAATGGGTCTCACAACAAGTCTCTGCTTCTGAGTAGCCATTTGAAAATCAGGTACAAGATTTTCCAATCTCTGTGAGTCAATATTCATGGGCTTGCTCACTTTGGTTCGTGCGGCATAACGTCTGCATGCTTCTTGAGTTGCCCCTTTGTAATAGTCTGCACGAGCTTTCAATTCTGACGTAAAAACAATCTGAACTGCCCCAACAAAGGTGTGTTCGTAGCTCACTAATGCATAGTACGTTATTTACTCCACTATTTAAGAAAAATCCTTTTTGACAGTCCACATCTGTACAATAAGTCGAGGGGCAGTTCTGAATTGAGATCAGGGGATCAGTGAGGTTCCAAAAGCTGGCCTCACTGGCAGCGGATGTGGTTGTAAAGTTTGACATGTTCACTGCTCCGACGAAACATTAGATTTTAAAAAGTTAGATGCGCTCAAAGTCATTAATTTAACTCTACAATATCTTTGTAATACTTGGTGAATCGAATGTTTAATAAAAGTGGTGGAAGAAGGCCATAATTTCAATGGAAAGCGATCATCTTCCAAGTCATTGTTCTACCACTTACCATCCACAAATACGGTGCAAAAAATTAAATTCGTTAAATCCAAAATCCCACCTCAACCTGCACCAACAAGCTAAGCAAGTGTGAAAGTATTGATGCTGGTATAAACTCACCCAAGTGATAATTTAAACTCACTATTTCCCTTCCCACTTAATCTAGCAACCACATTACGAAGAAACGATGAAATGTGGTGATTACCGAATTCTTTGGCGATGCCACGTATACCGTGGACAAAGCCACGATAGTGTGGATTGGCTGATGTCTGGTCGTTGATGAACTTGACCTTGACCGTCTCCATAGGAGTGACTACCAAAATCGCCTCGCAAACACCGGCTCCTGTGGGATGAAGGGAGTAAAAAAAGCCCAATTCTTCATTGAATGCCAATCTTATAGCAAAACAATCCACACTTATCCGAACATTGGCCACATAAAAGCGCAAAGAACACAAAAGTGCTGAGGGTGAGAAAATTTTCGCAGGTACCGGTATGCTACGTGAGCACGAAATTAACTCAAGAAATGTGGTAGAATGCAATAATTACAAAGCAGATAGGGTAAAAGGTCAATTAAAATGGATACACAAGTTTGGATCTCATTAAATTACTTTATTTGCGATATTCCACCTTCGTCATTTTAGTTTCTTAAGAAATGAATTGGAAGAATGGTGTGGAGAAAGGTGGGCCTCATGAATCAGTATGGAGGCTATTTTTAGGAAAGTGAGATATGCTTTTGAGAAATCACCCAATCCACAGAGAAATTTTCTTCCCGGAGTCAGAGTGCCATCAGGGGAAATGCTGTGCCGCTTGAATTCTTCAAAGCCCCCAAATCTTAAATGAAGAGCAATAGGTAAAAGAACAGATTGGAACACGGTCAGGAGGGCAATGCTTACGTAAATGTGTTTTGCACTTTTGAGGCCAAGTTAATTAAAGCAGTTAAAAGGAAATGATGTTGCATTGGAACCTCAAACCCAATTGAGGAGTTGAGATTGCTGAACCCCTTAAACTTTCAAACGATCGTTTCAAATATGGTGCAATGCTATAGACGGAATCAAAAAAAAATTAAGACGTTAGTTCGACAAATTACTTTTAAGTAAGCGTCGGTGATACGCAAAGTATGCTAAGGCAACGGACAGCACAACTGATAGCTATAAATAAAATAAATTGGCATTTTAAAATCAATCACATAAATGTGGCACAAATATTTAGACACCAATTAATGGGATAATGAATTTGTTAAGTTATTTATCCTAAGCTAAAGGCATTTTTATTGCTGAAAGAAAATTATAATGTGGTATTAAGCAGTTTTACTAGTAGATACGCTATATTAGTTAACCATCGATTGACATTACAGAAATAATTGCATAAACTGCAACTCCTTCTAACACCTCAAGTGTCCAGCCACCCTATAAAAGGGACCAAAAATGCTCCATCCAACCTGCAATGCACAGTAAAACAATGAAAAAACAAGGACGTATAAAGCTTACCGAACAGCAGATTTTGGAATCGCTGCGTACAAGAGTACGGAGAGGCCACGATAAAGGCCACGAAACCCATGAGCTCGAAGAGTTTGTCTGACGCAATCAATGGGACCATGGAAGCGTCTAGCCACTCCTGTCCTGTCATCCAATTGAAGCTGTGTCTTAACATACTCCGTGGGGAAAGTAATTAAAACTTCTATAGCTCCTGCAGCCCCACCTGAAACCAAGGTAGCAAAGCTATCATTTTGGCTAAGGGAAGTATTTTAAATTTTTAAAATTTATTTGCTTTAGTTAAGATGTACTGTAGTAACAAGACATATAAAATCATGCAGTGACTTTGAAATTACCACAATCATAACGCACTTTATGTGTGCATAAAATTTTACAGTGCAAGCCATTTTGAAAATGATCCTTTGATACAGTTTGTTGATTCTTAATTACAAGAACAAAATTTTTAAATTCTAAATAAAAAACTGACAAATAGATGTTGAACAAACACAATTAAGCAGTAAAGTTGTGAAACGCAAATTGAATAGTTCTTTGGGCATCATGATTCAAATTTAACGAAAGACGTACAAGGTGATGGGTTTCTAATGAAGTAGCTTTTGCTCTAAGTGACGCATTGACTAAATGCAAATAGAAAATACCTTCCATATTTTACCTAGAATATATCGAAAAAGGTACTAGAGATTAAATTTGAGCAGTAAAGAAAGTTAGCACGAGTCAGTTTCATCATAAAGTGCAATGACGAAACATCCAATAATCTGGCCTCTATTAGAGAAGTATGAATGTTTGGCTTAAGCTAAAACTTAATTAAAATATGAAGCATACAACTTACCTGAAAAGATGCCCATTGCTGTATGTTTAAGAGGAATTCTCTCTGCCATCACACAAGTAACTTTATGTTACCTAACACGTAAGAACATGAAAGCTGTCATGAGTTAAAAAATTTGCAAAGTGAAGTGGATACAAGGTTACGGCAGTGTCTTTCTTCTTGTTACTTCACAAGCGATTTTAAAAATTTTGCAGTAATTCAAAAAAAATTTCGTTAGTTTACAATAATATGCGCATGAAGTTCAGAATTAAAGAGCTATGTTCAAAAAAGGCCGGTAAACCCAAGCTTTAAAGAACATTGTAAAGCTAATAACAAACGGTGCACTAAAAATGTCCACCAGATCTAAAACTGCAAATGCCCATAGCATTTTATATAAAAAAAGTTAAAAAACTAACCGCTTTGTAAACTAAAGAATTTTTGCCCTTAAAATCAAAACAATCTTCAGAGTACAAACAAGCGTCAAAATGCTTTCTAAAGAATGAATCAGCAAAAAACTAAAAACTCAGCATAACCTTTGCAGTTGGCAAACGTAAAAGTCATTTTAATGCTAAAAAGATCCGCGTGATTATACTTGTAAGGCCGGGTGATCGAATGTGACCTCAGATAAATCATATCTGTTGACTTGAACAACTATGCTCTACACACTTTATTTCTTTCACAAACGTTCCTTAAGAATAGTTTTTTATGCTAAATTAAGATCTTGCTGCATTTTTAAGAGTTCGTAAATTGCATAGAATATTATAAATATAATCTTGCAAGTAGAAAGCAAAATATTTCAGACTATAAAGCGTTTTTAAATTTGGATTGGTGATTGCGACGTTGAATTTGGGCGGTTTCTTACGCTTGTTAATATTTATCGCTTTTATAAAGCCCAATTTCATGAATTTTGCTCACATCATAAATTTTTACTACTTTACTTCTAATTTTGATCTAAAATTGTCAATTTTGTGCCTATATTGCGATAAGAAAATAATCAAAACCAATTATGTTCTAGTCCATTGACACGGCTTTATGACATGATATTGCGCGGCGCAGTACTTGAACCATCATGTCCTCCAGTGGAGTCGTTAGACCATTGCATGAACTTTTTGCAAAGATTTATCAAACTGAAAAGGAAAGTCTTGAATCTCAACAAAAAATACGCGATGGTGAGTATCCAATGTTTACCATTATTTTCAGTCAAAAAGCGAATAAGTACGATAAAAATGAACATCCAACAGATCAGGCAAAACATGCGTGAAAAGGATATAGAAATGGCGGAACAAGTATTTCGACTTCTAAGAGTGCCATTGTTGTAGAATTTTAAACTAGCTCTTGCTCAGAGTCAAGTAAATATTGCCTTGGCTAAAAAGAAGGCCCTTGTTGAGGCCCTTACTAAACTGGAAGCAGACTGCGCAGCAAAAGTTCGAGAGAGAGATCAACTTCGGGAACAGTACAATGCTAAGCATAATGCATACTGTGAGCTCGTGGAAAGTCTCGCAACGATCTATCAGAGCAAAGTACGTTCGGGCCCCTTTTTTAGCCACTTGATAAACGTATTTGCAGTTGGAAACACTCCTGGTTCCCTACTATTCCCCATTGATCATCTCTCAGCGATGCACTTAAGAAGGCAAATGCTTCTTTTGCCATACCCTATTTTTTTAGTTACATAATTGAATAATGCCAAAAGTCTCACGCGAGACCGCGGCACATGATGATCAGCCAAAACTAGAATGCGCTTCCTGGGAGCATTATAAACGCCTTTTTAGATGAACAAATGAGGAAACGGGAATCACATCATTGATAACTCCGAAGCCTCTCTCCCTCACTTTCATGCCCCAGTGACCGTACGGGAATTACGACCATCCCATTCCATTGTTACACCTTTTTGTAAGCAATAAACATTTTTATCGATTACAGGAAATATAATCCGTTCGCACTTTGTACGGCTCAGCTGTACGTATTCATTTACATATTAACCGAATCTTCTCCAGAATAAGTAGAATGGTTAATAATCAGAATCATGTAGCATCCAAACAGTGGATCAACAAAGATAAAAGTCTGAATATGATGAAGAATACCATGGTCACTGTTGGTTCCCTCGAAGGAGTTTCTTGAAGCCCTTAGTGACTGCCATCACAGCCGAGTGATCCGCACAATTAATCTTTGCTGCTATCTTTGGAATCACCTTGTAAGCAAAGAAGTGCAGATTCGCCATTATCAACTTGCTCTAAATGAAGAAAAGTGTGCAGGCTGAGCCACAATTTGTAGTACCTTTGGAAACGGACAAACAAATGATTGGTAGAAAAGGGAGTTGCAACCTTTTATCACGGCGCAAATACAAACGAAATAAACTGAGATTGAATTCCAATGGCAAGGACTGAATGAATGCAGGCGAAGCACCAAAACATAGTTTATAGTTTGACCAAGGACTAACTCTTGTCCCATCAATTGAAAAAGGAGGGCACAGTCCGTCATGCCCAGTCTGCCACCTGCATCATCGGTCTCCTGCCATTTTTGGCATGGACCTCAGCTAACGGTCTCCTAGCCCTTCTACAGACACCTCATATTTCCTAAATGTGGAAGGAAGCGGCGGTATTGAAAAAGCAAGACCACTTCTGCCTCTGCGATTACGCGTGAATCAGGTCGATTCCATAGAGTAGAATGTGAAAAAAAAGAACAACAACGAAAGCCAGCTTTAAATCATCTTTAAAAAAGGAGAGAAACTCACCCCTTCAGGAGTCTTGGCCGCTGCGAGCGCGCGTGAGTAGACGTCCAGGTCGCACTGCAGCATGTTGGCCAGGGTAGTGGCAAAGTATTCACGCAACTCCACGCAATCGAAACGCGCACAGGCATGTGCGAATTGCGACAACGAGCGCGTCGTCTGCGTGGTGAAGGAGGCCAGAGCTCCTTTACCGCCTTAGTATAATTGGGGAAAAAAGGAGAGAAGGGAAGGGGTAATGCGATCTTCAACATGGGTGTGCACGTCCACAAGGTGATGTAGTTGACCAGAAGGTGGTGGATTGTAATAAAATGAATTAATTTAGAATTGACTTATTATTCAACTGAAGCTTAATTTCATTCAGAAGTTTTTTGTTCGGGGACGAAGATGGAGCAGAAATGTCTTGCCCCTAAGTACATCACAAAGCCCAATCAAATTGGAGGCGTGGAGGAAAGGTTTTCAGCGAGAAGGAGCACCCATTTTGACTGAAATTATTATTTGCGAAAGTGGCACCAATCCTGGCAAAGATTGTAATGAAAATGGTGCAGTCTTAAGTTACTTCCATTTCTATCAGCGTAACTGCAACAATCAAAATGTGTTTCAAGTTCATTCTTGTGGAGGGTTCTGAAGGGCAGCACAGAGCTGACTTGATTTTGTCAGTAGAATAAAGCAGGTAAGGGAATTCAAACAGACGATAAGTGTACATATTCGAACAATGGAATGATATTTCCTGCTAACAGGTTGGTCAAGACGAAAACAGTCGTGATTGGAATCTCACCGATCGGCACCGTCGAATCACACACCGTTATCCATGCACAGGGGTTGTCACCAAGCGTTGATAAACGCCAAAGCCAAAAAAAACTTTCAAACCAAAAAACATCTTTGGAATCGAAAGTAGATAATTTTAATTACCAAGGTATTGGATCCCCAGCTCCAATAAGATCACGTGGTACTATCTACCATCGTCAGCAAAGGACCATTTCTCACTCTGACCTATCACTGAAATATCAATTGAGTTTTAACAGGTCTTCCCTGAGACTTTAACCAACGCACTCACAGCATCGCCTGGAAATATCACATCTGCCATCGGATTTTTCTTCATTAAATGGCCTCGTGGAATCGGTCGACAGTCGTGAACATTAGGTGTAGGAATGCTTCGAATTTGCTCCGCCCACAAGCTAGAAGGTACGCCGCTAAACCACATCTAGCCATTGCAAGGAAGTGTTTTAAAGGCAAACACATGAGAATGCTTTCATTCAAATGTGACCGGATGAATGAAATAGTAAAAAAAACACGTCTTGTTTTGAAGTACTGTGGAAAACAATAAATATGACAGGGCTGCCCAAAGTTGATGCATTCATTAATTTCTACATAGAGGGATAACACAAACCCCAACTCTACATCGCATGTCAGAGCACAAATTATTCACTCAAAACGCAAAAGCTAAGACAAGGTAAGCCATGAATCCATTCGCAACTCACCATTGAGACTTTGTTTGGCTTCAGGAAAGCCCGCCTCTGCCATTGTCTTGATGTTGGCATCGCTATTGCCTGTAGGTTGCCAGTTCTCCTTCTGTCAGAGTTGAGACATTAGTATAGGGAGAAGGTAATAATGCAAAAAAAAAGCTGAAACTCACAGATGCTCGATGCTCCACAGCATCCTTGTACACTCGCCCTTGCTCCTCAACTGCTCGTTGCCAGGACTTCAACAAGCAATTGTCCACCATCGACTTGACATCAACTCCTATTAATTCGGTTGTCTAGGCGACCAAGAACAGCAATGGGGCAATTCATCGCTGAACATAGGTCTACGATCACGAATACTAAGAATTTTCTAAACAGACTTTGAAAAGAAACTAAATTAGAGATGCTCACCTTTTTAGCATGAGCATGAATCCGTTCACTGGCACAAGCCATTGCATAGAAAGAGATCGATCGACTGTCAATGAGAATGACTTTGAGTTGATTGCAAAACCGCACTGTTTCCTCCAAAACCCAACTGCATAGCTCTGAGGTGGGATAAAAGATGAACAGCGGATAAACAGACAAATATGCAGAACACAGAAAACGCAAATTCATGCAAATCACAAATTCAAAAAACAACCTGCATCACAGTCGATGAAAGGAATGCAAAAGGAAATGGTGAAACGGATTCAGACCCAAAAGCTAGTAGTGCGTGTTCAATGGTGCGGTTGTGATCTGGGACCATTTACCATACATTTGATTGATCAAACGCATTGGGGAAATGACTGTCCCCAACCAAGTGGCCGAAATAATGAGGTGAAAGTTTGCAGATGAACGAGAGACCAACACGCAAGCTTTGGGTAATCTTAGCTTCAGACAAACAAGTTGCACCAAAATCCTCTTCGCTATTCCATATGCCTCTTACTCCGCCCTCCCCTCAGACCGCATCGAGTCAGAAGTAAATATCTGGATGTTGGCACAACTGGCTACGCTCGTTTGCCATCAAGCCTTCTCTTTTGGGCCGTGAAGAGGCATCCGTTTAAGCTCAAGAGACCACCCAAAGGACATCTTCTGGACTTCTCTGCTGCACTGAAACTGTGCAAACTTCAGTGACATTGACCGGTTCTTTGAAAATGTGTAAAACTGATGTCGTCAATTAATGCCCTACTACCACTGGGTCACAACTGTTACAACAAAAATCTAGCAAATGCAGACCATGAGGAGAAAAGGGGAGCTACTTGAAGTAACCACATCATCGAGGCCCACAAATTCAGGCTGTTTCCTCAACTGATCAATGAGTTGATTCCACTCGGCCACAGACTCCACAAGACCCTGATGGAAGACAAAACTGAGGCGGTTGAGGTAGACCAACTGATTGCCCTCCTGCCGCACTCCATACAACAGACTGCTGTTGATGACACCGGAACGGTAGGCGAGGAAGAGATGCAGCGCCAAAACCGTTTTGCCCAACTCGGAGAGATGAATGACGGCTACGTGCACCGACTGATTAGCATCTAAGAGAGGGAAAGAAGGTGTCCGTTTATCATTAAGAAATTGACAGACGTTAAATTTGATGCTGTTATCTGATAATGAAGGAGGGAAGTAGTTACGATCTCGGCGCATCTCAGGTGCAATTTAGTGGGTGTTAGAGCTGATGTTGGTAGTTCTAAAGATGGATTATTAAAATGTAGTCGTTTTTAGGAGATTTTGGAATGCACGTGAAGAGATGATGCTCAGCGAAGCATGGTTACTCCGAGCGTGCGTGAAAGCATCGTTGGATCAGACAGCGGTTACTTGAAATGATTGCAACTATTTCACTGGGCAAAGTATGGATCACGGTTGTTATGCTACACGACGTGATGATAAACAACATTGCAATAAAACTTTTTCAGGAAGCGAAAAACGATTATACGAGCGCAGGAGAACGAAAATCTTGGCGTTATTTTTTTCCAATTGCCCTAACTTCACAAATTTATGGACTTCCACTGAGTACAAAACAACTTGATCCATGCGAGACTGAGACGATCAAGAATTACCGCAATGAACCGACCTTACCATAACGATGAGCCCCGACGGGCGAGATAACTTTTCACTTTACAGTTTTTAAAAATCAAAAGAGCAAATGAGAAATGGGAGGAGTAGATGGGAAGGGGGCATTACCACTGGGGAAGAAGGAAAGTGGGTGGATGAAAAAAAAGGAGAATTGCGTTACCAAGAGAAGGCTCGTTGTGCACTTACCGATGGAACCCATGCAGGCTAAATTGACTTTAAATAATAAAGGGAACATGCGAGCTTTCAAGTAAAAAGGAAAGTAGTTGATCACCCTCCTCCATCTCTGCTAAAAATGACACGGCCAATCGGCAAAATACTTCAGTGCCAAAAAATACAGCGGTTTTCAAAGTGATTTACATCGTATTCAACTACTCACAGAGAAACAAAGCGCAGTGAATGAAATGGGCCGGGAAACGGCATTCAAAAACGGCTTTAATCCCAAACTTAACACCACAACAAAATCCAAAGTAAAACGCCACTCTTGATCGCATCAGTTCCACGAATGGGGTGATTCCGAAAAAAAAGCGTCTTAATCAAAATTTCCGACTCCTATTTGAAACAGTTTGAACCGACTGGGGTCTCGAAACAAGAGCTAACTCTGCCAATTTTCAATTTCGGTAGAAGGCTGAACTGAAACTAAGTATCACGATGGTGTCTCAAACCCGTCTTGCTATTTCTCCACCAAAGCGGTAATTATAAGACTGGAAAATTGGCTGCTTATCTTTTTCAATTCCTATCAGCCACTGAACGCAGCCGAAGTTGAAGCTCAGTGAGAAAGCGAATTAGGTTGAAGTGTTGGGATGCTGGTATCAGGTCTTAGTACTCCCTTCAACCAATCCTGGTGTTTTTGAACGAGGACTTAGGAAGCAGAAATTCGTATCTCCACAAGCTCTTCACGATTCCCAATGGTCACAATCGTCAAATACGATTGAACAAGTCAGAGCATCAATCTCCCCTTTAGTAAAATTTAATAAATCGACACACTAGATTGTAAGAGGCACCAGAGAAGTTTATGTATAGCACTAGATGGTTTAATCAAGTCGAGCCGTTTGAAATGCAATTCCTCCTTAAACTAGTCCAGCTGATTATTGACCAGAGCAACAATTCCAGGATCAGGAAAAGTAAGAACTCGCCTTAAGAAAGGCAACTCTCAGTATTTGAGGTTACTAAACACCTACAAACCCCATAGCAAACCTTCGTTTTAATTTAATCTCCCGTAAACACTGCAGAGCCTTGGTAGGGACCTCTAAACTTCCAGTGGAATTTGGATGTGAGTCCAGCAAAGATCGTCTTCATGATGATGAGCAAAATCCCATCTCAATTACCGGCTGAATTAAATTAGAATAGAATTAGAAGAGAAAGGAGTAACTCACTGTGTCGATCCGCTGCGCGCGTGAGTTCCTCCTGCAGCACAGTGGAGAGGTTAGTTGCCCTCGCCTCTACCCGGTCCCTCAGCTTGGTCAGACCGATTGCAGCCGCAGAGACCTGCGTCTGCTGCGGATGTTGGTGATCGGACGAGGCATCGGAGGGCAAGAGTTGAGCAAGGCGGCGACGCGCGCGGGCGATGAGACGAGCAGCCTTAGCGAAGTCGCGAACTGCAACCGCCACGTCCACATCCTCCGGCGCCTCCCAAAGCCAGGCATCCTCGCTCGTAGTCGCGAATGGTGCACTCCCAGCGAAAGAGTCTCTGTGGAAGGCTAATGAAAGGCATCCAGGTGGATGAGAATACGCAATTCACGTTTGATCCCAGATACCATGTTGGCGTTAAGACAAAAACCAATCAGATGAGCCGCATCGCAAGATTGATATCAAAAAACAAATAGGAAAGATGGTATTTGCAGAGGCTCAGTGCATCGCCCCACCTAAGACAAAAGCTCCCGCATGATAACGTTCTGCGCTAAAGCATCCTGAGACTTAATTTCTGTTCCAATTCATCCTTGAACCAGTTCCGGCAACCCGCAATCAAGATATCAACTGATAACTCCTCCTTCTTAAAGCTTATCAAAAGCGTCAAAGACCACCAAAGCAATCGCGCCACCCGATTTCAATGAGTGAAATTCCACAGTGCAACTCGGCAGGCATTGAGAAATACTGCCAAACTTGAATTTCAGCTGATCAAATTTAGGTATTTAGAAACTTAGACTCCTCCCCCTCCTCAACCTTTCATGACACAGGATGATAAATTCAAGACTCAGGTAATAATAGCTCATTTCTTATCCAAATCGACGGAGAGATTAATGGTTCTTGTGGATGGACATAAACGGGGCTGTATTAGTAAATGTGGATGAAGCCACTTTCAGAGGTATAATCACCGTAAAAGGAACTGAAGACTAAGGAAATTGATCAAATAAGTTGTACTAGAATCGGAATTTGAACGAAACAGCCTCAGCACGCAGCGCAGATTGTATTGCTGTGACTTGCACAGATGGTTAGGTACTTCTATGCAACAAGTACTTGTGGGGAGAGACCAATTCAGTTACACCAAATGATCGGTTCTAAAACCACATGTGCATGTGAGTTGAGATAGACTTTTGTTGAGGTGCAATATCTTCTTAAAAGCGAAATATCCACCGACGGTATGATCGTGGTACGCATCACGTGGCTGTGTTAGTGTGGTCAGAGGGCCCTATACGTGAGGACATAGCCACTCACAACAAGGATCCTACGCCATGGATGAGGTAGTAAGAAGGGTCCAGTTAACTCACCTGGCTGAAATGAAGGTACATTTTCACGTTTAGGTCTTGATAGACCTAGGTTTTGTGCACATGAGCAAGGACAGAATGAGTTTTAGAAAGAGAGCGCTACGGTAGGCGTACAAAAGCAGTTGATACAAATGTTGTAATCACTATAACGGATGCAATAATATAATGAATCAGTTTAATTATACATGACCATGATAGCTTGCAGAGATTCAAACATCTTTCCGACTAGTATAAAACAGTAAGATCAGCTAAACATACGAGCAATAAAACCGTATCAATAAGGCAGATCGGGCCAATCGTATGAGACGATAGTCATTAATTAGTTGAAGTCATTTACATTGAATCTGTGAAGCTATTTCGTTGGCTGAACCGCGTTTCTTGTAGCATAAGCTTTTGGAAATTGTCCTCAAATACTTCAGTAAAATTGATCGAGTCATGTGTGGAAAGTTTGTTTTGGAGTAAGCCATCAGCAACACTTCAATGCACTTCAAAAAAATACTGTTTGTTTCATGTACGCGGCTGCATAGACTTTTCGGTTCCTCACCGTTCATCCCCCACTACAATGGCATGGGACTGCACCTACGTCACCTAGCCATTCTGTACGCGCGTAAGGCTAGTTACAGACTTATACGCCTTACAGCGAAATTATAGTCTACGCAAGAGACATGATCTCTGAGAGCAAAAAATGATCACACGGAGTGACTAGATAAGCTATGCAACTGCGAAACACTTGATCGTGTATCGCATAGGACAATGCCTATAGCGACCAGGTGCGCACATCAGATCAGTGTATAAGTGGATACAGAGAGAGTGAGCAAAGCAGGATTTCGATTGAATGGAAAGACACTGTTTTAAAACTCTGCATTCCAATGATTGGCAAATTTTTAAATCTATTTATAAAAGAAAGCTGAGAAAAATGGCTATTGCAATTCAAGAAATCACAACACGCGATAAATTGGTGTGATGAGGATCCCAGCACCAAGGAATCAGCGTAATACCACACAATCATTTTTTTAAGCCACCAAAAGCGGAAAAAGAAAAAAGTCATTATTTCCGTTGCTTGCTTACCCAAGGGATCGTATTCAATGGACTCTCCTAGATCTAGAAGGTTAGTTCGATTTCGTTTGGTTATTGATGTCACAATAACAGTGTGAGCTTAAGGAGATGGAATCACATCATACCAAAATCACAACTTCTATACATGAAATGGAGAACTGGTGGTGAAATAGGTGATTAGCAAAGCCAAGTTGTCAAATCAAGCCTAAATAGAGCCAATATGGCCGGTGGGAATGACATTTACGGGCGTTATTATGGCATTTGTGAAAAAATTATTAGCGATTGAACTTGTTAGGTGAATTTTATGGGTAAAACGGAATGCTACTTTAGTAATCACACCAAAATTGTACTTACAAATATCCGCTAAATAGTTGCAGAAATGGTACGTTAAGATATTCAAAAGTAACAAATAATTTCATAAACAGTGGTGGTCCAGGGAACTCGTGATTTGCCTCAGAGACGCCCCAAACAATAAAGGCAAGGAAATCCCACCAAAAAGAGGGATGATATGAATTCGAAAAACGCCGGTAGAATAGGGTTTATGTAAAGAAGAGGACTGATTGCAGTACTCAAAACTAACATAAAATGCAATCAAACGTGTCATGTCCAACCATGTATCAATGCCATTAACAGTTTAAGACGAATTAATGACTTGATATTCCCATTACCAATTAATCACAATGCTCTTGACTTCGTATTAGATCTTTTGCACGACCAAATTAATTTTTTCTAGATTGACACCGCTGGCATGCAGTTGACGCACTGTTCATACATTATTTACTCACAAGTTAAAAAGTTAATGCCACAAACTGTTATTTGCTCCGCATAAGACAAGAACTTACAGTCGAAAGCAATACAAAAGTATGGGTTTGATACCACTACATCATAAAAGGATCCAAAATCCAAGCAATGGACTCGTAGGCCTAATAATTTTTAATGAGGTTGGGCGTGATAAAAGCATTTACGATTCGCGGATTAAATCAGATAAAAACGCATAGAAAACAAAAAGATGTAAGTCAAACGTTTACGCGATACTAACTCTGTCATTAAACACCAAAGCGAAGAGGACATCTCATGCCTAATTGTGAAATAATATCATTCTTCTCAACTCAAGGCAACACCACGGCACTCACGATTAACACGACCAGTGTTAGCAGGCCCAGTAGATGGTCGTTCGCGTCTAATAAAATTCGCAATCTCGGGAACCGTGCCAGCCAGAGCTTCGAAACACAGTGTGTCCACCTCTGGCGAAGTGTCCAAAATCGCAGAGGAGCGCGGTGTATCTGCGTCAGGACCACCAAAGAATGTGGGGGCGCCGCTACCACCATCCACCATTACCTCTCCCCGAGTCTCCGTACCTGTCTCGTTCGCAGCTATGCAGGTGAGGTGGAGTCGCTTTGCCTCATCGATGGTAGAAATAAGCACTCGCTTCACCTTGATTGACTCCATCTGGAAGACACGGCTGTCTGGAAAGACAAGAAGCTGAACGAGGTTGAGGGCAGCCTTTGGTGAATCGGTAGTCTTCATGTCAACCGCCACTACGTTTTCGATTTCATAGAGAGCCTGTTTCTTGAAGCGACGCATCTCGTAACTGAAAGAGGCAAGATTATCCATGATTTTGTGTTAATATACCTAGAGGAAAAGTGCAAGTCAAAACTACCCAAAAAAACTCACGAGTCGTATTGCTTTTTGGCGATAAGAATATAGTCACTTAAAACAAAGAGGTGAATATAACCCTGTTTTGTGTAAGTGGTAGGATTAACCTCAATAGCATCCGTATCAAAAAGAAGCTGTCTAGCCGAATCTTTGACTAAATTCTAAAAAAAACAAATTAGGTAAACAACGACCTACCGAAACACCATCAACTGAATTTAAGAGAGAAGAAATACCACTGTCCATTTTAGAGGGTCGTTTCGACTCATCGCTCGACTGTTTTCCTATAAAGTGCACCGACAGTTACGATTCACAGATCTACCTACCTTCTTGGAAGAGAGATTTCTCGGCCAAAGCAGAACAGAGGCGCTTTTGTTCAACTAGCTGATGGTCTAATTGGTGCATCATGGCAGCAATTACTGTCACGGCTTTACTTGCGTCGATGAAAAGTTTAAAGTTATTAAAGATGGCCTTTTTCATTTGAGCTGATGCCTCATCCGTCATACGATTCAGGTCCGTGATTGTTTGAATAATCTCGGCACCGCCATTCTTTGAAATTTTGGATACAACTATTTTCAGAAAAAAAGAGTGTAAACAAAACAGTTGCACGACAAAACCAACTCGACGTCATTAAGAGTAATGAACGGATAATAAACTAGGAAAGAACACATTCCAATTGCTCAGCAGACTAACACTTATTAACATCGAGATCAGGCTTGTTGAAAACTCTCCTTAACCCTGCTAAGGTGTTTGGTTCAATATTTGCCATATTTCCACAGTAATTGTCGATAGCCAATCGTCAACGCAAAAGGTGGTAGCCGCCGTACTTCGGAAGTCGGCCTTCAATTAGTAACGATTATAACAGAATCCACAGAGTTAAGGTTTGTGAGCCATCATTTGCCTTAAAAATAGTTTATCAAATTTGCAACAATAAATTTACGAAAAAATTTTAATTTGTTAGTTTGGGAGCAGTGGACTATTATTCTGGTGTGTATCACGAATCGGATCTGATTATAAATATGCTTCTTAAAACTAGGTGCCTGCTAGATGTAAATAAACTACAGCATTTTACGCAGGTCACTTTCTACCTTTACATAACCCAAACCGCATCTTGCGGCCTAGGCGCGTCCCATCCTCCTATGTACCCAAAAACTGCCAACTATCAATACGGCACGACGGATGTATCAGGCTTCTGTGCCGTAGCTAAAGTGCCCTGAATCCTCCCTGAAGTCACTGCTAGCAAAATTATTATGATGGGGCTTTACCTATGGACGCAACAGAGTTCGAAACAAACGGCACAGCCAGACGGCTGTGGTGGTTGTTAGAATATCAGTCCCCAAGGGCCGAAGAGTTAGCTCATTCATGCATACAGCTAAATAAAACATTAAAACACCATAACAGAAGATCTGCGTTAAGGTTAATGTGCTCTCTCGTCGACCAATTTGCAATTGCATCCTTTTACACACTTTGTAGAATCAGTTCTACTCCTTTGATGCTAGGCTCATAGTTATAATACCATTTATGCAACGATTTTTATTCTAAGATTTTGGACTTATTTGTTTTAAATCTAAAGCTCGTGTGCACTCCTCCCTAATATTATTAATTTTCAATTAGGTACTTTAAATTTGCCCCGTTGATAAAAATCACAATCTCCGTCGCATTCTTTGATCACTGCTGAGCTGATGTTTGTTGCACGCTACGTAAAATTTTGCCTTCGAACCATATTAGCTAGCTTCGAAGTACTTCTCTGTCATGCAAAATACATAAATAATTATGTCCTGGAGCAGTAGTACTACTCATTGGATTTAATAGTAGTACTGCCAGCAATAATAATAGTACTTGAGCGCATCCACCTCAGATCTCCCTTCCCAAAATGACTAAAACCAAGTTGCTTTTTAGCACTCGTAGGTACGCAAGGATAATAATCTAATTAAATGGGTGTTAAGAAGGAAAAAAGCGTCGCGCAATTGCCAAATCTCATTGGATTCAAATGTAGGGTTTTTATGCTTGCCCACGCAACGATCTGAGATTTCCTGATGTAACTAGGTGCTGCAGCTCAACTTAAGTTCGACTTTTTATAGCAGGTGTCGCATTCACGGCGATTTCATTACTGGAACCAGGAGAATCAAATGGCAAAACTGTACGCCTCATTAATCACATTGCCTTTGCTGGATATAATCAATGTCTAATTTTAAAAGTTGATACATGCGAATGCCCATAGGCTTTAAAACAACCTCCTTGAATGCTCAATATCAATTTTCAAATAGCGAGAGACTCCTACTGAGTCCAGACCAAGTTTGCATGTGCTGAAAACAGGGCTCTTGGATGGCTGCATTAAACTACCTCCAATTGCAGAATCCAAGGTATAGTAGCACTGCATCAGGAGGATAAAAATATCGCACTCTTGAAAACATTGGCCCAAGTTTTGGTTGCACTAATGGATTGTAGGTGTTTAAACCCTGCCAAAATGTGTTGGCAGCCAATGCTTTTAGTCAAGCTTTTACCCTTGTTGAGTGAAATACGCTACACACAGTTACCGATGACCATGTTGCGCTATCTTGGCTAAAGTCCATGTCGAATGCTTTAAGAGCAAAAGTCGCGGTATGGGAGGTAGCGAAAAATACACCCATCCGCTTGATTAAAGGCCGTGAGTTGCTAACGCAGAGCATTAGATAGGGAGTAATTCACAATAGTCAGCATGGATTCGTCGCCAGGTATTGGAAATCACCAGCCAATGTGCCCTGTTCTCGAATGAGTGTAAGGTTGGTGGAATCAGCAATTTCCAGTGATACTTGCTTCTATCCGATGCTTTGGAGAAAATGCAACAAATTGGTTTTTAACTGAAATAAGCAAATCGAGGAACTTTGGATCAGACTCGAGGGGAAAGTAAGAACTTGGTGGAAACTCAAATTTCCCACGGATGCGTCAAAGGTATAGAACGTTCAAAAGGATCTAGGAAAATGTAAAGTGTTTTATGACGCCTGTGTCTTCAATGAAAGGTCAGATAAGCATTTGTAAAGAGGCTGGGTGAACCAGCAGGATCACCAACGCGTTTGAAGTAATGCGATTGCCTTCCTCAGCAGTCACTTTGTCATGCACAATCTTGACCTTAACATAATGGGCTGGATATGGCCTAGCTTGTAATATTTATGAAACCTAGCAGTTAGAAGTAGTCAGATTAAAAATAACGCTTCGAAATGCGTGGCTTACAGTTGCTTTGTCTCTTTTTTTTGGCGTTTGGATTTGCAGTCGGGTTGCCGCTGCGTACTGTGTTGCGTTTATTTGGTCCATTGAAGCCCCGCGTCTGCTGGCACCTAGGCCTTTTTCAACTGTCATGACAGCCTTTACATCCTGATGCTGACCACGCAAGTTAGTTTATGAAAATGACATTAGCTTTCTTTGCGAAAGCGGTAGACTTATTTCACCAAATCTCTTATCATGAGATCCACTTTCCTGTAAGCTACTTTTTAGCTTTTCTGACCGCATAGGAGGCCGTGGGAGAGTGAAATTAGGCAGTCTGAGAACTCAAGAATATGGGCCGCTTTTCGCTGGCCTCAAAATGTGTAGGATAATTGGAAATCTTCCTTGTGGACGCGTAGGTTGTCGACACCACTGAGAGGTTCTAAAACATCGCGCTGGTAATTAGAATGCCCCAAACGAGGCAGTAGTACTAAAGCTGAGGAATGCGAAGCTAGAATTAGTCCGACAAGGCAGAAATAAAGAGCGCAGCAGGTCGAAAGCCAAATTAAATTGAGCATGCAATTAGAAATGCAATTACGGTAATGCAGTAAAGACACCAGATATGGTAACAATCTCTGCTATCTCAGATCACCAATAGCCCGAATGAACTGCTAATGCGCCAATTCGCCTTCGGACTTAACTTGAATGGGAAATTAAGAAAAAATTCTGCTTAAGTCAATTACTATTCTGAATGGGTGACTATTTAATTTTCCTATGTGACGTTACTTGGTCTTACCCAACTATCCAATCCGGATAGGCAGAAATCAAAGTTACAAAATGAGAACAGGCTGTATATTCAACCGAATATATTTTTACCTTACCTCTTACGTTTTCTTGTCTAAGCAGACAACTTTTAACAAAAAACTTGAGAAACCGAAATCATATTAAAAGAAAATTGGGGCGTTTTAGTGCTTGTCTCCCTTGTATTTTCTTTTTATATAAAAACTAACAGAGTTTAGTTTAGAAATATTAAAAGAGAAAGCGTTGACGGAGAGTTAAGCTTAAAAGCTGATAACATCTGATGTCTTGCTGCTTTTCTTGATAGTTGAGTGACATAACACTTGCAATACTTAAAGTATGAAAAGTCAAACTGCCGATCATTTGATAGTTTATGACTCCACTTCCTTCTGAGACGCCTTCAAAATGACACATCATTGGATGGCGTGTACTTTTTGATAATATGGTTTACTGCTTGCATTCTTCGCTTTGGTGTTGCGGACACTTAAGACTCCGCCTCTGCACTTCTGCTGGATGCCAGTAGCCCCTCTCCTATTCCCTCTGTACCATGACAATGTATGGTCTGCCCTAGTATCGTGACCCTTTCGTCTTTGGGAGAGCTAAATTGTTGGCAGGGTAAGATGAACCCAATCCTAAAGGACAAATACCCAGACTTCTAATCCCAAAAGCTAAACTGGCGAGAGAGCACATGCTATGGATTGAAGAATTTGTGTTGGCCTCTAGCAGGAGGGCTAAAAATGACGTCCGACCACGGCAACTACTTCAGTCCCAGCTGAGGCAACACTAGCAGTGGCAGCAAACAGTTTGATTTGCTAGTTACGGAGCTGTTCACAGTATGCGCACAAAGGTGTCAATTACCTTAACGCACGATAAATCCTTCAACATCACTGTAATGAGAATGAAGTGGCAAGCAAAAATGGGAGTGCGACCTGATCTTCTCGAAACTATTTCAAATTCCCTCCTTAATTAAAGGGCTATGCCTTTTAGGTCAGCATTTCTATGGCTGTCGATGGGCATACGAGATGTCCAGAGCTCAAGATCAAGTAAAAGTGTCAATAAAGATAAGTGACCGTGTGGTTGAGTATTTTCTTCCTTGCAAGCAAATTCCATGACTGACACGGTTGGATCATGTTTGTTTTTCTCACAGCACGAACTACATTGTGATGGACGACACAGGTGACTGACCAAGGGGAGCGCTGGGGATGACGCTCAAAAGAAGGCTATGTCTTCCTCGTCTCAAGGGAAGTCTCGGGTCGCTAAACTAAAACAATAAAAAAATACTCCTTTTGTCATGGTGTTTGCGGTGCCTTTGGCCCATATAACGGTTTGCTTACACGGTATTTCTCTGTGCTGCATTTGTGACTACAGAGTAATTCTTTCCAACTACTTAAACCAAGCTAAAATAACACAATTTTAAAATCGCCCGTAACTAACAGTTGCTTTTACTGCACCCACTTAAGGTTAGCACAGAGCACAATGCTGTGCTGCCATCAAGGAGCATGTCTTATAGTACCCAAAGTTCGGGATATTTTAAATCTTTTATGAGAAAAGAACTATTAAACTGCAAGATTTTCTCCGTCCAAACAGTACTGAATGATAAGGACTGTAAAAACTGGCAAAAGTCAAATGCTTAAGGCCCTTATGTCGTTAGATTGCTTGTGAAATGGGCTAACTCATCTTCAGTGTATAGGATAGGCTTTGGAGACGATTTCATGACACCTTGCTAAAGACTGGCTTGTGGATTGAGGCAAGTCTGCTTCCACCTCAACTGCCTTTGAATGGCTCATTTTCAGTGTTGGGATGATCCATTAGAGAAGAGACTAGCCAACCTAAAGTCAACTTATTTGGAAGGCGAACCCTTAGGCCATTTACACCATTTTTAGTAAACCCTACAAAAATGTAGCAATGTTTACTATTTTGCAAACTCTTCTTCACCTTGCTTGAAATAATTGTGGCGCTGCTTAAGAAATAAACAGAGCCTTCGGTTAGCCAATCAAATTTGTTTGTAAACCTTTTTAAGATGAGAGTGTGGGTGTGTGGGTGTTGGACTTCCTTAAATAATCGTACAAATTACCAAGTCTGCAGGGCTTCGTTTGCTACTAGCTTTTATTGACGGCTGTCCCATTAACGGACTGATATATTCTTCAAGGGCCTAAATCAATCACATCAGGTTGACTATAAGATTTTCTCCTCGAGCTGTAGTAACGCCTATTTGGGAAGGAGAAAGGGAAGCACTTAACAAAACGTATTTATTATAATGTTCAATATTGTCAATAAGAAGAAATAATCAGGTGAAACTAAACAACAGTGCAAAGCTAAAGGGAGGTGAAAGAATGGAAGGAAACGGTACCGTTGGAATTGTTAGTTTATTATCGAATAATGTGCCTTAGAAGCAAAAAAACAAATCAATAAATTTTCTTTAAAAGCAACAGTGCAGAGTTGTTGGAAAGACATAAATGGTGCCGGAAATTTTAAACTCATTAAATGAGATGGTATTTAATTAAGGCCATGCCGTCCAGCAAAGGCGGAGAGGCGGAGCCTTTGTGCCCTTGGATCCTTTATGAATGGTTAAACAAATGGTCGAAGTATTATATAGCTTCATTTCCTTATGAGGCTTGTATTCAGCGTTTCTCTCCTTTCAGCCATCACAACGTGGTCGATGCTGAAAGAGAAGGCACTCATCAGCCAAATGCAATGTCAAAAAACCCTCTTAACAACTCCAATGGAGCTCGAAGTTAGCGCCGTTTGGAAACTGGACTGAAAAAGGTGGAATGCGTTTGCCAGCCCATATGCTCGTCCACGTTTGCAGGATCACTGGTTTTAAAGTAGAATCACTTAATAAAGACGAGTTTTAACATCGTTTAATGGGGGGTAAAGCATCACATCTACCCCCACTTTAGTGCTGTCCAGTCACCTCTGTCTGGGACCTAACCTGCTGGTAGGGAGGTGAAAAAGGTGTCGTGTGTTCATCTAAATGACATCTTCATACAGGCATGGTAGACATCTCCGCAAGGAACGCTTTCCAGATGTTTCGTGACTAGAGTCGCTTCAGTTGTCAAAGGCTTTCCTGCAGACCACAGACTGGGGTGGTTGCAGAGGGAGAACGTCATTTTGAACATAACTAGTGGAGCTTTCTACAAATTCCCCCATCTATAGCAAATGCTCCTTCTCTGCTGCATTAAAATTTAGCATTCAGTTAAAGAATTTTTAGTAGTTGTCCTCTAAGACCAGGCTTGCTCGCCGTTGCTACCAAAATGGCGGGTTGAGACTTCCCTGAAGAAGAAGGAGGGCATAATAATGTGTTCCCAACGTATAAAAGGGCTAAGAGTAAATGAGAATGGCCAATCGCGTTGCCATAACAAAAGACTAAACAAATAAAGTGTAAAAGTACATTGCGCCTCTTGGTTCAAAGTCTACAAGAAAACCTATACAACATGGTAAACCTTTCCAGCTTCCAAAGTCATATCACTCTGAGTTTGCTCTGGGTCCATTATGATAGCACATGGATCAGGCTGGGCCTGGGTTACATGAGTGTACAGGAGGGCGGATGAGGTATTAACAGAAATGGTCCAAACAGAGCACTCTGACATCACATTGGGCACCGGGTTCGCGAAATCCGAGAAATCGGCACAGTTTAACCATAAATTAAGCAAGTAAACACCTTTTTGCAAGAAACCATTGCTGTGATGAGGGACGAAAGCTTCAGCATTCTCCCTTCTATCAAATCAAATAATAAATCAAGAGAAAGGTTATTTACGAACTTCATGCCAAGATGCTAATCAAGCTATAAGTGACGGCAGTGGGTCAGATTATAAGATGAATCCGCATTTTGAACATTAGAGTGGTGACTTACTCCAAAAACCATGGTTATACTTTTCAGTCCACCAAATTTCACGTAACTCTGTTAATTTGCCGAACCTTGATCTTGTCCAAAGCCCACTTATGCCCTGAGGGTTTTATTGGCATTCAAATGGTTTAGTTTTACTGACCTGATGTTTGCTTCATTAGCTGGGCTCTTTGATCTCCGTTTATCGCCCCAAATACCTTGGCTTGGTGGCCATACCCACATTCTTTAACATTCATGGGTATCTTTAATAAATTACTCTTTCACGCTGACATTGCATTATGCTTTCGGAGGCGTTTCAAGGCGGCGGGGAATATTCCAAAATCAAGTGAAAAGTAGCACCAATTTGCCAAGCCTGAACTCTAAGGGAGGAAGATATTCATTTTAAAAGGCTTGATCTCTGGAGTCCCACTTCCAAAATGTTGGAAATAGGCCAACTCTTGACGGATCTTTAACTTGGAGCTCAACACAATGAGTGCTAGTGCAGCATGACCAGGAAACTTGAGTCAAAGTAGACCTTAAGAAGGCTTTATTTTGCCTCAAAGTAGGAGCTTTTAGGTCACAGTTAAGGAACATGATTGCATTCCTTCCCCTTATTCCTTTTATGCAAATACCAAAGTAAAACGACTGGTATGCAGTATATTCTCGTTGTGGAACGCCACCCAGCAATCAAAACAAAATTCTAAATGGAATCGCCTTTGATCTACTTTGCATTGCGCAAGAACTAAAGTCCAAGGATCCTGACTAGCCACAGAGCAGATGCTATGCTACAAACGAGTATTCTTTCTACGATCTGACTTCGCTCTATAATCATTTTAGGTGATCGTCTTGGGAAGGTTCTGAGGAGTGACCCATAGAAGCATCTTGAAAAACGCTCGAACAGGGAACATCAAATTACTGGAACATCATGGTTTTGGTGGATCATGCAAAAAATCTTGCTGACCTTTAGACAGTGTCCGTAGCTTCTCTTCAAACTTGTTATGCTTTAGCAAGTCTTCAAAATTTTAAATGGTAAAGTGCAGCCGAAATTAACCGATTGTTTGGAGGTTGAAGCATTCAGATAAAACGCTTTGACAGGCTGTTAGCAGTTCAATGAAGCGTCAGAATCGGACAGTAGAAATTAATATGCAAATCACGGCAGGCATTAAGATAATCTCGAAATGCGCGGCATGATTTTATGGGCTGAGACATAAAACCCCGTCGCTTTTTTAATCAATCTCGACGACTTCACAGCAACAATGATTACAAGTAACACTCTTGGATGATGCCAAAAAATGTAGACATCAAAGCGCATTTGTATGATCAGCATTTTGGACCGCTGATTTTCGGGGCACACTTCGTTTAAATGAAAGGGATAACACCAAAAGTTCTCCAGAGTACTATATTTTAATGAAGGAGAAGTCAATGGTACACCCAGTTAACCTAGGAAACGAAAAATGAAGGGCTTTAATGATTGCCTAGTAAATCTAAAGTAAGGGAAGCTTGCTCAACCTGCGGAAAGATTCAGCCAACGTCGATCCAGGTCAGAGAGGCTAATTTGTGGTGGTAGAGATGGGAATGGCATTGCGAATATTGCTGAACCTGAGTAAAACTACACAACATGTAAGTCTTAAAAATTTTAAAATCATCCAGTGTTTTATTCGTTTTTTATTAGATTTTAATTTTATTGAGGTACAAACATGAAAAACAGGCACTAAGTTGATGTGCAATGTGCAGTAACTCATTGCTACTGAAAGGACTCGTCCGTCCTTTATTCATCAATCCATACATTATTTCATCAACCTGAAAGCTACAAGAATGGTACTTCTCATTCTTTTCCACCTTCTTCGTGTACTTAGTGCTCTTCCCTGCCTTCCTGCCAAATAGACACGACTGACGAATCTGCGATGGGGGGAGAAGATGGCTCTGTTCTGATTTGTACGAGACAATGCGGGGTCCTACAACGCCGCTGAAATTACTCATACGAAGCTATTAATTTTAAGGTAAACTTATGATGGGAGGGATAGAAAAGGAAGGGAGGGTAGGCTGGTAGGATATGCTGTCGTATCTCGTTCTTCATAATCGTTGGCCATTTGCTTGGTTGATCAATGTCACTATATCTTGGCATTGGGCAATCGCGTGGGGTGAAGACAAGTTGGAGGTGGACTAGAGAAGAAATGAGTGTAATTGCAACTGTATTATTTGCTACTAGAAGCAAAATCTTTTACCAATGTGAAATGGGAAGGCAAAGTCGATGGGATACTGGCAGGTATGACATGAACGGCACTAAAGAAGGCTCCAGGGGTATACTTCTCTTGCATTTTCACAACCCATGGAAGGCAGGTAATATTTTATTGTGATTTCACTCTTATACTTCCATCGTTTCTTACTTCTGCCTTCCATTAACCGTCCCTCTATGCTGGGCATTTTTGCATTGTTATTTAATCACTCAGAAAAGCAGACATGGACTTGTCAAAATTTGTAAAGCAAACTAAAAAATCGTGAAAATTAATCTGACTAAGCAAAAAACCCTTCTGAATACGCAACTCTTCATGCTTAGTTCTTATGTTTTTTACTTAAAACTTTGATTCCTTTCATGCACTCAGAGGAGGAAAGAAACGTGAATTGTAAAAAAAGCCATCAACGAATAGTGATTTTGCTACATCTACACGTGAAAGACAACCTTAAACCTTCATTGTAACATTTGATTAAGCAGGAAATACAAGTTAAGTTGAGTAGATACACCATTTGGGTTTCTCAACTTACCTTTATAGACACGCTCGTAATATTTAGCTTTCATTTAATAAGATCTACCTCAAGAAGAATTTGTCAAAGGTACTTTGATACTCAAACATGCAAATTCGTTGGAGAACCGACTTCACACAACATACGATTTTTATAGCAATACCGCAACTAAAAGAAGACTAGAGAGACGGGGGAAGATTATAGCGGTGAGTTTTTTGCCTGTGGTCACAAAGGAAAGTTGGTGAGTTCCCTTAGGCTATAATCTTGACCTAGGCTTTCATCTTGGGCGCATGTGACTTTGTGAGATGTGCAATTCCGTGAAAACTGTCGGAACCTCAATTAAAATTAACGTTCTGACAAACCAGTTATCAAGCTGCTCGTTATAATCAAGTAGATGGTGGAGGTAGAACATTAGATATGTATACAAGCAAAACACCTTAATTATTGTTAAAATGTGGCCGTAAAAGCTTAAAGGTCATAAGGGGCACGGATAGTAGACTAACGCAGAAAATTTATTTGTTTACTAAGCAGCTGAGGCCACTTCTTTATTCCTCAGACGATTTGCTACAATAAATTATTCCTCCATCTTGTAAGAAGAAAAAAATGCAGAGGGAACAAGAAGTTTTCATGAGTTTCATTATTTTTCCTTCCATTTAAGTCTAGGGAAACTTGCCCCAGAGGAGCCCGTTGAAACGCCATCATTAAGTGCATACTTGGACTAGCAACAAGGTGGGGCAGTAAATCAGGATTGCCACATTTTTTTAGGTCAACGCAGGTCGGGTTGGGTAGGTACGTGACAGTACTATCAATCACCCACGGTGATGAAAATCTTCATGAGGGAATAATGGCGAGCAAGGCAATTTCACATGTCTTCCTTTGCACTTCCAAGGGAATTAGGGTTAAAAATAAAAGATGGAATTTGGTGCGCCTAGTTCAAGTGATCGGTAGTGGCAGACCTAACCGAAGGCAGACTCAGAGGGGGTAAAGATTAAAAGAACGATCCCCATTTCATCCATTTTAATGCCAAAATGTAGTAAGTTGTGATAGCCCTCACTGGTTAACTAAAAGTGGTGCGTCCAGGTATGCCTTCCGTCTTCAAGGCAGACACCATTCGTAATGCTTTTCCTTATTTCGTTTATACGTCTCCACAAATCATTATTAAATGAGAGGCACAGGAAAAGGGACGTAAAAGTGGGGTAAAATGACCATAAAGACCACTGTATGGCCGAAATTTACCATACGGAAAGAACATTAGAATGCATGAAATACCTAAAACTGTTCCTTAAAAATGGTTCAACGCTGGATTTGTGCCCCACGTAAAGCTCAAAAAATTGCAAGCTTTTTGAAATAGACCTTGAAGTAGCGAAATACTCAGATGTTTGTTAAAGATTCCAGTATATTGAGGAACATCGGTGTTGCCCTGTGTATATTCTGATAGGTTGTAGATATTTTGAGACCCTTTTGATGTAGTTTTTCCTCTGCATAATTCTAATTACATCTCGATTCAGTTTTGCGTGGCCTTCTGGTACCAGAAGGTTAGCCTCTTAACTACCTCAAATGATGCTCTAGTCCTACCAATAGCTTGAACCAAAAAATTTCCCCAGTTCTGGAACAAAGTTCCAGGCACATAAGACTTAGAAATAGTCTACTGGAATAAAGTTATGCTTCTTTCAAATGTTAAAGCTAATTAAAACTGTGCCAGAGATGTTGACAGCACGTCATCTGCTAAACTCTCAGAAGGAGGTCGTCTAACCTAGGCTGCAGAAAATATTCTCCTTAAAAGTTATAAAATGCTGCTGTTTCTCCTAGGTTAGACACATTCCTCATCTATTTGAGTGATTTAAATTCAAAAAATCCATTTGTGATACGATTTGGCACCTGAAAAGTCGTCATAATCTTAAGGAGAATGAGCGTCTCATATGCTTGACGCTGATAGAGACCATGTTTAGTTAGTATTTCACTCTATTGAATGTAATTAATAGAGCAGGGCTTTAAGGGCTCTCACATCTGTTCAGAACTAACTAAAACAGCCACAGCACCATCAAAAAGCAAATGCTCAATTCCAGGATTTGTGCGGAGAGAATTTCTACTCATGCCTTAAAAAAAGTATTTTTCACAACTTCTAAGCGAGCCCTGGCTTTGGATCAACGCACTATGATTTCTGTAATTGTCTAATCTGCCTCAAAAATTTTCATCTAGGAGGAGTCTATACCCATGGCCACAAGGCTACGCCTACCATGCGTTGATGCGGTAATTTGCAGGCACGAGTGTTCGCTAGTGAACTGTTCAATTTCTTGTGGAACAACCAAGCATCCATCCATTCATCCACCTGCCTATCTATTACTCATCGACTTGAAAACGTCCCAAATAACTTAAAAGATGTCTAAGGGAGCTTCCTATAACTTCCTTGGCAATCAAGCGCGACTAGTCAGCCAGTGCATGGGAGGAGAGATGGCCCTATTCTGATTCGCACAAGTCAAAGCACTACCTCGTAATGATGCCAAACTTACTCATGCGAAGTGATGCCCTCTAAGGTTAAGGTAAGAGGGATGGAGATTGGGACATGTTCCCTTACCTCATTCTGCGCAGTCGTCGAACGATTTTCAGGTGATAAATGTGATTATTTTTTTGGTATTGGTCAATCGTGTGCAACAGAGACGGTTGAGAGGTGAAGCGAAGTAGAAACGGAAGCGGCTTGGGTTGGGCTGGTTGTTGCCAGAGGCAAAAGCTTCATTCAATGTGGAACAGTCATATTTGTGACCCGTAGAGAATGTATTGGTACGGCGTTATCTTAACAATTAAAATTTTCAAAGCAACTCCTCGCAGTTTCTTCTTATTTATTTCATCCCAATCCTGCATGAACTCATTTGATTAAGCAACAATTTCTTCTTCTGGATGCAATTTGACTGCAACTGTGCTTCATTTTAACGTAAACAACGGCGTCTCTGCGACTAACTTGCTTAGCATATGATATCCATTATTTATAGGAGTCTTTAATCATACGCAGTGCCTACTTTGTTGGCAGTCCTTTCAGTAACATGACAGAAGTTAACATAATCACTGCAAGTAGAATAACGGTTTGATTGTGGATAAGGTCATCCCTTAGTTCTGTTTCGACAACAGGACGGTCAAGAAACTATTTCAGCCTCAAGTAAAAAAGACTAGACAGGAGAAACTTTGATTCGATGAGTCTCTGCGAGATAACGATCAAAATTTTACCGTATGGGAAAACTTATCAAGTCACAAAAGAGGGAAAGGCTCTACGAATGATTTTCCTAACTTAGTGCTTCGAGTACAAGCATTACCTTGTTTACCACTAATCGAGAAACAAGGTGGAAGTGAAAAAAATAAGTAAGCGAGTTAGTGTTGCCAAAAACTTCGACAGAATAACCGCTTTTGGTGGTCGTCTAGCGATTTGCGGAGGGAGGAGAGTAGTGGTTAAACTTGCTCCTCGTAAATAAAAGTGCGAAGGCGCTAATCAAGTAGAAAATTTTTAAATCATCCCAGCACAATTGTTGGCTAAACCACTTTTTCGTAACTTATGGTGAATAAATTTGCCATGCTGGACCAATAATGTCAGGCAGGGATTGGTAGAGGTTCACTTTTGAGGTAAGAGGAAACCGCCCATTTTAAAATGCATGACAATGAACTATGAAAGGGAGGACCTATACAATGAGGAACAATGGAATTGGAGAGCGGTGTACCATTCATATCCTAGCAAATACTTAAGATATACATGCATGTCTTTTAAACTAACTGTGAAAAAGGATGTATGCAGGTCGTTACCCCTTCGTATGGTCTTCACCTCTAGGGTGTCGATATGGTACCCTACTCCCGCCATCTATGACTCCAGTACTTTAGGTCTTCGTTGCATCGGTAATAAAGCTAAGTCAGCGATCCCGTGTTTTAAAATGCCTTTAAAAGTAACACAGACAAATTTAAAAAAATTAAAAAATGGGCTGCTAAAATGCTGTTTGAGGTGAGAGGTCATAAATGGGAGGTTTTAGGCATTGCGAAACATTATGCTTAAAATGGATATGGGTTTTACCCTAGAAATAGGAGGCATTGTGGTAAAAGAATACATTTCAAGATCACCTTTCTAGGCGTCAGTTACCTCTACGCGCATTAAAAATGAAATCGTGGTCAAATTAAGAGCGAGTTGAGATAACTCTACCTTTTACAACCCTGGTTCACACAGAAATTAATTTTACTCTTTATTATAGGCCCACACCTACGTATCAGTGCTTTGTAAACAACCTCCCTGTCAGACGGCTTCAATATTTAAGTAAAAGCTTCCAATCTTGTCGGGTCTCTATAATTATGCCATAAAACTTAGAGAGCATCCTCCTCGAAAGCCCCACCTTTGTAACAAGGCACTTACCAATAATCTAGGGCAATTTTCAATTCAGACGACAGTGGCAAAAGTGTAACCAGTGACGTCTGCCAATTTGTGGCGCCGTTTGCGCTTAGGTCGCCCCAACCACAATCCACTTTCGGTTTTTGTTTTTAGCAGTCTGGTCAACAGGTGATTTGCAGGCAGCTGAATACTAAGGCATTTTCATCACCTACACACGCACTCACACACCCGTTCGTTGTCTTGGTAATTTATCACATCCAGATACAAGGCAAGTCAATCTCGTATCGTGCTATAAACAAATTGTATCATTAAAACAGGTTATATAACTGTGATCATTCCACCTATTTTATTTATTTAAGGAAGTGAAGGGACGACTGCAGGCTTTTAACAAATGGGTTGGCAGGCCACATTAAAGAAATAATCCTTTGTAATACTTTTCTGACATTGACAGTCTCTTCTTATAAACGCAGCTTGCCTTCTCAAAAGATCATAAAAACTGGTCTAAGCTGTGTAGTATCGACAATGCTGAATTGGTTATCAGTGATGCCGACAAAATTCGGCAAAAAAAGTTTGTTTAATTTGTCTTAGTAATGGATTGGGTAGAATACCTATTTAACCAGCAGTACAGTCCTGTTAAATTGGAAATCTCAAGAGGAAGCTTATCAAATCATTTTCATGATCAAATGACTGATAGAATGCTAATTCCTCTTGCTAAAAGAAGTGGGAAGTTACTTTACAACGGTGGATGTTTAACTTTTGGTTTTTGTAAAGGGGTCACGTGCGTGCTCCGGCTTTGTACTGCCATGCCAGCAGCCCTCAAACCCTTCTGAAGGTCGACAATGCCCGTTCTGCCCGATTCCCCTGTTGCCACCCTCCCCAATCGCTCCAATAAATGTCTTGACGTCTGCTTCATATCAAAAAGTGGGCTGAATCGACACTGAGTTTTTTACATTATTACTGGTCACTGATTTGATTTTTTATGTGAATGCGATCTATAACAGCTACGATTAAGATTTCAGTGTTTTCTCTAACATTAAGCCTTGCACCTTCAATACCTTCAATGCCCGAATACATTTAAGAGTGTTGCGGGTAGACGTTCAGCTTTCTTGTTGATTGTGCGGTGAATGCGGAAACCAAGGAGATTTGCCAACTAAAGTGCTCAAGCAATTTTTAATATCTGGAACCAAACAAGAATTCAAATCCACCTCATCAATAGTTCCCATTCAACCACTCTAATTCATCCCTAAATTTATGGTAAAATGTGAGGATTTAAAGCTTGGAACCTTTAAATTATCATGTCTCCCGTTTGTATGCCAGCAGTTCAATTCAACTTTCAAGTCTTCAAACACTATAATCTGCTCTGTTTTGGGTCTTCTTAAAAAGTAATTCTTGAGCTGCATGGTTAATTAAATTTATGTCCTAGAACCTGCTTCTTTTGATTTTTATGCTTGACTTCAAAAAGATGTTGTGATCTCATCCGCTATCCGTATGCCCGTATCGAACCGTCTGTGTCTTTGTTTTCTTTTTTTCCTCTATAATTGGGAGGCAAAGAAGGGTCTTGCAATTATTTTACTCCAACTTTTACATCAAACCCAGTTGTTATTGGTAACTCAGAATAGCTATTTAAGCATGTTAATCGGTGTGGCATGCTTTGAACCAACACGAAAACCGCTCCCATCCAAATATATCATTCTCTAGAGCCAATACAACTATATGGTCAAATTACCTATACTTTATTTTATTTAATGTTTGAGCTGTTTTCTTCGTCTTTATAAATAAAACTGATAATCCGACTTCACTGTTTATGGATGAAGATGTCGTTGGGTGTGTATATAAGGAAATGAAAAAACGTACTGTCCTACAATTATACAAACAAAGAGCTTAGCAGATTTACTTTATAGAACTCGGAGACACTCAGATGAGCAGTTAGGAATTGAAGGGTACTCCAGCTACTGCTCAACAGTGCACCCCGAATCAGCAGTAAGCAAGTGAAGGCCTGCAGAATCGCCGCAAATTCTATCACTGACGCCATGCCCAACAAGCGAAGTTTCCTAATTAAGACCCCTAGATCTTCAAGGGTAAATAATTTTAATTACGACCAGGTCACTGTTATCATCAGAGGCGCGAATTCGAGACGTTGATTGGGGAGTTGTCACCTGAACTTTAGTTGCCACACTGGTGCCTGATTCGTCACTGCTTCACCAATCACATGAATCCTTTCCTTGCGGAAGCATATAAAAACCGGAATCATGCCTACCAGAGGGAAAGTCGTTTGAATTAATATGGGAGCAGTTAGGTCTGACCAAAATTACTAAGCTCGAGGTGAGTACTAACGGGGAATGTTGTTCTACATTCAAACTGGCTTGAATGAGTAAATATTTTAAGATGTGTTAATTGCTATTAAAGCCAACATCCTATTTTCCAATCGGTTGATAAATTTGGATAACATTTTTTAACAGGCTAAACTCTTTTGTCTTACAAAGATGGGGTAGTAGTGAAGTTTTTAGACTTCTTCAGAGCCTTATGCGATGCAGATTTCATCTTTTAAATGATTATGCGATTAATCAAATTCAACCTTGATGCTGTGAAGGTTTTTATTGTCTCTTGAATGAAATCATACCACTACTTTTATGCGTACCATATTTGGGTTAATGTCGACCATAAATGTTGAACGCTTTCCAGTATAAGGCCATTAAATCGTGAACAAGAAATGATGATTTTAATGCAATAGGCACACTATTTCGGAGGGAAAGTTAGTGTTGTTAGCAAGTGGACTTTTATAGCGACAAACTTGGGCTCAGCTTGGCAAAAGACTTTGCAGCAGGTTTTGAGAGAAATGCCAAGTGACGTTTGGATGCAGTAAAATGGACTAATGAATAAACTCCATTACGAACACTGAGACAAGCGAGAAACGAATTGATGCACAAGCATCAGTAATAGAAGTCTTTGCTTTGCAGAGACGACGCACAAAATTCCCCTGAAAATGACTCTAATGACCAGCACTTTGGCAGAGCAAATTCCTGCAACCATGATAATGCTGGGCATCTTCTGCAGCATTGGTTGCATCGGCAACACCATTGTGATCGTGATCTACTCTACCAAGCATGATCGCCTGACCTCCACTGTGTTCATCCTGGCTCTGGCGATGGTAGACTCTTTCGCCTGTGTTTGTCTCATGCCTCTCACCATTTATATTGAATCAGTGGAGTGGCGTATTCAGTCGGAGTTCCTGTGCAAGTTCTACTACGTCATCAACAACTCTTTCATTCCCTTCTCCTCTCTCCTCATCTCGGGTATTGCCTTTGATCGCTACTTCGCTATCTGCCATCCCTTCTCCAAGATCATCACGGTGAGTCGAGCGAAGCAGATCATTATTGTAATGCTCTCACTGGCCCTCCTCCTCGGTGGTGTGTCTTCCATGACGATTGTGGTGAAGCTGATTCCCACCGGCAACACCTCTGCTCCAGAGTATGAATGCACGGAGACGCGAATGCTGAACACTACCGAGACTCAAATGGCCATTTACCATATTGTTCAGGGCAGTCAGTTCTCCAGCTACGTCCTTTGCATCCTCTCGGTGGTCATCCTCTATATCCTCATCTTTCGATCAGTCCTAATTGTAAGTTTTGCACCCTTTTTAGGCTAACTTTTGTGGACACCCCAGTCGAGCAAACAGAAATGATTAATTTGTCTTATTGAATTCCCCCACGTTTCCGTTCAGAGTGGGCGTCAAAAGACACTCTTTTAATCTTAGTTTTCCGGTTCGATTCACCAAAATCGCATAATTTTGCCCTCAGGGAAAACCCCACTTAATCCAATTTTCGGAATTCGCTTTTTCTCTTCTTCATTAGATTCGAGTAACTCTAAAATACCTTAATAAGAATGCAGAGGGGTGGGTAATAGCACTCTGAATGGATTTCGATGGACTTATTTTTATAAGGCATTGCACACGCAAAATAATGCTTCTATCTGGAGTCTTTTTTCGACCAAGATACCCCCCATTATAGATGAGTGCTGTAGTGAGGCTTAGTGGATTAATTCGGCACCAAAATAAATACGATTTTCCGGTGTTTCATTTATCCTAGCTTATCATTTCTAGTGAAATCATTTACGAAATCACTTGTCCCTATAAATTTTTGGTAGAACAAAGAATCGGTTTAAAACATTAATAAAAGAGTCCAGGAAGAACGTCAAAGGGTGGTGCCTAAAGCAGTAACATCAATGCTACTTTTTAATGTCGCCGATATAATTGGACTCTCACCAACATTCTCCTTCACTTTTAGTAGGAGGATCAGGGATTTCAAATAAAAAAAATTGTCGATTACCGATTCTGAGATAAACTTAGTTTATTATCGCGTCAGTAGGCTGTCGAGGATTAAAATGATTGCTGCCTCCAGTGGTATTTTCATCGCTCGGGCTTCTGCCTGAAAGAAAGTACGACTGCATAATGAAGGCGGTAAATAAACCCGTTAAGTGTGTACGTTGCCGCTTTGGTGTCGGCGTCACTGTGCCTCCTTCTTGACTTTTCCTGATCGGCTAGGTTGGCCTGAGGTCATCACGAGGGCACGCGGCTTTAAAATGCAGCCATGCAGTGCTCATTGCTTATTTGGTGCTTAAATGAGGGTAAAGCATAGTGCTTCGCCACCATCCTTCCATTTGAAGAATGACATTGGAGGAATTGTAAATTCATATTTAAATTTTAATGCAACTACCGACACAGATGCGAACGTCTGATAAAAGTCTGCGAAAACTACAGCGTAGCAAAATTGCCTCATGTCTCTTACCATCAGAAATGAAGACACAGGAACGCCTTGCTCTGCTTACACTTAAGCTAATGAAGGAAATTCGACATCACGTACTCACACAGAGGCAGTCTGCAGACTGACTACAGTCGGCTATCCTATAATTCAGGGATTACTTTTTCTAGTATAAAACGAAATCGGATGTCTTGAGAGTAAAAGACATGGAGTCACTTATTTTTTACAAAATCATGATTTTTGAAAGTGTTTCTGTTTACAAGGACGAAACCGGATCTCCCTTAAGTCACTTGATATTATTCCACTACGAGATTCTTGCACGCTTTATCCAGATGCGAGAACGGAGGACAAGGTTGATAGGAAACAAACTACGAAAGCTGCCTCAATTCTCTGAAAGCGCCAATTCTAAGAACACTGCCAATGATGGTGGTCTGAGGCAACCGCTCTCAGTCACGACTCAGCAAAGTGCTTTGTCCACAAATCATGAAAAATTGAGCTTGATACTCATGACGACAAAACCTGATGCTGGAGAGGAAAGGTCGAACGAAAGGAACGAGCAGAATCTGGTCTCCGAGATTTGGAAGAATCGGCTCAATGCCATAGGAAAGAATCCTGCCTCCACCGTGGTAGGCAGGGAGGAAAGTACACCGGTGCTAAAGCAAAGTAGGATCTCCTTCCTAGACAAACCCGGGAGGTGGAAGAGTAGGAACAAACAGGAACGTCAACAAAACCGACGCATCTCGTTGCGTGGATTCAAAGGGAATTTTGTGCTCCAGAACATGAAGACAGCGGCTACGCTCTTTGTTGTGGCTATTGTCTACATTATCGCTCTGATTCCTGCCATGCTTATGGCAATTGGCGTCATCGGAATGTACCTGCCCATCTTCTACATGTACTATGTGAATAATGCCATCAACCCGATCATATACTGCTTCATGAATCCGACCTTTCGAGAGGATGTACAAAACTTTTTCACCGCCCGATTCCGCAGTTTTCATAAGGTTCATTAAGAGCAATAAAACGCTTATTTCCTTTACGCAGTTCTGATTTATAATCGGAATGCAAACAAGTTCAAGGGGTCTCACGTAAGTGATGAAATTCTTGTTAACCATTCACTTTTGACAAGGATCCGCTGCAGCCACCTTAGAGAATTAAACTTGCGCATTTTTTGCACAGCTCTTGTTCAAAACCAATATTTTGGTGGAGATATTAGCTGTTGTTAAAAAGAATTCGCTAAAATATTTCCACCTAACAAGGAAACTAAAGAAAAGAAAAAAATTGTCTCTCTTTAAAAATAACTGGCTCATGAGACTCAAAAAAACTTTGTCTTTTCCAAGTGGGGGGTTTGGAAATGAAAACTCATTCCACAATTTTACGGATTTCGCGCATTTTTTCTATTTCTATTTTGAAATAAAGCCAAGATATGGGCATATTTTACCAGACAATTCGTAGGAACGCCACTGTAAGGCATTATTTTTGAGAAACTCATTTAAAACTTGACCTAGACCCTTACAGCTACCTGTTCCATGTGAGGATAATAAGAATGCTAAAGAGGGATTTCTGTCGTCTCAAGAACAAGCAATTTAAAAAGACATCCTCGACGTTAAAAGTTTAATAGAAGAGTTCGTGTATTTTCCAGGTTAGCCAGAAAATGGCAAATATTGTTGGAGAGGGTCTCAAAAATTTGGGTACGAACAAAATGCGCATCATTTTAAATGAGCTACGTGATATTTCTATCCTCTCCGACTAGACATGCACGAAAAAATTGATTATGACCACTTTGAGGGGGGAAAAACAGACATGAAATAGGTGTTTGCTTGGGGAGCAAAGCAGTTGTTGCAATAAAAATTCCTACTAGATGCATGGAAAGATGAAAAAGACCATCAAGGACAAAATTCTTAGGCTTATCACGCAATGTTCCGCTATCCGGATCGTCTACCTATGTTAAAGTGGTTTCACAAGAACACGCACAAGCAAATTCTTGGTAAGTACAGTCTCGTTGATTGATGGTGTCTTAAGCCGCCAAGCTTACGACTGAACAGAAGTGACTGAATCTTGCTTGCCGCTGGCCTATCCCGAATCAATCACAGCGGCAGGTGAATGCTACGGTGGAGCAAAAATGGCCGAGATGGGGCGCGCCATTGCTTAATAAAACCGCAATAAGAATGCGTCGCTTTATCGAGAATGGAGGATTGGAATTGGTATAGACTTCAGCATTTAAAAGCTTCCAAAATTTTGTAGATGAGGAACACGATGATCATGTGATTAAATTACTCCTGAAGCGCGTAATGCTCTTGGTTCTAATTATAGCAGCTTGGGACTTTATAGAAGACGCAAGAAGTCATAATACTCGAGCAGAATATTTATTTTTGACTTACATTAGGGCCTGAGACTACTGGCATGGTCCAAAGATCAGACCTCCAGTTTAGGCACAGTAGCGGAGCTTCTCAACTGTCTTTGTACCGAATTTGAGAGTTAAATAAACACGTAACGCGCTACATTGACCCATTCTCCTATTTTTGAGCGTCATCCTTAATGCCCCCCTTTTGTCAACCTCCTACGTCAGCCATCAAACTTAAGCACTACTGTTAGGAAGACAATACAGACCAATTGTAGTAATCATCGAATTTTATGTAAATGGGACGATACTTGACCTCAACGTTGCTGTCGCTTTTGGGAACTCTAATGGATCAGGAGCCTCATCCTGTATGGGTTCTGGCCATCATCCATTTCAGTAGGTAGTAGTAAAAGCAGTCACATAAAAAAGGGCCGGGGATTAACATGGTTCCACAGCTATTCGAACTTGCTAAATTCTTGCAACTCCAGTACTCCCCAGCCGTGTCGATCTGGAACCTATCCAGTTGATAAAGAGGTGGAGCATTTGGCAGATGCCCACTTAATTGACATCATCATATATGTACGGTGGGCGGCTCCGTAGCTATCGCTTGCTGCCAAATGTATTGTGGTTTCAGTTTTTAATAGCTTACCTGCAGAACACTGGACTGGAATAGTTGCCATTCTGTTAGAGGTCGTCAATTATTCGCCAATCCTGAGCACGCACACTTTCCCGCCTCATTAAATTTGGGCACTTAGCGATGAGAATCAGGGTTTTGCCCTTTATGAACGAATTCGCTTTCTATTACCACAAAAAATAGCCCCTCGAGGCTTTCCTGAAGACGTGATAAGACATAATACTGCGGCAGACCATGTATTGCTAAGGTACAGAGAAGCTGGAGGAGGGGTTAATGGCATGACCTGGATGATACCATCAGTGGTATACAATCAAAAAAGCAAATTAAACAAACAATTAATGCATTGCATAGTGCTTTCATTGGGCATATATCGTCAACCTCTGAGGACAAATTTTCGTGGCGAAATCCGCGGCTGCTTTTAATCCCAAAACTTTGCTAAGATTTCAGCCAGTTCTTAAAAGCAAACCCATTTGCTATCCACCAAATTGGCACATGTTATTTTTAATGGCGATTGGTGCTTTGCTCTGAAACACGTCACTTGGTGTAAGAGATGCCATTTTAAAAAGTTTCTAAACTCACGACTTCTGCCCATTTGGGAGCACCGTTTATACATGCGCAAGACCGTACACCCAGTCTTCGGTTGCAGCGATAAGATTGTTTATCAAAGCAGAAATTTTGAGTTTATTAAGGCTGCCCTCATGCTATATCTGAGTCCTAATCTTACCGAAAGCATACCTCAAAGACGCATGAATATGTGGAACAAGTACCACCTTTAATGGATAATGTTGATGCGACGGTGAGCTTTAACCTTTGTGGGTGAACACAAAATTTTATTAGTCAAAGTATTATGTAGGGATGATGTTCGCAAGCGGAGAGTTGCACAATTTTGGGTGGATTTTGATGGTCTACCGACTTTATGGCAGTGAAAACCTGGGCAGGAGTGAAGACTGAATACAATTTTTTTGCGAATTAGCAAGGATTCGGCGAACCGATGACGAAGTATTAAATTCGTGCCCACCTTTTTCTCAAGTGTCTGCATGCGATTAGGTCGTATTTTCGGACTGAAGTTGCCAAAATGTCCCTCTAACAGTGCAATCATGAACAGGGAACAATAACCCAAAAGCAATTTGAGCTTGCATGACTATTGAGCCAAGGCCTGATGTTTCTAATTTGTCCCATAAATGTCTTCCGAGGTTTTTGTGACTTGCGCATAAACACAGCATACCCTACAATACTGCGAAAAAACGACAATTGTTATAACCAAGGACACGACGAGAGAGAGGAGTTGGTGGTCTCCCAGCTCATAAGCAAGTGTGTGAAAACTGCCTTCGAATTCTGGAACACCGCAGGCAGCACTTAGGCATTGGCTTTGGAAAACTCACCTCTAAGGGGCAATTGCATGTCAGAGGCGAAAGGTGACTGCTATGGGTGGCTGCATTTACAGATGTTACTCTGATTCCAGGCTCTCTCTAATAGCTGTACTTAAGCAAAACTGGCTTTTCAAAAGATCAAAAGTACCCGTGGAATGATAGTTCACCATATCTGCACTAATGCATTGAGTTATTTGCCTGTTCAAGCAATGATAGATGCATCACGGTCATGATGACTCCGCACTGAAAGGCAGTATCTGTTATTACCGGTTTGAGTTCAAAAGAACAACATGTTGTCATGCTTGAGGTCGTGTGTGATGGCGAAGCGTTTCGTTTACATGCCCATTAGTGCGGAGGGAACGTCATGGCGGAGGCTAACAAGCAAACGCTTTTCCACATATGAGCAAATTGAGTTGACTTGCGATGACAAACAACCTCTTTTAGTCCGTAGCGCTTGAATCGGACTAACATATCATTGGTACTTCTAAAAGTTCACTGGACTACCATCTCCACAGGAATGCACTTGCTATTAAACATGTTGGACAGAGGATTCACCATGACCTGCTCACTTGCTTGAGGACTATTTCATCAACAATTATGGCTAACCTCTGTCTTTCTACTTGCCGGCTATCAATTGCCTGTCCATCCATTTACTAGACACTATTCCAAGCAACTTGTTGATATACGGGGGAGTTTTCCATGCTACCCCTCCTCCTCCCTCATGTTCTTCTTTCTGCAAGAAGGACATGACTAGTTAACCAATGAATAAGAGGGGAGATAGTGCTATTCTGATTTGCAGAAGACGAAGTGACACCATGCGATGGTGCTAAACCTATTAGTGAGGAGAAATGCACTTTGAAATAACCTTAAATTGGGAATAACATAGGGCTGCACACAGTTGAAAGTACTGTTTCACAGCGCCCTTCATAACCATCAAATATTTCTCCAGGTGTTAAAAATGACTGTCTCCTCGCCTTTGACAATCGTATGTAGTATAAACAGTTAAGAGGTCGTTTGCTGCTTGAGTCAAGTGCTTCTATCACTGCGAAATCGACAGACTTGTATCCAGTGAAGAATGGAGTGGATTACAGATTGATAGGAAAATTTCTTCAAAAAGAAGCAAAAATTTTACAGCAATTTCTTGCAGAGTTTTATATTCAATTGCGAACATGCGCAATTTTATTTGTTTGATCACCTTATTGCATAAGCCGAAACTCAATTTGTGGTTATTTAGAAGGAGCATGGTTCCCGACGACCTATGGTCTTATGGTTTGAAATACTTCTAAGGATAAATTTTAAGAAGACTTATTTTGAGCTTTTAAACCAAGCACGTTCTATAAATAAGAGATTCTCCCTTGGTAAAAAGCTTGTAACCTTCAGTAAAAAATTTTGGAAACCTTCTAGTTAGGTGACTAATATACCTTCTGTGGCGATTGTGCAATAGTGGAGTGCCCAAATGCTATTCTTCCAAAACGTTTTATTACTCTTAAAACCAAATTCAAAAAATTGTAAAATGATAAAATTTAGCGCTTCACTTTACCCATCTCAAAGACTAAACTAGTGTGTTTTAAGCTTAAATCGCGTGCACTTCATCTTAACGCATATCTTCGCCCTATTAATGGATCGCATTTCTAGTTTTTACAGATAGTAGAGGATGCAATCACATCTCCATTCTCCCTTTTGTTGATTTACTGCAAATACTGTTAAGTTGGTTCAAGTTGATAATGACGAATTGCAAGCAACTCGAGGCTTGCGGCTGATTCATCCACTGTGTGCACACAAACCATATTAAAGTTTATCTCGGTACCTCCACGACATTTACCAACTACCCACAGAAAATGAATCTCTCTGAGCATGGTAGTCTGCGCGGCAAATCAAGTTCAGTAGGGCTTAAGTATATGAAGTAATCTTAAGTCACTCCATATGTACCGATAACAGAGGTGATAAAGCCTCACTACAGCCAGCCATTCTGATGTCTTGCTTGAAACTGATTCATTATTATAATCCCATCAGTATGAAACACAAAATTCTCCCCATTATGATCGAAATCTGCATTAACTGCTTCAACATAGTGGCCAACTTTGTTGTTCTCTGATCCCAAGGGGTAAAAAGGGTTAATGAAGTTACCTCACAAATTTGCTGCCTCAAAAACTCTCGAGATCAATCAATGGTCACATGTAAATCCAGGAGAAAGTGCCCACGTTGTTAGCATTTAAAAGCGTTTTTAAATTGCAGCAGGTACAATCAGTGTCTCCTAGGGACACTAGGGTGAGGAATGCCCAAGGGGTGGCATTTGAGTTACTTCTCCCATATTAAATAAATAAAGGGTAGTTTCCCTAGTGTTTGTGCTTACAGAATTCCATTACTATGCACTATGCATTGCTGAATGAACAGAGGTAAATTAAAGTCTGTAGAAACAAAAACGGTATCCTAATTTCTTCTCTCAACATCCGGGAAAAGTTTATAGTTTTGGGGGTTCCTGGTTCATTTAACGTCTCCCTCATTTTTCGTGATATAATGCCATTTATGGCTAAGTGTTTTACCCAGGGAACGGGAGCTTCAGTTTGCATGACTATATTTCAAAATGCTAGTTACTTAAAAGGACCTATTGCCCACAGAAGAGCTAGGTGCAAAAGTAACATTACAAAGATCTCATTCTCGGAAATGCACCTGCTCTCGTTCTGAGTGCCAACCTTGGCGTCCAATTTGGTCACTCCTCCACTGCGACAGTCACAATGTACTTGAGGGCTTTGAAATCGCTACTGGCATAAGTACAAAGCGATTTGGAGAATATGCCAAACAAACTCGAGTTCGTTTGCAAATGTCAGATCATTTTCCAGTGCCACTTCCATCAATTAGTGGACCAACTCGCTATTAGCGGTAACTACCACTTTGCCGATTTCCGCGCTACGCTACGTGCCATTTAGGGATGATAGCAGGTCTAATGATAACCGTTTGATATTTTCGATCCACCATAGGAGTGAATTACTTTCCACTCTACCCTTTCGTGAGTGCAATTTCTGAAAGTATTATTTGTGATGGTTATAAAATACATTTGACATACTTGTCAATGAATACGCTAGGGTGACAAGACCCCGTAGATAGAAAGTGACTTGAGGCTTGCCAGTCATTTTGTATTCCAATCAGAGCAGCAAACACGCTTCCTTATGAGAAAGAATTTACGTCTTTCTGCTTCGCGCACAGAATGGCCAAATTTTGCCTTCCTTTTAATAAAATAAACATTCATCTACGGGTACTTAGTTACCTGCTTCCCTTTTGAATATCTCGATGCTCAGATAGGCGTTGCTTTGATATCGCTTGAAAAATAACAAATTTTGCAGAAAATTGGGATTGGAAAAATGATGCTGAGAATGTGTTCTGAGCTAGTTCTCACCTTGTCTAGTTATTTTCGGTATGCTCTTTTCCATTGAAGGAAAATATTTCATAAAAGTGATTTCATTTAATGTGATAGAAAGGGCTGATAATCTTCATCCCCCACAGAAATCTTAAGCGTTTATGAAGCATAATAAAATCCGCTTAAAATCATCCCGAAACACTACAAAAAACCGACTACAAATAAAAAGCTAGCATCATCTTGCGCATGGGCTCTTAGTCACTGGACGAGGGCAGTCATCAAATAGAAACTAATGCATCTAAAATACATCCCCCATTTATTCACATCCCCAATAAATGAGTTCCCTCCATTCAGCAAAAAATAGACTTTCAAGTGCTTCCTGACCACTCCAATTAGTGAGGTAGCTAGACCTCCTCTTACTTGCTTACAAATTGTTAATTTAAAACTCGGAGCACTTGGGAAGCACTTTCACAGTGTTATAAGCTAAGCATCGAGTTTTGAGCATTGACACTCGTTTGATGGGAATGTGAGTTAACACTGCCAAATTTGCACCTCAAAAAACCAACGAAGTCGTCTGCGCTGAGACTTGGATGCAATTTAGAACACCTACACATCCACTGTCCTGACCCATCAAGTTGTCGGAACAGGTAACAGGTAAAATGTCATTTTTAGGAGGGCAAAAAGTTTTCGACAAAATGAATGCAAACATTTTTTTACGTATCTTTCCCTTACCAAAACTTACGTCATCAGTTGTTACAACTTGACAGATGTACAAGTAATATCATAAATCATCTCAACATGGTCAACTAGTCATCCTCTAGAACCACTAAAAGAGGAAAGCTGACTCTCCACAGTGTTATTATTAATCTAGTCAAAATCATCAAATGAGAGAGTTATGGATAGGTATTAATGAATAAAGATGTGTGTGGCCGTTGAATGTTGATCCTCATTGCGTCCGAGCACAAAAATCTGCTTTTTTAGCCAACGCACAAGGCGATTTGAAAGGAAGCCGCCGCTGCCCACTGCTGTGCAGCCGCAGCCCTCTGAGACTGCTGTCCCCGCACCGCCACCGCCGCTGCCACCTCCACAGCCTCCTGCAGGACTGAGCGAGTGACCGGCGCAAGCGCCTTCCGTATGAGTGCAGCCATTAATGCTGTTGGCCGAGCAGAGATTAACGTCCACACCACGAGCTGAGGAGAGGCAAGGCGAGCTCTCGCTCCTGCCAAGACCCACACCGCCACTAACTCCGCCTCCCCCACCAGCACCGACACCTCCGCTACCGCCTCCGCCCGTTCCTGACCTACCGCCGTCCATTAGAACACTCGCCGAACGCAGGAGAATGTGCAAGCGACTATCCAACCCCGGTGGCTCCCATTCAACACACTTCTGGAGGCGTTTTAAAACGTTGCCTGGCAACTGAAATCAAGGAATGCGTGACGTTGGTGGATAGGTTTCCCTTATGGCAATAAAGTGGTAGGAGTGATTCCTTCCGTTAGGTGAAGAGATAATGGAACGGCAAAATTTGTAAGTCGGATGTTGCGTGCAGGTGTTTCAAGCAGCAGCCATTAATGATTGGCCTCTGGGCTCTGAGTTTTCAGCTACTGAATTTCTTTTCAGGTGGAAAAAGACTGAGCAGAATCTTACAAAGTTAAAACTAAAAAAAGCACATTTAGAGTTAAATCATTAAGGCGGGTAAATAAGAAACTTTTACATGTCCACCTTTTGATGGATGGCACACATAAAGTGGTTGATGCGTAGTGTCTACACAATCACAAATGTTAGCTCTTTTTCAGACCAAATATAGCGCAACATTTGAATACGTAAATCTCCCTTGACTTTAGGCAAAGCCATGGCCATTCGCATTCTTAAGATTGGGATGTGAACTTAAAGATGTGACAATAAAAGGATTTTAGCATGCAGTGGACAGTAAATTATGAGCTATTTTTTCCCATTCTCTTGCAGAGGAAAGGTTGCTTCACTACGAAATGTGAGCTCTAATTATGCCTCTCGAAACCATGTTCGGGTAATGGTACAAATCCTGGGTGGTCGGCGAGGTACTGGGACAAATTACAATCCAATGCCCGCACACTGATTTGGTTTTATCAAACGCCTTTTTGGGAGCCCTTCTGTCAATCTGAACATCATTTTTTTATAATACGGCCATGAGACGGGGTCGACATGCTTGAGCAGGAAGCTGCCTGTCTGACTTCACGAATTCTAGGACAGAAGAAATGAGATTCTCATTTCTCCTGCCGCACAAAATGGAATAATTGAGGACGTACTTTTAAATGGTCGTAAACTTGCCTGCTTTTGTTTGCCGTTTAGGATTGGGACCCAAATTGTGATGAGCTAGAGGCGTAAAAAACAAACATATATGCGTATATGAACTTTTAAGTCGCAATTGCAAATACCTGGCGCGTAAACACGTGAGAGACGTTAAAAGAGGTCTTTTTTTGGTTAAAAGCAGTAGTTTAACTGCTAGAGTGTAATCAAGTTTAGCAGGTGGGGTTACCATTTTGTAAAAAGCACAGATAGGCTAGGCAAATCTGCGATAAACTTTCAAACGCCATTCCTAATCTACTCTATAATTATTGTGTAGATAGCTACGCTTCTTGCTTTTTCAAAATCAACGACCGTTAATCCGGCGTCACGCGCTGTTCATTAAAATTTAGCATAGGCCTAGGGAGTTGAATGTGTTCGCCTCCCAACAGACTCCTTGGTTGCTCCAAACATGCAACATGAGTTGATACAATGCAAGCGCTACAAAGTTATGAAGCCGGTTACGGAAATCTTGACGTCATTTCTGCTTGTCAAGGTATATCATAAACCGGGCAGTTCCTCCTGCCCCATTGCCGGTCCTCTTCCTGAAGGAGTTGTGAACTAAATTTGCACCAGATGGAAGAATTATACACTAAGGTGAATAAGGCAGCAAGCTGAAATTCCGTTTAAGCATGAATTTAATCGCTTAACTTATCCCAAAGTTCGTTTAATTCTGCATCCAAAATAGGCAAGATCCTTTTCTGGACCACCATGGGTCAGTTCTCCCATCATTTATTTAAATGACCCAAAGTACAACTTTTTGCATCATGCTCTTAGCACGGAGATGTTGCGAAAAAGATCGTCGGACAGGGTCAATTTAAGGTCTCTGTTTTTTACTAACAATCAAGCAGAAATTGCTTTTAGGAAAAAACTAGTGCATTTATACTTAGAGCAATGAAGAAAGACATGTTAAAGGCAAGGAGACACCTTTATAAACACCGCCCATAGAATTCAGTGGTCCTTCTTTTCCATCCATCACTATTCTACAATAATATTTAGGTGCTATGAACATTACCAGCTTTGTCTTGGCTGCGACTGTCCCATTCAAAACAGAGGACTTACCTTATCGACTATAATGGAGCGGCACTCCTTGAGCTCTTCAAGCACCGTCAGAAGATGTCCGTTTATTGCAGCAGCCTAGGAAATGAAAGAAACAACAATCATATTAATAGGAATCGACGTAAATTAGTGTGTCCTTTTCGAAATACACGTCAAACTATTGGTTCACAAAGAATAATACATGGCTATGAAACGGAGGATTTTTTGTCTCACCATGAGAGTAGACTTGAGTTACTTACGTCCTCTGAGACAGAAAGAAAGTGCGTAATCGTCGGTGCAATCTTCAACCAAAATTCCAGCGCAGTTGCATTGGCCGCACGATGGGCATTTGAGTTTACAGGATGCAGGCTTCCAGCCGACTCACAGTAGACTGTCCAAACCTAGACAGGAGTGATTAAACGCAGCTGGGCGTTTTAATATTCACATAAAATCTACAGCCTTATCGGTCAAAACCTACTCACCGAATCCATGAACCCATGAGCAAAAACTTAGTCCCAATGTTTTACCCGAGTTCTAACATCCGATCTAGAGTCCGCCACAAATTTTAATTGCAGTGTGGCTAGCCGAAACTAACAGGTTTTTGATGTGATAGAAGAACAGTCATCCACTACTTCCAGACTTTTAAAGAGCCTAACTGATGAATTTTAAGCTCTTCTAATCTAATTTCGTATCATAGCTTTTACGGCAACAGAACTCATGTTCTTCACTCTACTGCAGACCTTATGGCTCCTAAAGCATAATAAAAAACTGGCTGCGTATATTGTAATGCAACTACGACACCATTTATATCGAAGGATCAATCGCAGAGCAATGGAACATGCACTGATGTGAATAGAAAGATTTTAAGCACTTAAGGAACTACTCACTTGACAGAGGAGGAAGGCATGGTACAACGAGGACATCACCGCTACAGACTGAAGCTGATAATAACGGAAAGAATGAGGATAAAATTGGCAAACACTAAATTTTTTATTAAAATCGTGCTATAGGAACAGTTTCAAGTACTTTAAAAACAAGATGTGGAGTGGTTATCGTGTTAGTAGTATAGAAATGCAGTCATAACTGTCGATGCTTCTAAAAGCAATGCAATTATTTATTAATCACCTAAAAAACCTTAAGTTCTTATGTGAAGCAAGAAAGTAATTTAAGAGACAAGGAAGCTATGGATGAATAAGAGGAAGTACACACGAAATTAAAATAGCAGGTGTTGTTGGCGGTGCTCCCTTCCAAGCTTCAACTAGTTTTACCCAAAGGAATTCGTAGTATGGGAAGCTTAAAGTGTGACTATCTTGGGTAACAAAGATTGGTAGAGTCAGTGATAAATATGTGATGGGGATACGTGACAAATAGATTGCAAGTAACCAGTAAATTAACAAGATGGCACTAAGAAAATGGAATTCTCATCTACTACGATCACTTTAACTACATTTTTTTGGTAAAAACTGTTGCATTTTTTGAGTGAATGTTTAAAGCACGCATAACTGATGCACAAGGCAGGTAATACTTACTTTCGCTTGGATTTCATGAGGCTAGCGTTTTGTGGCGATAAGAGATCTGTCAACGCTAAATTTCGGATCAGTCGGTACAACATCCCTAATTTCTTAAAAAGTAATCAGTAAGCAGACTGAGGCATAAATTTACCGTTGCAATTCTTCGCTTATTTGTATTGTTCCTGCTTTCGTCCTCCGCAATAACTCGTGACGCTGCGTTTGTGGTAGAGGGAAGAGAAACCCATCAAAAAGGATGATCGCCTTAATCTCAATTTCTGAATCCTAAACTCTAACGTGACGAAAAGGGTGTACTCTTCGGGTGTGAGAATTAACGACATATTTCTAAAAATGGAGTGAAAATGACTTCTCCCCCCTCGGGCAACTGTCCCAATCCCATGTCCTGCAGGGAAGCTGTTAACAACTGAAGCGTTGCGGAGCTTTCCTTTGTACTCGTAGGTGGATACCAATAATGAGAACACGCGGTACCTCTTCTACCTCCCTATTGGCTGATTAGAGCCACTACCAGGCATGTCTAGGCAGCACTAAAGTGCAAACAAAGTGGCAAGGAGGAGTAGACACAGAATTCAACTCCACCAAACTAGTTCAAACACCGCCCTTTATTAAATGAATGCTTTTTAGCCCGTGTTCTTACAACTAGCAATGGATTGTCAAGAGAATTCAATCTAGTTTGCATTTTGAAATCCCACATGTTCACTTCGTTGCAAGTGGCGAAACCCAAGAAAACAACGAACAGCACTGGATTCGAATTATAATCTTTCCATGATTCACTCCCTCCCGCACTTTCCCAACTATGATTCAACACAAGAGAATATGCAATATCAAGAATAGATAGCATTGTAAAAATGGATTATCATTGAAGGGATAGCTGATCGAGAACCACCGTCTTTATTTTGAAAATTTTATTCTGACCTTAACTGGACATTGTGTAAGAACACAAAACAGCATTAAGACGCCTCTAAGGACCAAATTCCGGCGTTTTCAGTTTGCACATATAGAAAAACATTAATTCAGTTTTTACTTCCGATAAAAAAGCAAAGCAGTGCCTCAGAAGCAGTTATTTTCTGCCCCTAACAGCTTTCACTGAAAGCATTTCTTGTGGCTTCGGGTGTCAGCTCAATAACCATATTTCTCAATGGAGTCGTAAATCTTTTACTGTGTTATTGCATGGTTCAAACAACATCATGCATGTCTACATAAGATTAACACGTCTACAAAGCTTGCGTGACTGGTTTGGAGCAGAGATGATTAGCAGGAGCTACCCTACCAGTATGGAAACAACACATGATATATTCTAAAATATTCAGTGTTCTAACAATCACTAATGGCTACAGTGTAATGCCTTGTTTATTTGTTTACCTCTTCATTTTTGGTTACGTCGGCACTCAAGACTCCACCAACATGATTCAGTTGGGACGCATGGCCTCCGAACTATGGCAATATTCCCTTAGCCCTTCTGTATATCAGTAATGGATATCTTGCTCTAGTAATATGTCTTCTTAAATCTTTAGGAATAATTCGAGGTGCGAAAGTCAAATTCAATCATGGATTATAACCACCCTGATTTCTGACCTTAACATGACAAAAGAAGGACGCATCCTCCGGATGTGGGAATCAACAACGACCTTCTAACAAATGGGTTGAAAATGGCGCCTCCCCTAGACAACTACCCTAATCCCATATTCCACAGGAAATTTATAAATGAAGCCACACTAGTCGTAAACCATTTGAAAAATTTAGTGACGGAGCAGTCCACTGTATCTGTATGCAGATGTCACTGATGTGAACACGCAAAGCCTCAATCACCTCTCTACTGGCTGATTAAAACCCCTGGTAGACACGAGTGAAAAACACTGAAGTGAGAACAAGTTAGCAAGGAGGAGTGGATGCAAAATCCACCCCTACAAAACTAGTTTAACTATAATCCTCCATTAGATGACGCTGCTTCTAAGCCAGTGGTCTTACAGGTAGGATGACCACCACAGTCCCTTTTCCCCCAATACAGTACTCAAATAAGACAGAACTCCTGGTACAATTAAATCCACTAGAGAGATCGGTGACGCTGCGATCAAATGCCTTCTCCGTTATAAGCAAATACAATGACCGACGCAGTTGACTCGTGGGTGTAATTGTCGCTCGAAAGGGGAGGGGAGCTGTACAATACTTTGACAAGGCGCTTAACACTTCGATTTGGTTTCGTGGGTGAACAAGGCCCCCCATCGTGCTTTCACTGGTTCACTAGAAGGCATGGCTTCCAGTAGATTCCAGCCCTTCAGTATGCCGGTGATACATTTTCCACCCTGATATTACCACTACTTTCACCTTCAAGAAAGAATTAGGGCCCTGCAACAGTACCACACTTTCGGTTAAGTCCAGTGATCGCTGAAATAGTGGTTACCTAGGCAGGGATAATCGCGAACTAAAAGCAAATCACAGAAAATATCTGCCAGCTCTTAATATAGAATGAATGATGGAATTAATACTCACTTGCAGATTAGTAAAGTTAAGACAAGAAAATGCAGATTTAAAGTTACGATCAGAAACCTCATAACGAGTTCCCCCTTCGAAGCTTGAAGGACTAGTGGTTAAAATTCTTTAAATTTATATCAATTAGCCTTTTCAAACTCCTAATGAGTTGTAGACCTGGAGGAAATCGATAAACTTGAAAAGGATAGATGATCATTACCGACTTTAGAGAAATTAACAAGTTTGAAAGGCAGGTGGTGAAGGGAGACATACTTTCTGCTGGTCCGGAAAACCAGAAATAAGAAACTTCACGAGGTCAGCGACCGAATTGACGAAAGTGAAGGGGAGAGGGCGGCAAGTGAGACCAGTGGCATCACGTGTGAGAGCGGTGTGCATGGTGGCGCCAAGGAGGAGCCAGGTGAGGGTCCTCACACGCTCCAGACACAACAAAAAGTCGCGTGGCCTAAAGTGCCAGAGTCGTAAAGCTCACATAATTTTTATGGTTTTAACCTGGTCTCGAAACATGCCAGACAAGGCTCCACTGTCGCGTATTTGACACGCGAAAATCACGTAAATAGAGGCATCTGTCTCCATCGTCTCAGTTTTAGTGACCCACTTCCTCAAAGCCCAACAACGAGAACATTTTATTCCTCAGTTCCACGTGATTTCCAAGCTAACAAGATATTTCTTCAATGCCAATAAGACTTTTTGAAGGAAGCATTAACATTGGGGTAGACAAAAAAGGATTCTCGTTCACTACTGAATAAAAAAACACAGAGAATTCAACAGGAAGCTATGATTGGCTATTTAATGTAAATGGAGAAGGCTGCATCCAATTCATCTGACAAGATTAAGCTGTTTGAAGTAAAACCTCATCTGCATTTGGTGTACTTTGAACAAAGGCAAACAGGAATGTTCGAACTTTCCGCAGGCAAAAGTGGAAGTGATCATAACTGTCGTTATTTGTTACGACATAAAGTGATAAGCGCGTAGGTGGATGAACAACATCAAAGAGTCAAGTACTATTTCTTGACATGCGCAAGATGTTCTTAAACAGCAAAATATTCAGACAGTTTATTGGATCATTAATAAGTCGGAACATCCAACGCATAGAAAGTAACTGATACAAACATTTCAACTTCCCACAGCTACTGTAGACAGGGCGTCACAATGAAAGAGAGCTTGATTCCTTGCTTAGACTTTAGAGGAATGACTCCGGTTCTGTAGATATTTGCTTTTGTTACATATATCTTAAGTATTTTTGGACAAATCTTTTGCCCCACTATTTAACTTCCATATGGTAGTTTGTGATTGCTAGTGTAATATTTCAGTTGACTTTTAAGGGGCACTTAAGTCTCCTCTTCTGCATTTTCTCCGAACGACATGGCCTCTGGGCCATGCCAGTAGTCCGCCAGCCCTTCGGCCATGCATTTTTCGCCCCATAACTATGTCTTCTCTCATCTTTAGGGATGACTCAGGGTGCTACAGCCGGGATTTGGGAGGTCAAAATAAATTTTTGTAAAGCAGCTTTTTTTGAACTTTTGTAGGCTAATGTAAGCAAAGTCTTCAAAGGTTTTATATGGATTAAGAGGATAGGAATAGGCACACACCTGAGACACTAGGGCTAACGCAAAAGCATGAAATAATTAGGCAAATAGGATAAGACTTGAGGTCACGCCATCATTGGAGAACAGATCTGAAATGTTTATTGGCAAACGAGAATCCACTTAAAAATTTCAAAAACCGAAGTGCAAGACCCTACCCCTGCTGCATGAAAGTAGGAATAGATTTGAGCCACGGTAGATATTGTAGAATTGGTGCATCCAGTCTCGTAGTATGGGACAAGGTTGGCACCAGCGCAAAATGTCCAATTGACATGATGGACTGCTGGCCTATTCCACCAGGTGTTGCTAGCACTGAAGCAATACTGGGGCTTCGACTCGTAAGGTTCGGAACTGCCAACGAAATATGACCTCCGCCACTACCTCCGCCCCCAACGCCACCAGTTGCACCACTAGATGTAGAGACTTTCGGTCCCGAGTAGACGGATCCTCCATCACTCCCTGCAACATCACCTCCACCAGAATTGAGCGAAGTGGAGTTGCGACCAAATTGACGTCCTCCGCTAATGCTTCCGCCTCCGTTAAATTGACCGACGCTACGAAAGCTTCCACCAGCGGAGAGGGAACCGGAGAGTTTTGGAGCTGAAGGTTGGGACTGCTGACACTGCTGTTGTTGTTGCTGCAGCTGTTGAGCTGCGGAAGCAGCTGAAGAAGTGGCCTGCTTCCCGCTAGTACTACTGATGACACCTCCGCGCCTCACGGGTGCGTCCAAAATTCCGGAGCTCGAATCCTCAGCAAGAAGACCCGAAGAGAGCATGTGGAGGACGTCCTCGTCTTTGACATTGGAATGACGTGAAAGTTCAAGGGCCACGTACTGCGCAAGACCGGACTTGAGGTGAGCTCCGATAGTGTCCTCGTGCAAGGAGGGCAAGTTGGCTGCGGCTGCAGGTGTACAGCTGCTTGAATTGGCAAAACCCGAATTTTGTATTCCACTACTGGAGAGACCCATGGATGACGTCCATTGGCTGCATATTCCCGCACCACTATTTCCATCATTGGGATTTACAGATTGCAATGGTTGGGCAGCCGTCTTTTGAGCCTGTTTCACCTGTTTCAAATTTGTTGTTCTGATTAAAAAAAGTGTTTTAGAGCAGTATTGCAGATATGAGTGCCAGCTGAGGGAAAAATTCCCCTTGTTGTCTCTATCCTGAGAGGTTTAAGGGCACTTGGCCTTCAAGTTCACGCAAACCATTTCAGCCTGTTCCTCCAAATACTCAAAATAAGCACAGGCAGGTGCAACATTAGTACTTCTTTCAAAAGATTTCCCTACATATTTGGTGACCATTGCCAAGATAGTTTCTGAAATAGCTTCATCGCTAAAGAAAATTTGAGCTAGAGAGTATAAACTTAAGAAGGAAAATTAATGGCTGAATATTCTATCAAATGTCGGTCAGAGGGTAATTCGATGGGTGGGGTAACTCATTTGTGCATTATTTTTTGCTATACAAAACATTCCCCTCATTTAGCACAATGTCATCAGTAAGCCAGTCAGCATTAAAAAGCTGTAACACGCAGCCCCATTCCATTCCGAAACCATTTACTTAAAGTCCTATGAAAACAACTTCCTATGCCGCTTTTATTTACCATGTGAAAACAATTTTTTCGGATGTTTTGATGAAAGTTTTCCTCATAATTTATTCGTCAATAAAACTAAGAGCTTTGGATTCATGCAAATCACACAAATTCATTTTGATGAGGATAATTTAAGAACGCTCAGATAGACTTGGGTTGTACCCTCAGTTTCCATGGATTTTCCGGTAACTACTTACTTAAAGTTATCTTGTCATATTCATAACCTCGAAAAGGAAAACACGACTATATCGGGAAAAAAGTAGTAAACAAGGTAACATATTCATTACTTTACGAATCATGTGAACATCGGAAAGGATGTTCAAGCAATCGGCGATATGGGGCCTCATTAATTCGGCCGCTCCAGTCGAAAAGAGGTGGAATGTTTGCGGATTGAAGATGTCTGTCAGACTGGGTGAAATCTGATTGGGCTCCAACGTTCCACCCGCGTCCATTATTACAAGCTGAATTGGAAAAAAAGGTTAGTGGTAATGTGCAATGATGTCTTTCGTATCTTTCCTCTCCTCTAAGAATACTACATTTTGTGTTTTGAACAAGTGGAAGGTTACCCAAGCGAATCACTCGAAATTACGAATGTTGCTTCTACAGGAACTTGACCTTACTATTTCTTGACATTAGGTGACACTGTTAATAGATTGGGGATTCTTACCCTTCATTTCAAGATAACTCCAGCAGTTTAAAATTCAACATGTTACCTGAAGAGTTTTGAGCAAATTTTCGTCGGGAAGATAAATGCGGAACTTCAGTGCATTCATGAGTGACTCCACTACGATTTTGGTCAACTGAGATTTGGCCCTCTCCTTCAAGGAAGCATAAGAAAGAAGGAATACGAAAATGTATTTCACATAAATGGATTTGAGACTCTATAATTCTTCAAAGTACCACGACTGAGATTAGTTTTTGTGAAATTCTTAGCATAATATACAAGTTATGGGTGTATGGTAGATGAGCAAGTGATAATGCATTCGTATTTAAATGAATGTTTTAAACTCTTCTCATAGTTTTTGAACAAATAAAGAAGTGCAGTAATTAAGACAAGCGCCATAATGATAACAAATAAGGAAGTAGTCATTTTCTTTTACGCCATCAAAATTTGCATCTTTAAGAGAAAAAGTAATAGGAATTTCCACTTAAAAGTGGATGTTGTATTGTGTGCTGGGGAGACGGAATATGAACAGCGTAGTGTGCTCGAGGCTACAAGTCCAAGGCTAGACGCCTCAAGCGAGCAGTAAAAAATAAGCGATTAGTTTTCCCTTGTGGGTGCGCTTGGAGGCGGTGTTAGATGGGAACAGTAAGAGTGCTATAAATAAGGTACCATGCATCGAAACGTGATCGAAATCAGGTGAGTCCGAATTTGGGCTATAATTAAAAGGTAACACGTCGTACCTTAAAAGTTCTGTTACAGAGAGAGCAGATTTCAATGAGGAGCGAGGAGTCCACTTGACATTGTTCGATCACCAATCGAAGGATCGCAGCATAGGCGTCTGTCACACCTTGCTAAAAATTCAAATATGAGTAAAACAAATGCGATTTCCTATTAAAACATTCCCCATACAAGTCAGCATGTATCCGACCATTCACAATGACCACATAAAATAGGCTTGTCATTAACTAAATCCATGATTGCCTAATTCAGCACGGCAAAATCTCTCAAGGGAAATTCTAGAAAAGAGTATGATAGTTAACACAAGTGTACTACCTGTTCCTGCCTATTTTCCTTTAATTACTTTGAAAAGGAATCTAATCTCAATTGATACATAAATGCCTCAAAAGAGATTCGTAATAACTGACGTGTAGCGGCGGAATAATGACAAAGTGCAACTAATTTAGGTCTTTAGAGTATCGAATTTCTCTTCAAGTAGCATTTTTAAAAGTTCCAAAACAAAACAGTATTTTTTAACAAGCAGCCACATGGCAGTGCTTTGATGACATCGTTTTCAGTAAGTAGAGGGGTTAAAAACAGGGTGCATGATAAGTCGAATAAATTTTGTGCTCGTAGTAGAACATATCCACCATGCTGTCAAGAGAGCTATGCTCTCGCGAAACAAGAGAATTCTCTTTGAAAAAGATAAATATTCCAACTTAATTATTAAAGAACATCCGCGCAGAGTATTTGGTTCAGCCTTAAGTGGGGCTGGAGATCGCCAAAGAATGGGCTAATCCAAAAGCGTTCATTTTAAGGGTAGATTGTTGGTTAGTTGATAAACCCGCGATTTTTATAAAGGGACTACTTGGCATCCCCGTTATTGTGCCTTCGCCGGGTGGGCTGGCTTTCTCCGTGTCGAGTATATACATTCTTATCAAGTGTTATGCCTTCTCTGGGCTTGAAGGAAATCTCGTAAGCTGCATAAGGAACCCATGGAACAACCTTAATAGTGGAACTAGTTGGTGCACGGAGGATGCAGATCATGGAACGAAGAGTTGCAGCAAGATTAGTCGGGAGGGGTCGGATTTGTGAGAGCTTCCGGAAGAACGTCTCAAACAGCGGCATTAATTCGGCCCATCCAGAGGAAATGAAATTATTCCACTTTTGCTCGTCCGTTAACCGCGGCAAATGCTCCAAATACGTAGCCATATTTTCGAGAATCGTGTTGAGCGTCTCGATGGGAAGAGATTTGCGCTTGTTAAAACTGTCCAGAGCGGAGATAAGAGGGTAGAAGAGAGACATATGGTCCTCAAAGTTCACCAACACGATAATGACCGCACGGAAGAGGATTGGATCTGAAGGCACAATAGGGCATTTTACATGCAACTAATTGGACAGAGAGGTCTTCACTCATGTTTAGAAATTGATCGATCGGCAGCTGACAAATTCTGACAATGGAAGCAGAAGAAGTTGGTTGAAGATTTCTATCCTCATATGCGCCGAATATGAAGCTACTGGAGTCGAAAGTAAATGACTATTTAGGCCATCTTTGGAATTAACCCAACCTCACGTGGCGAAAGGCTAAAGCATGAAACCCATTTCATGAGAGATAATGCACGGAGTGAATGCAACTCAAATTCTTCCAAAAGTGGTACAAAGAATCGGACACTGGACGGGCCTCTGGGAGGCAAAAAGCAGAAGCAAAATGAATTTTTTGCCGATCTGCCGAGTGCCCAATAGCAGAAGTGGTTAAAACTTAGCTTACTTGGGTGGAAGCACTAAAAAGGGTGATTTAAAATGGGGATGAGAACACTATTACCTAAGGCCTGAAAAAACTTCAGCTATAAAATCACGACCTCGATTCAATAAAGCACAATGCAAACATAATCAAGCGTTCATAAATCTTTCACTAAGGAAAACAATTCCCAAAACAAATTCATGCGTAGTTACGCTGCTTGAGGGCCAAAAGTAATGCGGACATGCACATGTCTTAATGCTGACAAAGGCAAGACATGAATAGGTTTAATGCAGAGGAATTGGGTTGCGTGGTAGACATAACTCAAAGATCTATTTTCATGCAGATAGAAATGGAGGAGGCGATTTTGATCAAACACCATACCTAACTGAAGTCTACGCAATTTAGGTTAGTGCATACATTCCTTGAACGTAGGTAGGTCTTTAACCCCACAATGTCCGCATTAGAAAACCAGTTAGGTGAATTACTTAGCATTAGGAACTCCCTTCCCCTCAGTAGATGAAATGACTCCTCGGTAAAGCGTAAAAGCCAGGACATTCAACTAGAGCGCAGTCCAATCCCAACTCCTTGCATGCACTAAATCAAGATTTGGCGACTATCCGAAGTCGACTGGCGCATTCATTCCGTATATGGATATTTATGGCCCAACTTTAGATTCGACCTATGTACCAAGATTGTTTGATAGTAAATCATGAGAGAGTCAAAAAACTTATCTAAGAAATGTCAAGGCTGCTGAAAGCTAAACATTATTGGACGATAAACGCGAAAAATATCACCAAAGCGGGAACAATCCACCTGCTTACAAAGGAAGAAATCATATTTCAAGTGGTTTTCAGCATCAAACAAGGGGACAGAGGGAATGATCTTTTGCCAGTGTAAAAAAACACTACTGTCAGCGCAATGTTGACAAATATTTTGACTTTGTATAGTAAGCACAAATTTTTCACAAAGCAAAAGGCGCTAAATTAACGAGATCTTTGGTAGCCAACCTATTATTCAGAAACCAACCATTAACCATGAAATTAGAAAGATAAAACCATTCCTGTGCCCTAAGGGGTGACCGTCCACCCGCATTAAGACATGAAAGTTGCCCTTTGTCATTCTACGTGTTCTGATGGGGTACAGGTATGGATTACGCCATCTTCCACTGTGGACCTTTACAAGAGCTGCCATAAGGTGACTCAAAATTCCAAAAAATGCATTACTTCGCACTGTTACAGATGTTAAGATCGAAGTGAGTAGTGACAGATTCCTGAAAAGTGCTTACGGCCATTTCACTAGCCATATCACGGCAGTGGCAATTGAAGCTGATGGTGGTTTTATTGAATGGACTTTAACTTTGTTTATGAGCTAAACTGCCTCCCAAAATCCAATAATCCTCCCTTCGTAAAAGTCACATTTAGTGCATAAGGAATCGAAAAAAGCTGCTGAATTAAACACATCTCATGGGTTGAGGCGACTGTGTAAGCTACTCCCACTGCGATTTAACTGCGGTGGGAAAGGAGTCTAGTGAAAAAGCATTAGCATTGTTTAATGGAAAAGCTTTTAGAGAAGCCAGCCTGCACTAGAGACAGACAGTTCATTCCGTACATTTGGCAAAAAAGCATCACACTAACCGACTACTATCTACGCGTGGAACCCACCTGGTATAGGTGTTTGGAAGAGTTGGGTAAAAAGTCCGTTAGGCGCCAAATTGTACATTGTGCATCGCAGGAACTGTCGAGCTATGCTGGCAACGTTGCCTGACACGATCACGTTTGGCCTGAAAGCGAAGAACAAAAAAGAATCTGTATCATTAAGGCATATTTTGCACTAGTGAGGCATGCAATTAGTTTAGTTCTTTTCATAGGTTCCTAGTACTTTGTGAAATAAACCGGTTCATTCAATTAAATATCTTTTCTACCGAAAATTTGATTTTAAGGTCTTGGCCACAAAGTTATCAAAAGACTATTCTTCTCGTTGACTACATACTCTCATGTCACTAATTTTAGGGTTTATTTTTTAACGAATCTTCTTTATAGAAGAATCAGCTTGCATTTAGTGAGACAAAGGGAATCTCCCTAGCATTTCCTGATCACACATGACAGCTGTCACATGACTGAAAAAAAGTTTGGTTGGAATTACCGTCTAGTGATAGAACGGAGGTGAACATGTCTGGTCTAACAAATGCCCCCAAAGTTGCTCCCCAAATGCTACCCAGTTAATTGAAAATCCAGAGTCATCTGTCGGTTTAGCTAAAATCACTACTTGGAGTTTACACCAGTCTTAGAATAACTTTGAAATAGGCAAATCACGATCACTTTACTCCTACCTTTCTTCAATTCCTAAAAACTTCATGAACCACGTCAATTTTAACTTAATGCCATAAATAATCTCGAAGTGACAACCTTTGGCCGAAAAGGTTAATGGAATTAATAGCAAGGAAATGGAAACATTTACTGGGCGTAAAGTCAAATACCCATGAGGGGAAAATGCATTGATGCCACAAATCAGGCCCAGTCAGGAGAAATTCCTTATGTATAACGCGAAGAAAAGTGGGATAAATGCAATGCATTGACAGATATTGCATTAATCCGAAAGATTGCACATCGGCAGAAGCTTGAATAAATTATTCGCGAAATGATATCGGCATATCAGCCCATCTCAAGAGAGAAGACCGTTATTTAGTAATGCATATACCGTATTTTTAGTTACCAAAAAGTGCAACAAAAACTTACAAGGCCCTCTGCCAAGTGTAGAGTGTAGTTGTGGCAATTCTAGCAGCTACCATAAGCATATCAATGAGGAATGGAGCGGCTAGTCCGGGCTCTCTGTGCACGAAAGTGGCTAGACAGATAAGTCCCAGCCCAATGGTAGTCTCGTCGTGCGTCTCCAGCACTGTCTGGCACCAGGGACACCGCTCGGTGCTGAGCATAGCCGTGGCAAGCATAGAAGCCATAGTGGATGTCATTTCTCCACCGATACCACTGCCACTACCACCTCCGCTGATGCCTCCGCCGTAGGCCGAACGCGTGCGGAGGGAAGATACGCGACGCGAAGCCCCAACTCCTCCTGCTGCTCTCGGAGTTCGGTGTGATCCAGCGGAATCCTCAAAGGAGAAGGCGGTCTGTGCTCGCAACCCGCTGCTTCCATTTTCATCATCCACCTCGAGGGAGCGGTTTAGTGGTGGACGCTCGCGAGGTTGGGTTACGGTGAGCTTGTTAGCGTCCCGATGGAGGATTGGCGATGAGATGGACACGTCTGCCCGTGGCTCCGCTAATGTGGGTGTTTTTCTAGACAAAAAGGAACAGCACTTTAACTAAATTATTTTTGAATTAAAAGTCAAAAGCAAATAAAATGGACTCACACTGATAATTTCCTCCAGTCAAAAGTTGCACTAATACGTGACTAAAAGGTTCCCTAAAGTGTAAACTCTACCTCCACTGGCCTCTAGAATGATGACATTTGTTCATGTTAAGAATACAGAGGTTCACGAACATAGCATCAAATTAGAATTAAAAAGACTTCGGTTAAGTTAGTTTGGTTTGTTTAAGGGTCGCATTCTGAGCTGCCAGCTTATGATTCCATCTATTTTACATAAGCTTTGTTAACAAACTTGAAAAGTTAAATCAAATATTAGGATGTTTTTTTTTCTTTCAAACACGAGGTCTTACGCAGCGCGCAGTCGAGCCGTCAAAGGTTCGCTAGAGTCAGGGGATTTTGTACCTACAACAGGAAAAACACCTTCACGATGCAGGCGGATGCGTTCCTTTAATTAATTAAAACAGGATGTGCTATTACGTGGAAAGTGAAAGATCACACTGTAAAAGCGTGAAATTTAGACTTCACTGCAGCAGTTTTATGCAGTCAAGGCAGGTGATCCCATCTCACCATCAATTTGCTGCCCTCTTTACGGCAACACACTGATGGAATCCAGTAAGAGCTAGCGTTTGAGAGTAAGCGCCGAATGTTGTTGAAAGGAAGGAAATATTGAAAGGATTCAACTTGTAGGAACTTCAGATGCCTGCTATTTATTATTCATTTAAAAGTAATTCCTCGTAGAACATGCTTTGCACAAATGCTGATCAAATGAGCTATTTTAGCGCCTTCTTTTCAAGTCTCACCAGTGCCATTGAGTAACCCTCTTGAGAGCTTAGAGGCTCTCAAACGCAACTATATCAGCGTCACATGTCACTACAAAGTTTGAAAAGCCACGCATTCTGGCTCAATTAGACTAAATTTAGCTAAGAAATTCTCAGGCACGAAATACGAATGAAGAGCGAAAAAAAGATTACCCAGGGCTTCTAGTTTTCCTGACATCTCACGAGTTTCTCCTTGCCCTTTCTTGTCAGATCCAGCATCTGAGACCGTTGGCTGAAATTTGCAATCGCTTAATGGATTGGACGCAATAATTTAATGAAAATAACAAGAAGGGGTAAAAAAAGTCGAAATAAATTCAATTTGCTGTATAACTAATGCACATAGCCTGAGTCTAAGAGGCTTGACCAAGTTAAAACGTCACAAAGTTAATGCAATTTCTTCCGATCACTTGTGTTGGAATTCTCTCAGATGGAAAAGCAAAGTAAACAATTATTCCTTAAAGATCGGCATTTTTGAGCCGCCTTGGTAATCTTTGTTTTTTTAACTCTACTCAAAACGAATGATAAGTATTAGTTTCAAGTAAGCATAAATAATTTTAAGGCATCTTCGCTTGGGCTCATTCTAACACTAGAGGTACCACCACACTCGCCAAAAGTTGAGTGTGCTCCTACCAGCAAGCAAAATGATGGGCCAAGGGTGGAAAATTATCAGCCTTGCATAATAAAATAAATAGGATGAGCGCTATTTCTCTCTAACGTTCAATTAGCTAGAAAGCATTCGCCTAAAACTCATGAATTTTAGTGATATTTCTACTTCGATGGCAAAGGCGAAGATAACCGGAAATAAGGGTCTGTATGGTACCGCACTGGCACCTCGTAGTAATTAACAACGAAACCCGTGAAATGTATTTGATTAACGCTAACCTATCCTTCTATCTGATGGCGCACTGCAAAAAAGGTTTGACTGATGACTAACAAGTTACAATTAACAAGAAAACTCGGATTTCAGTTGAGTCTAAATCTCAGAGGCGGAAGGCACGCTAACCCACGCAGACCACAAATGCTGCATTTTCATGGCCCTACGAAACTGCCACCACCCGCATAATAAAGTTTATTTTGTTGCCCATAATACGACTACAGCCAACTGTAAAGCGTGTTTATTCAAGACCAAGCACCATAGCGGTGTGATTGCTGACACGGCAGAGTTGAAAGACTTTAACTGTTACAATCGGTATTTTTCACGCAGTCTGTATCGCAGACACATATATAGGCACAGGTATCTTAAGATTGGGCCAAAAGTGATGTGCACATGCACGTCGCTTATTACAGACACAGGCAAAAATGGATAAGTTTAATACAGGAGGACTAAGTTGTTTGGTAGACATAATTCAAAGATCTATTAGTTACTAACCCTCAATAACCTTTGCTTAAGGCAATCCGAAAAACTTCTGTAATGCACGTAGGTAGAAATGGAGGAGGCGGTTTCGATTGGGCACCATACCGAACTGAGGTCTATATAACTTATGATAGTGTATGCATTCCTTGGACATAAGTGGGTCTTACTTAAACTACTCAATGTCCGCATTAGAAAAAAAACTTAGGTGAGTTAATTAGCATTAGGAATTCCCTTCCCCTCAGTAAGTGAAATAACTCCTCGGTAAAGCGTAAAGGGAAGAACATTCCACTAGAGTGCAGTCCAACCCAAATTTCTTGCATGTGTCGCAAACACACCTGTAGGTACAGGTACCTTAAATTTGGGCATTCAATCACCACAGAGGCAGTCACTTAAAAAGGAGAGATTCCTAGCAAAAAAGCATATTAGTTCCAATTTCCTCCCTTTACCTGCAGATAGGGGGCATGACTTTGTGCATGCGCATCAATGCGCTCTAAGACTGCATGGTGTTCGAAGGAAACTCTTGTCTAGAGACAGACACATTTTGGCTTTTTTCAAACGCACCACCACTATCCGTGCTCCTGTAACGATTTACAGCGTTAGCATGCTATGGGAAATGTGGCTAAAGTATGTGGCACATATATTAACAATCCCGCTCCAATTTTCAAGCAGAGCAGTAATTTATCTCAGTAATGAAAGTGGTTTAATGCTTGTCTGAGTGAGATCCAATGATTGTTATGTGGGATTAATAGGTCTCAACAAAAATGGCTCATCTGACATAAATATTTATTTAGCTCCATGCGGTACACTTTAATGAACTTTTGTCGCTGATCTGATGAACGCCGTTTGACCATTTGTAGGCGGTAGTTGCGAATTAAAAAGAAACAGGTAAACAATGTAGCATCTTGACTTCTGTTAATGTTTATACAAGGAGTTTCGGTACCCTCTCTTCCGAAATACTGCCTCAAATAACCGGCTCTAATCGTGTGGCTTGCTACTTTGAGTGCTGAGCAGCTTTAATATTGTTCGAGTTTATTATAACACGTAAAATGAAAACCCGCTCCAGCTAGCTCGACTAAAAGCCCACAAAAAATGGAGCACTCTCGTAAAGACCCATTCAAACAGTTTTTTAGAATGGAGCCAAACTGAGAGATTTGTTGTATTAAAGAAACACCATGCACATACTGGTGAGATAGCTCTTTCCTCCAGCGAAACAGCACCCGGTTTGGAGGGTTTATATCCAGTGGAAGACAGCGTAAGACTGAGTGGTACCTCAAGTGCCTCCTTCGTCTCAGTGGAGTCCTTATGCAGCGACATCTGCTGCGGCTCATCCCGACTGTCCTGATGACTGCGGCTCACCTTCTTCATAATTGGTGAGGCAAAACGAAGTCCACCCGCTGACTCGGGATCACGATCCTTTCCAAGCTAAGAAAATAAGCAAACGCATTTCCGCAGTAAAAAAAACGAGTTTAATCGAAGGTCACGAAAAAACTATGGTATGCACTTCTGATGTAACATATCGGCACCTTTTATTTCAGGTTCCAGGGTAGGGCAATAGTTTGAAGCTATCAAATCTTCATTATTTCTGGCTCATTATCATAAGTGGGCAACAAAGGATATTTGTGTTTAAAGAAGTATTTCTGGCCAACTTACCATAAAGGAAACATGTGTCGGCAATTCCCATTACTGTTTGGAAAGTAAAATGTGGTTGCAAACTGTTTCGAATGGCTTATAATGTACCCTTAGAAATGTTATGTAAATAACACAGGTGCAGACAAAGTCCACCTCGCCTTTGGTGAGTAAGTAGCCAAAGGAATTTGTTAGGCGCATTAAACGAAATAAAAATCTATTTTGAAGGCAAAGAAGCATTATGCAGATGTACCGTTTTCAAGCATGGGAAACTATGATCGGAATTTGAAACGCTGCACTAATTCGGTGACGAGATAGTGGCCAAGTGACAGGCCATTAGTACATGGTTTTGGTGCACATTAGTGAAAACCTAAAATTCCTTCGTAATGTTGAAAAAAAGTGGGGAAAATAAGACAGAAGGCACGCTTTTTGCCTGGAATAAAAAATGCTAATTAGATTATTGTAAAAAAGTGTTGGATTTCATGCACAAGATTTTCCAATCGCAAAAATTGAATTTGCTGAATTTTACAGGTTTTGAGGTTAGAAAATAAATGTAAATAATTTGCATTGAAGCAAAAAATAGTTTTACTATCCGCAAAAACTTTTTGCCCCTGAACTAGGGTCTCATCCACTGTGGCATCAACGCAGTAAATAAAAATTTTGATCAACTTTAGATAAAGAGATTATTCCGCACCATTCATCCCGACCGCTGATGTCTAACTGTGCTAGATGTTCCGTTTCAAAGCAAACATTTCAGTCCCTCTACAAGTTTTGCGTGTTCTCAATTTGCATGCCTTTCAACAAGTGAGGAATTAAGTATTGAATCCTATTTTAAAGCGATCAAAACCTTTGTGTAATGTGGAAAGCCTCGCTTTTCCGCTAAAAGGCCAGTTCCAGAGGGGATAGGAGGCGAAAGGTCGGCGGGATCCGGTGCGTCCTTGTCGGTGGAAACATGAGAAGCGTGCTCCGAAAGAGTATCCTGAGAGATAGTGATTCCTGGCATCACTATGACCTCATCATCATCCTCTTGTATTGGTGCCTCAACCTCTCTGGTTGACTTAACCTCGGAGCTTATGTTGCTGGCTTCTATAAAACAGGAAGGGCTGGCTTAGGAGTTTAAGTTGCATTTAGGTAAGGCCGCTAGTATCTAGCATGCCCCAGAACAAAACAAATCAGATGACATCTTTGCATGTGATACACAAAGATTCGAAATACACATAAAAAGCGTGACTAAATTGAATTGATGTTAGTATTACTCAAGCAGGCAGGGAGGTACCTATAAAGGAACAGAGTGGATGCCCGCTTATTTTAATGTTGTTTCGAATTAAATCCAAACGCTGTAAATCTATGCAACTTTTAATCGGAAGTGATTGCATTGCAACTCCACCTTTGTTGTAACCCTGCTCATTACGCATGCAAATGTTTGTTCAGTAATAAAATACATGTGCTCACAAGAGTGATTACTGGAATGTGTACAAATGTCTTGATAAAGAAAGCACTTCTGGCGCAAAAGCAGAAAATGTAGGGTTTCCTTTGTCTGGATGGTCACTCTTGCTCTTACACAGAAACAAAATTTAGCCTCTTACATGAACGATTTTTGGCCTTAGAATCAAGGGGAAATGAAAACTTGGAGTGAATGTAGGATTTATTCTTGAAATCTAGACCTAGAAGTTAATTGCGTATACAGGTGCATTTTGTTACGTTCCGAGGAAGTAAGTACAAAGCAGTTACAGAAAGGTTTGTGGGAAAATTCTCTACAATACACTTATCCAGCCATAAATAACACAGGATTAAATCAGTAACGCATGTTAATTGTGTCAACATGGGTTTGACATAAAATGTTGTACTATAGAGGGACATTCACATGGGGAGAAAGAGACGCCTTAAGATGTAGAAGTCTCCAGCTAACCTTGGGGTGATGAAAAATTTGAAGCAAAATTTGCTATGGAAATCAGGATTTCTGTATCATGCCTTTTGGGTGAAATTTGACACCAATTTTAACAGGTGAAAACAACTTTACAGCAACACCGATAAAAGATTTTTCTAAAAAAATTTACTTCCCTGAATTGCTAAGGATGAAGGCTCATCATGATGTGACTTTCAAAAGGGGTTGGACAGATCCAAGCAAATCTTCTTTACATGCTCTTAAAAATCCCTTTGTAATTTAGTAATAACATGCAGAAACCAGAGACAAAGAGGTCTGATATGCTCTATAGGGACATGCGGGTAGATAATGATGACAATGCGAGTACATAAGTGGACCTTCTAAAGGAGACCGTAGCGAGATTAATTCATGCAACATTTGTAGGCATAAATTGTTAACTAGTATTTCTATGCCCATGCATCACACGTTTATGGATGATGGTTACCTTTGGTGAGGGTGTCTGGAGAAATGTTGAGGAAGGAGGTAAAATTTATAGCTCCAAGCAGATTACTGTTGGTTGTGAAACACAATGTCTTCAAAACAACTCGGTCGACCTCAAACTAAACGAAAAAATCTGACCACTGATATGACGCAAAAAGCGCTTCAAGGGGAGGAAGTCTGTTGTGGGACTACCGAGATGCATCATTTATTTGCACCAATCAACTTCAAATTCTATTTGCTGACTACAAATGGATTAGATCGGTATTGAACAGGCTTAAATAGGTTAAACCATTAGACTACTAGCTTCTCTGCACAATAATACTCAAGCTAACTCTATACGCCAACCACATATTATAAAGCATCCAGAATTAACTCTTAGGCAATTTAAAACAACAGTTATATAAAATTACACGTAAACATCATGTTCACGCTTACCTCTCAGCCGTGGAAGGTACATAGATGGTGAGTCGAAAACATCGTCCTCATTTCTTCCCTTGCAGATATGCACCTGCGTCTCCAGAGTGTTGAGCACAATACGGATGAGGTACTCAATAATGCCTCGAGTACCCCACTGAAAGGTGGAGGAGGTGTTGATAAAGCAGCTGCTGCTGGTGTTACCTGCAGTAGCACCGGAAACAGCAGCACCAGAGGCGGCGGTGGACATACCCGTTCCAGTGCAAAAAGAGGTGTTGTGACCTGGACTAAATCCCGAAGGACGAGCGCCTCCCACGCTACAAATCGTATCACCAGCATTGAACTGTGATCCCATGAAATCGATTCCACCAGGGCCACAATTCAAGGCGTCCACACTGGTCTTGTAACTACCGCCTCCAGAGGAACTGGATGAGGGATTAATGGTCCCCGATGGTGAGTTGTACTCGTACTGTCAGTGAGGAAGAGAAAGCCACCCACTAAGCTGCAACTTCTGGCGACAGCTGGAAGGTCCTGCCATCATTCAAATATTGTCTACCCATCGCTTGTGCATAAAGCTGAGTTTGCGATATAGGAAGGGGGAGAAATTGTAGAAATCTTATCCAAAAGTCACCCTTTTGCAATAAAAAGTTAACAGTCAAAAAATCAAGCCTTACTAGCCGGCGTTTTCGATAAATCTACGGTCTAAAGTGCACTCATTTTCAAAGGTAGAGAACTTTAATGCCCTAACCAATTAAAATTTTTAGCATGTTCAAAGGAGAAAACATACTTAATGATGCTATCAACAGTTATGTCCGTTTGACGGATATGACTTTATAAAAACCACTTTTTATTGTTTCGGCAGGGCAGTGCATGCTATCACAATAGGTAATTAGTTGGACTTTACCATTTTCCGTGTATCAGTCTCTCCAACCAAATGTAATGGAATCAATACGTTGCTGAAGCTTTTGTATGAAAATGGCTTTTTCCTTGTACGATAAAATCATCAAATTAATAGCCAATTGGTTTGGCCATGCAAAAAATAGTTTGAAAAATACCAAAAACATTGAATCCAAGGTATCTTTTCAACTTCAAAAAACACCCATTTATTATATCCATGTCTCCGAAATGTTTACCAAGTTAAGGGTGAATTATTTCTTTTTGCAAACTATTAAAAATGTCCCGTAGGGTAATTTCCGACTTCCCTAGCCATCATCAACATCAAAAGTTTTGGTCCTTTGGCTACATTCTAACAGGCACATCAAATTCATGTCCGAGTTCCCTTTTTCCCAGAAGAAAAGGCAAGTTGAATAGGGTAAACTGATTTGTAGTAAAATAGAATTTGCAAATTATGGAAGGAAAATGTTGATATTTTAAATCTATGAAAATGTCATTTATTAGGACAGGCCGTATGTGAGTGTCCGAGGAGGGGAGTCAGTCAAAATGTAGTTTCATTACCAGATCTGAATGCGTCAGATCTTGCCAAACACATTTTAGTCACATTTCTAGCTATAATAGAGTTATTTCTAGGCCCATTAGAGGTGTTAGGAACAAACTATGCATTGACACTCACCTTGTAGAGAATGATGATAAGCGTATTTAGCCAGTGGTGTCGGACTTGAGGCTCTAACAAGCGAAGCGTGAAATTCGGCGCCTGACAGTCGTTTGCATAGCGCTGTGGTGAGGCACACACCTGCAGAACCATCAATGTCTGGTGCAAAATACAACTACCCATCGGGGGATTTCTGTCCAAGACATCTGCTACGTGTGAGATGAATGCGTGGAAGACTGTCGATGTCCTACAATCACCAGAAGGTCCAAATAGTGAATGCTAGACTTAAGCCAACTAAACGAGAAAGACAAGATGTCTGGATATATTCTGACCTTAGTTTGTAAGGCGGAATGTTAAAGGCCTGGTCGGCATAGCCAAGGAGAAGAGCGAGATGTCGTTGAACCTTCGCAAGAGCCTTCTTGTCCCTGAGCTCATCAGTGGGTGCCCCACGTCGTGATTTGCTACCTTGTCCACCACCTTCCATATCCACAGTAGCCATAAAGCGGAGCAAAAGACGCACCCACTGGTGCAGAGCGCCTCGATCTGAACCCTCCTGATCTAGCTTCAGCTGCAGCGAACAGAGGAATTTGTTTGCACTATCCATTAGCTCGGTTGAGCCTGGTCCGCCTGCAGAGGAAAACCCATATCATATAGGGTTTAAATATGCCCCCCAGCATTCCTGCCTTTCCTGCCGCATCGCATTTAAGACCTCTGCCCACTTATTTGGGGGAACTGGAATATTTTGATATGAAAACCTCTGGTTACGATTTTGCATAACTTGATTTTGCAAATGGAATCAGTGACGACACACAAAGGAGTGGAAGAAATTCCGTGCTTCCGTTTACACACTCATTAGTGGAATATTAGCAAACAATAGCTAAAACCACAATTGAAAATAGAATAATTTTTTTTCTTAGGCACAATAATAGTGGTACTTTAGCTGTTTCTTATCTCAATAATGCTGCCGTCCTTCATAAATGAGAACAATGGTTTGGTTCCATATGACATTTCCCCAAATAAAAAGGTGGTAGGCAGTGCAATAAAAAGACAAATGCGTTTGTTCTCAAAAGTTGCCCTAGAGGGAATGGACTTAAACAATAGTAACGAGATTTCTCGAATAAAAAAGCAACTAGAGTGATTTTGATTGCGAACCCAAGTGGATAAAAGCACAAAAAAGTGAAGCAAGAACATCATTCAGAGGGATCACAAACAAAGTGGGCAACACTTTAGGTAAATGGATTACTTGCAGCAGGTAGCTTCTTTGTGACAAAATGCAATTTAGAGAAAATTCTACCGATATTTTGAAAGCTTGTCAAAACCTGAACGCTATAATTTGATGGAGTTATACTCACCAGGAAAGAAGCCAGTCAGTTTAATTACAGAGGGTCTCGAACGTCGGTTTTCATAGGATGCTTGATTTTGTGGTTCTAGGAGGAAGTAAAAGAATCCTATTTGGTCAATTTTCAGTTAATGAACGCTCAACAAACCTTAAACAAAGACAGGATATAAGATCTAGTCCACGCCTCAAATTGTATGATGGCTAGCGCCTTAAAAGGAGGAAATAATGAATGAAATAATGAAACAGTGAATGTCCAAAGTGGTTTAAATGGTAAATAGTTGGCAAAGTAGTAGATTATCCTACAAGCAAGGACTCTTCTAAGGCACAATGCGTCTAGCTGACCCATTTCGCTGCCCAAACTGCGAAAGATGCTTGCTCTATAACCACAGAGTTTACCATTTTTGCAAAGCGAAAGTGGATAAGATTATAAGAAGCTCCTTTAGAGCCACCCACCTATAGCAAAGTGCGGTCGATTATATTGCCTCATAAAACGGGAAGAGAAGGCAATTCTGGTTGGTCTTTATTATCTCAGATGATGTCTAAGAGAAGGACAACAAACTTCAACTCACCTACAGATGGAGATGCTCCACCCAAATCGTACTGGTCGGAGCATTTGAAGGCGGTGGTTCGTCGCTGGGGCTTCGCACCCCAAGTCTTGCTCCTCTTGCTACCAACTTTATGGTCGTTAGGCTGACTCGTCACGGAGGGCAGCATACCCGCGCCAAAGGCTGCGAAAACAGCCCGATTAAACTGTTGCTGAAAGGCGTCTCCGCGCTTGTTCATGTTATTGAGATCAGTCACTAAATCGAACATGGAAAATCCTTCACTTTCGCCTGACACCAACCACGTCTTGGTGATATCAGTCGAAAGGCGACTACTACCATTACTAATGTTCACTCCCTTTGAACTCAAAAAAGACTACACAAGCATCATACTTCCCGAATAGGCAATAGCAAACCCTCAGGAATTTGAACTCCTTGTGGAACATGAGAAGTTTTCAGAATTGGACTTGAATTACTTGCGCTACTGATGAACTGCTAGTAGACTTCAGTGTGTAGTCAATTCCACAGACCTGAATCGATGTCGGGATTTGTTTTGCCAGCAATTTGCGCTCCAATCGAGAGAATACCAAATCGGTCAATGAAGAAGCCCCAAGTGAATATCTGTCTATTGGGCAGAGCAAAACTGAGCTGCTGCATGCGTTTCAAGATAATCGTGCGATCGGCCGCTACTGTATCAAAGTGGTATTCCATGCATTGGATGCAACACTAAAACACGAAAAACGGCTTATAAATGGAAATTTGGCATAAGAATCTTGTATTTTATTGCCAATTCATTTTGTGTAGCTGTTGTCATTGGTAATTTTGCTTCAAGTGAGTAGCGAATTAGTATTTATCTACCGTGTCAAACAATTCTTTAGTTACTACTTGAATGGAACAGACAATGGGTAATCAGCTCTTGGCAAAAGTACAGTGACTTACGCTTAACGCATTATCGTCCAGCCCATTTAGGTGATAAGAGCTCCGCTGAGCCACTACCGAGCTGTAGTCATCCAATGAGCCGATGAGACGCGAGAAAAGGTGAGCAATTGAATTTAGTACGAAGGGATGCAGAGGACCCATAGCTCCACCCATCGCTTTACTGAGGACACCTCTGGCATCACTCCCTCCCCACAAAAGATTGCCCCCATAGTTCCCCAAGGCACTGAGTGCAGCCGCGGCATTGGAGTTATGTCCCCTGAATGCACCAACCCGTCGGCCCGCCCGAGCAGCTAGACCACCGCCACCGCCACCTCCAACGCTGCTACTTACAGTGGAAGCGGTGGCTTGACGTCCGACTGACAGACCCTTGGAGGCGGGTCCGTTGTAGAAACCGGATATCACGGCGACATCTAGTTGACGCAGAAGGCAATATATCTTCTCCATGGCGTCAAAACGTACTTTCCAGTCGGGATGGGTACATTCGCGCTCCACGAGACACCAAAAGACACCTGCCATGTCGGGTACGGTGAGAGATTGAAGAAGAAGTGGAACCACCCAACTGGCGAGGTGGGAGTGCTCTGCCGTGAGTAGATCCCATAATCTGAAATATCACAAAATATGCCGCTTAGTTGCACTATAATCTTTTGTCATTCAGTTCGCGTCCCTACGGTACATGATTTGAGCTATAAAGTAGAATGGAGGTAATGTGTAGATAGTGATTACATTGGATTGAAAAATGGGTTGTCAGGGCACTTTGACCTATATATACATTTGTGGGGTCTAAAAATCCCGTTTGGCTCAAAATTAAGTGCTTCATGTATCGTAAAAGCGTTAATTATTACAGATTTTCTACATATGGATACTGAAAGATAAAACGTACGTTGGAATGAGACAGTGCTCCACCATGTATAGCACAAAAGACGCTTGAACACCGAGCGAAGCGATGCTATTAGTGGCAGCAGAACCCGCAGCTCCGCCGACCGTGGCCCCACCCGCTCTTGCCACCCTCGCCGTTGGCACAGAAGCACCAGTCCCTATTGTAGTTGTAGCAACTGCGGCGGCAGCAGCGGCAGCTGCCATCTCCGCCGCCCGTGCTGCCGCATTGAGAATGTTCTGCAATGCGTTCCCAATTCGCACGAGACAGTTTAGACACTCTAGCAAGTGCCTTAATACCACAGGGTCACGCGGAGCACGGCCCTCGAAAGAGGACCATTGCTGAGCTTCGCTCCCCGCCTTGCTCTCCCCCTCAATCTCAGTTGATGGCTGTGTGCGAATAAAATAGGAGACACCGGCACAGCCAGGCTTGCCCATCAGACAGCGTAGGAGTTGGTATATAAAGCGTAGGGTGGGTGGAAAGCAGAGGAGGTCGGCCTCGGACGGTTCCAAGGAGTCGGGGTCAAGGGCCTCTTGCGCCTGTGACCTGTCGTCCTCAACTAAACCTGAGCGACCTCCTTCGGTGCGTCGCATTGTCTCACTGGCGGCCAGACCAGTGCACCACTTGGGGTAGTCTTAATAACGAAGACTAAAAATCATCACTTTTGATCTACCTTCTAAAATACTTGGGAGTCCAATAAAGACCAAAAGTAAGATCAAGCGTAAAAGATTTTCTTGTTCAGAAATCGGTAACTGTTTAAAATTCGAATATTTTAGAAATGGCGTGATTAGTTAGCCAATTAACCCCTGTCGTAGGCATTTCTCAAATGTGAGCTAAGGTAACCCGTGATTTACCCGAGGTGGCGGCACAAATAAGGCGAATTTTTGCTAAGCAGATCAACAGAAACACTGGTTGTTTTATGTATTTTAAGCGAGCATGGACATGCATCAAAATAAGAACATTCTTGTCCACAGGCCGCCAAAATAAAATTTTCCACCTGGAACGAACGTGGAGACACTAAAATGGTCAATCATTTTATCATATGGTCGTGTTTTTTACTCGTAAGCGATGGTTGATTGAATTCGCCAACATTTAATAAACCCGTGGTGTAAATGGAAACTGAGTGAGGGACGGAAAAACGGTGTTCGGTCAACCAGCTAAAGGTGTTCGTGCTGGCCGCTATGACCCAAAGTTGAAAAATGTCACGATAAGGTTAACGTAGACATTAATGCTGAAGACGGGAATGGAAGACATGAAATATCGTATTTTATGGGAAGAGTAAAACAAGATTGGTAGGGCAATACATGAAAGGTGAAAAACATCATTGATAAAGCAATACTGTCCACGCGATAGCTCAACTAAGTTGATTTTCACATGCTCCATACGGAAGCATACCACAGAGGGAAGGAGGGCAATTTTCCAGACATTTGAAATTAGTTGAATTTATGCGACAACGCTCTCGATTTTTACTGTTTTAATAATTTTTGAACCAGTTCAACACCCATAATATCGCTTCTGATTTAATCTCTGGTCAATTACTAAAGACACTTTCAATAGGGTGGAATTTTTTCGCACACAAAATATTAGTTAGTAGCTATTAGTTGGATTATTTCTTCTCACTCAAATCATCACTGTGTCACTGTGAACAGTAACTGAGGCCATCAGAACGTTCAATTTGCCAGTGAAGTGTATCAACTTGCAAGATCTCATTACTTATTTCCTGTAAATGTACTGTGTCAAAATTTACCAATTCTTGATCAAAGTTATTTGCTTTGAGCCTAGCTAAACCAAAAATAGTTTAAATTAGTGCCAAAATCGATTCGTGCTGAAAATTTCCTCCGAAAGGTACCTCCACTGCAAAGATACCACGGTTTGAAGACTAACATTACCCGTGAAACCTTCCTGCAGAAGAGAATCGAATGAGGGCCTAAAGTACATAGCAAATTAAAAAACATAAACACTATAAACTACACTTTCGCATGAATATTTGCTCACACAGAAGTCTAATCTGTTCTGGAACAGCATTACTATTCCATCTGGAATAAGATTCGGCTCTCTGTCCAAAGAGGTGTGTAGAATGCATATTATTCTGTTGTTCCAAACCTGTCTTTATATGTAAGAACGGCTTACTTCATGAGGCAGCCAAGTGCAAAGGGAAGATGTTTACTCACCAGGACGGATAAGAAACGTCCCAATTGCACTGGTAGATAGTTCAAGCCTTGGCAGCGCAGGTGGTGAAGCGGGGGCCAGATGATGGCACAATAGACTAGCCAATTCAAACCACCAACAGACATCCTGACAGTAAGCGCAAAAATCATCCTCCCCCGCTGCCGTAGCTGCTGCGGCCGCCGCTTGTGTGGCCGAGAGCAGAGCCGCCAAATTGCCACTGGCTCCACTGCTTGTCAGTCCCACCGTTCCCACAGTCGGTACGCTTTGCTGGCTGCTCACTGGTGAGGGCGCTGTACAATGTCCCATACACCGGCTCGCAGTCGTCGAGGTCGTTCGAAGCAACTGGGTTCGAAACCTTGCGCTCTCATTGCCATTACTTCTATCAACTCCACTTCGTAGCCCTGTGGGCATCCAGGTGAGATTAAGCATGTCGCTGAGGAGAGAGAGAACCAGTTGTGGTGTCTCTTGTGTAAACCCACCATGACCAAACGGATCGCCGAGTTTTAGCTGGGGATAAATTGAGTAAAGAGATTCAGCCTTTGCAACTTCCCTACCTGGCAAAATGGGACCAAGCTTAAGCTAGTGCTTAAATCCTAGTGTGTTTGTTCATCGAGATGCCTTAGAACGCCTTCAATTCTATCATCCATTACTATACAGCTATAAGCAAAAGCAGATGAATTGAATATGAGCATATGGAACTTGTGCTAATTACCTACATGACTTATGGGAAATCGTTTTGTAACTTAGAGCAGCATATGGTTCATTTGGAAAAGAAATAGTGGTCATGTTCTTCCCATTGGCAGAGTATTATTCCATATAGCAGTTTCTCGTCCTTGAAATCGACATTTGTATTGTTTACTTAAAAGTGTTGCAAAATGATTTTGCTTCAGGTCACGAATAACGTTTTGAGGTTCAAAATATGCGGTGGTTGAGATTTTCTCGTTGGTAACTTTGGATTACCTGCTTAAGAACCAGATTGAGCATTTGTCCCAAGCACCTTGTAGATCGGTAGACTACTCTTTCCTTGTTAGCCCATGTATCAACGCGCATTTTTTGCTTCCGATTAGGCATTGAGGAGCGTCGGGACTGGCGCTTCACGTTGGCAGCGCTCATGCCCCTTGGAGCAGCAGCAGCAGTGGTGGAAGCAGGGCCGTAAGAGTTCTTTGTCACCGTGGAGCGCTTCACTTCCTCTACCAGAACAGACAGTTCTTCATTCACTCCACGACTCACGGAGTCCTTGAGACCTCGCTTCTCACCAAGGAAGAAGCGAATAGCATCGAGCGAGGTGGCAGCTGAAGAGGAGGACTTCTTGTAGCCTCGCTTTTCCGACGAACTCTTCGGGCTGGGCACAAGGAGGCCACTGGAGTCATCGGCGTCTGCGGCACTGGTGGCTACGGCCTCAAAGTCTTCTGTGTCATCGTCTACCTCCTGCGGCACGCTGCGATCGTATATTTCCTCCTCTGGGGCATCTTCTTATAAGTAACAGTAACATAAACTTCACAATATTTCCAAAAGAATGAACAATATTAATTGCCAAAAGCAAGAACATATGTTCAAGACCTTCGCTTCAATGTGGAACCGATGCCACATAATGAGAGTTTGTGATTAAATAGATCTTCATCGGAGAAGGATTCTGCAAAGTGTCGATGAATAATGTAACTACCACTGGGCAAACTATTAATCTAAGGTGCACAAGAGGAGTTATATGATAAGCTAAGCTATTTACCTTCTTCCTTTTCGTCATTTCCCTCACCCTCTTCATCCATTTCGTCCAGGAGGTTAGCGCTTGCTTCATCACCGCTATCGTAGGCCTCATCAGAAGCAAAGCTGTCTGCGTCATCGGAAGCCGCAAAATTTTCGAGATCCCAGTCGTCGCCAAACCACAAAGACTGCCTCTCCGAGGTGTGGCGCTCTTCCAGGCACATCGTTTCACCGAGCACACCGACCTTGAAGAAGGCCAAGACCCCACTTCGGAACATAGTGAAGAGCTCCTTTATTGGAATTGCTACCTCCACTGCTGTCAGTATCTAAAGAGCAGAACGGTAGTCAAATCAAGAGGTATTCTAAGACTTGTAGGAGGGAATGGCACATTTTTTAACGTTCTCCTAAGAAGAAAGTGTACCTATTCGTTTAGGTACTTAGTTGTCTAGCAGAACCGCATCCTATGAATTTACGGCTAATCGTCAAATTTTGCATACAATGGATTCTGCTGTTTCGGAAAGCGATGAAAGTCAGTATATCAAATACGGAAGATTTGTATTTTTGATGCATCCACTCCATTTTACAAATCAGTAGCGTTCGGTTGACACCCAGAAGTATGACCTAAGGACACTTACGTGGAATGATCTTGGGATTTATCCAGCTACTTGTGCAAAATCCCACTTGAGATCAGGTGGTTTTCCTTGATTTTTGGCTTCCTGCTCTGTGGACAGTAACTTCTAATGCTAACACGGTATTAATCATCAGGCTTGATGTTGATTTCATGAATAAGCTCGGACTATAAATGCTATTTTCATACAGGATTGCATGTTTTGAAATGACTCTACCATGTCAAATTGGACCAAATGAGGCAACATTAGGGTCCATCAAGAAAGGGAAAATAGATGAGGGCATCTGTCCCCAGTGTGAGGATAGTATTTTGCTTATGTTTCATTAATACTTGGTTTTGATAAGCAGTTTAAAGTTGCAAACAAACCAAGTGCTGTTTGTGCATTTTATTTATTTTTTTGCTATTTCTCCATAACAACGTGCACACCGATAAGGTTTCTTCTGGTCTATGAGCTAGTTTTAAAGCTAGTCGAGTAAAACATCCCAAGATTTATTAAAACTTTTCTCATGCATAAATAGTGGCTTGTTTGCAAGCTATTGCCCACTACTCTTCAGGACGAATAGCTTTGGAGTTAATTTCGTTTCCATCGTCAAACCTATTGCGCGGCTTCTGAACCTCCTCCCAGTGCTCTTCAGCCATGGTAATAGCGTAACCTTTTAACTTCTTAGAAATAATATCCCACGGTAGCGATAAATTTTGGTAGAATTTAAAAGAAGATATGTCCCTTAACCTCAAGCCAGGATAGAACTTGGTCCTGAACAGGAGCAGTAGCATCTATAAAGCGTTCACCAGCAAAGTGGTAGACTTTGGCAGGAAGAAAGGGGAATGGCCCAGCGGTGGCATCGAATACTTTTCTAGAAGAAAAAGCAGAAGCGCTGTCATTTTATATTCATTAGTATAAGGTAACACCCAGTTCCACAGATACTCACTTAAGCAAAATTTCCAGTTCACGATAGTCGTCTGGTTTAACCTCTGTCCGAATAGATTCCAACCAGTAAGGAATTATGTAATCCCAGGTCTGAAATTGAAGGGATAGAGAGAGAGGAAAGACGTTATAAAGCAAAAATATGGGACGTGAGGAATGCAACTCACCTCAAAAGTCATTACGTCGTAGGGAATGAGGCTGCTAATACGACTGAGTCCCTGCTTCACAATTGCCGTCTTCCCGCAGATTGTGTCCCTAATATGGAAGAAGGAAAGATGCAGGTAAGCTTTATTAATGTTCTTGTTTGCTTTCCTAACGTTTTTGCTATTGACAGAAAACCCGACCACCGCAGTTCAGGCGCGTTGCGGTTCCAATGCAATAGAAGGCACCAATTAAATTTCACACTGCGCTTGCAACGATCAAAGTACCTATTTTCCTACAATCAAAAATTCTGAGCGTGATTTTTTTGTTTAGAGTTCATAATGTCGCTTCACGACACAATTTGTTAGAAGAGGTTGCCGTAAACCGGTAAAGAACATGCTTGATAAATTTGTGACCACGGGCCAGTGCAGGGAAGTGGAGGCACCACATTTGGGTGGCTTTTGAAACCCAATTCAATCGCACCAACAAAAATTCAATTCAAAATAATTTGCCCATTTTGTAAAGATATTTGTATGAATTGCAGTTAAAGCTTCCACCTATTTAATAAGCTTGTCCTAAACCTATATTTCAAGAGGAGTTTTACTGTCTTGAGTTCTGCTTCGTTAATAAGCACTACTTGGCGCTTCGTAATGATACGCCTAACAAAATGACTTTAATCACTCTATCTCAGGAAAGAGACAGCACTATGATGCGTACGTAGACTGCTTTCAGGGAATGTCTCGGTTCAATTCACTGCTCAACTACACTAAATAGAACATTTCGAGCTTCCACAAGCTCAATATCGTTCTTCATTTATTACTCGAAATATTTAAGCATCCACTGTCATTTTGTTCGATTTGGAGTAAATAGTTATCCATATGTTTCCCTCGACATGTAGGAGTATTTTACTCACCAGCAGCTTCCAACACGCGCTACTTCAACGGGATGTGGAAGGAGCACTGCCAAAACCACCTCTGGATGGGTGTGTTGAACCTCCTGGATCCATTTCAACATATACTGAAAGCGGCGCACGATTAGCTATCAAACTGATCTCAGATTATCATAGCTTTTTGGAAAGTTCGACTTAATTTGAGTTATGAGCTTATTTTAATGCCAGCCTAAAGCACAGCAATCTTATTCCCATTCAGACCACCGGCATAAAACGCAACTCTCCAACATTCACTACACACAACGTTGTTATCGCAAAGCTTCTGCCACCAACGCGGTGGCTATTGGTCTGCATGACCGAGTAGCGCTCACCTCACTCTTTAGACGCTCGATCAGTTCACCCAGTTCATCTAAAAGGGAGAACATGCAGTGACCAATCGGAGGGCGGATTCACTGGCCTCGGCTGTTAGCATGCGCGTACGCTGGTGGGCAAGTAAGCAGACATTTTAAAGCGAAAAAAAAGAACTTGTGCGTTTATACTATAGATCATTTTGTTGTGAATGTAGCGCTGACATAATTTAATGAATCCACTTACTTAGTAGGAACATCTGACTTCCACAACAGGTAAGTCTAGGCTTTTCGTAGCTAAGACTAAGGTGTGTGCCTTTTCAACCAAGCAGAGAACCTTAAATGACTTTACTCTGTTCAATTAATCCACTCCTCTTTTAAGTGATTCCTAGGAAAACAAGTCACCACATTAAGTGATTAAAAGACAATGGGGAAAGCAATTGGAAGCGAATCACACTGAAGCAATTAAACACGTTGACATGAAGCAACACAAGACGAGTGAACAATTACGGTGGCTTTTTGGCGATGCGTAGCCTTGGTAGTAATTTGTCGCCACTACGGCAATAAAATGAAGACGTTTGAGCAAAATTTGAAACAATAAACATGTTACCAACAATTAAATGCCCAAAAAATCCAAATAGAAATCTCTTAGGCCTACCTTCATTCGTATACGCAGTATCCAAAAACCAGTTAAAAACCCCGGCCGTAATTCGCGTCAAGATGTCCTATCAGGATATACAAATAAATTTACTGTGGTTTTCAGTTTCACACACTGTTTTGCAAAGGTTAGGGAAGGTGTTTGAGGACTTATTTCACTTTGCTCGAGAGTGGATCGACTTCTACGATACCAGCAAGGTGAACGAATAACATTCGGCCGAAAGACTTACCAAATTGGCCTTTTCACCAGGTCTACATTTCTCTCCAACCAACATGGCTCCGTAGACAGCAAGACTTTTGTAATCTTCTTCGCCGTAGCGGCCTTCCAGAGTTAACTCCGGCTCGCCATTTGGACCCACTGCATACCGACCGGACACTTGAAATGTCGGCCTGGTTTGAACGCCTCCTTCTCGCTAAGAAAACGAAGATAAAGTGCCATTAACATTTCGGATCAATGTAAAGGTAGAAAAAAAGCGATGAATTCATTGTAATAAAGTGGCGGAAAGACATTCGTGTCGGTTGACATTTAAAATGATATGCAATACTTTGATTGTTCGAACTGCCGGTTTCGGTCACTTGGGTGGCCACATTGTGCTAGCCGGTTGGCCGGTCTTTGGGCCGTGCCGATAGCCCTCAATCCCTCTGTTTTCAGAATATATATTCTGTCCAAGTACTATGCCCTCTTTTACCTTCGAGGATGTCTCGGGACGCTACAAATACGTCTACTAAATTGCATCGTTTGCCTGTTTCAGAAGAGGGTAAGTGGGGCATATAAAATGCAGTAGTTTAAAACCCACTACCAAAATTTATCACCGGCAAAGCGTAATGGGAAATATTTTCGACTTGTGCTTCATCTACTACTATTTAGACTTACGTAATGAAGGAAAGGCTACTACTTTTGAAAATTTTCGCGTTTCGTAACACGCTTTGTTCCGAGCGCTTAGAAAGAGCAACAGAACTTGGAGAAGCATTAGTAAATAGGGCTAATACAAGTTGTTGCACATTGCAATGTAATACCGTAGAAATAGCGAATGAACGAAACAAACATTAAAATGAAGCTTTTGCTGAGGGGAAGAGAGACTACATAAAATAACTAAGTGAGCGCGTTTCCACAATTTGCTTACCACCTACGAGCATTTTCAGAAGTCACACTTCAACTTTAATCACTAAAACAAAAACCACTGCTAAAATAGATGTGAATATACTGTCTAAGGAGGACAGGTACCAGTAAAAGCAATTACCACACATTAGAATCCAGTACTGCGTAACATACCATGACAGATGTTCCATCCAGGTTAACCGCTGGAATGGAGGGTGAAGGGTTGCTACTGACTATAGAGGACCCAAGGGGGCCAGAACTACCAGCTGCAGGCATAAGAAATTCAGAGGCTGAGGGAACAGAACCGGCGGAGGAGAGTTGGGGCGGACCACCAGGACCCGCGGGTCCACCACCTATCCCAACTCCACTGCCACCCACACAACCGCCACTAATGGTTCGCTCCAAACCGCCTCCGGCTCGAGCTCCACTACCCCCTGGCTCCTCGGGCAGACCCAGAAGTAGCTGGCGCCAACGAGGCTGCGTCTCACGAATCAGGGTCACTATGGCTTCTAGCATCATTGGCTGGAGATCAAGGCCGCATGCCCAGATGTCGGGTATTTGAGTCTGTGTAGCAAAAGATTGGGTCAATTATTTAGAAATCCAGCGTACAAGAAACCCTACATGAAAAACAGTAGAGCTGATGGGAATTATGAAATATATAGTTTGAGTTACAATTCAAACAACATCATCTTCAACAAAGGGATTCGATGTAGTCGTGAAGGATATGGAAATGCCAACATCCAACTAATTGAGTAACTTGGCTGTGGTTAAATATCGACTTAGAATCTGAATTAGATTTCCTCTTAGTTTGATGCATCTGTCTGTAAAAGCATGAGCATGTGTTGACAAAGAATCAAAATTAAGGCTTTTCATGGTGAATGTATTTTACGAAAACCTATTGTCAAACTGCCAGGAAATGTTGGAACAATGTTTGCTGAAGGGTGACAGGTACTTAGTGCACGCGGTGAAAGAAGGCACGTGTTTGCATCAGTTCAGAAGGTAAGATTTTTTCAATGTCAACGATTTCAGAAGCTTACCTCAATAAAAGTCAAATTTGCTTCACCACCCAATCAGGTCAAGTAATCAGAATCACTTCACCTGGTAAACATGTTCCACTGTAGCAGGTTCCTTGCTCTGCGCACTCACTTCGGCAGCCTGTGAGCTGTGACGAATAAGATGGCAAGTCTCACAAAATCGAATGGGGCGGTTGCCGTTAAGGAAAGCGCATTCTACAGAGTAACAGGTCAGAATAGCTGCATTGTTCTTGCTGCGACACGTTTTTGACTCGCACATCATGCTCATCTGGATGAATAGGGGACGGACTTAATTAAGGCAAGGCATTTAAGCTTTTAAAAGATTTGATTGGATACACTGGAGTAAAGAGAGCGTACTTGTCTACTGGGGAGTAAGACGTCATTAAGTTGGTCAACATCACGTCTGTTCAGCGCGTCGGCGCAGTCAAGACAGACATACAGAGGGGGAGGCTTATTGCCGTGCTTTACGGCAACTTGGGGATCCATTGTCATCTAAGTACACAGGGCAGTACACGAAACAGAGAGTGACGATAAATTTAACCTATGAATTGAAATTTGTGGCTTATTACCTTCATTGCAAAGGCTTTGTTTGCTTTGTTGGGACAGTCAGCACGTTCACAAGTCACTGGCTTCCAAGCTAAAGTTAAATAATAAGTTAGCTAGCGGGAAGTTGCCCTTCTGGCATTTAAAGAATTTCTAAATCACAATTTCACAAAGTCGAATTCAAATAAGAGTTTGATGCTCCAGGAGGAAAATGTGTTAACATACGCTCCCATGCGTAGTGTTTTGGCTTCAAAGGGTCAAAGACTTGAAAGGCAGATGGACAAAGCTCGGGCCAGTAATGAAAAAGTAGGCATACGGCTGGCAAACGCGCTTCAGTGGAGCCATATGCAATCACAGTAAACAAGTCCTATATAAAACAGACGGATGGGGATTCACCATCAGTTGCAACAGTAGATGGGTAATTATACAAAGGATTTCAATGAATCATTTATAAATTTTGCATGATCAGTAGCCCATTTTTAGTTTAAATTTAGGAAGAAGCAATGACATAAAAGAGGTAAGTATACCTTATACAAGTCTTTCTTTCGACTGAGCAGACTTTCCAGAAGCCAGGAGTGACATTCTTTAAGAAAAAACATCAATAAAATAAGGCCCAATTATTTGGGAGTAAGATTTATGCATACCAGGACTTTCGACATGTTGAAACACTGTGGTAAGCATAGAAGGAATGGAGTCCAGGGCGTACGAATCCTGAGAATCATTGACTAAGGTGGGAAAACAAATCAAATGAAAAAGTCCAAAAGCTTATGTAGTTATTTAAACTTCACTGAGGCTGACCGTATACCAACGGAATGACAACTGAACACAGAAGCTCTATCACATTGGAATGTACAGTTGGGGGGAAGAAATTGACCGCAGTCGCAAGAAGAATGGGAAGCCCACTGATTTGTTCATCGTCAAGAAATAAAATAACTAGGTGAAGAGTCCGAAGTATATGTTCACACACATCTGTAGACATACGAAGAATCAATACATCGTTAATATTTTCTGATAACTACTAATCAAGTACAAACATAAATTGACGATACAAAGGGGTGCACAAATATCAGCTGCGATTCAAGCATATTGCTAACAAAGTAAGTACTTCACAAAACAATCGAATATGCATACTCGTAATGCTGGTAAGTTTGCCAACGTTCTCGATCAAATTGACAATAATTATGTACAACTGCTCAATCGAACTTTTTGAAAGCATTGTGTTTTGATATTCCTCATCAAACCTTGGAGAATTAACAGCTGTTCTGTTAAAACTTGGATTATCTCGAATAAACCTGACAGTTATAAAGGTTTACATTTACCCATAAAGCGCAGATTGGAAATACTTAAGTAGGTTAACAACATCACCAGTGGAAGGGATGGGACTGATTCCCAGAACAATTTTGCCGTTGATTTCTTGAAACACTTTTAACTTTGCAAATACTAAGCACCTAGAAAAACATGAATTAACCTACAAGCTTTTGCGGTCATCATAATGCTAACGCATAAATCTGCACCTTCGTAAAAGGCTATTCAATGCAGCCACGCTACAATGACCTTAAAATAAATTTGTTGCGGAAAACTCAAACACTTTAATCAGGGAAATATTTTACCCATTCTTTATGAAATTGATTTTTTCGGCATAAAAAAGGTCAGAGTTTCCATTTTTTGGATGAATGGCAATGCCAGCAGAAATTTAATAAAAACCTCTAAATTTGAAGATTTCGCCTAATTAAATGCATGTTCGAAAACTTGAATATCCAGACTGTACTCTAAAATATTTTGCTTGGACATACATTGTGCTGTTTTGCTTTGAGTAGAGCCTAGTGGATAGCAATGAATGCAGATTCTTAGCGGTAAGCCCCAAGTAATGATATATTATATTTTTGATGTTTGAAAAGTCGCTTTTGTACTGGTCTTATAAGCGAGCTTCCTAAAATTTTGGCCGTGGGTAGATTGAGCTTCTTATCAGACCCGTTAAATTAAGACACGCCTCCTTCAGCGGTACCCAAGGAACCCAACTAAAGCACCCGTTGATAAGTGCTGCGAGAAAACACAGGAGCAAGCCAATTCAGATGAAGTATGCCACATACCCACACAGAACAGCGGTGGCACTGACGACCAGGCAGCGGGAGCCAAAAATGCAAAGTCAAGTACGCCCATCTACCCCCACGCACGACTCGATCAAACCCAACCCTCCCAAGGGGCCATTTGTCTCACTTCATGACTAGGTTTTACTTGTGATCATAAATGCATTCATAATATACAATACAAGAGTTAAAACAAAAGTTAACGAAGTTGCAAAGACGACAAAGACTAATCTGAGTCAGCGCCCAATGAAGCGCATCGTATTTTCGAAGATCGATTGGGCACTGTAGAGACACCATCCTCTTTGAGGGGCAAGAACCCATGTCTACAAGTGAACAGACAAAAAACATACGTTAAGCATACACCAAACCTAAATTACGAGAAGTGAACCAAAATATGCGAAAACAAAGGGACGGAGAAACTAGCTGAGTACAATTAACGCAAAAACGTCCCCAATAAATCTAAAAAGTGCAGTGACATAAATACAACTCGAAACATCCTACGTGATTGAGTAGTGGCCAATATACTTGCTTTTAGTGGTAAATGACTTGGTTTTAGAACAGGCACCTTATGATACTAAGAATTAAGACGACAGCATCCATTCCAAAACATAATTAGATCAAAACGCGAGCCATCTGGCTGAAACCTGGATACTGCCTCCTTGATAATATCAGTTTCGTGTGGGATGGCAGAAAAGTAAATGATTAGGGGAAATTAAAGCACGATTCCATTGTGCAAACGAATGGTTGCACTTTGGACTTCAAAGGCTGGAAGTCTGAATTTTTTAAGAGCATCAAACCGGAACATAGGAAGTTGGGAGGAAAACAAAAGCGTATTAAAGCACAGCAAAGAGGTGGTGGTTTGCTGAAACAGACACAACAAGAAACACGAAACAATTACGCTAATAGTACTGAAATAGATGCAAACTCAAGCGTGCTCCAAAATCCCCTCAATTGTTTCGAAAACCTGGGAGGACAAGCTTTAGGAATACAACTTACTCAAAAAGATACGTTTCAAGTTCTTCTGGTGGAAAGTAGTTATCAAGCTCTTTGGAAATTGATATGAGATTGCCTATCAATTCCTTATTCTTGTAAACCAGTATTGCCGGAACGCCATTAGCTACCTTTTAAAACAAACAAGGGATTCTTTCAAAGATAAAAAGACAGACTTTCAGTAAAATGAATGACATACGAAGTTCCGACTCAAAAATGCTGTTGAGGCACGAATCTTACAAAATTTGGAATGGGAATAGACCTTACAGAGATGTTCAAATGCCTCATTGGTAGATTTGCAAGCGGAATTACCCTAAGATATGCTCCGAAAATAGTTATCCTTACTTCTTCATAAATATGAACGATTACAGTCACTTGAGCAGGCTCCTTGTCGATTTCACCAACAAAACTGCCAGTATTTAGCTCGTATACACGACCGTAAGTAGGTCTATCAATAAAAAAAACAGGAAAGTTCTGACTTACAGATTGTTCAGAACACCTTGCATTTCTGCCAGACGTTTTTGCCTATATTGCGCCAAGAATGCGTCATCATCATCATCCATAAGGCCCTCAAGCATTTCTTTGAGCTGTTGCTCCTCCTCTTTAGCCGATTGGTCAGCACTCTAAAGCAATACGAATCTGAGAGAGATGACACGAGCCATTTACATATGGTCTACTAGTTAAGGCACACTTCTTGGCAACTTGCAAAGCCGCCTCGCTCTTCAACTTCTTCTGTTCATCTTTGAGCTTTCTGTACTGCTTGTAATCCGCAATAACACCTTTTGGACCTGTCTATTGTGCGGTGAGTAAAGGAGCCGGGCTAAACCTGGGCAACTTGATGACTTAGCGTATCACTAGGAAGGAGAGGAACTGCTACGCCAGAAACACCCTCACTACCTTCTTCAGCATTACTTTCGTCAGAATCTCCACTACCTTCACTTGAACTACAGTAATTGTCAACTTTCTCCCCCAAAATCTTGTCATCAAATGAAAGCGACATCTCAATCCCACGTACTTTTAAATGCAGAGCACTTGTTAATGGACGACTCAAACTAACTAAGTGCAAACAAACTAACAGTTTCTTAATTAATCCAAATTCTTGCGTTTTTTTCGGCAAAACTTATCTGCCTATATAAAGGCAATTAGCAAAAGCTTTGACCCTTTGTTCTGAAATAACGTAACATATCTCTACATGCACATAAGGAAACATCCCAAATTTACCGAGAAGCTTGAGCACTAGGAACAGATGTTTTCTTTTATTAGTGAAAAAGCTTTTGATGCCCAAATATTAATACCCTTTCTGAGCTTTTTAAGTTCCCCATTGCATTCGCTGACCTAATTCCTCAGAAATTAGCCTATTTCTACTTTGCTTTTAATTTAAAAGTTACAACAACAGAAATTGTGATTTATTAGTTGAATCAGTAATAATTAAGGCCACTTATTAGAGTCTTTAGATTTTGAACAACCACCAAACAGTTTTCGCATTAGAATTCATTTACAAACCTGCATAGCTGCAGCGCCTATGGACTTCCCTGGGGATGAACGAAGGCCCAATTTTAGCGGGTTTCTCCTGTTCCTCCTCTTCCCTCGTTACCACTTTGGTATGAGAAGGACGAGTTCTTTTGGTCATCTCTTTATTTAAGAAAAAAGGTGGTTAATATAGTCGATCTGCTGGGGTTGTGACTCCGGCTCAGGTGGGGAAGCGAGCTCTTCTGCGGCCACGTGGATCTTGTGTTCCCGCCTCTCACCTACAAAGCGCATATAAACACCACAATTATTACACCAATACTCGAGCAGAGTACGTGTGTTTGGCAAACACTAGGGATTGTGGGCTAGCTTTCAGGCTTGAAGGCCAGCCTTCATGGCGAAGGTTCAATGGCGGGAATCAAGGTGGCCTCTTTATTAAAATCGTGGGTTAGACAAGCAGCCAGAGTATTTCAGACCCGTCTACCTCAATTTTGCGTTGTATTTAGTACTTCTCTTAGTCTGGTTCTTACTTTGACCATCTTAACGTAATCGTCGTCGTATGAATGCGCCCATGAGCCAGTCGTGCCACTCACTGAAGTGGCATGAAGCTGAGAAGATAATTGACAACGACGTCACAGATCCTTCCTCTAGTTCTACTGAATCTGGACATTCGTTTTGTTTGCATTGGGTTAAGGTGGAATATTCTCGCCATCACGTTTATCCAATACTATGTGCAGGAGCATGGTCCGAAAGCAAAGTCATGTAATAGGGGCCAAGACTAGACACAATTTCGTGTATCTGTCTGAGTCTATCCAGCTAGTAGAGAAGTGAGGACGGTGTCTTCATACACGATGTATTCATACACGCATGGCAGATAGGTCTGTAACGTGACCTTTCTGAATTGCTCACAATCAGTGACACTTCAGTTATTAATGGCATTCTTGCAGAACACGAGACTGGGGCCGATTGTAAAGGTCGACACCACAATCAACCCTCCTATTGGGGGGAAGTCCCTGATTCGCCCCATCTGTAGCATATGCACTTCTCTCACTTTTCTAATGTTTATTATCTAGTTGTAGAAATCAATGTTGGATTTACTTTCCACTGCCACCAATTTAGCACCTTCAGACCTCCCCGAAGATCAAAGAAGACGCAATGCTTTGCAGAAGGTGTTTAGTCGACGTACGGAGGACAGACTACCCGGCAAGGCACAATGGTCATTCAGGTGGCCCTTTAGTGAAACCGATATTTAACAAAAGCGTTACAATTCCGCTACTCTTATTCGACCAGCACCCTCATTTCTTCAGCATTCAGTTTAAACCAGTTTCATGCATCGTCCTCCCCACACTTTTAGTGTTATTCCACTGCATTGAATGGAAACGAGACAAATTCTATAAAACTTGCGCAGATTTCCTTTATTTCCAGAAGATTGTTCAAAGATACGCCTGTAGATTATTTCCAACACTAAACTGTAAAACAAACAATTTTGAATGGCAGCGAAAAACTGTAAAACCAAGTGAACGAAATTAATTTTACTCTAAAAGGAAAAAGTTTATTAATTAACCGATACTATCACAACAATTTTTGTATCGCACCAGGCAAGTTTCCTCTCAATTACTCCTCTTCATTTAGATTTAAGTGCTTAGCGTGTCAAAATCCCTTCGACGGACGCACATTCATTGCCAACAGATTTTCTCTCAAAAAATTTGATTCCTTTCCCCCACTGCCTATCATCTTTTCAAGATTTTACAGTCAAGCGTGACCAGGATTTTGTATTTTGCTTCTGTCAACTTGTCTAAATTTTAGAATTCATAGTTTATGAGATCCATGCATGAGCTAGTTTATAGAAAACACTTCGTGAACCTCAGTCGGACAAATGAGTTGGACGCATGTGCGGAAACCTATTTTGTGCTCTGAGGGAGCATTAACACCTCCTGCTTGAAAGTATGACTGAAGTGGAAAAATATTGTCTGGTGGTCTTGCCATCCCTACCTCAAATGTGCATTTTTCCCTCAAATTGCGTTTGTCTGGCAGTAATTGCATTCTGGAGTAACAAAAAATGCAAGTGAATGAGGCAATTTCACAACAAGGTTTGGGCAGTCCTCCCGGTACATTGTTGGCGCCGCGTGGCTGGATATCCAATTAAGCGCTGACAACAATAACACCTTGGGACAATGGGTATTTCGCCTCTTTATTTCCACCGGAAGTATAATCCTGCCTTTAATTTTCCGCTTGATTTCGTCTTGTGCTTACATTTACTGATTACTTTTTCCAACCCTTGTCATCTGATGACGAGATAGCTGTTGCGATAGAGCGCTCTTGCGAGGTTTCTCCCGTTTTACTTTATTTGCATTCCTAGGCAAACAACTGTGAGGTGTAAAAGCTGAAAAAACTAATTCACTAATGGTTACTGAAACGAACAAGGAACGACGCAGTGCCCTTAGTCTTCGTTGAAACCTCCTACCTATACTACTTTAATAATTTTTATTCTGACAATAATTTAGTAGTTTCTCCTTCATATAAGAAAGCTGTCGAACAGAATCCTCGTTAAAAACTGTGCTTTTTATCTTATGTTAATCAAAAAGAAACGAACAAATTAACCACCCAACGCGATGGGTCTGTACCCAGTGTTTATTACGTTTAGCCGGCAGTGCATACAACACCTTGCCAGAGGAGGAATGACATCCGGATGAAAATGATACACAATTATGCTTAGTCCGTAAGAGGCTCCTAAAGACAGATGAATTAATGATGCGCGTGACCTGAGTAATAATCATTTACTGAACGACAGTAGGTTTTAAACTGGCGTTGTGGGCACGTCTTTTTGATAAACACGGGACTCGGGCATTGATCACACGCTTTGAGATCTCTAACGGCGTCAGGCTGATAAAAAAATATCTTTTTATCTATCGGACTTAGAAAATCTACTCTAGAAGAGCGGATACAGTCCAAATGCACCATTAAGTGGGAAAATATTTTTGACCACGTAGAATATTCATAAATTAATGTGCTACCAGATTTACTCTGTTCAGTCCTCAAAACTTTGCCGCTCTATTTGTCCATTCAGTCGAGCACAAAGAGCGACAACTCTTCAAAATGATACTTTGAATGAGGTCTTTGTAGCTCTTTCTAGCGAGAAAAGGTAGTGTTGGGTGCGCAGTGGAAAAGCCCCCAAGTAAATGGGGGCGAATGTATGCAGGTAGTAGACCATGTATAAATATTTTGTAGCAAATATTTGCTAAATAAAAGGCTATTTTTCTGTAAAATTTAAAAAAATAGATTACAAAAGTAAAATGGGTTCCGCTAGTTGAAATTTTTAAATTATGTAATATGGTGATACGATCAATCAAGGAGGCTATTGGCCAAGTAGTTCCTAGTCTGGGAGGAGGTCAGGTCATTTATCCCTTCACACAAAACGGTACGTCTAAGCCATTTCAAACAGGTGCGATTAACATAAAAATGTCTTAAAAAGTCGCAATATTCTTAACAACGGAAGCAGGAAATTATGCGCTGTAGCGTTCAAGCCATTCCCGAGGTACTAGGACAGAAGATATACTGCAGGCGTAAAGAGACGCTAAGAGGCGACAAAAACGGAATCTTAGGTGCCCGCAGAACTAACAGACGTTACATAAACGAATGAAGAATTGTATGCCCCCCCCAATTCCTTTTGGGTGCCATCCCCGGCACTTCCGTAGGTCAACCTTCTTCGCCGGCCATCATAACGCAATTGGGTGTGTGAGGAAAACAGTAATGAGCCAGCCATGCCAGTCATCGGGTTTGCTTGTCTTTCAAGGATATGAACTTCATGAACATCACTTAGCTCTCTTGGTGAATCTGCAGGATCTAGAGTTTTGCCCTCCATGGGAACCATATTGGGGTAAGAGAGTGTCCTGACCATAATGTACGTCCATCAGTAGTCATAAGATCACTAAACTAAAAACAGCGTCATTGAATAAAAGGCTAAAAATAAAATGAAGCGCGAAGATAAAGTCTTGCGTCTACTCCTTCTTGCCACGATGTTTTCATTTTGGTGCTGTCCAACCACATCATCAATCTGAGTTCCATCCGGCTAGCGAAGTTGAGGAGGTGTTGCGTATTGACATACCTGACATCTTCTAGCAGATTTTAGGGTCGGCTCAGCTGTTTATAGAATTCCTACAGAACACAGGACTGAGATATTTGTAGAAGGTAGACGTCACTTTCTACCCTTCTATTGGGATCGTCACCTATTCACCCATCCGCGGTATATGTCCTTCTCCCGTCACGTTAAGCCGTCCTCTAAAATCGAACTTGCCTTCCACTACCGCCATTGTGGTGTTTAAAATCAGTCTTGAAGATGAAGAAGGAATATGTATTAAGGATGAACAGATGGACTGAGTAGCCACTAGCATGTTTCGGAGGTCATGCCGTCGAGTGGAAGTGAAAACAGAGAACCTTAAACGCGGGTAAAGTCAAACCAAAGGATCGGACAACCTAACAGATTGTTATAAATTAAGTAGGAACTCATTTAATCCATCTGAAGCAGGATCTAGTTCATCCAATGATCGTAAACCGAGGAGGAACCCTTGTCACACATACGTGACGCCAGAAGTTCTAGCTGATTCGCAAATGATGGAACTTTTAACACCTTAATTTTTACTTTTATTACCTTTCTTTGAAATGCTTAGTCTTATATAAGTAAAACATCTTCAAAAACCTTTCCATTTTCGATTTTTACATTAGGTTTTCGTTAAACACTGATTGATAATACAATGAGGACTGACCATTGTGTCGTTGCATATTTGGTGCATTAAATCCTGAACTTTAGCTTTAAAAAACTAAAACAAAAAGGGGAATCACCGTCAAGTACTGACTTGATGTGATACCATGGGACGCTTAATGGTTGCACTATGCACTTCCAAGCAAATTAATGATGCATAGAGTCCAATTTTATGAACGACAATTTTTCGCTCAGCTGTGCTACAAATATCAAAAAAGTTGCAATAGTCGCATCAAAGTAAGATCTTTTATCGGACTACAAGTGATTTCACCTACAAAGTCAGATTAATTTTTAAATTGCAAATAACTAGGCAATCTAGATACAGTTGATGCGGCTAAGTAAATCGGTCGCCATTTCATCCACCCAAACGACCACTCACGGCTGAGAATTCAAACATTTGTATCCAGTGCAGCTTTGACCTACTTCTGGTGATTTCCTGTTCGGTATTTGGCGGCTTAATCAAAAAGGGAAACGCAGGCAGCTTGTAACAACCGTGGCTGGGGATTTGGAGCATCTTGAGCATATGAAAAATTCCTTTATACCAAGTTTGCTGGGACCATTCAAGTAAGTTTTATTCCCACCAAAGTGCATCCAATTACACCCGTAATTTTTGTGCCCAACAATAAACAGCTAGCGAAGGGTTCCTCAACTATTTTACCTATTGGGCTAATAACCATAGCAAACTAAATCCTTTGTTAAATAGTCAAGCTGTTATAAAATGTTTAGTGTCTACCAGTGGAAAAACTCCCACCACAACACTGGCTTCCTTTGATTTCCAACTACCTAGTGTGATCGTCAACTACCAAGAAAAATGACATTCGCTTAGAGGAGCAAGAATTATGAGAATGCGATAGAGGAGGCAGTAGCTTTTTATCTCCAAGTGTACATCTTTGTATGAATAAGATTTGAGACGTTGCGCTGCCTTGTAAAAATGGAAATAAAGACTTCTACTCGCTAATTTTATCAGTCCTAAACGTTTTGAGAATATCCTTCTAGTATATTTTCAAGTTGTGTGGGGCAGATTGCCTGCAATTTGCAGTCATGGTGTAGGCTTCTGGTGGTAAGGTGAAGTATGCTTTGGAAGCATGGAGTAGGGAATACCATGTACGTACCTGCTCACTTATTGCTGCAATGCGAAAGTCGCTCCTTGTCATGGATTAATCAAACGGCAAACGATCTGAAATTTACAACCTTTTTACCTAGAACGGGAAGGAAATAGTGAACGGCAAATTAATAGTGTCTAAAGTGTACTTTGTTACCCATTCGCTTAGTTGCTTTTACCATGACATCCTTCTCAGTTGATGTGGTCGTCAGTACGTTGTCTAGTCATTTACGTTAAATAGGACTGCAGTTTGTGCATCACACCTTAACCTTGCTTTCTAACGATCAAAAGCTCTGCGCCACTTTGCCACTGTCATGAAAAATACGAGAACTTCTTGGGTGTAATACATTTTTAAGTGACTCACCACCAGCATCAACTCTTCCTTTTTCGACAGTACTATTCGCTACCACACCTCCTTTAAAAATGTCATACTAGATTTTGGGAAGATTGTGCGGCTTTTGAATCGGATTTTTGTCCACAAGTGTTATGGGGGTCTACAATAAGAATTGCCTCATCGCTGGTCTGACGCATAGCTGCGTATTGTAATGCACTACGATGAGATATGTAAGGGATATCACGGCCCTTTCCAGTCACCAGAGAATTGGGGAAAGTAAAGTCGGAATCATACAATAATCCCACTAATTTATGCAATCTCCTTTTTTTCGTACCATTACACTTATCGGGAACAGAGTCATACCATTAAGCGAGAGCGTTGCGTAGGCGTGGCCCAGCATACTGCTGGAAGCCATTTACTAATTTAAAACATCCTCCTCCAAGCAATGCTCGAGTGTGTGGGAATTATTTGAACAAATCTAGATGATAGTCATTTCTGCCGGTACGATGCTACATTAAAATACTCGAGTCTCTTCTTTTATTGGGGATAAGGGGAAATCCAATGGGATGTGAGTCAGGAAGTTGTAATAAACATGTGGAAACAACTTTATTTTGGCAAATGGTAGTAACTTCATTTTCCAGCCATACATTAATTAATAAATGTTTTAAAATAAAAAAAACAGTTCTTATTTTTTAGTAATCAAGAGTGAAGTAAAATAAATATGCAATATTAATTATTTGCTAATTAGTAAAATAAATTTTGACTGCCTTTAAAATGTTGTGCTAAAGAAAATCGGTCATAGAATGGGGGTACAAATTGCAGGAGAAATATTTTTTAGAACTTACGCTAAATCATCGCGCCTTCGGTGACGATGCGATTCGAGGTTGAAAAAGTTCCGCTGCTACAGTCGCGGGTTCGGCAAAACAACACGAAACGTCGATAAAACCTCAGATTAGTGTTGTACCACCGAACCCTCCCACCAGATGCTGTTGCGCATGCAAGGATGGCTGAATTAAGGAAGAGCGTACGATCACCAGAAAGGCACATTACCTGCGGACTGAATTTTAAGGCGCTTGGTTGAGAGCGGTTAGTCACTCACTGATTCAATCTGTCCGCACTTTGGGCGATCGTAATGCATACGAGGGAAGGCCGAAGGTTAGCACGCAGTCCTGCTTAGCGCATAAATACGAAGCGATTTATCACTCAGTATTGGCGGTAGAAAACTCAATTTGCTAGAAGGAGGGTGATAAGTTGTCTCCAAATAGCAATTATCTTTGTAAACGGGACATAATTTTGTGGATAAAATTCCAGCTTTTAAATTATGTGGTCATTCTAGTTGCTCGAAGTGGGTAAAAAAGAAAAGTAGTGGGTGGAACCTGTGTAGTTTAATTTTTTGTACTGGGTTGTGGGAATTTATAGACTAGTTTAGTCTCGGTGGGAAAGGCTTTTTTCCGCATACTGGAGACTAAGGTAATTGGACAGTGGTTTTTTGGTGCAAACGTCATTCATCACATAATTACCTTCTGTGGATTTGGGCCTACATTTTGGATACCTTTGTTTAGTTGTTGGTGGTTTCGCCACGAATATATATGGGAAAGTGTGGTTGCGAAATCACATTTCCACTAGACAAAGTAGCAAGGAGAGCAACAGATATCATCTTCTGCCGTTTACTAATAGAGGTATGAATAGGAAAAGCGGATGATTCGACCTTATGTGACTGTGTATCCTTCAGAAACGGCGGAAAAGAAATCGTGCTTCTTGACGAAACGTGGGGGAAATAGGCATGCTTTAGGATCCATCACACACACAATCATAAACACACAGTGTTGCTGGACTGAAACAGGATTCACTGAATTAAATGGCCTTTTAGAGGCCTATGATAAAGATGGGATATTAGCAATGCACATTATTCACCATCGGAGAAAATTCCTGTTCATTGATAGCATCCAAATGGGTACTTTTGGCGAGGTACGTAAAGTAATGTAAAGAAGTAACCTCACCTTTGATTGGCGACATTGGCCGACACAGTAAGTTCATGAACTGCTTTGGAGAAGGAAATTTGATTAGTTTTGATTATTCGGAATCGGCCTGTAATAGGCGAATAGATTTCCTTCCACTGCTGCACCAGGGTGATTCGTACATTAGACAGCATATTTGCTCCTTTTAAATTTCCATCTATCTGACAAACGACGTTTTACTTGAAAACATAGCTAGGCATTGAGGCCACGATTCGAATGGATAAACATTGGATTTTAATACCTCGATTGTTCGGTAAGGAATCAAATTAAGGGATCCTCAATTCTACCATTCAGGGTCGTCCAGGCCTTCAGGCTGTGCCAGTAGTCCCAATCCCTTCTGTGCACCAATAGTACATCTTCTTCCCCAGAACTATGACTTCTCCCGCCTTAGCGGAGACTTGGGCCAGACAAAATCAATACAGTATGCATATCATACTGCTTGTAACAGAATGTGATGCAAATAAACATTCCATTTCTCTGTAATATACCCTAATTTTCTCTCATGCTTCTTACCCGTAATTTTATTTGCTGATTTAGAAACCATAGTTACCAACTGATTAAAAGGGAATAGTTGCAGTAATGCTTTGCGGAAAAATCCAAAACCACCATTAGCTATTAAATTTTTAAAAAGATTTTATTGATACCACAGCCTCGATGATCGCATTTTTGAAGGGTTTATCAGCCTGATGGACTGAGCATTAGCGAGGAGAAAATTGCATAAACGACACAGTGGTTACACCGACCGATAATGCAACTTTTTGACTTCTCGGTTGTCAAAGGCTACTTAACAAGACGGCCCAAATCCATACACACACACTCACACACAAAGTTTAGTTGTACAATTCAGGTTTGCTGCTCACAAGACGCGGAGATTGTAAATGCCTTCGGAGACGCGTACTTGTACCATAGACACTCCAGGGACTAATTCTGCTCGGGCGATCATAGCCAATTTAATGGAGAGTCCAGAGTACTGAGAAATGTTTTCACCATTACTTTGTTTCATTGTGGAAAAATTTGCTTGGTTCACAAGTTGACACTAATTTAGCAGTAATTTTGCCCCTAACTCAGAAGAGAGAATACACTAGTCTTCTATTTCACCACCTTTAGCAAACGTCTTTTTCTATCCCATGAAGCGTTTTCTGGCCTTAAGATGAAGTGTTTGGTCAATTTTGTAAAAAATAGCTATTAAATTAGTACGTAATAAGTATTCTGATTTGTAAAAGCAACCACAAACAAGAACTGCTCAATTTTAACAAGTTCTTACAACTTGTGGGTTTACTCGTCTTTCCTGCACTTCGCAGTGCTGATCTAGTGGACTGCTCCTAGGCGGTGGAATCAAAATTTTGTTCACAGGAAAAAGAGCAACTGCCCACTTGAAAGTTTCCTATTCCATCTAAACGAATGCTACCGCATTCTGTGCTTAGCAGTTGGCTTAAGGGGCAAAAGTTATTTGATTCAAGTGAGGCCAAATCCCGTTGAGTTACATGCGCATTAAATTTGGCAAATCAGTTAAGCAACTGCTTAAGCATCTTGCCTGCGTACATAGGAAAACAATTTTTACCGCCTCAGTGGTCAAAACCGGGGTCGTGCGACGTTTAAACCGCCGTTTTGATGTTATGAGAACTGATTCCTTCCAGAGATCTGATTTTGTGAGGGTTCCTAGAGCGAACAAAAGGGGGCATATTATATAGAGTCCCTGGATGAGATATACAATTGAATGAAAAATATCAGCTACTTTCATCTTGAAAGTTATTCTAAGGATTTTTTTCGACTAAACTGAATGTTGAGTTGGATGTCAAGTAATCATCTACATTGATCAACAAATATTATTTTTTGGCTAATAGTTAATAAAGCGATTAGGATTAGTGCTCGAATCCTCTCTTTGAGTGAAACGGGAACAAAGGAGAAGAGTTTTACACTTGCCACTGACTTGAAGTGCCTCGAAGCCATCTTACAGACGAGAGAAGGCATGGCACTTGGGCAGAATGGGCATTGTCGACATGGATAAGCGCTGAAGGACTACTGGCAAGGCTCGGAAGCCCTACGGCCTAGCGGAAGCACAATCACGGACCCTTTACTGTTTGATATAAAAGCTCATTTCCTTAAATGAAAAGGGTTCGTGTAGAAGCATTACAAATATTCCTCTTGATGAGTAATTACGCCTTTTTCAGCCCTTGAAAACTCTTAACCCCCAGTGGCAATGCTTTAGTAGAGCTTTGTGATTCATATTAGAAGCATTTCATGTTATTTAAGTCCCAAAGATTTGTTCTTAACACTGGCTCAAAGTAAGTAAACGATGACCCTAAGGTTCTACGTTAAAACTACTTTTAAAGCGGGAGTAAAAGTCCGTACTACTCAAACCCATCCCTAAGCCCAAATGACAGACCCAAAAGCTTAAGGCCTTCTAAGTGGTGTACGAGGTACCGAGGACACTTTCTTGCCTATAGTAAAAGCACTAAGTCTGGTTGAATTTATGAAACCATAACGTAGAAAGCGGAATGCGCCCATAGGGATTCCCGAGAAGCCGAACGGCGCTATTACTACGCAAAGTGAAAGAGGAAAATCTTTTTACTTGCCGTTGCTGATATCCCTTTATATGAAGTAGGTTTTATTATATTTCCCCTAGCTTTCCTACTACACTTTTAGAAATATGCCTCCTTGGCGTTATTTACTCCATTGAAATCTACCACCATTCAAAACTGATAGCAATTAGAGACCTCCAAATTGTTTAGGTCTTTTATTTGGCGATGGGATGACCATGCATCTTGACGATGCCATTGAGTAAGTAGAACGGTGTTTACTTGGCGTTCATAGTCTGAAAGGAACACGGTTATCTATTTGCTCTATATCCAGCTCAAATATAGTGTCAACTTAACAGGCGACCAAAATTCCGGTATGCTCAAAGTGCAGCTCCATCCAGACCCATTCGTCTTATTGCTCTTTGGGAGGAGAATGTGGGTGCTCCACCATAATGTCGCCTAATAACAGCACGTGTTTTGCGCCCTCCGACCTTGATAAAACAATTTTTTATATGCTACTAGATTTTTTCCCAACTCATTCCTGGTATCCGTTGTACACTACTTTGATAGCGGCAAAAGTAGTTGTGGTTGTGCTGCGATAACAGTTCAGAAATAATTTAGGTGAGTTGAGAGCTTAAAAAACCAAGTCTACATGATCATTTAATAAGAAGGTTCCTAATGAACCATAAAACATGATGATAAATCGAGGTTGTTACCAAAACTTACTTTCTTGGAGTTAATGCTACCAAGGCCTGTCCGTTGGTCATGGGTAAAGGTTAGCATTAATAATGTATGGTACTTGCAGTAGAATAAGCAAACTATTTATCAATTCATGTAATTCATACATCTCTAACCCTTGTAACAAATAACTTCCTTTCTTAGAAAATGCATCAGCTGGAGAATAGCAGAGGAACCAACGAGTGGAGCAAACGGAGCTACAGTCTTCAAATAGGGTGAGTCGTTCGTAGTCCATTTGATTTAATTAATAGTTGCTATAAGACTAGAGTATTCCTCTTTGGAAACGTTCTTCAATGCACAGCACTGTTATACTTCATTTGAAATCCAAGACTAGGAGTTGCCAGTCGGCTTCCACCTTTGCAGAAGGCACTTACAAGATTGAGGAGAGATATCGTTACCTGAGATGTCAATCATAACTTTTTATCCTTGCAGGAGTAGGCAGAGCCTAACACAAGGTTCGCACAGTTTAGCCTTCGGTTCTGCACACAAACACTCAAGAAATCAAAACTAGAACACTGACTTAATTTCTTTTCCATGCCATACTATTTGCCACATCAACCCTTCATTTCTGTTCCAAAGCTGAGAAGATAAGGATTGTTGTAGCTGAACTTAAAAACTAGGATAATTTTCAGTTTTCAGACAATTTAAATCATACTTGGAAGTGAGCAGGCTTTGTACGACCATCCTCTGTGCGGCGCACTGACATTCGCGCATCTGTGAAAGCATTATTAATGGCGAAGCAAAAAGCGCGATATGAATTTTATGCAAATTTCGCACCTTTTGAACTTTGCCCGACGTAATATTGTATTCGTCTACCGAGTCTTAAGTAGTTCACCGCTATCAAAAGTAATATTTTGAGTCTTTTTAGTATCTGTGGGACATCGGTAAGCAATAGAAAGTTCTTCACAAATTCATCGGCTGGAGTAGTCAATTGTGATTTTTGCTTAGACATTGAAACTAAGTGAAGTGACAAAATAAGATGCATAGAATGGCCATTATGCAGCCTCCCGAGACTTTCCTGAAGACGACTAAAAGCATAATACTTGGATGAAAGATGCATTGCCGACGGAAAGAATGACTGAGGGCTACTAAAGGCCATACAGTCCAGCAAAAGTACAATGCCACAGCCTTTGGTCCTCGTTAAGACAAAAGGAGGCCTAAAAGGAACCATTTAAGCATTTTATGCCCCCCTGTTTCCCTAGATCAACCTCCTGCGACAGCCGTCATAACGTAGTCGATGCTGTGGAGAAAAATACCAGCAAACCATCAGCACCAGTAGTGGAATTCGCGTATGGAGGAGGGGGTTTTCTACTACAGCACCACTGATCCCATTCGGTAATTCCTCAGGATATGGAGATTTGTTGTATGCGGGAATGTGCCGTCTTTCACCTATGTTCATCGGCAGGCATAAGAGCATTAAAAAAAAAAGGAACCATTGAATAAAGGGCGACAAGCAAAAACCTTATGTGCGAATAGGGTTTCGCCTTCAATCCTCCCTGTCACATTGTTTTCACCTTGGCGCTGCCCAGCCACATCCATCATTCATCTGTTTTGATTTCATCCAGCTGGTAGAGAAATGAAGGAAGCACCGCGTGTTGACAACCTGATGCCTTCATGCAGAAAACATAGGCAGCTCAATAACAGACTTTTTAAGATGTTCCATAGCTATCATCGCTTCAACAGATGGTAAAATTTTGCAGGATACGGGAGTAGCGTATTAGCCGAGGGTAGACGTCATTTTCAACTTTTCTGCTGCGGGTTGTCACCTATTCTTCCATCTGCAGTATATGTCCTTCAGCCATTACGTTAAGCCGTTCTCTAGAATCAAATTTGCTTTCCACTGCCATCATTGTGATGCTTAAAATCAATCTTGAAGATGAAGGAGGAATTTGCACTGAGGATGATCTTCCTCAAAACATTGTTATTTTTCAACAAAATAAAAGAAGTTCAGAGTACTAAATACTTACTTGTAGCTCATAAAAATTACTTTTGCTCTTTTAAACTATGAAAATATATCTAACATTATTTTTCTTTGCGATGTAAATCGCAATGCTAAGTGTCTCAACCAATATTTTTTAACGAAACATGGCTACAAAAATGTAGATGTGTTTTTTCTAGTAAGGCCTTAATGAATTGTGTTTCATTCTTTTGTATTTTATCTTTTAAAAGCTACTTTAAAATTCGCTATTCATTTGGGATAAACCTCTGGATCCGTGTTGTCCTTTTGAATTCCCTAGGACAGGCAGGGTGGCCATCAAACGCGACGCATAGTAATGAAATAGTTGTGGCCTTTCCGTGCCTTCATATAATCATTTCTTGTTTGATGTTTTCTCCATTTACAGTAATTGGTCCTTCCTACTACCTGCTTCTGACTACGGAGCCTAAAGTATTTATATCCTCGCCATCTTGGATTTTTAAAACTTCTGATGCAGTTATCTAAACAACATTTATACCATTGTTCAGTGCTTTACTTTAGCCTCCGTTTCAGTGTTTTGGTTTCAATTTGTCAAATGTGGTAAGCTCTAATGGTTGTATATATTTCATATAAACGGGTTATCATAGACTTTTGTGGGGTAGTAGCCAGTGTCTCAGACATTGCAGTCACCCAGCAGCACCAATATATCACGGAAAATGGCCTAACATTGCTTTCTTCCACTCTTATAGGACGACTTACACCCGCATTCTTGAAGCGCCTTTGCTATTAAAGTAAGTACTGCGATCACTTCTTCCTGCTCTGATGTGTTCACCTCGTTGTAAAACCGCCAATTTCACCTTTTAACCACTTTACAGGTGGCTTAATTCGCACCATACCCTTTCTGCCTGGTGATTGCCTCACCGCTGCGAAATGTCCAAGCATCATCCAGATGAGTGGACGGTGCACACACACACATACACAATAAAACACCCATTCCACCCTCATTTGCACTCACCACAGGGCAATTAAAAACTCGCCGTGACCACGCACGGAGTGGGTCGGGGCGGGGCGGGTTATGGCACCAGCACCAGCCTTATGGGTACACACACGGTCAGATGAGTCATGAGCCGCTTCACTTGCCTCCTCTTCCGTCTGTGTGTGTGCTTTTGCGTGAGAAAGTGGAACAGAAACCCATTTCGGTGGTCCTCCATGATTTGATCCTACGCGAGTGCCTTCATTACTGTTAAAACGATCTAACTGTAGCAAGGTCCCTGTTGGCTATGGCCAGACTCGATCCTAATTTATTGAGGGAGCAAAAAAATGAGGCTCAGAGGCCGCCCAGTAAAAGCATTTCGCATTAAACAAAAGGGGCGTTAAAAATGGCAGCACTTCGCTTGGCAGAGGTAAACTTTGCTCCAAACAAACAGCAATGGATTATTAATAATGGTGAATTGGTGCGTTCCTCCGTCCAGAGTTACAAAGGCCCTAGTAAAAAATGACATTTCCGTAAATGACAATCGGTCGCAGACACGTCTCTGAACCACGTTCTGTTACTTCTGATTTCAGTAAAATAGCTACACTGCCATGCAGACAATCCTTTTCCCCTGTATTACACAATTTCTCTGTGTGTGTATTTACTGACACCGAAGGCATTTTTTAAGGCGTTAGCGCCTATGTTTTAAATTCCATTTGACTAGACTAGGGTAAGGATGTTTCATTAATTAATTTTCAAGCCCGTCTAAAAAATGTTTTCGCCGTGAACGTATTTTTAAATTTATTCAAAGTTATTAATGCGAAAAGGCGCCTTGGCAGAATTCGCAAGGCAACCACAAACAGATGCTATGCCGGAGGGTACGTAGTCTATTTCTCCTATATATTCGACGACAAAAAATATTACATCTATATTAAAACTTTGAGATCGTTATCGTCGCATTTGAACCTAACTCTCCTAGATTTCTTTGAAGAAAAAAGAAGACAATGCTAGGATTGGCTATGTATCACCGACGTACAGAAGAGCTGAGGTGCTTCTGTCATGTACCGAAGACCAGGCCAGGTACAATTGGGGAAATCAAAGTGACTCTTTGTCGAAACAGAGAGTTAAATAGCGTTCTTTAATCGTTCGCTGCCAGAAAATACTCATGGACCAAGTGTGTCAACCATCGATGGAGAGCTTTAACCTTTGTGAAAGCTATGCTGAGGTAGGTGGAGTGCGCTGGCCACCATGAGTGTCTAAGGCTAATCATAGAAACAGTGCTCCATGATCAGAGTCACGTAACAAAGGGGAGGGTTCACCATGGTTCTATGGGGTAAGACTGTGCGTCCATTTCTCCATGCCATATTTTTCTCACTTCACTGCCACCTAGCCCTACCTATCAGGATTCTATTTAGGCACCGGAGAAGTAAAAGAGCTGCAACGAGTTCATTTAACTGATACCTTCATTCAGGTATGGAAGGCAGCTCAGTGAAGGGACATTTTAAGATGGTTCACGATCAGTGTTGCTTCAACTGTTAATAGCTTTCCTGCAGACCATGGGACTGGGGTGATTAGAATGTTGGGGGTTGTCAGGGTTCCTTCTATCCGCATCATGCGCACTTTTTCTACCCCCGCTAAGGTTTTTCACTTAGCAACAGAAATTAAGGCTGATGTCCTTTAGGATCGAGCTCAATTTCTGCTATCACCAATGTTGCACCTCGAAATCCCTCCGACGAGAAAAAGAACACACTAGTAAGGCGAAATGTATATAATGGACGCAAAAAAGACTGATTGGCTAATGGCATGAGTGGTGGCCAGACTACTCAACAAAGCTCTAATAGCTCAGCATTGAGTCAACATCTTTACAAAAACCGAGACACGAACAAAAACCCAATGCCTTCTTTTACCTAATTTTTTAATTCCTTATGTATCTCAAATTTACTCGTTACAGTCAAATGCTAGTGGCTGAGTGAGGAACAATTAAAAATACAATCTAATCTGCATCTTGATTGCCTTGTTGGCGTTAAAATACAGGCTGTGGAGTTAGGAAATGGGAATTGTCGCATGATGTATGGCTGAGAAATCCGAGGGATTGTAGTGTTTGGAATCTGAAATTCAAGCAGTAATTGTTTGTACTATAGAGAGAAGCGGTAGTCTCCAAACCGCGTCTTCCTTCCTCTATCATCCAAGGTTTTGACTGATTGAATACATCCAAGTGACATTAGTATTTTTGAGGGAAATTCGCCTCCAAAATTAAAGATTATAATTTCTCAACTACCGCAAATATTCAGCTAAAAAAGTAACTATAAAATGTTGAACTATATTTGCAGGCAACTTAGCAATTTCAGTCGGTACAATGCTTGCTAGGCGAGGGGTAGACGCCACAAATGAGGTGGAGCTTGCCATGTAAAGTTATGGAAACCCTAATTCCTTCTTGCAGTAAATTCTAGTGACAGCAAACGTATTTATAGACTGGCTAACATTCTCGTTACTTGGGTTTTTGCAAAATCTACATTATCTCTACATCTATTCACATCACGTTCTTGTTTATCCGGGTGAACATTGCTTTTTTTTGTTTTGAGGATGTGAGTCGATCTGGCAATTCAATGCCAGTTTGTCCACGTTTTTTTGTAACTTTTGTGGTAATTTTATGGGCGTTCCTAAAACACTGGGTATTTCTAAGGTTTTTAGCGTAAAATACTTAACTTTAGTTAAAATTGTTTGAAAGGCTTCTCAAGGCTTGGGGGGTAACAGTGTAGTGTGCCCAGGTAAACGGTGTGTTTTTCAGACCACAGATACAATGCTTCCTGTGCTTCTTCTCAATTCTCGTCAAGGCGGATTCGCCTATTCGCTTCTACATCTATCGGCTCGCAGACTCAAAAGTGACCAATCGCATCAACTTGATTTGAATGTTAATTAACTAACAAGCCTTCTTATGTGAGGCTGTACGTTGTGCTAACCGGTTTGTGCCACTTTAGGCATTTGAGTACCACAATGGGTGGGCATTTCTACGATTTGTCAATGCTATGCGCAAATAAATGAAGGTTTGGTAAAATAATGTGAAACGGAAATAAGAGAATTCGCCTTAATGGCAGGGAATATTGCCGGAAACAATGTTGTCCACTGTGAATGGATGGGACACTGATTTACCTCTTTAGGGCTTGCCATTCATCGCTGGGATTTTTGAATAAAAAGCTGATGCGTAAGTGACGAAGTAAAAGTTAAGGGTACTCTTCTGATCTGCCCCAGTGTAAATTCATAATCGATGTACTTGAATCACTAAAAATTATAGCAAAATGATTAAGCGGAATCATCAGCCCCATTGGCTAGGTTAAGAGCTGGATTTCGAATCGTTTTATCCTGCATGTTTCTTTTTGGTCCCTCCATATTAACGATAAACCATTTCCCTATCTATGGGTTTAATTGTGATTCAGGAATGACTGGTGACCATGATCAAAACCAACAACAATCATGATTGTATCTGCTGGACATCACAAATAAATGCAAATTAAGGTGTCAACTGTCGTTTGCTGATGCGAAATAGTGAAGCAGCCAGAGTTGTGTCAATTTTTAGCAACTGTCTTAATTTACGGTTCTGTGCAGCGGCCAATAGCTACACGAGATCGGAGCTAAACGAATCAGAAGCGTTAGTTTAGGGTCTTTTTACAATATCCTAGTAGAGTGATGATACCTTAATGTTGTAAAAAGCTGGGCAGTGTTTGAATGGCAGCATAATGCGTGGAAGGGACTACATCAAACATAGCTTCACAGAGCCATCCTACTTGAATTGCTTATTACCTTGCTTTCCTTTTAATAAACTTTCCACTAGCTACGGAGCTTCAGCTGATCTTGAGCCACGTAAGTCTATTTATTTGGGGAAAAAATAAGCTTGCGAATAGAGTGAAACTAACGCTTTCGCAGAACTTTTTGAAACCAATCTCTGCTATTTGTTTTGATGGTGATTTAAAAGCTCCCATTCTTTTGAGATGAAAAGTCCTGAGTGGTTATGATGGGAAGTGTTGTGGAAGATGGCCTTACGCGACAGAATTACGTTCGTCCAGCTGGTATTGCTAACAAGAGGGGATTCTGGTCTTAGCAATCCTCTAATCTTGATGACAGCGTCTTGTTCCTCGCCTCTTTGTACCCTAATAGAAAGCCTTCTTTCATAGTGGGTACAAGGCTTCGTTTCCTTGCATGATTAAGGTGCTATGGTTACTTAAAAGAAGAAATGATACTAGCCGGTATTCCAGCCAGACAAAAGGAAGATACTGTGCAATAGAGCTAAAGCTGTGGGAATCCAAAATGAAAAACTGCCGTCATATACATGGGGATCGAGAATGATATAGGTGGGGATGATGCCATCCCATGCATAAAAATTAAAGGAGGCATTTTAATTTAATTCCAAAAAATTAAACAAAACCCATTAGCATTTTCAAAGAATATAAGTAACGACTTTTGGATTTGTCATAGCACCTTGATGAATAAATTTAAATAGTGATTTTCATTAATCTGTGGTAATGAATTTAGAGTAGGGTAATGTCCTGATCTGATCTATCAAGATGATTGAGGGCCCATTTAGACACAAGATCACATCGATGCTATGGCAGAAGCATGTATTTCATGATAAAGACACAAGACGAGAGGAGGAAAAAGTTCCCATCACGCAACGTGGCAATGGGCTGGTGTCCTTGGGGAGAGGAGGAGGTAAGGCAGGGGAGAGGGAAGGACGCAAGTATAGGAGGGTCCAAGCCAATTAAATGAAATTGAAGCCCAAAAAGAGTACTTCGGCGAAAAGGGAATAGAAAGGCATAAATCAGAAGTTGAAAGAGTCGTAGAGATCTGGTAGTGGCAGTTTTGAGGCTCTTGCGCTAATTCCATTCGACGGCTGTAATATCCGGAAGGATTTTGAATGTCTGCCGAGTGGCAAATCTAACTTTTCGGTATTTACCTTGTGGAAGATTTTAGGCTATCACGTGTTATTATAAAAGGTCCCAGAATAGTCTGACTTTGGAAACTGTCACTTTTAAAATGAAAATCTACACCCAAGAACTCCGAGAAAATAAATACTTGCGTGAAAGCATCATGCCGCACAAATTTGCAAGCCAGATAGCATTTACCTCACTTTTTTCCAATTAAGTATACCTCTGACTCCCAAAAAACCAACCAAAGTAGAAATATTTACTTATCTTTGTTTGGGTTTTTTTTGAGAAGTACTGGAAACAAACGAGATGGAATGCATTATACGTTGTACCAAGGTAAATCAAAACATAATAAAAATCATAGAATATTGTAGTGCCCCTTGCATTACTCCTAAAGACAAATGAAGTCACAATACTAGGCAGGAAATGAAGGGCTGAGAGGCTACTGGAATGGTGTAGGCCATGCAGCGTAGTGGAAGTACAAAGGCTGGGCATCAAGTGCTAGCGAAACCATAACGAAGACCTAAACAAACCACTATAGGTATAACACAGCACCTCTCGCGTTTCAAACGTCGTCCTTGGTTCCGATTTGCCCGCCTCCTGTGTCGGCGATCACGACATGATCGGCACCAGTTGAGTGCAACTACTCCTTCTTGGCAATGCCATTGATAATGGAAATTAGTTCCTTCTGAGAAGCGTAGTGGAAAAGAAGCAATGTGCTGGCAGGAGCAGTGACATTGAATAAGAGTTACTTAATAAGGGACGGAGTGTGAGATAGCGTTTAACGCCTCTCCCACTTTGCCACTTTTTTCCCACTTCCTTGTCGCTCAATCATATCTATCTGGGTTTTACCTTGTTTTTTGAGAGATAGGGAAGGTATTGCGTGCATACATAATTGAAATCTTTATGCATATACCGTAGACATCTCCGTAACAAAGTTTTCAGTTGGATCACAGCCACGGGTGGAGTTGCTTTGGATTTTAATTGCATTCCTGCAGAACACGGGACTGTGGTAGTTGCAGAAAGCGTACGCTACTTTCAACTCCTTCATCCACACAATATGTCCTTTTTCCGTCAATTAAGGTTTAGCATTCGATAATAGAAGTTAGGATGATTGCATTTTAGGATCGGGTTCACTTCTTTCTGCCACCAAGCGGAAGTACGGAGTCCAAACCCTTCAGTGTCTGGGCAGCCAAAGTGAAGAATCAAACAAAAATCACGGTACTGCACTATTCGACAAAACTGTACTTCCATTTTTTGGCCCTTCTTGAACCAAACCTCTTCTTACCATTTGTTCTATCGTCTGTTAGGTGTGGACACTTCAACCAAAAAGTCTGGGCAAATTTTGAGGTGCAGTTTCAATCAGGAGACAGTCATTAATTTTACTTATGCCTTCTTGATTACTGCTCACAATTTTTCCCCCAACTTTTGATTTATGACCTCTGTCACTTTGCAATTTCCAGCTCCATACAGCATAAGCGAAAGAATATGACTTTTAATGCTGACTCTACTGTTTGTATCGCTAACATCTTGAGCCGAACATGGTATCCACTTATCTTCAACTGTTTCCCGAAAAACGGTAATTAATATGTAGTTTGAACTTGGGTATTTACCCAACATTCCCAGGAGAGCTTCATACCTTTGATTTCCAGAAAATCCCAACTTAATTATCTGCTTTAAGCCTTTTTTGCTATTACTTATTCATAAATGAACAAGGATGCTGTTTGCCCTTTGTTAATAGTAGCACCCATGTAGTATGTCTCATATACTTCTTTATTCTCTATGATCGGGAAACAGGGTCCAAGGAATTCTCCTACTGTTGAATTGAATCATTATTTACTTGAAATGTGGAGATATTGAAAAAAACGAATAGGCATTGAGGGGTAATATGAATATAAATTTGAAAATATCAAAACGTCACTCAAAATAAGTTGCATCATACCCACCACAGTGTGTAAGGAAACACCTTTTTGATCTCACTTAATTGACATTCTATGAGCAATTTTCACTTACTAGTAACCCAATGATTTGTTGCCATGGAAAGCTTTTCTCAAATAAGTGAATCTACTCTCGATTCATTTTTTACTTTGGTTCACGAAAACGTCGACTTATTTTTAAATCACAGCAAAATTTTGCACGATGTTTTGCACCACGCTTCCAACCTTTTTTGAAAGTCAGTATTAATTAAAATTACAATTTGCCTGGTTGGTGTTCTTTTACAGCCTTCGGGGTCGAGGAACTGGAAAGAAACTGCCCCACCCCGAACATTTAACCCACTGCCTGCAATAGATGAGATGGCCCGGACTGGATACGCGTAATTAGCCTAACGCTGTGTTGATATCAACGCTGGCGGTCGTTGATAACACGCAAGAAAGTGCAAAAAAGATCATAAAATGGCAAAAGGACAGTTGTTTATAGCTCCCATGCAGGTGTATCGGAAGCAATACTCCTATTTTCTTGTGTCTTAGCCACTTGTCCGCCCAACTACGTTCGTCTTTAAGTAGGCTTAAAGAATCGCATAAGGACTTTTGCAAACCAGATAGTCAAGTGCGCACTTACATAAAGAATGCTGCACTAATACTGTAATACTTTGTTTGTTCCAACCGAGGCTTTGGTTTCGGTCACTTAGGTGGACATGTTGCCCTAGTCGGATGGGGCTGGTCTCTGGGCCATGCCAGCAGCCCAATTCCCTCTGCTTGTTTAATACATATTCTGCCCTAGTATTGTGCCCTCATTTGCCTTCAAAGAAGCCTCGGGACGCTATAAATACATTTTTCGTTTATCAATTTTATCGTTGTTCCAAGTGAGATGTATGCGCAGCGCCCGTTAGAGTATTTTGCAGTCATGTTATGCTGCACCTGTGATGTGAACAGCACATCATCAATGCGAGTTGCTTTGTGTAAGGCCATGGACATAGTAACGTGAAAGAAAACACCTCCACCAGCACAGAAGTTACATAATCCCATTTTAACGAAATATCCCAACCCTGACAAGCACTGCGGATTCTTTTTTAGTAACGAACTCACTTGCATATTCAATGAAAACGGAAGTTTGTATGCATACAGGACTGGGTGATTGCAGTCCTGATCCTCCCAAGTGTTTTTTAAATAATACACTTTTGGAAAGTTGGACATAGAAAGTAGTAATTAGTAAATCAGCAGATAATGGAACCGCCTTTGGGAATAAATGAAATTAACTCAACTTCTTTCTGGTAGATTGGTCACTTTAACATTATTTTGTCGGTCACTGAGTAGGAAAAATCGCTTTTAATAACTTTAATGGCTTTGGAAAGTTATAAATTTTAACGAAGAAGGAGTAAAAATTATTTTGGTAAGTATTCTAAATAATTATGTTAAAATGATCTTAGGGCGGGAAATAGCTTCTTGTAACGGTCGTTTTTGTGGCTTGCATTGGAACTAAGATTTTTTTAGTTCCATTTTTATAAATGCATCTTTCAGTACCGCTGACATTGTTTGGTTTCATTAAGAGCTATCCCACCACAAAGTATGAAATTCCAGACAATGGGATCTAGGATTCCCTGCTCATATTTCAAATGCCCTTGATCTACCCACATTTAGGAAGTTTCAATTAGTCCTCGGTCGGCGGTGGCGGTGATGCCCACCGGTTAATAAATTGGCACTTTATGTAAATTTTTCCCTGTTTGCAGCATAAATCGCATCGCACACCGCATCCAACTTCCTCTCTTAATATGCTGATTGAATGACAATAAAGACTAGCACAAGGCGATGCAAAAAAACCGAGAAATTAGGGCATTTAATTCATTTTCTGGATCCCATTTTTATCGTTCACATGAGTTAATGGCTAGATATTTTAGCATTTGTCATGTGAGTGCTTTATGAGCCATAAGGGAAATTACAAAGTGTGTACACATTTTACTAGCTCCTTTTGTTGTGTGTAAGATTAGTTGTTTACTGTAACTTGATGAAAGTCTTTGCGTTAGCGCCAAAATTAGATCCACTCAAGTGTCATTTGAAATAAGCTGTCACAATTTACGGGAGTAGCCATTTATCCAACTACACTTAGTAGGCTGCTGGCTTTCGCTTATTTAAATAAGATCTCAGGCAATTCTCCACTTCTGTAATTCCATTTTGGAATTCTCCATTATACAGTACTTTCCTTACTTTAGTTTGTACCCACAATGCTATGCTTGCAGGCTTAATAAGCCCTTATACAGCAGCCTCTTCCATTACTCTAAAAGAGAGTGGAATGCACTTAAAATAACCAAAAATATGGGTTTTCCTAATATCCATAAATACAATCAAAGGGCGGCCCTTTTAACACAGAAGTGAATGGCGATGACATAAGACGCATCAGTGGGCCGGATCAAACACGATCAACATTGGAATCCACCTTTATTTCAGCACACTGGAGCGTAAACACCTGCGTAAACGCATCACTTCATGTGTTGTGCCAGCTGATGTGAGCCCAACTTATTCAAAATTCTACTAAAATTTCATCCCAATGGCACTTCGAGTTGCGGGTGGGCGCTCGGTGTGCGACTACAAAGCAATCACCATTCAACTCAAATTTTATTTTATAACAGCATGAAAGACAGAAAGTTTCGTTAATTAAGTCCTAGGTTTTCTGAAAAAAAGAGCAGATGACCTGTTGCCTCGTAAATTCTAATTGACAGACACAGAACTTTGCAACACTTTTTACAATGTGAATGAGGTGAAAGTTTCATTTCATCATTTTTGGACAATGGCCACTGTCTGTACCTTCTTGGTAGTAGTTCCATTCTTCCGAATCTATTAGGATATTGGACACTTCGTTGTAACGTACGGAAGATGCTAACAATGACTGGTGTTGGCTAACATGAATAGGTCCTGTAGCAACCTTGACATTTCAAATTCTTTAGTGACAACATCTACCAGAGTGACATTTAAACGAAAAGCTATTACCAACGTTATTGCTGTTTGGCCTGATTTACTTCAATTAACCTGTGATAAAACTCCACAGTCGGTTCAAACCAGACAGAAATTGATCTCAATACCACTGTTAAAGCATAAATAAAGAAGCTAAGGAGTGGCAAAAGTGGGGGAAACCTTATTATTATCGCACACTATTATAACTTCTAATGAATTTGTTACAAAACATTGTGTGATGCTTTCCAACTGGCAAAATTAAAATAGGATAAGAAGGTGGGACGCTTGTTTTTTCAAATAGCTTACCCAATTAAAAATTGAGTAAAAGCGTATTAATCGGTTTTTTTATGGCGAGTACTCCAGAGGGTGGAGGAGCAACTGTTACTCCCATTAGGTTTAATCTTGAGGGATGTTAATGGCCAAACTGAGTGCCACATTCATCCTCATTGGCGCTCGGTGAAGTTACAGGCACTGGTGCAGGTGTACTTCCTGTTTTGTCTTCGTATCTATATCTACAACCGTAAAATCACAGCCTTCAATGGCACTTACCCTCACTGCCGACTGCCCTGACGGTGGGTGGAAGGTTAAGATCTTTTGGTTTGTAATTCATAATAGTTTAGTTTTATTTGTAAACACGCATTTTTAGTACCATTTCAAAAGCGGACACTCCACAATCGGACACACGCAGCGATGTTTCTTATTGTGCGAGCAAAAAAATAACAAATAACCTGACTAACGTGTAGGTGCAGGGTGATCAGTGAATCTTAATTGTATGATCTAAAGTGATTGTCAATGATGATCGCCGCTAGTCAATCGAAGTAGCTTCTTTGACTGCCTCTAAAAGGTAGGTGAAATTTCATTAACATTTGGTCTAAAACTACATAAACAACTTCAAAATTACTTCCACTGGCTCCACTGCCAAATATTGCATAGTACGTGGTTATAAGCCTTTCCCATGTTGTGGATCATCAATTGAAGCAAGAAGAAACGTTCTTATTTGGTAGATTCTCATTTTTATTTTGACACTTTGACAGTTTGTTAAATTTCGTGATTGGGTTTTGCAGGCTCTTAGAGCTTCACCACTGTTCTCACCGCTGGGTGGCATGACCCCGCAGCTCTTCAGTCTGTCATCAATACATATTTTGCTCTATTATTATGTCTTGATTCTGACTTTTGGGACGACTCGGGGTGCTATATTGAAAGTGACGAAACCATTTTGATACCAAAGGACAGTAAAACTGATTTGCACTGCTAATTATTAAAACATTAATTGACGAAAGAAGGTAATACGCTGCGGGTGGATGAATCCATAACGGCCCCTAAAAAGCGCTGAAAATGACTCCTACCTTCTACAAATGCCGCAGTCTCAGTTCTGCAAGAATGCTATTTATAACTGAAGCTACATTTTGGAAGTTTGTTATGATACTTGTGTGAAGACGTCAATGTGAATTCAGGTGGATATAAATGAGTAGCAGTGTTATGAGAACAGTATGGCAAATAGAAATAAACGCAAAATTCATCTCCGCAGAACCACATGGCACCTCGTCCTTTGTTACAGAGCTCCGTTTTGGGTCAGCGATCGACAACGTGGTAGTTAACACAATCTCCTTTTCCCAATGCATTTCCAAAACAGGCCAAAATTCCAAATTTAGTGGAGTTGCCAGGATGGATTGTTGACGTAGCGGTTAAGTGTCTTCTCGATTAAACTCACCTTCGATGACTGGCGCCGTGTTTTTCCTACAGCACCGACTGTGTTGTGATGGTTCACGCGAAATATTGATCAGGAAGATTGTATGAAATGGTGCTAAAAAGGATAGGCCAGTTATATATTGCTTTAGCTGTTAAAATCTTGGTTGTAGTAAGGAGGCGCTTTGTGTTCCAGCCAGAGTATCTTCGCCGAGTGATATGGCCTACGGACACAGCAGTCGCTCTTAGCCCCATTGCACGTCGGCAATGCATAATCTACTCGAGTTTGATGCCTCCTTTTCTTGGGGAGGGATATGGATATTACAATCGTAACTTCATCTCGTAATAAAATGTGAAATTGTTTACGGAATATTCTAAGAGCTGCTTAAACAAGTGGTGCGTTATTGTTCTAACTTAACATTTGTTAGCCAAATTGTTGGACAAAGTTTATTTTTTCATTTAACCAAGGAAAATAAAACCAAAACACTTAATTAGCATTACAAATAACCTGTGGTCTTAGCGGTTCTAGAGACAATTTCTTGGGTTTTCAGATGATTGCTCCTCATCGCAATGATACAAATTTTCCCGATTTGCTACTTGCGAACATGACTGTGCATTTTACTGATGTTTCTAGCAAAGACGCAATTTTTTAACAATCCGCAAAAATGTGCTACCAGAAACTTATCCTTTCCAGATGTTTTCACCAATGCGTTTTACTTCATCTCTATGCAGTTCGACGCATTGAGGAGACAGATTTCAGCAGCGATGGTTTTATAGGTAAATTTGACTACCAGATGGAAGCATCACATATGTGGTTGTGGTTTTAGACATATTTTGAGATATTTCAAACACCATTCGGGCAAACATGCATGGTTTTTGGTTGTTGAATCACCAAATATCTTTGAATTGGCATCTGTAGTAGATTTGCGCATTATAACTCTACCGCATAACACTTATGGTTGAGATCAGAAGATCCTGGTTCATTGCTTCTGAGGTTCGCTTTGTAATATCAAATTAATTGTGTGCCTTTCACATGTAAAAGTGTCTACCCCTAATTGTGAGCCGAAAATTCCTAGTGCTGATTCACTTAAACAGGGAATAAAACAAACTCTCTCCTCAAGAAGATGAGGCGAAAGCGCTACAGATGTTGGTCGGCTCCTATAAGACACCAGATTCGGACTGTTCCGAACTTATATATACTGTTCGGTTGAAAAGGGATTCATAAAATAGCGGTTAGTATTTCAAACTCCTTCCTCCAGGACCACAAAATACATCCTTGCAGCGCCCATACGAGTGTGAATGGTTTTGTGCAGGCCACGGCAGCACACGCATGAGGTTGGGACGGTGGGGACTGTCCACACCATGAGCCTCTCAAAAATCGCACCCTCGACGACTGAGAGACGTGAGGTGGATTTGGTTCTCCTGGAGCACGGAGCTGAAGTGAGTCATTGCAGCCTCCGTGGCCCACAATCCGGACTTGGCGAAATGTGGGTACCGGTGACGGTGCTAAGGCCAATGTTTAATTTTCGTGCCATTTCAGTGTAATTACGGATTCCATAATTGAAATTTTTGTATCTCCAGCCCATCCAAACCTGGAAATGTAGGGTCTCGTAATTTGTGGCAATTCTGTGTTGAAAGGTTTAGCATTTATTTTAAGAGCATTCTCTGGTACAGTTGCAGTGACTGTTTCTATGTTTGATGATTTGGTAATCTACTGTGTTCCAGTTCGTATGGAGGAACCCGAATTCGGGATAACTAAAGGGTAATCGTGGCATGGAGGTTTTCTGCGAATGCAACCAATGTTCTGTATCTGGTTTTCGGTCACTGAAAAATATTACTAGGCAGGAATATCCGGCCTCTTTCAAGTTATGTTGATAAGCTAGGTTTCTTTCTTTGCGGCTTTTTAGTCGGAAGTTGGAATTAAAAGCGGAAACCTTGTAGCTCATTTAGCCGAATGCTGAAAATACGGTTTTTTTAATGTATGTGTCGATAATCACCCCTATAGTTGGTTTGATTTCTATTTTTCTTAACTACGGCGATTGATGATTCCCCAAAATTTTTGCTTCTTTCACAGACATGTAGAGTTATTTATCTCTCTCTTTCACATTATAACAGAACATACCAAAATAAATGCGGGAATTTTTAGCAAGACTGTCAGAACAGTCTTGTGGTGGGTGGCAATCATCTAACCCTCCTCTCCTTTCCCAAAAGAAAATTTCTGCGCTGTGCCATTTTTAGTAATACTGCCTCATCTAGTCAACATTCTAGTAAAATAAGAAAATACGGTGGATTGTCCCGCGCATGAAGAAACAAACACACAAGCACCCACCTGACACCATGTTGGCAGCCTCCTGAATGAGGGAGCGACATCGATTCTCGGGTCAAGTCCCGGTGTACATATGTGGCCTGCCCGGTGGAGGTAATGAAGCAGTGTCATGCTGTTATTAAAAATTTTTCACACCTAAGAATTGTACCTTATAATCTGCCCGAGCTTTATACTAGCGATGCCTTTTGGGCAAGGACTGCTAGCTGCCCCCTATCAGACACTCATGTTTATGAGGGTCGCAGGGAAGTAGCTTGTTTATCGCGGAGACTGACGTGCTTACACAATGGAAAGTGAAATCCTTATAAGTTAGTGCATATAATTAATTTTAAAAAAGCAAGATGTTTTGGCACGACTTGGTTTTCTTAAAATGATTTGTGGCTCCTGTCAGTGGTATGTTAAAATTCACATCCTTAGGCAAGAAATGGCGCTCATTATTCCGACTAAAAATGACTGGACTGATTTTTAAGGTAAACTTTCGAGAAATATGGAATTAAATTTTGTCATAAAGGCTAAGTTGGAAAAGAGAATATAACCAAACAAGTTTTTATGTTCTCTCGCAGGGTTCGCTAGTATTTTGTTGATTTTGAATTTCAATACTTCGAACGCTGACAAGAGACCACTGCCACTTTACTTACCATGGAACGTATTCAACGTTGGCTTAGGCCATCGAAGTACTCCTCTCCGAGTTAAATGGCCTAAGCCTACTTGACTTGCGATCTCCCACCCTAATTAGTATCGTTGCTGGATGTGTACGCTAAAGCAATTAGTCGGGTCAATTATTATTTGTTTCAAAGTAAATGCAGAATAACCCTCTTCTCCATTCTTTGAAATGTCAAAGTTTTTAAAAGACCCAAGCACATCCCCTGCACCCTCATTCGTACGACTAGCATTCAGTAACGTTCATGATCTTTAATCCTCACCTGCTTCAGTTACTTTGATTTACGTTGGCTGCTTGTTTAACACTCTGTTATGGTTGAGGAGTCACTTAGGCTCTCCACCATAGTAGCCTTGTTTAGTGGGCTCGCTTTCGGGACATGCTAGTAACGTCAAGCCCTTCTGTACGAGAATATATATATCCTGCTCACGTATTTATGTTTAATCGTCTTCAGGAAATTCTCGGAGTAATGTATTGATGATAGAGGAAGGTGAATCCGGTCCTAAAAGACACCAATCCCGATTTTAGATGTCGAGCGATGTAACGGCGTGCCGGAGGAGGGACGTATTTTGGACATCAGGTTCGGTGATGACCCCTAATAGGTGGGCTGAAAATGATGTCCAACTTCACTAACTACTCCAGTCTCGTGATCCACAGGAAAGCTGTTAAAAACTGAAGCAACGTTAGTTGTGGACCACCTGAAAAAGTTTTGTCATTGAGCTGTTTACCGTATCTGAATGGAGGTATCAGTTAAGTGAAATCGCTGCGATATTTCCACTTCTCAAATACCAGGTGGCACTGAAGTGAGGAAAATGTTGCATGGAGGAAGTGACGCAAAAGTCTACATCATGGAACCATAGTTAAACCCTGTCGTTTGTTACATGACACTGTTTATGGAGCATTTTTCCTATGATTGGCCTTGGATACCCGTGATGGCCAGAGTATTCCTTCTTCCTCAGCTTTCACATAGGATGATTCTCCAGACCCAGTGGAATTGTTGAAGGGGATTAGTGACGTCGCGGTCAAGTAGTTTACAAAAGCATGACGCGGGAGATTAACTAACGGGAGCCCCAAAGACAACGCTCAAATGCAAAAAGGGGTTACGCAACAACTCTCGGTTTCGGCAAGGAAATCACTGAGATTCACCGTTACGGTTCTCCCATTGGATCGACTTTACGCCAGGATTCGTCGATAACGCCAAGCCTTACCCTGTGTCAAATGTACATATTCTGCTTAGGTTTTATGACTTCTTACGTCTTCATGGAAGTCTCAAGGCATTACAACTTTTTTAATAGCGTAACTCACAAAGAATCTTTGCTATGTGCTTACCTTAACTTGTCATCGGCTGTTGAAGGCTGACACACCAAAACTACAAACATCATTTGCCCCAAAACCATTTTGCCTTAGAAGGTGAAATAGTGTTTGCCACATCTACCCAATTTTGCGTACTTTAGCAGCCTGTCAAAATGTGTGTCTGCATATGTTTATCTGGAAACAAGCGAAAAATTTGGACCATTAGAGAATGCCCACACCCATACCCTTATTCAGAAGTTTTAAAACGAAACATTTTTACAGAGTTCATCCTCCTTTTGTGCTTTGTGTCCTAGCTTTGTCCAAGTAGTGGATGTACGCTGGACTTCAATGCTGCTAGGTAAACATTTTTGTTGGTTTAATCAAGCTAATTACTAAGTATAACGAACCAGGCCTCACAAGGTATTCTATGGAGGCTTTAATTAATTTGATGTCCACACTAGTTTTCTAACAATGGTAATTGAATGGTCGTGAGCCGTAGTAACTTAGAACAAATCCGAGAAAACGAGGCTTGGTCAACTTTGGTGCTCACATGACCTGTTTCCTCACATGTATAGTGAGTGACCCGAGAATGTGGTGTAACGCATTCGCATGACCAAATCTGGTGGAGTACATTGTTTGGCGCATGTTCATCTTCTTATCCACACTAGTTGCTACCAGAAATTTTCGCCTCACTTCTTGAGAAAGTCGTTAATGGGCTTTTTTCGCCTTCGCAGGGTTGAATTTTTTGTGGCATAGGATTGCTCGTGATTCCCCAGGGTGATAGCATTTCGGATAACGTGTCTTTCAAGTGGATAAATGTTTTTCCCTCCTTAACATATACACTTGGCTACACATTTTATTGTTAAATGTCGACCGACGAAATTTTTCTGTGAAATGGAAGGGTGTTGGAGGAAAAACATACACGAATGAAATCATACTTCAAATCGCTTCTTTAGGTTTGAATGGTGAGGCAGTTGTTTTGATGAAATTGACATTTGAGAAAATCAACATCTTCTCTCCGTCACTATCAAGTTGGAAGTCGAAAGATCTCAATTATTTCATGCTGTGCAATTATGGACAGAGATTTTCAAAAAATTGGATTATGCAAGCAAAAGTCTTGAGGTACGCAGCACTAGTAGCCTTGACATCAGTTAAATAATTCATTCGTTGTCAGTCCTGAAATATTTATGTTTTGGTAAAGAGGCTGCTCAAGGGAACACAGTTCTATCGTCAACGGGCCGCTTCAACTCTCGGACTGTGCCAGCAGCCCCAAGTTGATATCTTCTTTCGTATCAAGGAAGGCTTTGGATCACTACACCGGTGGCAATAAAATGCGAACACAAACTCAAAAAGCATTTATTCTGATTTTTACTTCTGACTGATACAACATGGCGAAGAGGAAGAAGTTCATATGGCGCGTGTGAAGAATTGATGACGACCTTTAGCAGAAAAATTGGTAAAGACGTCAGGCTTGTAGTTCACGGGAAGAGTTGGCCACGGAATCATCCGCTGTTCCTGAATAGGGATGGCGATTACGTAAACATGCAATAATTCATCCATCTCTCTTCCAGCTGGATGGAACTCAGGTAGATATAGTTGGGCCGTATTGAAGCGGCAACAAAGAATAAAAGCAGAACTTGCCCCCGCAGAACTAGTTCATACTGCGTCTTAAGTTATATAGCTCTTCTTTTGCGACTGTTTCTACCATTGAGATGGGTAAATGAGACGACTAACATATTCCTCCCTCCCCTAATGCATTTATTTGAACAGGACGAAGTTCCAGATTCAGTAGAACCGCCAAGAGAGATCAGTGATGCATTTAAAGTCTCTCGCAAATGGGATGATTGGTATGGTATCTGGTGGACACTTCATTACAACATTGACCTCGTTGTGACGGCTGACGCAGGAGGTTTACGCTCAAAAGCGAAGTTAAATGAGCTCCGGCATTGAACTCTAAATGCATAAGCTGACGTCCGTACCTCGAAAACCATGCCTTTTTATGTCTTTGGGAAAGACCCCAAACCCTACATTTATGTTGACAAATCATTTCTTACTTACCAGCAAAGACCACGCCAAATTGTATTTGAAGTAGCATTACTGTTTGAAAAAAAGCCAAACTCTTTCCATCTTTTAGTTGGATTTTTGAAGTGGTGATTATAAACATATCTTTCGCCTTTCTGTTCTTACCAAACAATGACAAGTCTTTGTCAGGTTGAAAAAAATGACTAGGCAAAAAAATGAGGCCAATTATTTTCCACGTCGTCTTGCAGGAAAAGAAGGCTGCTTTTTAAGCTTAAGATCAGATCCTTCGAAGTTCGATAAACAGTGCCTTTTTAATCAGTCTGACTGTTGAACAAATCCATGAATTCTATTAACACCCAGGAAAGATTCTTCTCTCAATGGTTTCCTGACTGCTCACCCTCCTAGGCGCTTTTTTCTAAGAACAAGAATGGAGGATAAGTGCTCTCACGTATGGATTGTAAATTCTGGGCGCATTTACACTATGTGCAATTTTTCTGCTCATAACAATTTGAAACAAAATTCGCCTCATCAGTGACCACTGCATCTCCTAAACTGGATATTCGTGAGCTACAGAAGTGATGTAAACTTACCTGAAAACCTCTGGTCAGCTTGACCAAAATGTGTTCATTTCTGGAGTTTGTCGGAACTCATAATAAATTATTAAATGATTGTGTTCCCTGTGCAGCATGTCATCTGCGACTGCTATTGATGGGGACTTCGTTGAAGATTTGTAACAGGTAAAAGCGTTTCTAAGTTCCATTCTAACTAGGAACGTGCAAATGTAAATGCAAACATGAGTAATTGTCTCCTGTAATAAGGTATTCAGAATAGCGACCAACTTCTGCCATCTTGTTGAGGCTGATTCTTCTGACTCCTTGCCCGACTATAGCTGAGGCTGTCTGAAAGGAAAAAGAAACCCTTCATGATAATTCAGGGCGTTTATAAAATATTTATAAAATGATTTTTTCATTGGTTCCCTGCCTAGCAGACCCATAGTGAGTTTTATTCGGGAATCAAGGTTTTATGAAACCCAGGGAAACTTATGATTCCTATGTCCACCACGCGTCTCATTAACTTTTAATTGCCTAGCTAATTCTAAGTGCAGAAACTGTTTTACTTTGCAAAAGGACATTTTAAACAGCTTTTTATTTACAAAACCAGACATACATATCTGAGGAGATTTTGATATTTGTGGAGTCCATCGAAAATGTGGGCCTGATTCTTGTTATCAGATAACTTGGTAGACTAAGCAGGGGACATTATTTAGCTTCCCAATTCTTTCCTGAAGACGAAAGAAGATTTAATACTTTGACATAATATGCGCTGTCAACGCAGAGAAGGACTTGGGATTTCTGGCACACCCCAATGGCAAGTCGGCCCGGCGGAAGTACAGTGGCGGAGACTCTACGTGGACCGTGGGCAGAACCGAGGGTTTAAAAACAATTTTAAAAATTATTACAATTGTGCCACAAAATGCCAAAGTCGTAGTTTAGGGGTAGCGTATTTTGGGCGCCTTAGGTTGTTTCATGGCAGAAGTCGATTCTGTCAAACGCTATAAGCCACCTCAAGTTTGCACAATTGTGTCTTGATAAGACCAAGCAAAGCCGTGAATAGCCTTTGTATCACAGCCGAGAACTTTTTCGGTAATCTGTAATGCCTTGAGATGCAGCAATTTGCATTGATTTTCTCAGTCCAAATTGAATTAAAGTATTCTAACCGCTAGAGTGCTGTTTCTCCCGTCATTTGCCTTTTTTAAGTCAAAAATTATGCAGAATAGAGGAAAATGGCGAAGGGTAAAGTTACACCTCGACCCTCTCCCTCCTCTCTGATAAAATCAATCAAGTGGATCAGCATCGCTTTGGAACAGACGCAAAACCGGAACAACGCACATCTCAAGTTGTTCGTCAAACAAAGAGCTGACGTGGGTATTCTTGCCTTTTGCGCTGTCGATTATTTTATGTTTCATAGTAGGATAACGTGCTCAGTGACAGCGAACCGAGCTGTCGTGCACCGGAAGCGAGACTATTTTGCTTATTCAAGCAGCCAGATATATGTATACAACTCCACTATGTCTTGATATTGCAAAAATATTCTTACCCTATATTTTTTTGTGCAACTTCTTCTGCCCTCTTATAAGCGTCCAAGTAAATCTATTGTGCAATTTTAGTAACAGCAGAGGATTCGCTACAAGGTATAAGTTCTACGGTACCACTCGCACTCTCCTTCCAACTGCGTTGTTATTCACCGATAAAAAGAGGCGTCGCCTTTAAATCATTCATAGGAAATAGTTGCTAAGTGCTGTCGAAGTTAAAATAAGTGTATTTTAGGGGTTTGCTAAAAAAACTGTCAAAACCAACAATAAACACCCCCTGTTTCAGCCATTTTTGAGTGGCACGATTGGAATTTTTGAGCCAAAACATCTTGCCTAGTTTTGACCACTGTTGACGAACGTGTGAGAGCAACAAGCCGTGACTTCGGATCGAGTCTGGCACCCATGATATTGCAGTAGGGGTGTGCGTTTGTACTTAGCTGCGTCGTTGTCAGTTTCCTGTTCCCAATACTTTATTTCGTTTCAACGCATAAATGTGGGACATTGTTCCCTATTTACAACAGTAGAATCTGTACCGATCGCAAGTCATCCGAATCAAAACGATGTCACTTGGAAAGCTTGATAGTTGGTAAACATACACTTCCTGGTGATTTACATCAGACCGTTCCCTGCTATTCTTCACTTATTGCTTGAATAAGAAAACTCCCTAATGGCAATATAAGAGCTTTCTTTTTTACACACAGGGAACTCAAATAAGCACGGGCTTGGTGATTCCACTCGCCCTTGTGTTTTATCTCAGTTTGTGTTTAGGTGTATTTTTTACAATGATAAGTGGGAAATCCGGCGAAGTCCAAGCAGGCAGGATCTCCCTACTTCGGGAGGTCTTTGTATGAGTGCAAGGGGACAAAATGCATCAATTGACAGGTACATGTTTCACCATATTCCTATTTTTATTGTTTATTAAGGTGGAGACGTATCTGCATGATGATGAGAGGAAAGCAGTAAGCCTTGACTTAAACCTTTGTTTGTTGTTGTTGTTGTATAATTTGCCCATGGGGTTCAGCATCACCTTTCACTTCATTCCGAAAACTGTTGGTTCTGTGGTAAGTGCTCACAATTAAAGCATCGTTTCCCATGGGAATAGGAGAGGTTGTACTTAAGGACGAGACCGCTCCCGTTATCTGCCGATCTGGTGTCATGGTCAGCACTGCCCTCTGATGCCTATCCAAGCTCGTTGCCCCGGATTCCAGCCCATGAATATATGAAGCATCTTGCATGCAAGTTGATGGCTTGCCCATCACTGCATTCTCCATCGTGTCCACTGAAGGCGCAAAAGATACAAGATGGTAAGCAGAATTAATTGGTGCCGCACCGTCTGTAAGTCTATAGCTTGTGCTTGGGATAGACACGTGGTGGACATAGTTGTGGTCCACTCCAGCGGTTCCATGCCGGTTTGCGGAACAAAAGGGAGAACAGATCGAGATCTGTGGAGAGGGTATACGTCTAATACTACCGGGTTCTCTGGTATCAGCTCTTTGAGTCCAGTAACAGGCACCGTTGCTTCCTCGTAGTTTCTCATATTCCAGACTGGGACTATAGGTGCCAGCATCGTACGCCACTATGCCGTAAGCTCGTTGCCTACTGAAGTCGTAATAGCGTGGACAAGTAGTGATCTTGATTTGTTTCTTGATCCGCCGCCGATAGCACACGAAACCACCAAGTCCAATAAATCCAATGAGTATGAGCATCAAAGCCACTCCAAACATGACCCACAAAATAAGCTCTAATTCGGGTTCTGAAACCAACCAACTGAGGCCATAACTTTGCTTCTTTTGTTGAGCAGTTGGCTCAGCCGGTGTGAGAATGGGTTCACTGTCATGAAGCATATCTCCCGAAGCGGAACCGGAAGGAAAAAAGAGGGGAATTTGGACTGTCGTTTCGAGGGCATTTTGGTAGTCGAAAGACGGAGGCGCATGATCAATCGGGACAGCGACTGTTGTGGTTGTGGAGGTAGTGGTAGTGGTGGTTGTAGAAGTAGTAGTAGTGACTGCACATGGATTAAAAGGATACCAATCTAGACGTCCGTTCGGAAAACGTCGACAACTTATGTCCACCTGGCTGCAAGAGAGCTCACAGCTTTCTGAGGTGATTGGAAGAAGTTTACCCGATCTCTCCTCACTTGAACATACCACGATTTCACACTCCTCGATTGCCGGACACTTTTCACAATCTAAAGAAAATAAATGGATCCGTTTTTTTCGGCAAGCGAAATGTATTTAGGTCTAGTGGAACAGATAAGTCCGCGTGTTACATGGCACTCTGATAAACAGAATAACCTTGAAAGCTCTGAATGCCTTTCAGACGAAGCGATATGCCAAACAGAAATGCGCAGCTGTTAGGGCATGAATCTCTTAGGCTCCTTCGATGCTAATTCTCATGGTTAATCAAAAGTTTTGACGCTCTCTTTATATCAAATAATGGGATACGAGTGAGGAAGGGTTGTGGACGAAAGGGGTTTTATTACCAAGGATGGGAGAGGAAAGGAATCACTTAGTCTTTGAAGGCAATCGATTGAGGGTATAGCCGTGTCATTAGAGGTGTGTGAAACAGGGTTTAGGACACGTATCAACGACCGATGAACTTTAACCATCTTTCAGTCGCTTTAAATCTTTCCTACCTATTGGAATGCCTGGCACCAAAACATCTTCAAAAGAGAGTGACAATTTTTACTAATGGTTCCTGTTACTTGTCTTTGAGGCGCTTTGACATCGTGTGAATGGCGTAGGCTTTTACATCTCTCAAGCTATGGATTTTTTCTTTGTAGTGAATATTTAATGCTTCCTTTTGTTTAGTCCATCCTCATACCCAGTGTGGTGGCGGGCAATTTAAAGCAAACTGTTTGCAATGACCCAAGTGATTATCTAATTTAGTATGGCAGAGCGAATCGAGATTAGAGTAAATGAAAGATGTGTCCACGTAAAAAAAGAGCAATAAAGCTATTCTTTATTAAATCTCCACAAATAAACAAAGATAATTACAACTTAAGGCTGTAGAAATTGCGATATCATGCCTTTTCGACACATACTCTTGCTTATCTAGTAATTAAAGAGCTTTAGACTAGTGAGGAGGGTATTTCTCCCGCATTTCAAAAGCTCAGAACAAAGCCCACATTCAAAGTTGAGTTAGGATGTTAAGACAGAAAGAAAGAAAGAAAGAGGGTCAAAATACCTCTTTTTGGAGGTCGAGGCATGAATGCCAGTCTATTTGACTTCATTTTGTTTCCTTGGACGGCAAAAGGACAAAAAATTCCAATTGGATTAGGAAATTTATGTGACATTGGATTTATAAATTGTAAAATGACTTGCCGGACACCACGCTATTTACAATAAACCCAGTCGTTCAGCAAAAACCATTTAACTGTCAAATACGCGCTGAATGGGGATGCTTGCTCACACAGGGTCTGCAACAGTTCTGTAAAAAGTTGTTCATTTTTAAAAACAGATCAACCCAGTATCACAATTCACCCACTACCGTTATCTTTGACACCCTTTCTACCTACGCTCACTGCATTGGCTGAAAGCTGTTTCTATTTGTACAGCAGACAGCATTGAAATACTCTCCAAATGATTCGTGTCTGCTGTAAAAGAGGAATTCTGGTACCGACTGTCAACAAACGCGTCTCATTCTTTTTTTTACATTTAAACACAGAAGTTCTGTAGTCGGCTAGCTTCTTGTCCCGCAAACAATTCGCAGCGATTTTACCTCCCCATGGTTTCTCGAATTCAAATGGGTTCAGTGTCGACGTGATTGCCATTTAACATCAAAATTATGGCGACTTTCAGATGTGTGGAATCTGTCAGTCGCTGTGAAATGTGCTTTGTTTGGGTAATTCCCGTTTATGGGTGTGCACACACACACATACAGACCGAATTTTCGTGGGAGTTGTGCATCACCGCATCGCCCACCGATTCAAGAATCTCCGTGTTATAAAAGGCAATGTGATCTTTAAAGTGATTTTCAGAGCTCATTTGAGCCAACCACAGTTGTGGGATCTTACAACCATCCAAGGCATCGTGTGTACGAAAGAAGGCAGGCTATGACAAATTGCGGCAAATTAAATTGGTCTAGACTGGCTGTCGGCCTGAGAGTGAATTATGGTCTCCTCGACTGCTTTCCATATTCTTAGACGCAGTTGAATCCAAAGCCCCACAGTGATTGCTATCATTTTAGATAAATCACATTAAATCCTCTTCATTCGTACTTCCTTGATAGAAAACGTTATATTTACCCAAATGCCAAATTTTAGTGTATACGCGTATATTTGTAGCAGCATAGTAGATACGGGCTAAGATTTCTAGAAAAAAAACTTTGATTATTCAATTGGAAAGAATCACTCTCCCATTTCTCGAACCGTCTACCAATTGTTATGCCTGGATTTTTGACCTTTCAGTTAGGATATTTGGCATGATTTGTGTGGATGTTTTACTTCTGATGGATGAAAAGGCAACTGTTCCTAGGTTTGTCAGTTTTAAAAGTTCATGTGTTTTCCGAGTTTATTTTCCTCTACTTCAAGAGGAAGTAAAGTGACGAGTAAAAGACAACTTTTAGCTTTTTTTATTATGCAAACAATTATTTTTGCATCGCCTCGCAACACATGGCGGATTATTGTGACTTTCTTGTGTCAATTCTAGCCTGAATTGGCCTTAAAACAAATGTTCACTTCTGTGGAAGTCGATTACAAAGAAATCCCTACTCACTTAAATTCACAGCTTAAAATCACTGATCATTCGAAACGTGGATTAAAACTGCTCCCGGAAATTTGCACTGAGTGTTTAAAGGAATCATCGAAACCAAGGCAATAGTAGATATTACTCTGTGACTTTGGTGCTACTACTATAGTCACATTAGCTGATCTATCTCTTCTTCTGAACGCCTAACCGTAGGATCATCTGCCTTTTCCTTTGCATTATAATGCATCAATCTGCCACTGTGGTTAAATCTCACGTAGGCGAAAGCTGGAACGGCACACTGAAAACGCATTTTTAAGAGGTTTGAATCACCTCCCTCAACTGAAAAATGTCCATTTGTTTTAATTAAGAAAAGCTCAGAGCTCCTTAACCAGGGTTTAGCAAGCTCTTGAGGCTGTTCAACCCCTACATAGCCGTAGCAATGCAAATGCCTAATAATTATAAGAATGGCTTCCGCACCCTTATCTCGGTTTAAGACTGCATTTTTAATTTCGACGTGACTTTATTTGCAACGATGAATGTAATCAGCGCGTTAATCTGCCGCTTTAAGGGCACAATAAACTCCGCAGATGGTCCAATCAAGCACTTTCAAAGCCCAAAGACCTACCACCCATAATCCTGAGACAGGTTTATTAAAAATGGTCCTGCAAGATAGGGAATATAATAACTAGAGGTGACGCACGCTGGCCATCCCAATCGCAATGATATTTAGTGCAGGAAAACAGGCTTTATGGCGCTCCGCCTGTCTTATCGCGGATGGAGAGGGTAAAAGCCTATCGTCCTCCGAGTAGCTATCTGCATCAAGTCGCTCAGTGGCAGAAATAGCAAAGGTGGAGCAGAATATGCTAAAAAGTCTAAGCATCCACAAGGGAAAAGAATTTGATCTCCATTACTTCGTATCGTTTCTGCAGCGAAACCCACGATACAACATTGAGTAGTGAATCCAATTGCGATGTAAATTCACCCCTTATTGTCTCAGCCAACTCCCGATTGCACAAAACACGCTACTTAAAAAAGTCGTGCATTATACTTAGTCGTTGGGTAGGTACGGTAGCCACAATTCGGCAAATAAAAATGAATTGCTACTATGTATGCGGTAGGGACTGGGGACTACCAAGCACCACTTAATTATGCATTGTCCGGAGGCTTCGTAGCACCGAAATTAATTTGCGTCTTAATGAAGTAATTTCTCCAAGTTGATTTTAAATGACAACTGGTAAATACCTTCCAGCATACCGAACAGCATACTTTCAGTGTGTTGGGAGAATGGGAAAATACTTTGTGTCGCCATGCATTCCATAATGTCTTAAAGTTGCGTCAAACAGCAAGAATAGGCAGACCATCCTGCCATTTGACACAATAGGCAGCGAAGACTGCGGCAAATGTAGAAGAAAAAAGCGTTTTTTCCATTAAAATCCCATGTTTGCCGTTTTTAAGCCGTGTATTAAAAAGAGTAAAGCAGGATTTCAATGAAGTAAAAGAAGCTGCGTCGCAGAGCAAGAAACTAGACTTTTGAACTTCCTTTAGAGCAGGAAACTGAAACTTCTTTTTGCTGTTCCAAATACACATCTCCAAATTTAGCAGGGTAGATATTCTTAACTCATACTAGTGGATGCTGAAATGGCAAGAGTTGCGAGGATTGCTGCCTAAGCGATGCAAAAGTGGTGTATCACATCTAGACAGAACAAGTGGCGAGAGTGTTTCCTGTTCCCTTTAAACTATTACTTGAAATAAACAAACTCGAATTGGGTGCTAGAGGACTCATAAGACTCAATTAAATGGTGACAGAAGAGTAAGGGCTAATAAACACATTGCAGGCATGTCTAGATTGTCGCTGCCTGGTTGGTTAGTCAGTTGGAAGCACAATAAATACTGTCGTGTGATGCCTCAGAGATTTACTGCTTTCAAGTAGTCAAGGTAATGGCGCTCCCTAGCTCCCAGATGATCTCTAATTACGCACGAATTAACACCCAAAAGGTTTCGCCAGAGTAATTAATTCTTCCTCTTTTATTTGTTTATGATTCCATTAATGAATTAGGCATGAACATAAATTTGCCCAAACTTCAAAAGGTTTTAGTATCCGCCATTCCTTCTTCCTCATCATCGTGTCAGAAGTCACTCCAATCACCTGCGAAAATAAAGTAGTTGTCGTGTTTTTACCCATAGGCACTCATCCGCCTCCTCCATTTCCCTTGATGCATTCCGCTGCAATATACCTCCCTTTCTTCCCGGCCTTTGAAAGGAGTAAGTGTTTGGGAAAATATGCGGTGTGTCTTTCAGAATGCAGTTACCCCCTATTTCTCACATCAAAGGTGTGAACACTCTACACCTGTTTATCTTACGAGGCCGGTCAGGTGAAAATGCAAAGAAAAGCGATTGCCTACGGCAACTGGGGGTTATTAGGTTTGGAACACAAGCAGACACAAAATCCCCAATTGAAGTAAACTCTTACGATTAAAAAATTAGCCTTGATGAGCAATCTAGAGCCGACTTGAACATTACCTTGAGGTTCTTGTCTTCAAAATCAGTTGAACCTTGGTGAATGGAAAAATGCATACACTTCCAAGTGATCAAAAGCATAAGTGATCGCAACCATATCTCCTCAAGAGCTTATAGCTACCTAAAATCAGTTTAACACATGACAATCTAAAATTGAACAACAAACAATTTCAGGTTTTATTGGGCATTCGGGCCGTTGCCTTTTTTGCTGATGAGTCTGGCCTGGATATTGGGGAGGTAAAAGGAGGACCTTTTCTATTGTCCATTGTCCAGAATTTTTTTGATTTGCCATTAAATTTACAGTAATTTATTATTAATATCACCAATGAGCATTAATGCAGTAAAGTTAATGCACTGTCTGCTATCAGACTAGCATATTCAATTAAAATTTCTTTATAGTTTTGGGACGAAATCACCTAGGAAACCGGGTAATAAACGAAATCTCTGTTCGTGGCAAGGAATAGCATTTTGAGCTTCTGGGATAGTGGAAGGCAAGCAAGAGTGAGCAGTGAAAATTGCGACGTGGTGTAACCCATACAAAAGGTATTGCTTGCTCTTGCTGGTAATTATAAATGATGGTTTCTGTGAGGCATTGTGTCGTATCTCCTTTCTCGATGAGTCACTTGGGCAAGATATGGTAGGAAGATTCAAAAAAGGCCTCACTTTTTTGAAGCATTAAGTATTTTGATTTATTATAAACTGTTTTTGCTCGTCGTCTATTTTTGATTTGCTTTTTCTTATGATGGCACAAGGCAAACTCGAGGCCTGGCAAAAAAGTCCTGAGGAGGTGACGTCAACAGGAAATGTCTTGACATGAAAAAAAATGCAGTTGTGGACTCTGAAAGCACCTAAATTTATGGATGCAAGGCAGAATGTGCTGCCCTCTATGGAGCGCATTACTATATTAAACCACGGAATGTAAATGGATTGCTTAAAAGGCATGGCACCACGACGTCACATATCTGTGAGGATTTGGTTTCCTCATCAGCAAAATTGCACCGTCAACAGATGGGTAGAGTCTCAACCACTAAAGTGGCTAAGGTATTTTCTTGGTTTGAAAATAGTTACATTTTCTTTTTATTGAGTAGAGATAAACCTGTTCAAAAAATTAATGAACAGTACCTAGGATGTAGAGATCGAAGTTTCTCTGTGATCGATAGAGTAATGCAGAAGATAGAACCAAGCATTTTTATGCAGACTATGAGGCTTTTCCCATTATTTACCACTCAGTTTGCAAAATGACTACTTCGGCTAACTTCGAAATCAAAGGATTCCATCTCAATTATGTGGACCACCCTTTGTATCATTACAGCATTAGAGGCTTTCTTCACGAATTCTGTTGCTACTTTCTCATAGCCTGAAATAAGGATGATGGGATAAATCAAAGACAACTGACTACCAATAACGATACATCTCCTTGAATTGCGCTGTAACAGTAGGAGTGATAGGTTTTTCACCTGCCCGTCCCCTTTATTAAGGGTTTGACTTTGTAAAGGCGGCAAGTTTATCCAGAAAGCCTTTTTACATCAATCAGTGACTGATTTTTATGAGACTAGGGATTCTTTCAGAACACAGAATTGAGAAAAATCCTATCGTTTAATGCCCTTTTTTCAACTGAGAAGATTTTATACTTAAACAACTAAACTATACTTTAAGGCACCAAGTATGTCATTGAAAATCAGAATAATTTAATTTTTGAGGCTGTATTAAATCTCTACAATGCACCCTTTATAATGACCGGCACTAGCACAGCTCTTGACAATGCAACAGTAGTGTCCAATCACTCATACTTTTGTTCATAAGAGGTGACAAAAATAGATGTGTAGGCATTGACTTATGGAATTTAGGCAGAGAAACTATTCAACAACTTCTTCCACGAAATAGCATAACCTCTAATCGAGTTTAGTAAAATTGGTACTCGAGGCGAGCAAAAATTTTTGAAACTTGTTAAATAGAAAAGAACAGGGCAACGTCAATGCATGGTTATTTTATTTCAATAGGTTTCTAGCACCCATGTTTCTGAATTCTTAGAGGAAAATGGACCACCACAGCCGGTTGCCCTCACTTTTTCTCACCAATCCAACTGCTGGCTCATACCAGATATATAGTCGTGTTTTGGCTGGAAACAGTCTACACCCTTCTTCTTGGTTCAATTTCCCCACGCTGCTTGTGGCAAGATTACATGTTGTAAATTATTAAGGTCTAATAAACACCACATTTCCCTTGTTTGCACCTCTTGGTGTCGCTCATAAGTGACGCCGTTGACAAGCGTGTTTAAAAATATACAACTAGTGAATGGAGGCTTCGGCTGCAAGCAACCCTTAAAAACACTGAATTTCACTGATGCGATATATGCAGATTTCATTTTGGCCTTAAGCTTAATTTAGTTCCTCAAAATTTATTGTCGCAAAGGCGGTCAAAGCTGCACCGAATCCAGCCTTTTTAAAGCACATCTTAGAACCACAAATAAGATGTTTAAAAAGTAATTCTAGTCATGATTTATTTGTGACGCTTTTTACTTCGCGTTGCTTTAAAATGGAATGAAAATCCCCCACATCGGGCTTAATTGCAGTAACTTAAAATTTGCAGGGAATTCATAAATCTGGTTATCGCTTGTGAAGCAGTGCACCGTTGCCTTAGCTTGGTTGACTTTTTTGTTTATTTACTTTTTGGCCAACTTAATTGTCTAACGTTGCTATTATCATAAAACTAAGAAATATTTTAAGCTTTAACTTCAAACGAAAAACTGAGAAAGAATAAACTGCCACATATACACCTTTTTAAAAATTATAGCCTCATGTTATTTTTATGAACGTTTAAAAAATAGGTAAAGGTTGGGACAGAAAAATATGGGCAATGTTTGAAGTGAGCATTCAATGAAGTTAATCTTGGATTATTGTTATGAAATATTTTCCAATTGCAGGAGGACAGCATACTTTACTTCCGGTGTCATGAGAAATTTCGTTATTCATCGGCGAAAAACTGGGACAAAATATCAGGAGATGCCATATTGCTTCCAGATTGTAGGTCCACGCATAACATTGTGTAAGTTACTTTTGTCATTCTCACCATAAAGCATTATCCTCAGCCCCGTTTGCATCCAAATAATTAGGCAACAATTCAAGAAACAAGCTTAGGAAACCGGTTTAGGGAGTAAAGAAATCTTAAATTGCTTTTTGTGTCAATTGCATTTTTGAAAGTTGGAGCAATTATTTTGCGTGCATAGGTGTATTAATCAAGAAATTAACAAGCATACATCTCACACCTGGAAATTTCATGCGCCTATATTGGAATGATACGAAAAAAGAAAAACAACGTACTTCAAAACTCATGTCTAGAAAGAAATTCACATGCCCAAAAGCTGCAAATTACAGAAAAATGTACCGAATATTTTAATTAGTCACAATCCTGCTTTTTTAATTTCAGACTTCAAAGTGTAACAAAACTTTTTTGGCAATCATCAACCCGACTGCAATTTATACCATCACTGCAATCTAACCTTAGATTTAAACATGTTACAGGACAAAATGCCATTTATCAAAAAGAAAAATCACCGATATTAGTTCTGGTCACAATCGAATAAATAATCATTCGAAAATAAAAGAATTTACCTCCTTTAAGTGCTCCGAAACATTGCGTGCACATGTGCGCAAAAAAAACTTGAATGATGCAGTTGTAGTAATAGGTAGGAATGTTGTATGTGTACTATTTAAAAACATTCAATATTCATTTGAAACCTTAAACATGGTTATAAATAGGATCAGAGGACTCAACACTCTACACCCACTTACATCAGGCAAATAAACCAACGATTTGATCAAAAAAATTTAAATTACTAAACTTTACATCACATAAAGTTTTTTAAAAATTTAGACAACCACAAAATATCCGAGGACAAATCTAAAGAAGTAGCTTTATTAAATTATCCAGCTCCAATATGCACATTAGTACCCAAAAATTAACAAAAAACAAGCAATGCTTTTTACGTGCCAAAAACATCTAAGGGCAAAATTAAAAGTCGGAATAGGTTAAAATTAGGGGTAAATTGGTTTCTATTTCCTATGCATTTTTAGCAGAATAAAATGATGATAAGGAGTTTGATCAACTTGTAAATTGTCTAGTTACTGCACAGAATTGCTGATTTTACTCACAAAAAGGCCTAATATAAATCACGTTCTTATCGAAAGCTCGAGTAAAATACCAAAGTAAAATGCAACTCACTTTCCATGTAGGATTGTGAAAGACCATACAAGCAGGACAGCAAAAGCAATATAACACTAGAAGATAATCCATGAAGATCAAGCGGTCTACTGAAACCCATCCCCCGCGACTTATAAAGATTTCAATTCATGCACAGATGGAACTACACTCTGTCAAGGTTGTAGTTGAGTTTTCTGATTGCACTAAACAAAAGCATAGGAAAATGCAAGTCTAGTTTAGAGCTAGCAATGGGCTTTAGATTTTAGGTACTTTGTAATTTTATCAGTTGCGAATAAACAAACCATCTAAATCTGCTTGATTAGTGCCTTTGGCTATAACTGAGCTTGTAACATTTGAAGTGACCATTATAAGTAAACCTGAACTGTAATCATCTAGTCATTTGTTATACTTTGAACTGTATTGCTTTTATGCGTGATGTTTTTGATCATCCTCTTGGTCTTGGGTTCCTATATAACTGCGTATTATAGCACTGCGCAATATTTGCTTCCTCTATGCTATTTATTTTGTCACTAAACTTCGCTACAGTAAAAAAGGAGAGTGGTATAATAATTCTGAGCTAACACCATCTTAACTGATTCTTTGCCAATTGCAAATGGATCGTTTATGGAACTCTTTCACCGTGTTAGTGTAGGGTAAAATGCTTGCTCTTTGTTCAGCCCTCGGTGTAGCGTGCCGAGACTTCCTTGAAGGTAATAGAAGGCATAGTACTAGAGCAGAATACATATATTCTGGGAGCAGAGGGCTTGAGGGCTGTTGGCACTTCCCGAAGGCCCGCCAACTGGCTAGTGCAATATGGACACCCAAGTAACCGAAACCGGCAGTTGGAACATACAAAGTATTACATAGCCCCTCTCCTCTTTCGGGCGTCGTCCCCGACGGTCCCCTTGGTCAGACTTTCCTGTCAGCCATCACATCATAATCAGTGCTGCAAGATGCACCCACGAGCAAACCGTCTCAGTCACCGAGATTCGAGCGCACGCATCCTTGAAGTGTCATCAATTCCGCGTAGCACTCGGTGCAGCAAATGCGTATTTCTTAGTCCACTCTCCCACAATAATGTGGTCTAATGAAAGATGGGGGCACGAAATCAAGTTTTCAAATGGGTCGAGCCACACACAACACATATTGTGATTCAAGGCTTTTTTTGATCCCGTGCAAGAAACGTGAGGGTATCGCAGAACCCTGAGCGAATGGGGCGATCGCACATTATGGGGACGGGATGCACGCGATCTAAGTGTGCAAAATATAAAGCGATGTCATCGAATGGCGGCCTGCACATTCTACATCTGCTGATACACATTTTGACGAAGATAGGTGAGTTGCTTAAGAACAGGAGAGAGAGCTTACGGGGTATGCTTGAACACAACGTAGCTGATCCCACTTAGCAGTTCCGCTGGTCTTGGAGTTCACGGCTGGTGTCGCTTCAGTTGTTAATAGCTTCCTTGCAGAACACGAGGGAGAGGGAGATGCTGAAGATGAACGTCGATCTAAGCCCTTCTATTATGAGATGTGAGGGATTCACCCACCCTTAGCACATGCACTTCTTTCACACCGCCAAAGTTTGCGAGAAGCGGTATGGAACAGGATAAAATCCACCGAGTTCGGGTCCGCATTCCGTTGCTGCCAAAGTAGCGTCCCGAGACTTCCCTGAAGGCAAAGGAAGGCATAGTGCTAGGACAGAATGTACGTACTGGAAACAGAGGGATCGGGGGCTGTTGGCACGGCCCGAAGGTCCGCCAACCGGCTAGTACAATATGGTCACCTAAGTGACTGAAACCGATAGTTCGAACAAACAAAGTACTACACTCGGAATAAGGTACGGGCACTTATTTGACCATGTTGTTCCTTGCCTTGTTGGCGTACCTCTCAGCCATACCAGTAGATCCAATCTTCTCTGTTTGCCAAATATGTGTATTCTGCCCAAGTATTTTCTTCTTTTGTTTTCAGGGAAGTCTCAAGGCACCCGAGACTTTTTTGAGGATGGATGTGGACCTATTCCCCGGGCAGAATTCGCATTAACAACGCACAGTGGGGCTGACGCTATTGGCACGCCCTAGAGACCAGCTCATCCGGCAAAGGCACAATGACCAAGACACCAAGTGACCCTTTGCTAAAACCGGAGATTAAATAGCCATCTTGGTACATAACTTTTTGCTACTTTATTACTTCTGCCTAGCAACTTAACTATAAAATACGTTAAGAATGATTCCAGTGCTGTTTTTTCGGATTAAGTACATTAAATTGCATTTGAAAGAATATTCTGACTTAAGATATTTCTGTTTGCAAATCCTAATTTGATTCCACCGCAGTAGGCCTTTTTTCCTAATCAAACATCTTTTTTATGAGCAAATTTCAAATTGTTTAAATAAACGTTCACTACTATTGAACAAAACTTTTGATTATCCTGAGCTTTAGATCTTGCCTACATCTCCTTGTTTAGGCTATGAAACGGGTCACCTTTAGGCACCGGAGTGTTTCTTCTCGACCAAAATTTACCTCGCAATTTATTCCATCTCTCTGTCTTTTGGGTGCGTATTTGGCAAGATGAAAGAGGACAGGTTGCTTGCTCCTGCTGTAGCAACTGTTTTCCCTAAACAACTTAAAGTAACTCGTTTTTATGGAATAATTGGTGGAGGTGATCCAACACCGTAGGTTTTGTGGATACCGTTGGATGAATGCCGTCTTAGCAACCACCGAATTTCATGTTTCAACTTCATCGGTCTTAAATGCCAACCAATTTTTACTAATAAGGCAGCTGTTTGTGGTTTTTGATTGTATAAATCATTAAGACTCTCCCCAAAAAAGTTTAAACGAGGTGGTGATTTGACACTTGTTCTATGCTTGAGAACGCTTCTCTTTCGTTTCCATCCACTGCTTGTAATGAAGTGGCATTCCTCTACATATAAAGTACCCTCGACGACTGCTATAAATTGCGTTTCAGGTTTGCTAAAGTGAAGCTCCTATGACCAAGATCCTTGACCCTACCGAGGTCTCCAACCCAATTGGTGATTGGTGGACATCAGAGTGAATGTCTTTATTAGCTGAGGAGGGAGGTGTGGTGAGCGTGTGCGTGGCTGGTGGCCTAAAACGTAGAAACTGGGAGAGAATGAGTCTGCGTCTGGGTTACCTCTCGGTGGTGTTAGTCCCGCGTTATTATAGCAATTGACCTTTGAGAAGTTAACAGTCGTGTTCGAGTAAACCTCTGTTGAATGTGAATTGATCAGACAGGATTGAGCAAGTGCACTACTTTTGGGATGCTTAACGATCGGCAGTCGATTGAAACTTCCAAAAGTCAAATGAGAACGCATTCCTGGGATCGTGGACATCCCAACCACGATCGCTCCCTTCTTTCAATTTCCACACAATTCTCCGTTAAGCTATTCAGAAGATCATTTCAACCACTTGCCTTATGCCTTTTTAAATGTGCACTTCTTTAGTTTTGTATCTTTACTCATTTCAAAAGCCTAGTTTTTACAAAAGATATGAAAGTAAACCATTTTAGCCATTCTTTTCAATTTTTAAAATAATTACCTTTTTTACCGTAAGTAGTGATGTTAATCAAATAAATCATCACATGTAAGCGTAACCTTTAATTACCTCCTTCTTTTCTGCAAGAGAAAAGAAGCTTGTAGTTTATCCTTCTCAAACAAAGCAGAATGCATCATTTCGATAGGGAAGAAAAAATATGTCGGCCTATCGTTACTTAAATCGCAAATAAGTAGTATAACGCTTCGGTTGGAGCGTCGTAGGCGAACGTTACATGTACAAGGAACGGCATCGCAATCAGGATTTTTCTCACAAAGCATCTTTAGGCGAAAAACAGTTCTCATCGCATTTGGACTTGAAGTTTGTTAAAATTGTCAACAAAAGTTATCCCTGATTGCACTTACTTTTATTAAACTTTTCATTGATCGATCTCTTGTCAGGTTGTGCTGACAGTCGGTATCCAAAAGCTTGAACGCTTCAGTGAACAGTTTGTTTATACACAATAAGGAGTTGTCGGCGTCTTAACGGTAAATACCGTCCTTGCAAGCGGTTTGCCACACTTGGCCACTCCGATGTCACGGACTTGTGCATCGCTCTACCTGCTCCTCCTTCTTCTGCTATCTCCATCTTTATCTCTCATCCCTCAGCCCGTCTCGTTTGACATCACTCCCCAGTACTACCGCCTACCCTTTGAGGTGGATGTCCAGCATAACGCACCCTATTGCTTCACTCTCCATGCTTCCATCAAACGCCTTCTTGAGAGCTTCAACCTGCGACATCTGGTTCGAGATTTACCCTCGTCTTTTGCAGGAAATATAACCCACCTTGTGATTAATATCTCCTCGGAATGCAATGAATTGATGGGTGTTCTCTACCCTAAGGAAGACTCGAAGGAAGATTGTAAGTTTAAATTGAAGACATGAGATTAAGATGCACTTTAGATCAGGTCATCATCTCCAGCGGTATGATCTGGATTCAAGCATCCGAAGTGTGGGGCGCAATGCATGGATTGACCTCGGTGGCTCAGCTAGTCATGTCCACAAGTGTAAACGAAGCAAGTCAGATTTGGCGTTGACTCATTTTGTAGAGATACCTGCCTAGTGTGAGAATAGATGATATGCCTCGATGGCCATTCCGCAGTTTCCTCATTGACACCTCGCGACATTTCATTCCGCTGCAGTACATCCTCCAGTTTCTGGTTAGATTTGTGTTTTTGGCATGGGGGCTCCCTGTTTTTAGAAAGCCATGGCAACTGTTAAAATGAACGTTCTACACTGGCACATAGTTGATGATCAATCCTTTCCTTATGAGTCGTACACATTTCCCAAACTCTCTGATATGGTAAGTATGTCTGATAAAAATAGTAATTTTGCAACTCATACGAGTAAAGGATGGCTTGATGCACGTTAAAGTTTTAAACAAATCTAAGAGAAATTTATGCGACGAAACAGCATTGTGTGGATCCAAAGATTCACCAGCAGGTTCCCCAAGTCAGACAGGCGGCATATTAGTAATTCATTCAACAGACATTTCAATTTTTGTCGACTTTGTAGTTCAGCTTCACTCTTAGTAAGTATTCTTTCTTCAGGGCTCGTATTCCCGAACTCGTGCTACATACACTCGACAGGATGTACAGATTGTCATTGAATATGCGCGGTCTCTGGGTATCCGTGTGATGCCAGAAATTGACACTCCGGGTGTGTTACCCTTTTTATTACTTTTTAATTTATAGTTTTTTTTCGTTTAGTCCTCACATTTTACTACTCTGGTTATGCACGGGTGGCCTCCTTAGCATTGCCTTGATTTTACGTTCAGGCCACACGAGGTCATGGGGCTACGGGTATCCCACGCTTCTGACCCCTTGCTTTACCCTCAGAGGACCGACTGGTGAATTAGGTCCACTCAATCCAATTAAGAACACGACTTACGACTTTGTGGGACAGCTCATAGGGGAGATCGCTAAGACCTTCCCGGATAGCGCATTGCACCTGGGCGGAGATGAGGTGGATTTTGCATGCTGGTAGGCATAAACAGGAATCTCTATACCCCTTTTATAATGCTGGACGCAATTTGACGGCAGTACATCCCTCAAACAAAGATTTCTGCTGTTTGTTCTACTGTTATGTTGTTTTTTTCGTCCAGACTCGAGCAGATTTTGCTGAACTGTTAAAACATCTTTTCTATCATTTTTCCCCTGTTTCTCGATGTTCAGGCCTAAGGTTTTCACTTAAGCGTTACCAGACGCTTAAGAAAGGTCCTAGTATCCATTACAGTAAATTAAATGAGTTTTTCCCTCAGGTTAAAGTGTGATTTCTTCCCCTGAGGGCAGTATAATAATTTTTACAAAATTTCTCCAAATTAGTCACTCACGAAGATCCACTTGCGTGCGTTCATGTGGTTGGCCTACCCAACTAATATGGAGCCTAGTGTACCTCTAATTACATAATTGCAATTCAATCATGCTTTTAGGCATTTTCTGTTTAATTGCAGGCAAATAGGCTTCTCTGATCCTGATCAATTTTGATTAATGTAATGTTTTAGACCATTTTTTGATTAAGATTTGGTCTAAAGATGCCCAATTGTACACAACTTATAGGAAGTCGAACCCGGAGATACGTGACTTCATGGTGAAGATGGGTTTTAACTGGAGTTACACAAAACTGGAGAACTACTACTTTGTCAAACTACTCAACAAAATTAAGGAGATCACGAATAAAACTATGAAGATTTACGTGTGGCAAGAAATCTTTGACGATGGTGTCGAGGTGCGTCCAGTTTCGATGGGACTGTGAAACTGTGTAGGGTGTAAGAATGCCTTCCTTTTCCTCACCGTTTAGGGCTGTCATTTTTTCTATTTTACTTTAAGAGTTGGAATTGCATTTATGGATTCGAGCAAAGGCTTGGAGACAATTAGCTGATGCTTTCATTTGATATTATCTTAAGAGAACTTGAGGAATACACAAGCCTGTCTAAACTCAACCAAGTCAACAATGTTAACTTATTAGCAATGCGTCTCCTTAATTCTTCGCTTTTTCTTTCGCTTAAAGGCACTCTCTTAAAGGTTTAAAGGCATTTCATTTCATTTGTACGAACGAGACCTAATTTACACCTTAAGTGTCATTTCTATTAGTACTTAACCTGGAGGCTATTAAACAACTAGTCCCTTTTAATTAAACTAAGGTAAACGGTTCAACAACTGTCCACGTCTGGAAGAACGGAGCATGGAGAACGGAAATGAATATGGTAACGAAAGCGGGCAAAGATGTTATTTTTTCGGCTTGTTGGTACCTAAGCAGCATCAGCTATGGCGAGGATTGGATCAACCGCTATCAGTGTGATCCGGCAAGCTTTACGAGTTAGTCCAACGTCCTCTCCTCTTTCTCATTGCACACAGCCATAATTTGTGTTACTGAATAATTATAAGTACGCAAGCTATATCCCCCACATAGGCAGTCCTTAGCATGTTGTTCCGCTACATGCGGACTGATAGAACGGTGAAATGGTCATGCTTTCTTAACTATGCGACTGGAATTTATGCACTGCTTCAGTCTGCAATAATTTCTAAGAATCTTGCGGTAATTTTGTTGTCTTGACCGCAAATTTTACTGTACGTGTAGTTCAGCAAAAAACGATGCGATAGCCCTTGCAATTCCACCATTTGATTATCAGGAGATGCTGAACCCGTAGTGAGACTTACCATTCGTACTGACGGGTGTAATTCTTTTGATTCAACAAGTTTGAACTTACTTTTGCTAAGCTTAATCATACATATGGTACTGTAATTTATTTTGCAAGTACCTGTCTTTCTGTATCAGAAACCACTGTAATGTGAAGACGACAAAAAATGTGCCTTAATTAGTTCTTCGGGTTACCTGTAACCCCAGGAGACACGCTCGGACACTCGACACATTTCACTTTTCATTGCTAATTCTCCAAAATTCGGGAAAGTTGTACCCTCTTCCATTCCTTCGTGATTGCCTGATATCACCCATGTGTGTACTTTAATAGTACTAATTACACACCTTACGGCCAAGGTCAGGGAAAAAGCCGTAAATATGTTATGGTGAAGCTTTCGTGTTTTTTCTCCAGTCCTCACTGGCAAGCCAGTTGTCACTTACGCACGCGCCATATCGCATTACTTGCTCATCCACGCCCATATACAAAGGCTTCAATACCGAAATTCTGACTTATCGTCTACTCCGTCTGGGGACTCCTCAGGGTTCCTAGTGAACATGTTTACAAATCCCACGTTATAATATTATCATCTAGGACTTGCATTATGTGAGGCAGCGTATTCAAAATGCACAATAAACTGAATAAAGCGACACTAAAAGAGTTATTTCCTGACTCGAGGAAGATCATACGTGCTCTGAATTACCAACTTAAATGGAGTTGATTGAGGCTTGAGAGAAATCAGGTGTTGTTACATTTAGATAACACTAAACAACTTGAGCTGATCAAAGGCGGTGGAGCCGCAATGTGGGGAGAGTATGTCGATCACACGAATTTGATCTCCAGGTCTTGGTAAGTTTCCTACTCGGTGTTGATTGATAGCTGTAAAAGTTGGTGGAAGGTGATTCCTCCTTCATTAAAAGAAATTGCTATTTCGTATGAGACGCTGGTTGGAGCATCAATAAGAAAATCTAACGAATAGAGCATGCTTCACTGAGGGATGATTTCTTTCAAAATCAACAATTGTTATGCATTAAATTTTTGTTAAACTCTGGTGAATCTCAAAAATGCCCACTGAAATTGCGATCTTGCCTTTGAGGCCACGTGGCGCCGTGGTCGCAGAGCGTTTGTGGAGCCCGGCTCAGGTTCACGACGTCAACGATATGCGAATTCGGCTCATCAGTTACCGATGCTTCCTTCTTGCGTGAGTTATTTAAATTCTCTAAATTAAAAATTTTTCACACCGGTGCGCTTGAAGTTAGTTTATCTTCACGTAACCAAACACAGAATTAAATCAATTATAATCACAGCATACTCGGTGCTATAAATAAAAAAACCCACGAATCCGTTGTGCCAGTTATCTAATGTGTGCACAACCAAGAAGACACTTAATCACGATGGCATTAATGCGTTCCGGCAACTTCAGTGGGTCTGGAGCTTCATCCTGCTTGGTAACTTCATCGGGAAAGGGCGAATGCGCTGTCCTCATGCTGATGGAGACTGGATGATGCTCTACAATGAGGTCATCTTGCCTGCCTTAAGAACGCTGACCTAAAGGCAGCCGTTCGCTAGAAGTTGGGATCTAAAATAGGTTTATGGGGCTAATGTGATGCACTCATTTTCCACTTATCCGCACAGCTGATATCTTCATTTAAGTACCATAGGCAGTTCTGTAGAGAACTTTCCAGATCGTTCATTGCTAGTGGCGCTTCGGCTGCGATCAACATTCCAACAGAATACGGGTTTCTTTTGTGGGTCGTCATAGATTCTTCCGTCAGTTGAGGGTTTAGCATTAATCAATAGAAATCATGGTGGATGTCCTTTACGATCGGGTTCTCTTCCAACTCCCATCGATGTAACCCTGCCTCCTCAATTCTTTTCTGTAGTTGCAGAAAACCGTACTGAGGAGCTACCAGCTTGGTCAAAGGGTCATGCTGCTGAGGGGAACGAAAGTCTCTGAAGACCTAACGCAATCAAACGCTGAGTTAAACAAACTACCAGAGCTCTAAAATAATGTCACCGTTGTGGAACATTGATGCTTAAAATTATGCCTCCTTTCTTCCGCCTTAAAGAGAAAAAGTTTGTTCGAAAGCCAAGCGTCCCCAAAGTTGGCATATGGAATGGTCTAAGAAACACCTCTAGACGGCAAAATTCTTCTTATTTTCTTTCCATCTTTGCTTCTTTTCTTTAGAATGGGACTTAACGGCGAACCTATTGCGGGACCGGATTACTGTGATTTTGCCTGATCCACTTACCACCCCTGTTGCTTGATTATGACTACCTCCGACCACTCCAGAATGCCTTATTCGGCTAGGTAGCCTTTGTTAACTTGCTCCTCCTCTTGCACTGCTGTCGACATGAAGCCCAAGTATGAGCTATGCTTCTTTGCTAATTTATTCTATCCTACAAATAGCATCACTACGTTGCGAGCTAACTAACCGTTTATTGTGACTTTTCACACCTAATTTGAAATGGTTAACTTGAGATCTCTCACCCTAAAACCACACCTCAAAGTCCTTTTTCTCCTGAACTTTGGGCCACAAAACCGCAGTTCACACGTGACCTCACTCTACTAGCCCAGGTTGTGAGCGTCAAATGAACGTACACCAACCTCAAAAGAGGCCCCACTTCCACAGACACTTCAATCCATAAAAGAAGGCTCTGTCTACTTTATTCAATTAGCATTAAAGCTCTTTCATTTCTGAATTTGATTATCTTTAAAAGTGTTCTCTGTGGAGCCTTTTATCTGCCTGACTTTGAAATAAGTCGGAAGAACTGCAAAATAATAAAAAAAAAGCAGTACATTAAATAACTTCCTCATAACCACTAAAGGATGCCTCGCAATACGAAATGATACTGGTGCCAAAGCTCATTTTTCATTTATGGTCGAGCAAAAGGTTTCAGCTCCATGGCTACAGGGCGTAAGGCAATTGGCCAGTGGAACGCAAGTCACAGTGCGGTCAGGTCTTGCGACTAATTGAAGCCAAGGTTTGCGCTTTAGGCTGTTTCCCAGTTAATCCGTGAAGACATGTGTTTTTATGGGACAGAGTTATGACCATTAAGACTCTCACCATCTGGAGAGCCTTTTCAACTAAAGCTGCGTTTATACTTACCCATCCACACTGCGTAGTTCTACCAAATTCTTGATTTTACAGTAGTAAAAGCCACGTCGACCTTCGATCTACCGAAGGGGAGATATGAGGTCAAGATTCCATCCAATCAGTTCCGTTCGTCTTGATTTATACATGGGAACGAAACGTCCTGAATGTATGCAAATGTCTTGATTGAAACCGATTTAATATTTACAAAAGATTACCCGTACATGGCATATTAGTCGGTCATTTTGAGTGCCACTTTGGCTGAAAGGCCCCTTTGACCAAACTCAATGTCTGTTCAAGTTGGAGCTCGCTCTGACAACACTTCATAATAAGTAAGAACAAAGCTTTGTTATATTTACTTCGCTCTCAAGTCGGAGCTATTGCTTTTGATTATTTATATGCACTGTGAAAAGAAATTTCATAATCTTTTATATCATTCGCAATAATTAATAATAGCAATTGAGAAGTAGAAAGTAAGGTACTTGCATGTGACACAGGAAATCATGCCTAAGAACGGAACGTCTGTTTCAGACTCGTTATTTGGTTAGTTTAGGGACAAGTGGAAGACGCGGGTGTATATTCGGCGGGAACGATACAGATAGGAACTTGAGAGTGATGCAAAACGTAGTCAGAGACACTTCCAAGGATGGTGCGTCGAATGGTGCTTAGGCCCCGAGAGCCCATGACGATTAGTTGAATGCCCAGGTCATTCACCATTGAGACAATTCCGTCGCCTGGACGTTTATCCGACGCCGTAATGTAGTCGCAGGCAATCTTTTTCGCTCGACACATCCCCACCACCTCCGTGCTTATCTCCTCGTCTAATCGATTCCTAAATTTTAGGAAGAAAATCCACCAACTCATGTTGCCTTTTCATTGTAAGGCTCCCTCTTTGGTTTACCCCATGCAATAACTTCCCGACTTCAATGTTAGCAACTTCACCCCAAAAAATCAGACCGATTCAAACTACATAAGCGTGTTGCTATTGCAGTAATTTTCCAATACCAAGCATTGGAACACGTAATAAATCCTTAAAATAGAATAGTAAAACCAGCGCCACATTAACCATTGGCCTGGAGACATCTCAGAGGCAATAAATACTAACGAGAATACATTTAATGAAAATCTTCACTGCAATGAAGTTAAAATCACTGCCACTTACTCTGCTTAGGAGTGAGAAGTTAAACGTTAAGCCTCATAGGGTGTAAAAGCAATAGGACAGGTTAGGTGAATACATGCTTTCTAACTGCAGTTAGGTGTGGTGGAAAAAGGAGGCTTAGCCCAGTGCCCTCGCAAGTTTTGTCATGACCAGAGGGGCAGTGAGTGCCAAAACCAGCAGCTCTTAAGGCATGCTAAACAGCACAGCTTTTGAACTGCCCTCTGGTGCAACTTAGCATTTTGCTGGAGCAATTAGTGTGAAAGGCACCAAGCCCTCAAACTCCCATTGTCGAGTGTTACTTGTGCTGAATGCTTAGAGAAAATGTTCATTGAAAGGCTTTGCAATACTCCAAATGGTTGAATGGACGTATGGCCGTCAAAAATATCCGTTTTGTCATATCACTTATGGCTCTGAAGGCTGTTTGGTTGAACAAATTTGTCTCTGTCACTTTGCGATTAAAAGGCTTCTGCATGAATAATCAAATTGAAAGGCACTAGGGCAATGGAAGACTCGTTATGCTGCCGTGAAGTACCGGTTGTAACACCCAGCTGATTTCCATCTCGCTATAGCCTACTTTATTTTGTTTAAAAACTTTCGCTGTTTCCTACACCTAGCATTCCCATATGAATTTTTAATGGGTGGCAGTAGCCTCACTTTCAAAACCCTCTATAACGCTGTCTGATAAGCCAGCAAGTATATACGTTCAGATCCTTCTTAATCCCAAAAAAATATTTTTGACTTCCATAGATAAGTGAAGCCCATGCAACATGGAGTTCCTCATGGCATACCCCTCGTAATTGCGGGTCGAATTCATCGTTGGGTTAGCTATGAAGGGCACAAGGTTGGCTCATACTCTTACGAGGGCATGAAGCTCTCTTTAAAGTATTAGGTCCCCATTTTGATTTCGCAATCATGCTCCCTTTCTGAGGGTGGGGGGGGAGGTTGAAAACCAGGTGAGTGTGTGGGTTCCTCCAGAACTGTTTCAACCTCACTGCCAACCCCTTTAATCCCTCGTGAGTAACTAGCAATTCTCCTTCGAAGTAGAGACCATTTCAAAATAAAAGTCTAGCAAAGGCTGCATAAACTATGCACGAAAATAACAACAAATCACCTTTCATTAATAGCCTTCATCCACTGGTCCGAGGGAATGCTGAGTCCAGATTTGAAATGCAAAAGTGGAAGATCGAGAAACTCCTGCACGTGGATGAAAAACACATAGTCATCTTTGTCTGCCATATTCTCCAAGTACCAGTGAACGGCCTTCTTGGAGTTGTCGCTGCCATCTACAGGAATTCCAATCTTACGACCCTTTTCTGTCATGGTCCAGTTCTACAGCAGGAGATTGAATGACGACTTCGACAATGCGGACTGAGAAATTGAACTTTGGTTTCCCCGGCCAATGAAAACTTGCGATATGTGTGATTGGCTGTTGCCCTGACATCCTGTGACAGAAGTGCGGAGTGAACCTGTTTTGAAGCGTGCCTTTCATGTGACACCATTCTGTCGGGCAAGTGAGAGCCAAGCAAGGACTGGGATCAGTATCAATATGAAGTTGGATGGTGAATGCATAGTTTTGACTATCAGTTCAATAAGAAGATAAAGTGAAGCTGGTAAGGTTGACATCGGTTCATGAGGAATGCATCTATCTCAGGTAACTACAATTGAAGCTTAAGTGTTCCCCACCACATAAATAAAGCGTTATGCTTAGCCTTTACGCTGAATTGCAAGAATGTGGCGCAATGTTCACTAGGTTTAGCTACCTAAAGTTGTAGTAAGTGCGTATCTTCAATGTCTAGCGGAGCGTGTATTGGAATGGAGAGCCCGGCACCCTCCCTGGAGGCCTACCATTATGTAAGTATACCAAAGTGGAGGGATAACGGAGAGCCCATGTGCGCAAGCGTGAAGGTGAGCAAGTATCAAATCATTTGATGGAAGAATCCCTTCGGTACGACTTCACTTCTACATATGAATGCATCCAAAGATATTATGAGTGCTTACTGAATGCATCTATTTGTGCGATTCATTGAGATTAGTTGCATGAGTTTGGTACATTTATACTGTACCAAATTCATCTACTCCGTCTCCCATTCATTCAACTTTCCTGGGCAAAGTTCCGAAAAGAAGCTTTCTTTCTGCTGAAGACTTTTGTTAACCAGTTCCATGGTGGTGGAGAATGTCACTCTAAAGCGCCGGAATTGAACCAGTCCACACAATCAAGCGATTATGCCACAGCAGAACCGCTCGCCCATTTTCCCTCACCCACTGACTAAAGATATTTCCACCCCTTCCTCTAATCATTCAGCTCTTGCAGCTGACACTTTTGAAAGGCTTTTCGTAATTTAGAATAGACTAAAGAATGGAACAATTCTATGATTCAGTTAATGAGGTCAAACGAGTTCAACAGAACACCTAATATTACAACGTAAACACAATTTTGCAAACGTTATCCGAAAAAAAGCTCTCTTGCTGCAAACCGAAGCAGTTGCTCCCAACACCATTACGCACAGCTAAGCACCGAAAACGCAAATGCAACGGGTGCAGTCAGTAAGCTTGGAGCTGGCGAAATACCGGTACTGCGAAAGAACAGCAAGCGATTTCTCGCAATGACAAATCTAAAACCCAAATTGACCTCCGCCAAACCAGTCATCACCAACAGTAGAAGCCTCATAGCAGAGAAGTAGAACGACAATAGGATTCCAGATAAGCTGTTTTAATGTCGAAACCATCAAACAGGAACAACTTTGCCATGAGTAGAACAAGAGACGACACACCACACGCCCATGGGAAACTCGCACAAGGCAAGCGGCCTCAAGGTTACACTAGAAATTGGCGGTCGCTGAACTAACAACATCAAATACGAAAGCAGAAACGACGAGTGATAAACGTATCGCCAAGTTTATAAAGTGTGTTACAAGTTGGGTTCACATAAGTGAAAAGTGAGTGCTGAAAATTTTAGCGATTCGAGACCAGTGGTGCACAGTAATTCTCATGGATGCAACTATAAACAACGTCCTCCCATCTGCCTTTAATCTTGTAGTTACTTCAGAAATACCCGCCGGCTATTATTCTTGGTCTAAATAAATAATATGTGTAGACTGCTTAGTGCTTTTAAGGTTTCCACCATTGAAAATCTGGTTTTAAAACCAAAAATTGGCAGACAAGATCTCGGAGGTTTCTTTCTGCTTAAAACCGGGCAGCCATTTAAGCTTCCATTTATCATACAATTGCCAGTTCTTCAGAAGTTTGTTCATTTAGCACAAATTTCAGTTTTAGTTGATTTTATGTAAACAGGCACGTAAGGTTTAATTTGAGATCCCGATATTTTTATTACATTGAGGTAGGTGACAAATAATAATAGTACCAATTCAAAGGATTCACTCACGCACCAATTGTGTTATCAAATGCCTTTAGTCGATCAGTCACCTTTTGCTATCGATATAGGTCCGGAGATAATAAAGAAGAGGTTATTTCTTTGTTTATAATTTCAAATGTAACAAAGTTAAGACGCTGGTATGAGTATTGTTTCAGTGATTTACAATCGTAGGATCTCCCCTTTAATTTTTCCTTGAGTTTTATACACCTAAATATTGACACATGCTGACATATATGCTAAGCTAAATGATCATTCTGCTTCCAGGTTCACCTCCAAAAGTTCACAAACTGATTCATATTCACTTGTACATCGTGGAAACCAAAGCCGACGCTACCGATCAACTCTAGTCGGTCAATTTAATTACTTAAAATCGCTTTCTAGGTGTACGCCAACGATTATGCTCCTGAGGAAGGCAGTAATGAAGTTCTTATTCGTGATAAGGCCGGGCTGCACCAGTTTCTTGACCGGGTTACTCCCTTCATTTGCACATGCCTAGAACGCAATTTACGCAGCAAAGCCTGGGTTGGGCACATTAAAGACGCTTATGATTCAATCGAAGCACTTTTGGAGCCACTTCTCAGACTGCATTATTCCTCCGGGTCCATGAATGTAAGCTCTACGCCTAACAAAGTGCTATTTAGAAAACTTCGACAGCTATACCCCATCGATGTTGCATGGAATTCAACCGGCTCCGTGGTGGCGGCCTCGTATCCTTTCTTGCGGAGTTAGGCATGCAATAGTTTTGAGGCCTTGATTTTGCGTTTACTCTAGGGTTTTGCTGATAGTCAGATGTAGGCATTACTAACAAAACTCCTTTTAGTATAGTATATGCTGAGTTTTTACCGAAACGTACTAATGCTATGACCTATCAGCTTTGCAAGCCTTAACTGAGGTAACCGCAGGTATGGGCAGGACTTTCATGAGAACTGGTGCATGCATACGGCGTATCTAGTGCTATGGAATGTGACCAAAAGTCACGTTGATCCCGAAAAACCCGATTATATCTTTGAAACTAACTGCTGTATAAACACAGTGGCGTTCTGCCACGAGGATGCACCTCTGGTTGCTGGAGGAACTGTTTCTGGTAGAATAACTTTAAGTTTTTTGCAAACAAACCTGCCAGTTCGGTTAAACTATCGTTTTCATTTAGCATCATTTTGAAATTATTAGAAAGTGCATAGGTGCTGTCTTAGAAACAAAGTGTGTTTTGTCAGTGACGAGATGATTGCATGGAGAACTTTAAAATCGTAAAAGCTAATGAAATTAACACAAGTAGGCATATTAATATCATTTTCATGAAGAAATTTGATTGGATTTCTTGTAGAAACCAAATATAAATCATTTTGAAAAAAGGCGATGCAAAAATTTTAGGATAGCAGGGAGTTCTCATTTTTTAAGCATAGGATAAACATCTTCTGCATAGTTAGAGGTTGAATGCGTCCTAGAAACGAGAAGAAAAGATTTCATTATTTGCTAGCAAACGAGGTTCAATAAACATTTTCATGCGCAGGTGAATTGGTTGTTTGGAGCCTCTCAAAGGAGCGCGGCAGTCGTGTTGCCGCATGGAGCTGCGCTGAAGGAGGGCATCAGGACTCGGTCACCGAGGTCTTTTGGATTTCACGAAAGGGCCTCAACACCTACTCCTCCAACTTGACTAGGGAACATCACCTGGTGACAGTTGGGGCTGATGGTCGAATAGTTTGTTGGAACCTTCAGAAGACGCAGCAATCGGCGTTCGTTTTGAAGCCGCTGAGAAGGTAAGTTCAGTTTATGCGCCTACGCACATTTTCTAGAAGAAAAAACCCACTCCAGCTCGATCGGTTGGAGATTGTCGGCAGACATAAATCACACTGCATTCGAATCGAGCAACCCTTTGCTTCAGCAGCAAACCATACCTTTTTCAGCTCTTTTTTATAAGAAAAGCAAACTGTGTATTACAACTGTATCCCCACTTCGTCCAAATATTTTACTATCGTTTTCGGGATGAGGACTGAATAAGACGTTATTGTACTTGATGGAAAGCATTTCGACTGGCCTCAACTCAGCAGCTAGTTCCTTCTTTCATGCAATGTATAACTAATAAACGTTATTTACACCGCTAGAATGCAGGTTAATATTCAAAATAAGGTTAATTTGATAAAAATAGATGTTGTGTCTTTGGTGCCAATGCTCATTTTCTACCATGAAAATTGTAAACAAGCTGTTGTTTATGTTCCTTTTGCATAAGAATTAGTGCTGCTCCAAGAAAGCCTACTACACGCATTTTCATTAGTGCAAACTCGATATTATGAAGGGATCTTTATCGATTGCAAATGGAATTACTGATCAGGATAGGAAGTGCTCTAGAGCCTCAATACTTCAGTACTGTCATGCCTCCACAGCTATCGGGTCACAGGAAAAGACCAATCAAGGGGGCCACTGGGAGATGCCTACGTCTGCAACAAAAGTAGTGAGGCCCTTGGATCGGAGGGTGATATGCGGCCGGTGGGAATCTCAACAGCGGCTTTTTCGCCGCACTCTACAGAGACGAACCTCCCCGTGTTTCTTCTCGGCACTGAGAGTGGTGGAGTATTGGTAGCACACCTCGAGATGCTCGACTGGACTGCTTCCTCCTCTGGTGAGGCGACTTGGCTGGCACGCGGGCTCATGCTTTAAGCTATCAACCGATGGCATGTTTGCGTTTGCTTCCTGTCATCTTTCAGATTCTGGACTCACAAATGGTCTTACATCACCAGTTAAGTATATCCTGGCACGATACTTCGCACCTATCCATTGTGTGGCGTGGAGTTTCTCCCATCGAAATTTGGTCGCTGTCAGCGGGGCCTTTCCTGGTGTTCACGTAAATCAGCCTCCTTATAATGTCCTAGTAGCTCATTTTGCATGGTATGTAGCTGGTACATTGTGTCACCCGAAATTTGTTTTCAGTGAACCACAGTGATATGTGCCAGCAGAAGCCTAGAGTTTGATAATTATAATTTGGTTTATATTTGTCCCTCCGTAACAATACAAACAAACTTCTAGAAAGGGAAGTGACACTCGATTTTACTCATTTTATTCCATTGTTTAATTCCCTTGAAGTGAATATTCGTTATTTAAGTATTGACGCCCTAATAAGGCAAAAGGCTGCCTTAGACGTCAGCCTCCAATGCCAAGTGGGTTCTGTACCTTCAACGCTTATAAGGGCCTAATGGGTGGTACTTTGCACAAATCATCGTACCAAGCTTACTTAACTTTTAAAAAGAAATTTTCGAACAATTCACCTTAAAGTAACTGGTTGCCAGAAAGGGTGGGTCTTTTGGAAACTACTTATTGAGATTAATTAGTGTTTTTAGTAAATGTAACAGATATGGTGCATTTTTTTACTTAAGATCTTATAGGCCATTGTCACTGTTTTGTATAGGGGCGAAAATAATTAAGAGGTTATGAAACACGTCTCCTGCTCTTCCACAAGTACCTAGCAATTGATTTATCCTCGAAGAAGCTGTGGCATGAGATTTAGGGCGTTGTTCTATTACAAACGTTAGAAGGACTTGAAGGTCGTTGGCGCGGCTCCTTACCATTGCCACCACCACGGAAACAAAATTGTAAAAGAATGAAAAAGTTTGCATAGCAGTCAACAAAAATTAAGGGGATATTTCACCGCTACAGATATACAACATCCTCGAACGTACCCGCATCTACACGCTGGGTACAGAGGAGGGTCAGATCTTTGCAATGCACTTCCTTCGCGGTCCGTCTCCTCAAAGCTATCAGCACCGGTCGCTATTGGCCTGCGGTTCCGCACGCGGTACAGTCGCGGTCTATGACCTTCACTGCAGCGGCGACATCAGCGGTGACAATAACGAGAGCGAGATTTTTGCGCCAATCAAGCGTTGCGTATTACAATGCCACAAAGAACCAAGCGCTTCCAGTCCTGTCATTTGCATGGTCTCTAGCGATAATATGTGAGTTATGTTAACTATCTTTAGCTTTAAATAAGAAACTTGGGAACTTGGGTTGCATGATTAAACTTACCCATTTCCCAAGTGCATAACCCCATCAGGCTCATTGACCCAACATTTTTTCATTCTTGGTTTTTTTACCCTACTTAAGGTAGACAGAACTTGAAAGTACCTGGTTTTTATACCATCATCACACTAAATTTTGGATAATTTTTAATTTTCCTTGGATCTCGAGTTAGTCTTGAAACTGTTTTACCATTGTCATCGTCCGACCCTCTTAAGACCCTCAGTCTAATATAGTTTTCTTCCCCACCCCTCATCATAGCAGGCAGGAGACTAAGTGAATTCTTTTGCCTTTTGGGTCACTGTCATCAGTTCCTTACCTGGAGATTTAACAAGACCACTTTTAACTGTTATAATTATTAGACAGAATCAGAAAAGTTTGCCCATGATGATCGTCTCTGCAAGCTTATTTGTTTTGAAGCAACGACAGTGGGAATAAACTATGCAATCACTGTCACATAATTGTTAATATTGTGTGTATTCACATACCACATTAAGTCCAGAACTACGCCATTACGAATACAAACCTTTCATTAATTTATTGCTCAGTATTTTGGGGCTGGAGTCGAAGAAGTGTGTAAAACTTGAAAAGGAACATGGATCTTGGGCCTCAAAATGATGTCAAATGTGCCATTGGGCTGTTAGCTTAGATTTACTGCATAGAGTCTATCGAAGATGCGGCAATGGTGGAACAGAGCAAGATTGCAGTGTTTCTCATGTTAAGAGGTTGAACCTCCATAATTTAAAACTCGTAAGGCGCTGCTACACTGTTTTTCCTCTCCCTCCTTTTCATTAACACTAATTAACTATATAGTTAATGCTCCGTCAAGTATTGGCTTTGATATACGTGATATCCCGTTTACTGAAATGCTTTTTGCAGAAATTGCCTAACAGCAGTGGGCAGCAAGGATGGAACAGTTGCCATTTTCGATACGTCTAATTTGAATTCTCTGGGCCATTCTGATGATACGCCCTAACGACTAGATTTTGCTCTTTCACTATCGACTTAGCACACTGTTAACTTCCCTTCTCCTTCCTACGTTCTTCATTATTTTCAAGTTTACAAACTTATGAGCAATAAAAACGAACTTTTCAACCAAAAATCGGTGTTTCTTACTTCAAGCTTTCAAAGTGAGCAGACTGGAGACTCTTGAAGAAGTAGCATTAAGGCAAGAAAATTCTGACCCGCTGATACTAATTTGTTTATATTCCCGATTATAGCCTCATGTCACAAGAAGTCAGTAAATACTAAATAAAGTCAATTTCAATCTGTCAAATAAAAACTAAAGTGAGGGAAAAAGGTCCCAGCAGCAATATAGTTACGTTGGTCAGGTGGAAGCCGATCATGCCCTAGGCATACACACCAATGAGGCACATAAAGAGATCCATGACATTAGTGCCGGTGAGACGTGCAGGCAAGAAGTGGCCTCTGCTTCCATCACTTTGACTCCGCAAGAAGAAGCCATATGAGTCACCAGAAGCTAGACATTGTCTCGCCATCTTAGCCTCTTCCGCATCTCTGATCATCTCCTCAGTCGACCACGCGCCAGCTCCAAACGCTGTAGGACCATCTAGACCGTCGGAGGCTCGGGCGAAGAAGCCAATGTGAACGGAGATGGGTGGAAGAGGTGACGAAGGTGACAGCGATGACTGATCAGTGCGAAGATCGAACCAGCGCACACCAGCAGTAAGAGCCGCATGACTGCAGCGTCCACCATGGATCGAATCGTTGGTGCTTAGCGCTCTCTCACCGACGACTTTGACCGTCGCTTCTCCGCCGAGGAGGAGGCAGACACCGCCGAGAAAGCGACCACTTGATATCCCCTTCAAGGGCAGCTGTTCCCTGGCAACTTTAGCTACTCGGTAGCAGGCGTGCACGAGGTCGCGGTAGTACTCCTTCTCACCGGTCACACGCTTCTGCGCAGCCTTTAAACGATCTCTCTGCAGAAGAGGAAAGAGCTTTTAGCACGAACCACATATTTTACCATCTAAGTTGATTAGTCCTTGCGGACTTGAAAATGGAGTTCGAATTAAACAAAGCAAAGTGAATTCATACATACGCACCATCTTTTCAGTGACGTGCCTTGACGTGCATTCGGGTTTCTTAAAGAAGACTTGAATAAGTCTCCGAAGCTCCCACGATAGGTCGGCGATGGCGACAGCTCTCTCGGTCATGTCCCCATTTAATGCGTTGGTGAGGATGATTGGTAGGATGCATCTAAAACAAATGTAGAAGGATTAATCCGATTTCTTGCAAACACAGGGACAATTCTACCTCAAATCTGAAAGAATCGGAACTAGTGGGAAATTTGTTAATTAAGATAATTTAATCGACGATACCGAAATTATATGCTATATTGTGTGTTACTATGTTAGATGATTGAAGTTAACTATCGTGAGAAAGAATAATGGTAACAATTGGCGGAGAACCAACTCAAAGCTTTCCACAGGGGTCCTACGGAAGATGTTCTGCGGCAGGACAGTGCTATTCAACGGCAGGCAGGAGGGGTTCACCTTCGCTGCATCGTATGCAGCCGCCTCTAAGGCCATCGAGAGGCTCCCGATGATGTAATTGACTGGCCTTGGCTCCACCATGACCGTGTTCATCCCTGTTCCCCGCCGTAACATGAGAAAATCCTTCACCTCCACTGGAATCTAGGCAAACAGTGGGGAAGAAGGCGCCTTAGTGACTTGGACTTCTTTCATCCAATCGAGGACTATTGTCCAATAAACTAGTATCATCTGCAATAACCAATTCATCTTCATCTCTTTGACCATTCAGATTTGCCAAAACTAGCCTACCTCGTGTGTTAGGGTTCCCTAAATCTAGCTGTACATCAAAATTCCGTACATAAATGCCCGATGATTAATGAAAAGTACTTCCTAATGCATATGAAGGATGAAAAAGGAGGAGTCGTTGCCTTTTCGATAGAAGTTTTGGATTCGTGAAATAAATCTGCGTATGGATAAAAATGCAATGTTTGATAATAACTCCCTAAGAAAAAGTTGGGTTAGGTTAATTCCATGACAGTCTTTAAAAAGTCACTCTAAACTTATTTAAAAACAAAGAGTTTCTCTCTTCGTTTGCTCAATGTCCCGAGGCAATTACTTCGATGCAAGTAACTTCATCACGAGGCTCTAGTTACTTCCACAAAAGACCTGAATTTGGGTTTTAGATGTGGATGAAGGCATTGAAAGAAATAAACGAGAAAATCTAAACGGTTCTGGCGATTAAACCAAAATACTACGCCTCATCGAGTCAGCTAATGTAAATTTCAACGACAATTTAAGGAGCCTTTAAGCAAAGTAACCAAAACTCACCTTTTCACGGAGTCCGTATTTATCAAGGATGGCAAGAGCACGATCAAAGGGCGAAACTCCATTACAAATGTCTGTCTCCACGTGAGTTGGTCCACTGGCGATGAAACGGATCGGGTCACCAATCACGTCGGAGAGAATGAGACTTACCACCTGGGCCGGGGCGGCGAAGCGGGCCAAACCGCCTGTTTTCATACAGTCAAGGCAACTTCGAACGCTGTTCAGCTGCACATTAATCACAATATGTGTGTGTCATTTATAGAGTCATCTCTTCTGCACAGTCAAGTCCCCACACTCAAGTAATGCAAATAGTTTTTAATGACTTGACACCTAAGGATTTAATAGCATGTGTTCTGTGACCCGGTCACAAAGGAAGGCCATAGTTTCACTGCCATTAGGGCCCTATCAAAGACTGCATCTGAAATTCGAATGAATTTGAGTCATCCGGCACCCAAAAGGACCCAAAAATTTGGACATTGCCGATTAGTACCCAATCAGGTTACGGTGAAAGAATGTTTTGGCACCAGTACTTAGGAATGATGCATGCACACCTCAAACAGCATAGCGTTTCCGATTAAATTCACAAAACTAACCTTCCTCAAAGTATGAAGTTAAAATACAAGTTGTCATATGCAAGCAATCTAACTTACTACAGCTCATTATGTTTTAAGACAAGTTTTGAAGCACACAAAGTAGTGTTTCATGCAAACAGTTGTACACATTCAGCCATTTTTTTGGGGTATTTTTAAAGCGTGCTTTCAGAATGAAGATTTTGTCCCTAAATCGCCAGTTACATAAAAGGTAAGTCAAATAGCAACGATCCCGTAACCGCGTACTTTAAATGCATCATATGGAAAATAAAGCTGCCTCCTTGGCAAAGTTCACCGAAAATCGGACTAATTCTTCTCATACAGAGACGTATCGAAAGGCAGTATCACACTAAATTACGGCTGCAACGCTGTGCAAATGATGTCGCCCTTGCAAGTCACCCACTAGGAGTTACAGCAAGAAAAAGCACAGTGGAAATTAGTGTAAGGGTAGTTTTTGTGAACTCAATAGCCCAAAGGTGGGGTTCGAGAAAGAGCTACATAAATTGGTATACCCAAGGGCGTAGGGTAGCTAGCAACAAAGTAACGAAATGAGCTATTTAAGAACCAAAAATTAAACGACATGTGGATTGGTCATGGTTACTGCATAAATATATTTCCTGACGCAAAATGGAGAATAAATAAAAAACCAAACAAGCCTCTTGAATAGTCGCTCCTTCAAGAGAAAGAAGCTTTGATGTTTTGACAATAGCCCCCAGGTTTAAACGCTTGGTGGAGAAATCGGAGGGGGATACGGCGGGATCAATTGGGCTGGGCAGAGTCAAGAGTGCTGACCCACCACCACTGATGCAGACGAGAAGGAGGTCGCCGGCCTCCATTTTAGTGGCAATTTTAGCCATCTTCAGTGAGGACTTGATCACCTCTTCATTCGGCTCGTTGGTACGAGGGCCGTAGAACATAAACACATCCGATTTGGAAGAACTTGCCGATTTAATGTCAACGTCAGTAAAGAGTCTGGATTTGAAGAAGTTGATATTTATGTATCTTATGTAAAGACCTCTAAATATAAATCCAAGGAACGCACTCTGGAAAATCGGATACTTCTCGATCGGTGGGTTTAGGTATACAGCACACGACAGCATCAACGCGTGGGCCTAAAATTTTGATCGTTTGTCTAAAATGGGTTAATATTGTGAGAATGGGAGAAGTAATCTCACCTCACCAGACCCATAGCTGCTTTACCAAATCCAAACACATTAAGTCGTCCCGAATATGTAAATGTGCTACCAGATATCCTGATGCCATTAGAAATTACGCTTAGCGCTTGGTCAATCTATGTAAAAGAAAATAACTGATAAAACCAATAATCAACAAGCGAAATAAGAAATATTATTGACAAGAAAATAGACCAACTCCGTTTCCATGCCACTTTATTCTATCAACTTATGAGAAAGCTTCGGTGGATAACAGCTGAACTTCAGACACAAGCTATAGTCCAAAACATAAATTTACGCAAGCGCTCTAGGCAAACCACATAAATGCTTCAGGCATGAATAAGGCAATGAACCATCCAGAAGATACATATGTTTTGCTAAGTGGTCTCTTTTTTGGATTTCACACATCGTCCTTATTATGCAAAATGACGATATATTTTTACCAAAACTTTGCTACAGAATTTTTGACTCTACAAGGTAGTTAACGATCTAATCACCCATCATACAATGAAACACAAGAGTTCTCACCAATCGATTAGGAAGTACAGCCTTAACACCGCTCTCCAAAATCCTCTCCAACTCCGAAACCAATGACATGACTTTGTATCCGCGTACGCGGCCTTCGACGCGTTTAAATGCCCATCCTAGAGAAATTAAAGAAGTGATAAGTTCTAGGACCATTATTTTTATGTGATCAGCGGACATTGTAGATAAGAACCAATTAGTCACAAATGAACTTATGCAGGTTGTATTTTAGTGTTAGCAAAGTACCTGTAACTAATTTTCTGAGAGCTCTGGCATATTTATGTTTCGGTAATATGTAATCTTCCAGTAAGACAGTAACATGTTCGCCTTTTAAGGCTTTAAATCATGAACAATGTGTTAAATGTGAAATTATGACGAATATGCAATCTAAACCCTTGTTTGTACTGCCGAGTATGCTTATTAGTTTGGATCAATTTAAAAAAGTATAACCCAAATTAAGTGAAGATTTGCATGTTATCCAGTGATACCTGACTTGAGCGGTGGAACCTCGGTCAATTATCAAACATGCTAGACTTAAACGTATCTAATGCCAAGAGTGAGACCCTCATCCCACCCTCACCTCCTCTTCTCTCCGTCCACCAGGGGACCGAGCGGACTGATTGAGCCATTTATTTCGGAGGGACTTAGAGTACTGTCCCAGCATGAGGTTCAAATTCCTCTCCCGCCTCTCGCCCAAACGGTCTATTTAAAACACCATAAATGTTACAACAAGTGCGGATTTTTGGCTCAAAAGGTTTAGCGCCCCGAGACTCCCTTTAAGGTAATAGAAGGCATAGTACTAGGGCAGAATACATGTATTCTGGGAGCAGAGGGCTTGAGGGCTGTTGGCAGGGCTCGAAGGATGGCCAACCGGCTAGTACAATATGGCCACCTCAAGTCACCGAAACCGGCAGTCCGAGCAAACAAAGTATTACACAGCCACTCTCTTCTTTCGGGTGTCGTCCCCGACGCTCCCCTTGGTCAGACCCCCCTGTCAGCCATCACAACGTAATCAGTGCTGCGAGATGCACCCACAAGCTAAACGTCCCAGTCATCGAGATTCGAGCGCATGCCTTCCTGTAGCGCCATCAACTCTGCGTAGCGCTAGGTGCAGCAAATGCGCATTTCTTAGTCCTCCTCTCCCACGATAACGTAGCCCAATGAAAGATGGGGCACGAATTCAAGTTTTCCAATGGGTCGAGACACACACAACACATATTGTGATTCCAGACTTTTTTTGATGCCGTAGAAGAAACGCGATGGTATCGTAGAATCCTTAGCAAATGGGGCGATCGCACATCATAGGAACAAAACGCATGCGATCCAAGTGTGCAAAGCATAAAACGATGCTATCGAATGACGTCCTGCACATTCTACATCTGGTGATACACATTTTGACGAAAGAGAGGCGAGTTGTCCAATAACAGGAGAGAGAGCTTAAGGGGGATGCTTGACCACAACGTCGCTGATCCCTCTTGGCAGTTCCACTGGACTTGGAGTTCACGGTTGGTGTCGCTTCAGTTGCTAATAGCTTCCTTGCAGAACACGAGAAAGAGGGAGGTGCTGAAGATGAACGTCGATCTCAGCTCTTCTGTTATGGAATGTGAGGGATTCACCCATCCGTAGCACAGGTACTTCTTTCGAACAGCCGAAGTTTGCGAGAAGCGGTATGGAGCAGGACAGAAATCCATCAAAGTCGGGTCCGCTTTCAGCTGCCACCAATGTAGCGTCCCGAGACTTCCCTTAAGGTAGAAGAAGGTACAGTAATAGGCCAGAGTGTACATATTCTGGAAACGGAGGGCTTGGGGACTGTTGGCACGGCCCGGAGGCAGGCCAATCGTCTAGTACAATATGGCCACCTCAAGTCACCGAAACCAGCAGTTCGAACGAACGAACTATTACAACAGGCACTGCTTGCCTGATTAAAATAAAACGAGTGTGTGGGATGGTAAACTGCGATTACCGTTTCCCCTGTGGTACCACTTAACTCTATGCATTGTATTTAGTTTTGAGGGCCAAGAATGCTTTTGGTATTACTGGTCCCAACAACCATAATTTTTGCCAAAGTACCAAGCTAATGAAGACTAAATACGGATTTATGGTGGCCATACGTTTGCGACATTTACGATGCACTCTTAATGCCATGTTCTGAAATTTTGAACCTGGTGTAGTGATTTAGTAGTTTGTTTAGCTCAGTGTTTGCTTACTCAGTTCTCCACAGACTGCAATTTCGATAGGCAGCATGGTGTCCGGACTCGGCCTGTAGTCCCCCGATTCTTCTGTACCCTGGTAACGATACAACTCACATTCCAGTCTTGAGTAAAGTAAATCTGGTCATCAAATGTTCCAGTCTCGCCCATTATGGCCTCCTTCTAAATAAGAAGGAATAAATTCATTTGTAGTCTGTTTTGCTGTCAGTTAACTAAACCACTTCTGCGGGGTGGAATATACCTCCCAACAACCGCGCAGTCCCAGTGACAGGAGGCCTTGCATGACAAATTTGTGTGGACGGCTTAATAGTCACCATAACTTTTGATATTTCAAGTGTAGAAGCCATGTGGAAGTGGAATACTAGAGTCAAGAACGCCTTCATCATAGGTTTCATTGCACATGAGGTCTCGAACGATTACTCGCTCCGGCATGTTGGGAAGAACTTCCAGTCAAAATGGCCTCTGAAAGCACCCCTATTAATACTGTCACTTCGTTTCCTAGCAAATTTGAGTCAAGAATGGAAACGGTAGCGAAAAGCACTTAAACACAAATCTTGGAACTTTTGCCATGAATAGAAGGAAGCAGCAGCTCCACCGTTATACAAAATTACTGAGTCCGTTGACGCCTACGATGGCATCAATCATTGCTTCAGCACTAGATGTGCGAACACATTTACTACTGGATTTGAGAATAAGAAATCCGCCTGCTTCCCAACTTTTTATGATCGCGAGTTAGTGCTATTACGGCCCAGCGGATTTAAAAATACTAACGAGGCGACTAACAGAAAATGGAGCAGTGGTGGTTTCTTGCAAAGTCGCACCCTAACGACTTTGATGTTGAAGACTGATTAGCAATAAACAAGCCAAGTGTCAAACATGCTCAGATTCATTTACACGTGGTTCAGCAGCACGCCCACCGCTCAAATCCACAGCCCCAAAGTCACTGTTGATTGTAATGCATCAAGATACTCTTTTCGGTGATTGTAAGCTTGAGTCACAGGGGGCTGATAGGTAAAAACCAAGGTTACACGAGGGATCACTCTCACTCTTGATTTCCAAAAAGGTACACATGTAATGCAAACACAAAGGAATATTAACCAATACTATTATTAATAATCATATCAAACGCACACCTATTGTACAAATTTGAAAAATGTTGTTGTCAAGACTATGCAGTGAGCACTTGTTCAATAGCTGCGGACTTTCTCGAAGGGCACAATGAACCAGGCAAAACGTTTACCTAAAAAGAAAATGGGAAAAACCCTCCATCAGTGACAATCGTTTCCTCTCCTATCTATGTTCACTTTATGTTGGGGGTTAAAATTAAGGTAAACCAATGTTTTAAGGGGGCGATCATTAAGAACATGTCTTCATGAATGTTTTGCATTGCCTGAATCACGTACGCCGGTAGGTGCCATAAATATGCACTCCTTACAGACCCCAAAACTCTAATTTCCAGACTGGAAAAAGCAAAACATTCGAGGCACATATGTCCAACAAAGTTCCATACAGCTGTGTCTTCCGAGAGAGACATGAAAGGCACGGTTCCACTGCTAAATACCCTCTAACTGCGTCTCATTCAAGAAAAGGGACCCGATACGGCGCCAGGATACGATGGAGATAGAAGTAAAACAATTTCGCATTACTAGCCAAAATATTGTGGTTTTCAGGACGGGAAAAAAGCAAGACACTCATGACCCCCCAACTTATCCAACTTCACTTCTCTTACTGGAACCTACCGTTGCCTTATTCCAGGAGCCCCAAGTATGGCTCAGAAGAAATTATTAGCCCCCTTTTGATGCATCGAATATACAGACCAGAATTCGTGTGCGGTCTTACTCGTGAAATTCGCTTGTCATATCGGTTGCTACCTTGGCACATAATACTACGCAACAATCACTGCAAGTACATTATAACCCCCTTATCACTCATTTGAGGATGGCCTTAGCTCACCGATTCTAGCACTTCCACGTCCAGTGCAAGATACTGGGATGATTTCGTGTCTTGCTTAACCATGTTTTAATCTACTCAGACACCTCCATCCCCACAGGATGCATTTTCACTCCGCGGCATGGTCTCCGGGCCATGTTATCAGCCTTCCAGCTCCTCTGTACGTCTGCAATATACGTTCTTTCATGCTGTTGTGGGCTACCAAATTAAAACTGTATGCGTATGTAAAGAGACTGTATTTACCTCGTTAAAGATTCTCGTTCCTGTACACAATAGATTCAAACAAAACTGGGGACTAACTGAGAGAAGCATAATCAAAGCCAATGTGCCTCAGAAAAAGTTAACTCACCAATTTGGAGGATGCTCAATCCTGTTGCAGAATCAGCCGCCCGCCAGGCGTCCTCAACTGCCGCCTTTGAGGAGGCGAAGAGTTGGCGAAGGCAGCGACGGTCCGTGCAATCTGAATAGGACTTACCCCCATCTCCGCTGTTGGAAGAGGCAGGGAGTAACTGATGCCCATTAAGGGTGACCCCGCGATCTTGCACCAAGAGACCGATGCCACGGTCGCACGCACTGGAGATTGCGACCTTGAGGACTTCGTGCAGGCGGTCCACGGGCCCTGCATCTGAGGGCGCCTTATCATGAATGACTGGCAGGGGACCTTCCTGCGGTGCAGTGTAGTGCGCCACACAGGCCACCAGAAAATTGCGCTCTGTAGGGCTCAAACCCTCCGACAGCGCTAACATTGGTAGCATTTGAGTAGTGCTGATGGAGCTCGAGGCGTAGAGAACGCGAGAGGCCAATTCGCTCGCTTGGAGGCAACCCGCTAAAAGGACAAGATGTGACTCTCTCTATCAGACATTCAACTATGAATCTGTTCCATTTAAGTCAAGAGTGGGATGAATATTGAAGGAATACCAACAGGAGTCAGACTTCTGAAAGACTAGATGAATAAGTTTTGTAGCATACCAATCAAAGTTGACATTTCCTCTGATAGCTGGAGAACTGAAATAATGAGAATACAAAAACAAACTTCCAATTGACTAATTCGCTTCTAAAGTTGGAAATTTAGCTCATAGTATTGCTTCAATTCGACAGAGCTGAGCCTGTTACACAGGGAATTTTTTCACGCCAAACGAAAAGAGCAGCGTCTCAATGGTATAACTCCTTAAAGAGTAATGACGTGAGAGCCATGCTCAAAGACACTTCCTGGAGTAGTCCCTCAAATGGAGACCTCTCATATCCGAGCAATACATTACTAGAGGATTATGGTAGCCTATCCGGCCGAATCAGGGTTAAATCATATCGTTACGTTGCAGGAGTAAAACAAAAGCCATAGACACTTCCTCAACTGACAAACATCTTCACAGTGATGCCACAAAGTACCACCAGTTGTGCCAAACAAAAACTGTACCTAACTGTGTATTCATTCCTATGACGAAGAGTGCCTAGTCAGTAGTCATAAGCGCTTTGTCTACTACCCTTTCAACCAACAGTGGCAACCTAAGCCAAAAGAAGCGCGGAAAGCTAAAAGAAGGATAAAAATACACTTCTAGAGGATAAATTTACTCTGATCTAAGAGCAATACGTTTGAAAGGACAAACATGGATAATTCCTATAACAGGCCATAAAGTGGTAACCATTCTTGCTTGAATCGAGATTAGCACATTAACTAAGACCCAAGGTATGATAAGATCTCACCTTAGCCAATTGATTAAGGTTTTATTTTCTTATCACTGGACCAAAACTTCAATGTAGCGTGTCGGCGCCAGCCTTTGATCTTGACAATTGAGTAAGCTAAAGATTGATCACAAACACTTCTTAAACTAAGAGCACTTATATGAGTCCTTACATCATAGCTTTTTACAAAGCAAAGACAGAGCACTCTACCAGTTCTTTGAGTGCGAATTACCACCACGACAAAATGCAACGAATGTTACAGCAAAACACATTCGATCACTGTGCTTTCCTGATGGAGAAAATTTAAGGTAAAAATTATCGTTACTACAGCTTCGTAAATTTCCAACTGATAGTGCAGTCACCAGATAAAAAATACAGAAGGTGCAAACGCATTTTATGAATAAAATTGGGGTGTGTTTAATGTGATTCCTAAGTGGATAAAAAACGGTCTAAAGGTGCACTTTCGGTCGGCATCAACCCAACATTTTTTTTCAATCACACCCATATGGAGTTTGGCGTGTGTTAAACTTTAGTACGACAGTTGGATAACAGTTAGGTTTCGTTAGGCCATCTAAGAGATACCAGGACTACATCTAGTAGCAGAAAATGGTTGCTTTGAGGGAGAAAACAAAACTGAGTGTAAAATGAGGAAGAGTAATGTAATGTAGCTTTATTGAATCCATCATGGCACGGGATGGCCCCATGCTTTGGTTGCATGAAAGAGAAGTGGGAAATTCAAAAGGGCGTCGTTATCTCAAAAAGTTGCACCGGTATGGAGGGGGAATTTAAAGATTTTAAATGACCACAAGTACTACGATAATATTTTAGCCATCCCATCCAGTTTGCCTTTCGAACAACTGTCCTCGTCTCTGCTGTGCCTTCTCAAACAGTTTTCTGATTCAATTATTCCAATGTGGGTAAAAATAGGAAACGAAAAGATGTACAACGAACCTCCATGGACAAGGAGCGTCAGTTCTTGAGCCAAAGCACGCTGAGCAGGCCTACGTGATGGATTATTCTAATATAAATATAAAAATACAGGTTAGTGCATAAAAGAAATGCAGAGAGAAATATATCTCCCTCCGCCAGTAGTAACTTATATCAATTTACCTTTTGGTCAATCAGCAGTTGTTCAATCTCCTCCACGGAAAAGAAGGAGAGACACTTCAGGATCAATGGAGTCATAAGCTTGTCGGGGAGGTTGAGAACCTTCTGAAAGAAGTGGAAGGGTCGGAGGTACCTGGGATTCAGCCATATTACATCGTCCTGGCTGGTTGATGTGGTCTTTCCTATCTTTGTGCCATCAGCCGCCAGCAGCAGAGGAACTGTCAGACCTAGAAACGTGTTTAAGAGGGCATTGGGTAAATGAGTGCAAGTAGTGACACCTTCGAATGATTTACAGATGAAGCCATAAGATCCATCTCGATGCAAGCCAGATTTTTACAGCACTACATTGGCTTTCCCGATCAGAAAGACGATTGTGCATTTTGAACAATGCAGAGTTAGAAAACAACATGATTGGAGGGTTTCGAAAGAGAACAGCAATAACACAAAATAGGATGAGAAAGCAATGGAAACTAGGGGTCTGAAAAACGTTGAAAGAACACCGAATCACCACAAAGGTAGTTGTTGAAAAAACCCACCAGAAGTAAGATTAGTTGTAACATCACGAATCAAATAAACAGGTATGTTAATAAATCTTACCGAAAGCATTTTCAGCTAGTTTGCGTCTAATAAGAGCGATTCCAGTATCAATATTGCCAATTTGATCATTACCACCAAGCTAAACAATAAAGTCAAAGTGCCACAAACCTGAACACGACAGTCGTGGTATTGGTAGAGATGGAGAAAATCATAGGCCTGAAGCATAGGGTAAACGAATTCTTTCATATTCATTCCCGTGCCGTAAGACTCACGAAGTTTAACACTGAAAATAAGATTACAGTGATGGGTTCAAAATAAGAGTCTGAGACAGTTATATGGAAATCAGTTTCACCTGTCCTTATGAGCCAGCTCCTGATATCTCAGGTATGTAGCGACCTCTTGAAGAAAGTTTATTACTCTCTCGTTTTTCATCCAATCCATGTTATTTACCACCTCAAATTTCCCAGGGTCGCGCAAAAGCGTGAAGTTTGGCAAGAATTGTTCAGTAAAATTTGTTTGCATTAAAAGAAAGGCATCTCGGAAATGGTCTGAGTTTAAAGCACAGGCTTCCTCATTAATAGGTACCCGAGAGTCCTTTCGTCCAGTTGGGTCACCAACAAGTGAAGTTGCCTCACCAATCTTATAAAAAAAAATTAGAAACGGAAAAGTAACTGACCAGACTAGTAACATCATTTCCCGAGGCCTGTAGGCGGAGCAACCCGATGAAAGCAACCAAATTCCCCAATTGCAGACTTTCCGCAGTGGGATCGAAGCCACAATAAATTTTAAGTCTATCAGATTTCTCCAACTCCTCTAAATACCCATCACTAACGGTAAAGAAAGTCCAACTTTACCTACCTCATTTGAGGCAAAACATTTGCGTAGTAACCGCCAGATCTTAAGTTCGATATAGAAGTGCATGCATGGTATTTCGTTGCTGCCGCAAAAAGTGCCCCGAAGTTCTTGGTATACCTGGCAAATACATTCATCTGGAAAAAACGTGGTAGTGCAATCTGCAACACGATTACAACCGCCGCGCCATGCTATGGTGACTCCCACTCTATTTGCGACAAGCAATTGCTTCGCTTTGGTGAACTAAACACAGTTTTTTCTCTCTACTGTGCAACAACGGGATAAGTGCTTCTTCTCTACAAAAGTATTATTGGAATTACTCCATTTTTTGCCACAGTTATTCTTGCCCATTATGTTTCAAGGTTCGTGTTGGTGATTGGTTTTCATTACCCCCACTAACTTCGTAGTGTAGTATTGCGCCTATGCTGGCTAAAGAAGCCTTTGATGGATTACGGGTGCTACATTTTAAGAATTTTGCGTATGAATTAAGGTCGAATGACATTGAATGTCTTCTCAAACGCCTCGGTGCCACTAATTGTCAGATTTTCCTCTCGTGCAACCCAGCGACAAATGTAAGATATCACTTGCTCATTGTCTATATAGCATCGAGCTCTTGCTGAATTTAACAGCACCGACGATTGCTGGCGATTGATAAGATCTTTGCACCAACGTGAACTATGTGGATATCGGTTGGTCATTGAGTTTGGACGTTTTAATCATTGCGAGTCCGGCGCTGTGAAGCCGAAGGATACTGGAGAAGTATCTCCTAAAGAGCCTTCCTTGCCAGAATGGGTTGACAGCATTACCTCATTGTCAGCGAAGTGGCTGCCAGGCTGTACCTTGACCGATGCCTTTTACTCCTATCCTAAGGCCACACCAACTATTCTTACCAACATCGTCCGGTGCCTTGCTTCAGTGTCCGCATTTTACGTTCAAGTACTTAATTTCAGCATTCTTTCCCTGTTCTTGGTCTATGCTTATAGAATTTCATAGGCTCTTTGATACTGGATCTTTGGTAGCCACATGACTTTAAATGCTTAAGTCAAATTCCTGTCTTATTTTAAATACCACTGTTATTAGTCACATGCATTTGAAAGTGTTCAAATTTCACTAACACCAAACACTTTCACACAAGTCGCTTGCTACCAACCGTTTCAATTTTCAAGAACTTTCACTTTAACATACTTCTCTAGGTATTGCTCAAGTTTGCAGTGACCTTTTTTATTGTTTACATTTTAATTTATTTTATCTAGTCTTCCCGCAACGATGGGCGTTTCACCACTACTCATCTCTTCAAATTTTAATCGTATCCTTTATATATTCTTTGCTTAGCACATTTATTGTTATTTGTTTTTAGTACTCCCTCCCTGGTGCCTCCCTCTTTCCATCCGTCGTCTCCATTTTAAAAACCGTGAATCTAAACAATGGCTCTTTTAAATCTTAGTTGTTTGGGTGTTGTATGGCATTCCACTGTTTAACCAAATTGAAATTTCACTTTCTGACGGGACACTTTCCTTAACAGACGCTCCATTTGATGAATCGATTAAATTTACCGGCTCCATTTTGCAACACGAGTGAATTTCCCGGCTGTCTCTATGTCCTCACTGAGGAAGACCTCCTTCATCGTATGCCTCCACCGTCAACCTCTCAAACAAACGGCGCTGCTGAAGAGATGGAAGTTTCTAGTGGTCCCGAGAGCGAGATCAGTAATGGTAGGGAAAACCGTTTCTCTAAATGCTCTAGACTCCGATGATGACGCTGGCAATGGCGATCGAGGAAAACCGGCCGCATTCACCTTCTTACCCCGCAAAGCTCCGTCAAAATTGAAGGCTGGACTGCTGAAGCGGCAGGAAAGGCGATTGGACCTCCGTGGGAAGGCGTTGAGACCAGCCTTATGCACGGCAGTTGGTGGTGATGAAGGAGAGGAGGAAACTACTCAGTCGTCTTCACTGTTTTCTACCCAATCTGCCGAGCCCGTGTTTGAGGAGTGTGTTTTGCGCTCTGCTCCGCACATAGAAATGCGGCTTACCGGTGCTGTCAAGGACGCAACGAACGAGGCCAACGGAAATGAAGCAGTTGGAGGGTTTGGTGCCTTCTCGGCTTTGGAATCTGCAACCGCTGAATTTCATTCACAGAGTAAGTCGATTTATGTATGGTGGGTCGTTAAGGTGTTTTGATGCACCTTCCTCATCTGCTTAAATATAACCCACCGTTGGTAGCGTACTGTATGTTCCCGTTCAAGTAGAGTAAATCATAAACATATTTCTTTTCCGAACTTTGATTAATTTGAACTAGCTAATTAAGTGATTTTATCAGTGACAGCTCATTTTGATGAAACAATGTATTTAAATTCGTTTGGTCGTCATCGGTTAAATAATCTAGAAATACTTTTTGCAAAAAATATCCCATTAATCCAGTGTTATCCCGCCTAATACTCCGAAATTTAGCAAGCCATGTCCGATTTTTTTAATTTTTTTGAATGAAGTGGTATATTTTAAATGCAAATTTCGTTGTATAATCAGCATTGTTTTTTACTAGCTTGTAATACTTGAGATCCTCCCCACTGTGACATCATACTTGTAATTTCCCTTAAAAGGTATTAGAGGGACGGGAGCTTTGCCTCGATGGGCCGTTCCATTCCATTGTGGCCTCGTAGTGCTGGACGCATTTCTGAATAGATTACGCGTTAACCTAGAGTTTATTTTGCATTCTTTCTAGAAGAAATTGTTCTAAAACTGAATCTTGAAACTAATCGTAGTGCGCATGCTCACTTTGGCAATTGCGGTGGATAGTTCGGAACTTAGAAATTTTGGTGTACTCCAACGCAATTGAGACTGCTTTTTATTCACCGTATCACCAGTCAACGAAGATGCAGCGTTCCTGCCCCATCACCCCTTCCCATCACCAGGAGAAAAAGGAAAAGGGGAAGCAGTAGATGAGGAGGAGGAAGATGAATACCTTGCCAAGCCGTCTCCATTGTCGCCTGGGGAGCTCTATGCAGGGAAGGCACCACGTATGGAGTTGGCGAGTAATCCAGTTTTCAGCAAGTCCACCGGTCCTGGAGCTCCCTCTTCGCGGCTCTACATTAAGAATCTTCACAAACGGACGAATGAGGAGGATCTCTGGCGTGTATTCGGCTCATTCCGCCAGGAAGAGGCTCGTCGTCAAGGGATCCCTAGTCAATTTTCCATTCAGCTCTTAACCGGTGGGCGGATGCGTGGTGGGTTTATTCTTCGACCAATATAAAAACACCTTCGAAGGTGTTTCAGGCATTATCAATAGATTGTTTCAGTTACGACAAGTAAATCAGATGTCCGGCATGTGGAAGGCATTACGATGTGCACTAATCTCATCCTATTTTACTTAACTAAGGTTTGCTTCAAAAATACCTGGAGAAAGTTTTAAAGTTGGTGGATTTTACGATTCATTTTCCTTTTAATAAAGTTCGTTTAAAAATTGTAAGGTTAGTCTTCTTAAACAGATTTTCAGTTCGTTTCATGTTGGTGGTTTTTTAGTAGATTGTTACTTTTCGACTCTACGGTCGGAAGCAATTTTAACTGGGGATGTAATGTTCCAACTTCCTTTCGTCGAATTTTTCTCCAGTGGCTTATTTTGAACCCTCTTAAGATATATTTTACTTATTTTTTATCAGTAGGGGGTTTGCGGTACCTTGATGCTGTTCCCGGTGCTACCCAGTACGCGGCGCTTTCGGTAATCTCGTCACCAAAATTTAAACAATGACTTAATATCGGGCGTGTAAAGTGTAATACGGTTTTTCCTCAGTTGCCATTCATTATCCGTTTCAATATACTTATACTTAAATACTTTCCAACCCGCTTCAAAAGTACTAGCGAATACTTGACTACTTGTAGAGGCGAGTTGACAAAATGCTAAAACCTAAAGCCAAATGCGAGTATTAATACTATCGTAGTAATTTCACCAAGCATTAAGATTAGATTTTCCTTAATTTTGAATGACTTTACAGCAGTGTTTGGTAAGGGGGTTAACGCTGTTAGTATCCCCTTGGAGCCAGATTTTAGCACTTTTGATAGTTTCCTTCTTTTTATATTATTGTCCCGTGTTTAAGCATAAAGGCGGCTCTCTATGAAGTAGGAATTAATTTGTGACGCCATCCATCTTTAATTGCGTCAAATTGACTAACCACAACACTCCATTCTAAAACTACTGACCTTGACACTGTGGTCTGATTGTGCACCCCACGATGAGGCGATTTCTAGAGGTGTCATTTGTCTCTCTAACCCCCAACACATCTTATCTATCTGTCTTTTCAAATATGTTTTTCTACTCAATTTTCCTTACAAACAGTAATAGCCGTTGTAGTATGTCTGACTGTGCACAGTTTCAATTGTCGTTCAAATCCTTGGAATTTCCTGGTTGATCGTTGAGCTATCAAAGTAGAAATAGATTCAATCTGCCATAGCTACAAGTTAGGAATTTTCGTGATCAGTTGTCTATAATCACGTAATTCGACATCCAAGTACATTTTTGGGTAATTTGTTTAGCATTTTGATGCTCGTTTCACTTAACTAGTCCTTCCTCCCTATCCCATGTTGGCTGAATATTCGTACTCATGGTCGGGCTCAACTCTATATGCTTTTTTGTAAGCGTTTTGAATTGTTCGTCTCCCTTTTGCTCAAGATTATTTTGCTTCACGAGACTTTCTTTCGTTGGTAGTCAGCTGCTAAATTGTCGCTAAATTTCTACGGTTCGAAATTTACAAGAAACTCAAGCGTCACAACTTCGTCAAGCATTACTCCGCCTCTATAACTGTCACTCGTTTTATAAGCCCTTTGATTCAATTCATATGTAACGTGTCCACATTAAGTTGAGTAATAGACGGATTTCCTTATGGATTTCAAGTTCAAAGTTTAAGACCTTTTAAGTTGGTTCCTTGTTGCTTTTGGTGTCTTCTCATTTTCTAAGAATTAGGCAGCTTTCCTGACATTTCACAAACAAAGGACAAAAGGTGTTTTCTTCGTTTTTCGACCGTATTTGGACTGACCTTGCTCCTATTAACTAAATTTGTCATTCAAAGTACTGGTTTTTTACTTGCCGATTCACAATTGCTTGCTGCTTTTTTTACTTTCGTAGTCCAAGCCATTGCTGTTCGAATCCCAGTCAGCCGTGATGGCTGTTTTGTGAACGGTGGGAGAGGGGCCTCGGTGCCACAGAAGACTCACTTCCAGTCATGGCTTTTGTTTCATTCGTTTGAAAGGTGGACCTAAAATACATTCCTTTTCGACAATAAGTTTCTTTTTGTTTGGAGTCAATTTCCTTACATCTGATCCAAGAGGATTCGAGTCATGATTTAAAAGCACTTGTTTGATCACTTCTTTTTGTGACACTGATTAAAGTTACTTGGTCTGTGCTTATGTTTTGTTAATAGCTCTAAAATTGTTCATTTGCTTTATTCTCACCTTCATAATCCATATAGTTCTGTTCTGACCCCTTATAAGTTGCTTAGAAAAGAACAGTTTTTTGTGTACGTTAAAGTTCCTTTTACAGTGGCTTATGCAATAGTCATTCGCACTCTTTTGAAGTCATTTAGTAGTTCTGGTTCTAAAAATAATAAGTTATTAGCTGTTAGTGTCGTTTGGTTAAAGGAATCGACCAAGCCCTTTACCCCTTTTTAACCTCCCTCTTGCCAACAAATTTAGTACTTCGTAAAAATAACCGCCTTTGTTGAAAGCCGGCTTCTAAACCTGGACTGAAGTTATTGGAACATGTATCGAATTTTCGTCCTTCTGAATAATGCTGCAGAATACGACTTGCAACGTAAATTTTCTCTTTTTACTGGAGACACTATTCATCCTCTCGACGGCGCTTATATTTTCTCCCTCTCTGCCTTCTAGGTCAGGCTTTCGTCGGCTTTGATTCCATTGAATTGGCCACAGAAGCGCTGAGTGCTACCCACGGCTTCATGCTCAACGGGAAGCCTATGCACGTTCAATTCGCACGCGGTGTCATTGCCAAACCCGATCCCAACAGCCTCATTACGTGAGACGAGTAATGTATCACTCCCACTTCACTTGCTCCTCCCATGGACACAAATCGATTCTGTTAATAATAGTCTTCTGTACATAACCTTTGGAGTGTAGGATGGTGGGTAGATTTGGTGGTTGAGTCCGAAGACATCATCTTTGGGATCTGGTTTATGATGTATACGTGTCACTTTTCAGAGATGCTGACCCCGAAGGAAAAGGTGATTGCGATCTCCCCATAGTCTGCTTATTTGTGTGCGCTGGGGTGGTACCTTACGGGTTCATGCATTTGTTTTATGATATAAATACACTCATTTGAATTCAGGGTTTCTGTCGGGATGAAAGGGTGTAACAAACGGGGATAAGTTGTGAATTTCCGGGGAGAAAAGACGTTAATTTTTTAGGCGTAATGCAAGGCGTCAGGATCTAAGGTTCCAGTTTTCGCTAATTTCGGATGTTTTTTGAGAGTTTTTAACCCTCTCAAAGAAAACCCAAACTAGATGCCGGTGAAGCTTTGCTTGCTCCTGATTTTCGGCTTGCAAGAACATGGCGTTTGCCAATGATAGACCCGGCTTTGGCTTAAGTTGATAGCTGAAACGTATTTGATGTTTTTTAACCTGTTTTTTTATGAGAGATTCGTGTATGCCAGGTTCCAACTACGCCTTTTCGACCTTTTACTCGATTATTATTACGCGCCTTTCATCCACCGTCTTGATAGTCAAAATTGTTCACATGATTTCGAGTTAAATGGGATTTAGAGTGTATTTATTTAAAACTTGCGTACGATGGCCAGATGTACTGGCGCCTTGTGGCTTTTGGGTCCCTGTGAAATAGCGCTGTTTTTATGCCTTATAAAGTTTATGTTATGCCAGTTTATCGCTACGGTACGCTTGATTCCACTCTACCATCTCCCTTCTGTGTTGGTCAGAAAGTGGCTAAAAAAGTAATTGAATGTATATTTGTAACTACGGGAAAGCGCGTTGTCCACCAGCTGAAGAGGCCTTTGTAGGTACTCTGACAAATGCACCTAGAACAGCTTTGATGATGGAGTGTGAAGACAGGAGTTTGAACTCAGGTACACAGCACTTGGGGAGAGCTAAACATCGAAAACTTCATTTTCTCCTTGTAGTTCAAAACGTCGCAGAGTCCACTTAAAGGCACCTCATTTTCTCTTGCCTAATTTAATTAAGGTTAAAACACCTTCATAGACCATTGTAGACTCCATCAACGTCTTGCCACATACATGAGGAGTTCGATTCAAGTCAATCTCAGTTTGACCACCAGTTTTTTGTGTGAGAATGATCCAACATACCAACCTGGTCACCATCATTCCAAATGGTTTGTTTAACCCTCGGTCTTGGTAATAGCCACTTAGGACGTCCAAGTCATACCAGCAACCTTCCTCACCCCTACTGTACGTCGAAAGCGCATATGTGGCTCTTCAAAACTTTCTCAAAGGCGAAGGAAGACAAAGTACTTGACCAGGATAGATATTTTTGAAATACAGAATAAATGAAGACTACTCACATGGTACGGGGGCCACACGTTCAGCGAAAGTACAATTGCAGAGCCCTAAGCGCCTGCTAAACCGAAACGAAGAGTTGAACAAGCAGCCAAAGTGCTACATGATTCCTCTCTCCTTTTGAACTTTGTGCTTGGCGCTCTCCTTGGTCGATCTCCTGCGTCGGCCGTTACGACGTATTCACCACTGTAAAGAAACATTCACCAACCAGCCGACCGTGCTAATCATCGAATTTCCATGCAACCGATAAGATAATTGACCGTAATATCACCGATCTCTTGGCGACTTCACTGTGTCCGAAGTTTCGTCCCGTATGGGAAATGAGTCTGGAATCAAGGGAATGTACTGGTCATCATGCGTAGGAACATCGAAATAATAGCAGAATCAAGTAATAAAGGAAAATATTCAACACAGATCCATGGGGCTAGAGTTTCGCGTCTACTTTTCTTTTTATCAGTCATGTCTATCCGCATTCTATCCAGCTAGTGAACAAACGCAAGAGGTATAGCGAGCTCGCTTAGTTGATGTCCTCAGACGGGAACGGCTGACAGCCCAGTAACGAGCTTTTTCATATGGTTAATATCCAAGACTGGTATTGCTTTAGATGATAGTAGCTTTTTTACAGAACACGGAACCAGGAGCCATTTTCAACCTTTCGGTTAGGGGCCGTCGAAGATTCTCCTGTCTGCTGCATATTCTCTTCTTTTGCCCCGCTAGAGTCTATTGCCCTGCAGTAGAAATTAAATAAATGTCTTCTAAGATATGGCTTGCTTTCTGCTGTCACTAACGTAGCACGCTGTGACTTCTGAATACGAAAGAAGACGTATTACTAGGGTAGAATGTGCATCATCGGTGTACAGGAGGGCTTGGTGACTACTGGCAAGACCTGGAGGTCGGGTTGTTCGGCAGGAGCAATGGCAGCATTCTAAAGCGACTCCTTTATTAAAATCTAGCTAAACAGCCAACTTGTTTCAAGTATTCCCTCACAGTGTTCCATCTTTTTTGTCTTCAGAAAGTCTTAGGGTGGTGCGCTCATCTTGAGTACTTGTTTTGGAAATTTGAAAAATTCCTTCTACATGTAAAACTTCTATCTTGGTGACGCTACGTATTCGCTGGAATTCACTTCTCTTTTTCTCATTTGGAAATAGCATTATAAAGCGTTTGTTTTGCATGAATTCACATTTTAAAAAAGGCTTTCACTACTTTCTAACCTTTCGTTCAATTTTTATGGTTAGAAGCGTCAACAATCCCAAATCTCCCTCGCACTCAAATGCTCGAATAATCAGAAGTCTTCACAGCTCATCGCCTGCGATTTTATCAAGGTTGGTCAGGAGTCCGTCTAAGTCGTTGCTGCTAAAGCAAAAGCTGTTCCAGCACACCCCCTGAGCAGCTTGTCAGGTCCAATGGTCAAACGGTCATTTTTTTGTATCCGGCAAAGTGATTTAAATAGTGCCACCCTTCAGAAGCTTCCACCTGAATAACTTTAGAACTTATAAATAGAACTTTTTAATAGTCATCTTGGTTTTAATAAGAACTGCGCCATTTCTGTTCCAATTCCATTGATGAAATGCGCAATCTGCTTGGAGAAATTGTCTAAAAATCTCTACACATAAGATGGGGAGGAAAGGGCGAGCGAGGTTTCTTTGGAAGTGCCTTCTTCCTTCTGACGCTTCTCAAACAGAGGCGCTATGCAGGGCGTAAAAGGCACCACGAGCCTGTAGCAGTGCACTGGGCGGACCACATTCAATTTTCTGTCCGTGGTCAATCACTACCACGAGGTCGCAGGCTTCCACTGTGGAGAGACGATGTGCCACCACGACACAAGTCATCTTCGCCTTCGCTATGGTCTGTGACAGTGCCTCCTGCACGTCTCGCTCGTTTTCTGCGTCCAGTGCTGAGGTCGCTTCATCCAGCAACAACAACGCCGGCCGTCGGACCAATGCTCGAGCGATCGCAATCCGTTGCCGCTGACCTCCTGAAAGTTGGGAGCCCTGAATACCCACCTTGGTGTCGTAGCCCTATAAAATACCGATCATAGTAGCCAAAATGAATTTTCAATCAAGTGAGAATAAAAGAAGCCGATAAAAGATATAATTTACCATTGGGAGGCTTGTGATAAAGTCGTGGATATTAGCGACTTTCGCAGCCTCAATGATGTCACTCATCGGAAGTTCACGAGAGCAGTCACCGAATGCAATGTTCTCACGGATAGAAAGATCGAAGAGGTCCGAGTTCTGTAACACCACTCCAATATGCTTCCGCATCCAACTGGGTGAGAGGTCCTTTACATTCTTTCCATCCATAAAGACACCTTCCTCGAGTTTCTTCAGGTTATCCGCGTCGTAGAAGCGCTCGATGAGCTGGAGTATGGTCGATTTACCGCACCCGGATTGGCCGACCAGAGCGACGGAGGTACCGGCTTCCACAGTGTGACTAAAGCCCTCCAGTACCTTCACGTATTTGCGATCGGGATATGAAAATTCAACGTCCCTAAATTCGATTTTGCCGGAGAATGGCTGCTCAGGTGCCTCACCACTTTCCACATCCATTTGACTCTGGCGACCGAGTAAATTCACAATCTGCCGAGCGCCCGTGTTTGCGCTCTTCAAATCGGGTAAGAAGGAGGCCGCTCGACCCACGCCTTGAGCGGAGAAGCTGATCAGTGTGAACACTCTAGAAGTGGGCAGTTATCACCTGTTAACCATGCAGTAACTTGGACAGACTAGTAACTTATGCATTAGAAATGGAATTGGTGGTGTCTGTTAAGCATCCGCCTTCCCTCTTAACCTTAATGCACTCTTTTAAACGTGATGACGTTTTTTTGAGAAACCCTATTACGGTTAAAATTTAGCCATCAAATTACAAAACGCTGTGAAGCGTTAGGCTAACCGGAAAACAGTGAAGGTTTTGATATCCTTTTGCCGCAGAAGGGTTGCTCCAACAGAGAAGGAGGCCGCCATCTGAAAGTATTGCATGGACTGAGCCACCGTGCTGACGGTTGAGAAGAAGATATTGGACCAGTCGATCAGTCTGAGAAAGGGAAGGAAGGAAACACATGACTGATGTAGCGATGAAGTCCTCTATGCAGTCAACATCACTGGAAGTAAGGGCGTCAAAGACGATAAGTGCTAATAGGCAGGTCCCCACACATATTCGCGCCAAAGTGCGTGCAAGTATTCTGGAAGACAACTCTACTAAATTCATATTTAACCTTGAAAAGTGGCGTGAGCTAAGCACCATAGTCAAGTTTGAGACTGCAAAAAGGGAAAATGGAGCGCCTTCGTCACAGAAGTGGGTGATTCATTCCCATCAAGAGGGAGAAGATGGAATAAAAAGTTCTATAAACTTACGGTACGGGACGGCTACACTTGAGTAAGAATAGATCGCTGTAGAAGGCCTCCAGACCAAAGCTGGTGACGACTCGGTGGGCATTTAAGGCCTCCTGGGCGATCCCCACGCTAGCAAGGTAACTCTTGCGCTCGGATCCCGAAAGATCTTTGAGCTGAATGGAACGAGGAAATATCCGAGTCAATCGCAATGTAATATCACTTCTACAGAAAACATTCTTTATTAGTTTGTTGTCAAGCTGTATTGTTTTGCGCATGTTGCGCTCCATGAAAGAAGAATAAACTGGAACCCATAAGTTTATTTAGTTCTTGTAAATAGCATTTCGATTAACTTTAATTTTAAAGAAAGGAGGATATGATCACTTGACCAATGCCTGTTTGCAACATCATACCATCCCGAAATAACGCCATGGGCCACTTTATTTTACGGATTACTTTTCACAAAGACAGGAGTTAATGCTAGGAGTCCTCTTCACTCATCGTCTTTATTGCACAGCAAACGTCAAGACTATTGAGACCTTTGGTGTTGCACCCCTGAATAATGCAAGATCGAGTGAGTGAGTGAGTGAGTGAGGGGAGGTTGAATTAACTCAATCCTCTCAGTGCTCAAAAGAGGTCGCCAGAAATTTTGGCGTCCTGATTCCTAAATAGAGGCACTGAATGTCCTTACAACTAGAGTTAGAGATTGTTCTTTTTTTCCGAGACAAGACCTTGATGAAGACCTCTGGATTCCAAATAGCGTGAGCTTTATTCATTTGTCTCGATGGGCAAAATTCACCACATTTCAGCTCATCTTAATGTAACGCAATTTATCCATGACATGAACCTCTAGGTGGGTAAGAGTTCTCTACCTAATGCAAAGGAGATGATGACAAGTGTCTCACCTGGAGGATACTGGCGAGAATAAGGAAGGGGAAGAAGGCGAGATTGACGAGAGTCAGTTTCCAACTGTAGGTGCAGGCAATGGCGAGAGAGACAATGACTAGGCATGAGGCCTCCACTATGACACCCAACTGCGTTCCGGAAATCTTCTCCAATGAAGGCGCGTCCACTGCGAGTCGTGCTGTCAGTACACCGGGCTGGTTCTCGGACTTGTCGAACCACCCCACCTCCTGTGAGATCAAAATAATAGATGTCCTTCTTGACCACCGCACACTTACCCACCCACACCCCCACAATGCTTTTACTCAACTTAACGTAATTCGCCTGCCTCATTGAAATTCTCCATACTCTTTACTGAACCGATAACTTCAGGAAAATAGCATTTCTCTTGCCGCTCAACGAAGCAATTAGATCAGTTCAATCGCGTGAGAATATTAATACGGGTCGATCTGTAGAGAAGACGTTTGGTGCTGGCACATTTCAATACAAAATTTCTGACTCCGGTCCCTGATTACTAAGGGACCAAGATAAACTCTTGTCTTTAGTTAATTCAGTAATACAAAATATCCATCACCTACCAAACCGGGCAGAGATAGAAACTGTAGATGATAGCAACCCTACCTGACATTTAAAAATTCTTTTGAAGCGGGGACTTCTGCTTGTAAAAATTATAACTGCGTCCCTACTAACCTGTCTCAGAATAGATTTGAAAAGCATCCCCCGAACCCGTCTTGTTAGTCGCTCTCCCGCAATGCCTAGCAAGGTTCTCTGAAATAAGTAAATCAAATGAATACACCACCTTCTTTCATTTTTGTGTTTGTAATAGTTGTAAAATGAAATCACATCTACCTACGGCTACATCACCTAAGGTCAATCGTTCTGTTTCGACAATCAATTGAAGTAATACAAATTTTGATCTATTAAGCAGCCTTTGAAACACTCTTTAAATATCTTGCTGCAGTTCTAGTTAATTTTAATGTCCCATCCAATTCCGTTTTTAACAAGATCAGAGTTTTGAAAGTGAGATTCCTCAACATTAAAATAGAAACCATTGAAGAGAATGAATCCCACCTGAATGAATGTGGCGACCATTCGCATGATACCGAGGACGATCATGGTTATAGCGAGTCTGTCGGCTTTGCGTTGCATCTTTCCCGGCGTTAAGAACATCAGAGCAAGCTGGAAGAGCAAGTTAACATTAGTGATATTAAAACAATCTAGACAATGCTCCTACTCAAGTAGTCAAATTTTGTACGGATAGACGATAAACTAGGATCTTCTTAATCGATCAGTAAAGAAAAAAAATAGATCTAAAAGTCCACTCCAGAAATAGACCACCTTTCGAATGTTCAAAATTTAGTAAGGAAATAAAAGTTGAAGGAGAACTTGCATCGAACATGTCAGAGTAGACAAGTGCAAATAGGGGCTCAATAATCCCGACAGCAATTGCCATTAATAGACCCAGAATGAGGTAGGGATACTCTGGTTTGTTTAGGCCTAATGCCTGCAACATGGGCCACTAAAAAAAACAAAGATTTTAGTTAAATGAGACACACTTTATCATTGAAAAAATGTTGACGCAAAGTGGTAAAAGCACCAACCCTTTTCCAGAAGCTGACCGAATGAGAGCCCTTCTTCGACACCGATTCGTCCTCTTCTACGGTCTGGTGCAAATGATTAAGGAGCGGTGAAAAAAAGTTGTCGAAACTTCTAGGTGCACACAACTCATTCATCTTTGGCTTACCTCGTCGTCTTTTTTAATGTCGCTATCGAACTAAGGGAAAGAATGTTTAAAAAGGTTACACAAACTGATCAGAACAGCAATGTATTCCATTATCTATATACCTCACCTCATCGTGCCTCTCAGTGTACATTTTTACCCCCATCTTCTCTAAATCAGGCAAGCTTTCCAAAGTCTGCTTTGTGACCGACTCATCCTTCAAAAGACCCTGAAGAATTCAACGACAATAAGCAAAGTAAATTAAATGCTGCTTTTTATGCACCATTGATGACATTGGAATCAGATTCGACCTACCTGTGCCTGGAGCATGCGATAGTACTGGCCTTTCATGTCTTTTAACTGCTCGTGTGTACCCTGCTCCAATATTATGCCATCCTTCATAACAACGATCACATCAGCTTCTCGCACTGTGGTAAGGCGATGCGCCACCATAAGAACCGTTCGACCAGCACCCGCCTGATCCAATGCTCTTTGAACCGACTTCTCTGTCCGCGTGTCCAAAGCAGAAGTGGCTTCGTCCAGCAGAAGAACTTTCGGGCATCGAATTAACGCCCTAGCGATTGCGATTCGCTGTCGTTGGCCACCCGACAACTTGGCCCCTCCCTCATTCAGCCATGTGTCGAAGCCCTTTCATTAGAGACAAAGCCTCATTAATATAACTTGAAAGCAAAATTGGCTTAAGAGGTGACATAAATGACATACGTCTGGCATTGTCCTAATGAATTCAGAAGCCTCGGCCATTTGGGCAGCCTGTTTGACCTCATCCATAGTTGCATCGAGGTTTCCCATACGGATGTTGTCAACAATGGTGCCGGTGAATAGTGTAGCCTCCTGGGAGACAGTTCCTATCTGCCTTCGAAGCCAGTCGACATCGAGATCTTGAATGTTTATCCCATCGATATAGACTTCACCACCCTGTGGATCGTAGAGTCGTTGTATCAGATGGATCGCTGTGCTCTTTCCGGAGCCACTAAAACCCACTATTGCAACCTTCTTTCCCGGCTCAATCGTCAGATTAAAGTTCTTCAATATCTGGGTTAACAAATAGTAATCAGAATGGCGTGTCGATTTTAAAATAAAACTCGCTGAATATGACCTACCGGTACATCAGGTCGACTGGGATAACTGAAATTGACATTTTTGAATTCAATCTTTCCCTGGAAGTTTGGGATGACCTTACCCTTCTTTTTAACATCAATGGGAGGTACGCGATCGATTATAGCGTAGACCTTTTTGGCAGCCGTTACCGCTCTTGCAAGAGCCTCGATTTCAGGCAATGCCTTACCGATTGCAATGCTAGAAATGATGATGCTCACAACAACCTGTCAGAGTTTAAAAGGAATATTTCTATAATTGTCAAATATTTCACATTTTCACCAAAAGCAATTAAAAATTTACTCACTAAAATAACGGTACCATTGCTAAAGCGCTCCGTACGGACCAGCGTGATTCCATACCACAGAGTAAGGGCAGCCGCAGAGAAAATCGACAGGCTGACAAAACCGTTTCCTAACATTTAAAAGCATAGCTTCAACAGGACAGAACTCATTATAGCATCTTTTAGAGGGTCATTTTTATAAACACGCATTAAGCACCACACACTTTTCAAACCAAACATGGGTAAAAACGGGGATTAAAGTCTAAAAGATTATTTACCAGCGCCGATGGCCATTCCTTTACGAATCCCAGTTCGTTCAGCCTTATATAATTCCTTAGTGTAGCGCTCATAGGTTTTCTTCTGTCCACCATACGCGAAGACAGTTCGAATTGAGGCAAGAACCTCACCAGCGATACCACCAGCTTTACTGTAGGCTTGAATCTCCTTCATGTTAAAATACTTGAGGGTAAATGCAAGAGAGGCGAAGGAAGCACCAATAAGGGGCAGGGAAGCAGAAGCTACAAGGGCAAGCTTCCAGCCCTTCACGAAGGCCATAATGATGCATCCGAGAAAGAGAACGACATCTCGGACAAAACTGCCCACACGATTCCCGATACCACCTTGGATTTCGGGCACACTGCTTGATAGAAGGCTGATGAGGCTACCCGAAGCTTTGGAGTCCATCCAGCCAGCGTCTTGACGAATCAAACTCTAGAAAATTAAAGCCATTACCTTTCTAACGTGTATCAACAGAGATTTTGCCTTCAAGATTCAAAAGCGAATCCAATTTTTGGAAATCGATTTGTAACTTACATCGAAGAAAAGCAGGCGAATACGCCTCGCCTGTCGTTTGGAAGAGAGAGTCAGAAAGTACATTTGTACAAAACCAAGGACAAGCGATGATACTGCCAGATATACAAAAAGTGGAATTTGCTCCTCGATCAAATCCGCGGCTTTGAAAAAATTCCTTATGAGCGTATCAACCATATCGGCGAATAGGGCCATACTCAAAGGAAACAATGAACCCAGGCCAGCACTGCACAAGATACCAAAAGCAAACATCAAGACTTCCCCTGGCCTTGCATATCGAAACTAACGAGCAAGAAATTATAAGAATGGCATCATTACCAGGCCGCAGTAGTTTAATTTCTCCATCTCAGAATCGCCATCAAGGCTAAAGATATATGGAAACAAAAAAGGCACATACAGATCATCCAGACTAAAGCTTTCTTCATCTTTTATTTCCAGTTCGTCATCAAATACGGCAAATGGATCCTCCTTCCTCTTGCCCATCCCGCTTCAGCTGATCAAAATCAAAAGGCAACTAGTTGGCTATGCCCTTGAATAACTCATTGCGTCGACTTATATAAACAATCTGCATGTAATTGATTGGTTTGTAATGAAATTTTGCATTACCAACAGAAAATGCTTGATAACAACAACACGTTTTTCGCGCTTAATTTTCGAACAAAATTTGCCAAGAGAGTTTCTTGACAAAAGTTGGAAGTACATGATGAGTCCCTGCAAGCCACGATTTTACCATTGAACCGAGGCTTTGTTTAAAAAAGAACCAATCAAGTATAACTAGGTTTAAGCACTTTAACACATCTGTTTGCATATTTGACGGTGCGTGGACTCCTGGTGTAGCTGATCATCATTATTCCATTGGACGTGCCAGTTTAAATCGCGCACAATGCCCCTTTATTTTTTAGCTTCTTCCGACTTGATTTGATTCATTATAATATCTTAAACCAACTCTCTTTGTTGGTATTCCAGTCAGGCATGCGTGAAGTAGAGGCTCATACTGACATTTGCATTGATAGTGCCTTTTATAGGTCATTTAAATGATACCTGTAATACTTTGTTTGTTCGAACTACCAGTTTCGGTCACTTGGGTGGCCATCTTGTACTAGCCGGTTGGCCGGCCTTTGGGGCGTGCCAACAGCCCCCAAGCCCTCTGTTTCCAGAATATATATTCTGCCCCAGTACTATGCCTTCTTTTACCTTAAAGAGAGTCTCGGGACGCTACAATACCCTCCACAGTTATCGTTGGCCATTCATCAATAATGATAAAATAATGCACCACTACGGTTGCTATTCATAATCGTTCCTACAGTTTTCTTAAGTGCCATCAATGCATTGTGATTCACTTGGTACTGCTGCAGCCCTCACGTCGTCCCCGATTACGTGACGAGTCCTACCCGTCAATATATTTTCCATTATCAACTTTGGGAAGAGGTGAAGCGCACTGTCAAGGGTGACATGAAAAAGAAGCCACCTTACGGCCTTTAAAGTCATCTTCGGTACTCCTGTTCCGGCCACTACATGGCAGTGGGATGTACTTATACTCGTCCGAAACTCAGGGACGAAGATCATATGCTAGTTCTCCATTACCTCTTGAGGCCATTAGGCACTAAGGCCAATGTAAATTTTCAATGGATCCATCAATCGTGTCAGCCTCGCAAATCGTTTAATATGCGTTCATTTCATCGCTACCGCTGAAAGCCATTCTCGAACCTTCTTTGCTACTGATAGTAGCATTCACTAAAGTAAAAAACACTTTGATTTACCAGATCTGGTGAGAACTCAAGTAGTTCTTAAAGCGCCGTTCTGTCACCACAAATTAGCCTTTCGTGAACATTTTAACATCATTTCGCATTTAACGCTTTAGCTATGTTCTCCATCGTCGGCCATTATAACGTGGGGCAGTAAGGTCATCCAGAACACTGTCTGTGTGCTAGAATGGGATCACTGCATGCCCCTGGTGTCAAGTAAAAGGATACGTGCGCACGTGCATCAAGCTGAATCTACCCGCGAAAATGAGCAACAAAGAAGTTCCTAATGCAACCATTGTGCCCTTTTTACTCTGGTTGGCGCCTTGATAGCGCTCTCGCTCTCACACATAAAAAACCAGTCTATAAAATATGGTGAGTTTCAACAGAATTACGCTTAATACACCTTCTTTCTTTCAGCTGCTGGTATTTCAATGATCCCCAGCAGGCTATCTCGTTCCATCACACCGTTTCGAAATGCGGAGTGTCGTTGCTTCAGATTTCATGTCAGTGTCAAGCGGTCCTTCAACTCATTTTGACTATGGCCCTGAATAATGCAAGCCACGTGGTCGTTAAAAGCAATTAAGCCTTTTGTATCAGAGGCCGAAATTCACACCTTAGCTTTTCATCACTGTGAGTACGCATACATTGCCAAAGAGGGTGGTAAAGTCCTCTCAAATGCATTTGATCTACTTGTTACATCCACTCGGCTGACCGCGGTGTTCTTGGGATTCAATGGCTTTGCATTGCTCATACCCTTGCTACGCTCTACAGCGAGTTCGTTTCTCGCGCAATGCCATCCGTAGGTACGCATGATCTTGCAGAGTTATCCGCCGTATCTCTTAGTTGTCGTTCCACTACCGCTCCTAAGTTGTTAAAATTAAAAAACCACTTATCAATTCCTTCTATGGCACTCGTAATCGACAAATATGTACTTACCTGTTTTGTGCCTTTCTTTCACCTCGTTTTTTTTGCTAGTAGTCAGGTGAAATGGGAGGGAAGGGAGATATCTAATAAAAGTAGGCGCTAATCCAATTCCTCTTCATTTCTGGGTGTCTACAGATTCAGGCTACTGCCACCTTTGTAGTGTGGCAGTCAACCACTGAATTCGTGATTATTGCTGGCCTGAAACTTTTGCATTTACCGGGCCCTCCGATGTATCACTCGAGCTTCGCATAATGGCCAAAAACTCTTCAGCCTCCTCCTTTAAAACCAATGGCTCTAAATCAAAAGCCCCTTCATTGTGTGTACAGAACACTCTTATAAGTCAGCCGTAACTGAATTGGATGCGGCAAGGAGTAGTTGGAGGAAACTGGCTATTAACTTGCCGCGCTTTTACTAATACTATGGCTTGAGTATAAACCATGCTCATACCAAAGAATTGTCCACTAGGACCACCATCAAATCTGTGCCGAATGCAACAAGAAAGATGAGTCTAGCCACATTTCAGTATCCGTGAATTTAATTGCCAGCACAGATAATGGCATTATCAACCGCAGGCCCATAAAACCACCCGATACAAGAAGTTTTTGGTGGACGAATTATGTGAACAAGTTCAGTGTAATGGATGAACACCAACGAGTTTCTATTTAAATGTTGGTTTGGTACCACTCGTAAAAGACCTTACTTCCCATCTACAACGTTGTATGTATTGCGTCGGTAGGTCGGTGATCGGTTACCGAAAAGAAAACCTAGATAACATTAGTATTACCGGGCCTCAGATGCAGCATGACCGCAGTATTTGTAGCAAGGCTTTCTTCAAGCGATACTGAGAAGCAGCCACTTCAAAGACCACCAAATAAGCACATGATGGTCACAACTTACAGGTTGCATCAGAGCACTTCAGTTATGCTAGGCGGCACTGTCTTAGGCCTATTAGTAAGGCATAGGTCTTGTGATATTCGATTAACTTTTGGTGGAACCAGTAAGAACGGGTGTATTGCCAACCAATATCAAAAAGTGTATCGTTCTCTTTACCTTTAAGGGCTGGGAATCGCACGAATTCAATGAGCTCTTGATAAAGCTGACCCAGATCATAACCGTTTGGTGGAAACCAACTTATATGTTGCGGTACGAAGTAGATTCAACACTTTAGCAAATAAATGAGACAAATCTACATTAGTATTTCATAAAGTACTCCGATTTGCAAGATCAGATGAAAATCAAAGCCGTTCCTCCAAATCTTACCTTCTGATACTCTATTACTGCCAAATCAGTTGTGTGACACAGCTTAATTTCACTAATACGTTTGAGTGATTGTAAGCCTTGTTTAAATGTGCATTTTGCCCAACAATCTCTTCGGTCCCCACAGTGGAAACAGGCGCTGGACGGTGCGGATGTCTGCCTGTGGCCGTAGCCTTCCAGTCCTGCTGTGCGTCATTTGAGTAAATCGTCGCCGATTTTGACACGATTTACTAGGACTTTGGAGGACGACTCGAAGTGAAGCGCAACGATGCCGCAAAACGTTTCTCGCGCCTTTTAAGATCCAAAGCAACAGATTGCTTTTACACATCATATACTAACAATTTGTAAGACAAGGATATAATGAAATCAGACTGAAAATCAGTCATCTTATTTCTACGCTTTTTTATCATGTTGCCATACTTTGGTTGTGTGCTCGACTCTTCGCCTTGGTTACCCGGTCATTTAGGGCTCTACCATTATGCCTCTTTTGGCCGGGACAAGCCAATAGCCCCATATCAAATGTACGTCTGCCTTCATGTCTGACATTCATTTGTTTTTCTGGGGAAACCTTGAAGCTTTTCATTAGTTGCAGCGAAAAGCAAACCCGATTCTTAGGGATGACGACACCGATTCCCAATCCTGAAAAGGAGAATATGCTCCAGTTGAGAGATTCTGTGACGATCCCCGCTCTCGTAGTCTATAGGAATATCATTAACGACTGAAGTAGAACCAGTAGCGGCCGTTTGCCTTCTTGAGAATTTGGATACCGAGCTGTCTACGGCTTTGTATGAAGGTGTCAATTAAGCTAACCCGCTATACCACCTCTACCTCTTCACCCGCTGGATAGAACCCAGATAGGTAAATGGCTAAGCAGCACAGAAGGGAGAAGAAAGCGACAGAGAGGAAAAAAGGCTAATCCTCTTTCTCACAAAACTATTCCAAAACCTGTCCCTTATTAAACGGCTCTGCTTTTAGGTTGGCGTTCCTGCAACTAACGGTGGGCGTACGTGATGCGCAGGACCTTATTTAACTCAGCTCTCAAACACAACGAAACACTAGGTCTGGTGACTTTGCCAAGCGAGATCAGAGACGGTTCCCATCAACTGCACGTAAATTCCATGACTAGCACTGTTGGCTATTGGGTGGAGGTCGATGCAGATGGTTCACCAAGGGGAGCACCGAGGACGACCGTTTAAAGGGGAGACAGGCTGTGTAATACTTTGGTTACTTATTTAATTCATTGCATTTAGGCTTCCGCTTTTGTAGTCTCGCTAAGCGGCATTGCCCTTTTGCACGTTGGGAATGCATTTCCTGCCCCAATAGTTAGTCTTCTTTCGTCTCCGAGAATGACTCGAGTCGCTACAATGTTTTGCTAAACGACGTCATTCTATTTTATCATTCTTATGGATTATTATGTCTCATCTTTTATGGTAGGTATTGATAAATTTGTGTAGGCATCACTTAATGTCGGTCCTACTTGTGAAATTGTTGACTCGATTCGCATAAACTGCACCATTTTCAAGCTATAACATGAAGGATTGCATCATAACTGTCATTCTTTTTACTTTTTTTCAAAGATCGGAATCCCAGCTAACATATTTACTAAAAACGATGTGGTGTAACTAAGGAACTACTGCCTACTTCCACCTGGTTTTACTTGGTAAAAGTTAACGAACTACAGAAAAAATTTTTTAGTATTTAATTCGTTAAGGTAGGCTCTATTACAATCTATCATCCTTCATCCTTGAGTTTCAAACTGGCTAATTTCATTTGTATGGAATTTTTCTGGCTCTAGCCCCTGTCTCGCCATTGCGTCCAAACTATTTATTTTGTTTAGCACATAAATGCTCACTGCCTAGATAGTGTACTAATAATCACTTGGAGGAATACCATCGCAGCTGTTGGGAGGGCAGCATGGCCTTCTCTCACCTTCCCACTGTGTCACGTGTCTCACGGACAAGATTTGCGACAATGAGGTCACCCGCCGTCCCACCGACATGTGAAGGCAAGGCTTCTGTGTGATTTTAATTAATAAATCCGTTGTGAGCCATGAGGTCTGGAGTACACTACATGTCGGACATGGGCAGCCATTCCGCGCGGACAAGGCGTGGATGCCTTGGGCGAGCCTATGATGTTTTCGCTGGGTTAATGAGCGCTGGAATGCATAAACCATATCTCCTTAAGAGTTCAGGCAGTCAGTAAACAATCGAAAATGAACAACATGGTTTATACCTTGAAGTGGAAAGAAGATATTGTTTAGAAGTGTTCGAAGTTTATTTTCGGTTCCCTTTGAAAGCGTGTGGACATGGATGGAATCTGCAGCACCAAGTATTGCCTTAATTGTTGCATAAATTGTTTTTGTGCTAATGTCGCAGTACTTTAATCAGGAGCTGCATTTAATTCCGTTCATGAAAGAGGACAAGAAGCCTTCGTGTACGAGATGCATTACTTCAGGATTTAAAGGTACGTTTCCTTGTCTCACCTTCTCTAAGCGTCGTGTAAAAAGCTTTGAAGAGAAAATTCAACAGACACTCACATTTAGTAGAATACAGTGACGAGCACAATAAATTGCACTGATGAACTGACACGTCTTCCTGTGCTCCGTAATGCTTCCATCCAATCAGTCGCATGCAGTTTGCACATCTCGACAAGCAACAACTAATCAGTGCAACGGGCTATACCATAATGTGCATGATCTTTACGGCATGTCGACATCCACGAGGGTGGTGGTCACTCTTTTCTAAACACGAATTTCGATTCCAAGGTCGAAACCATCAAGGCTCACAAGCAATGACACCAGTCTTGTCACCTACGTGATACTCAATGAATACCGATCGCGCTACTTACGTCAAAATGCAGTTGAGTGGAGTGAAGTGATCCATTATTCGCGACCTTTCTAAGTTGAGTGTCACCAATCCGAAACCTCGAGCTTCTTAAACCATTCGTGTGAAAAACTTTGATGAGTATTCGTTGCTATCATTATCAATTTCTACTTTTACGAGCTGAAATACTTCCCATATCTTTTATGAAATGTTATAACCAAATGCTTATGGAGGATTAAATGTACTTTATCCCTACATGTTCTACCAACAGCATTCAATTCTTATCACTCAAGACTTCGACTTGCTATCCAGCATCATTTGATGACTATCTCCGGGTCCTATGGCGAAGAGTTCCAACTTTTGGTAAAATCTCAGTCCTGCCAAAACATCTTGGAGTACTTTGGACAAGCTTATAAAAAAGTACTTTAATTCTATTCCTCAATACTCTTTAAGACTTAAGAAGGCAAGCAATGAAAGCTTGAAGGAGAAGAATATATTTTGCTCTTACTCATCATCCACTTCATTATTCACAATTCATTTGTGATAGTCGAACCTGAATAAACTGGCATTCCATTGTAAGGTGTCATGAGAGGCTGCACATGAAAGCCGCGTTGTAGAATTTGCACTGACGAAAGCAATTTAATGCACATTTGCGCGCTCTCCTACAAGTATCCAAGATGAGAAGCTTCTAGATACCTCGACTGATGACGCAACGCCGAGTCGTGGCTTTAGGCGAGTCAATCCCAACTGACTTTCTACTGGCGCTCTAAAAGCAGAGTGTCTGCCCTCTGAATGACGCGTTAAACGGTATTGAAATGGTCTCACCTATGCACAGTTTTGTAGATGTTCACTTTTACGACTAAAAGTCGGAATTAATCCTAGTTTAAGCTTTGGATGAAAGAAAGTTTAATCCAATGATTGATAGGATTTCTTCATCTCATCTCAATAGTAAAGAAAGCTCAGGAGTAATGCTGTAGTGTTGGAAATTTTGCCTTTTCCTTATCTACCTTGGGCGCCAAACCTTTGGCTCCAGAGGGCTGTTCCGTTGACAGCACAATAAGCTGTTTGTGTGTAGTAAACGTTTTAAGCCAATGCAAGATTGGTTGTGCTGCCAAAATTGAGTGAATTGTTACATATAAGGTGTAGTCGGTCAAGTATGCATCCCCGTGTCACTTTGGCCGTGCCCTCGTCCATTCTGCTCTCAGCTAGATCGAGAGAGGGAGAGAGTGTCATTCCACTTGATCCAATAGGTGCTTGCATGGGTGCATGAATGTTCCAGCTTTCGACACTTCAACGCATAAACATAGAAATATAAAAATTTGCAATCACTTCTTTATCGCATACTTTATTAATGTCTGTCATATTTGTAAGTGAAATTAATAATTAATGCTCATTTTAAACGCTCGATGGGTGAAAAATAGGTCTAATTTAATAGTTGAATGAATAGAAGGTCTTACAAGGAGACCTGCAGCCGTCCACATTCACGGAGGGTTCCGTCGGCTATGGGTGAGATACAACGGCGGCTGATAATTGTCAAGCGAGTGACAGACGTGAAAGAAACAAACGTCTCTTTCTCAGGCTTTCCCTAAACGCGACTCGATCATAGCATAAATAGCATTAATTTCCTTTTGAGTAAAGAAACGACCCTAATGGACGTATCCAACGTTGGCATAACGATGGGAAGTCAAGTTGCTCGGGAGTGTATCCGCACTACTTTATCTATAGGGGATAATAAATCAACTCTGAAATTCCGTTACTATCTATTATGCCATTGTAGCATGTTAGGTGCTTGGTTAACCCTCGGTTTTGGAAAAAGAGTCACTTTCAAGCCTTGTAATTGAGCATGCTAGTAGCACAGGGCTTCTCTATACGTGTCCCTTTCGTCTTCAGGGAGGTCTTGGGATGCCACATTGGTGGAAGCAGAAAGCAAACCTGAGAGTCATTAATGTTTTCTTACAGAGGGGATGTAAATGGCATTTACCTTCGGTAACTAACTTAGTTCTTTGGTCTGTGAGAAAGCTATTAACCACTAAATAACGCTAACCGTAGCCTATCTGAAACAGTTCAATACGGAGATGTCTACTGCATCTGTATGAAGGCCTCAAATATGCGAAATCACATTACCTCCTCCTCTTTTATGTTAGCATAACAGAACCCAGATAGACTGACAGCTAGCACACTTCTCCACCCTTGAATCCTTTTTCCATCCATAACGAAACTCCTGATCCAGAGGGATCGCATACAGGGATCAGTGACGTGAGGATGATTAAGCGTAGCACTGGAAGGACGGCGGAAAGTGGAGAGAACTGGGGAATACGTCGGTTTTCTTGTTTGGCTCTAAGTCTTGGTACCAGGGTATCTTGAAGATACCACTAATTCTCCCCCCACGGGGTGACCTGGCCTTCGGGATGGGCCAGCAGCCACACTCCCTTCTGTAGGTCTACGATACATGTTTCGACCGAGCATTATGCCTAATATTCGGTTGCATAAGTGTGCGTTACACATTTTCCTTACGGCCGCACTCCCTTAATGCTTACGGACCAACTTCGTACTACTTGGCGGATATTTCAGCGGTTTCTGTCACATTATCCACTTATAGAGCCTCCCCTTTTACGCAACGTGAGTGTCAGTCGCTCACTATGATTGACTAAGCTCTGACAAAGGCAGCTGTCACCTGATTCAGAGCTATTTAATCCCTTTTTTCCAACAACTTCCTTACTCTAAGAGAAAGGTTTTAATTAATGCAGACCTGGGCTCTAATGGCACTGTCGTTTCACCCTGCTTCTGCTCAAAGGCAGCTACATTAAGCTAAGCTTTCCATTTGGAAATTTCAAGAGAGTGAAAGGTAAACCTCGGTTCCATTACTAATCGCATAACACCCAAATTATGTTTCAGCACCTTCTCAGGACTGTTATCTGCCTTTCGCTGCTTCATTCCAATCAGCATTCTTCACCGCCTCTGTGAGAGAGGATTTCCGTTGGCAACCACTTGTTTGCATTATTTACACAGATTCTCTTTGCATGTACATGCCTATAAGGCAAACTTTGAATGTAAGATGGCCATTCAAGTAGTGGAGCAATTAAGTAGGCCTGTTGATGGGCGAATGAGCGCCCTATATTTTATGTTATTCCCTTATAAATTTCAAGACCCCAAAACATACCTTTCGACCATCAATTGCAAAACACATGATAATTGTTTTAATGCGTGCCAGCGTTCATTTCTCGTTAGTCTGTGTCTTACCCCGGACAACAATATTATTACGATGCAAAAAGCCTTCTAAGTAGAGTGAATTGTTCTGAAGTAGTGTGGAAATGGTTTACGTATACTTCAACGATACGGTTTAACTAGTTTGATGGTCATTTCTTTGAATGACTTTGGTTTAAATGCGTCAGTGCGCTCTATCATTGACACATATCATGTCAATCGGATTAAAAAACCTGAAATGCCTTCCTCATTACAGGGACGAAGAGAGAAATTAGCATTTGTAGTGTAATGCAGAAGGCAAAAAAACTTGATTCATTCCAATAAACAAAATGCTGAGTCATATATGAAAACTGTTTTACAATGCCATTCATCTAATTCACCGCTTACCAGTGGCAGTTAAAATATAAATGTCTAGGGGCTTGAGCACAGCTATTGCGATTTCACAGCAGCGTCCACATTATGCAGTTGGTAGTAGATGCCCTTGGCAGCCATCAGACCGGCGGGTGGGCCAATCTCGCATTCCTGACCCTCCTGCAACACCACAATAACGTCGCAGTTCTCCACTGTGGTGAGACGATGTGCCACCACCAGACTCGTGCGTCCACCCCTCGCCATCGCCTCGTCCAGTGCGGCCTGCACTATGCGCTCTGACTCGTTGTCCAACGCCGAGGTCGCCTCGTCCAGAAGCAGCAGCTTCGGTTTCCGTACCAGCGCTCGTGCTATCGCGATACGCTGCTTCTGACCACCCGACAACTGTGAACCACGTGCTCCCACCGGCGTCTCGTAGCCCTGTTGGAAAGTGTTAGCTTCGCGATTAATATATTTTACTAACATGCCAGCTGCAGTCCTAGTGAAATCATCCCCTTCTAAAGTCTTTATATTTAAAATCTAGCGTCAGTGCCAGTGTTTACTCCTACCATGTAGTTATTCGAAATGTATTAAAGGCCATGACGGGAAGAATGAACCATCCAGCCTTTCAATGAAAATGACGAAATTCTGACCACAAAATTCTTCGTAGAGGCAAGTTAACCCAATCGTTTTCTATCCGTAGTTGACAACTTTAGGATCAAATTAAGAGACGATGAGAGGTTAAGTGTTGAGGACTTACCTCTGGCAAATTTTGGACGAATTCATGGACGTTCGCCTCCTTTGCAGCCTCAATTATTTCATCCATGGATACCTCCCTTGAATTGTCACCATAGGCGATATTCTCTCGAATGCTTAAATCAAAGAGGTTTGGCTCCTGAGAGACAATACCGATCTGCTGACGGATCCAATTAGGCGCGAGAGTGCGGATATCGTGACCGTCAAAGAAGATTCCGCTGCCCGGTCCATGGGGACTGACGTCGTATAATCGCTGGACCAGTTGTAGAATTGTCGATTTTCCACAGCCAGAGGCACCCACGAGGGCCACACTATTACCAGCTTGTACGGTATAGTTGAATTTCTGAGAAAAAAAAACATGATTTGTTGTGAAACCCACCTTTTCTGTAGCTTCATTTTCGACTTACTTCCAGGAGACTTTTCGACCATCAAACTAAACCAGTCTGTGTACTAAATTTGTCTGATTCCTTGTTCGCAGATTTTAGCATCAGTTATTTACCTTCAATGGAAAATCTTATCCAGATTTAATTAATTACTTTTCGGCAGCTCAGTGTTAAACACCTGCAAATTCCCCATCAAGAGACCATCAAGGTGGCCCACGCTCACAGCTGCACTAGCACTTGAGTCACTTGATGGAACACGTAAGATTTCGAGAGCCTTGGATGCTCTCCCTACTCACCATATTGTGACGAAATTAGGTTGTCAGTGTTAAAAAAGAGCGCTCAAATTCGACTTGAATTGGTGACAGATATCAAGTTTTTAAATGATTAATCAAAGCGATGCTGTTGACAGTTTTGCTCTTTTTGGCACAACATTGCCGAATATCAGACTGGTTGCGTCATTTCTTGCTGGCTGATTCACGTAATCAACTGTCAAGTAAATACGAGTCCACCCCCAATCCGCGATGCAACAGAGGAGTCCATCACAAAATTCGGTGCCAGCGTTATTTTGCTTGCGTCAAACCAAATGATCTCAAGCATTACTCACCATTCCTTCAGTTCCAGTATTTCCTTTGTTTAAATCTCCTGAATGCAAAAACCTAAGAATTGTTAAGAACCGTAACTAATTATTCCTTTGCTAATTTACTTGAATCAATATCAGATCAAAAAAAATGGCACGGTTTTCATGGAGCATGATTTCCTTTTGCTTTCACGTGATAAAAAGTTATGTGACAAATGGGAGTAGAGGCTTACCCGCAGAACTCGGACATGTTTGCGAGTTGGGTAGCGGAAGTATACATTTTTGAAGACAATGGAGCCACTCAAAGGCTCAGATGGGTATTCGCCCTCAGTTGCATCGAGTTTTGTTTGTCGGTCCAGAGTCGCGAAGACTGAGGCAATCTTGTCAGCAGCCTTCTTAAAGTCAGGCGTCAAAGCAGCCACTCTTGTGAGACCCTGAGCGCCGAAGTTGAACGCCGAGAAGGTACTAAGAGGAAAGAAGAAGGTCAATAAATGAAAAGCAAGATATGCAGATGTGGTGGATCTTCGTGGCATACCGGAAAACGGCGAGTACATCCAGGCTATTACTGTTCATCAGCACAGCACCAACGTAGAAAGATGCCGCTGACTGGAAGTAGCTCAAAGCGTTCGCAGTGCCATGCACTAAGCCGTACAGAAGGCAGTCCTTCACTCGTTGCCTAGACAATTGAACCACAAACATGAGCATGCACTGTTTTTGCATCATATTTCTGTGTTTTACTTCCAAAGCTCATCAGCTCACGCGTTGCCAGGATCGGACTTTTCAACGAATTTGTTGTAAAAATAGTCTTCTAATCCGAAAGCAAAGACAGTTTTCTCTGCTGAAAGCGACTCCTGCACCACCTGGGAACCAGCAACCTCGCGAATGTTCATCGAAGAGCGCAGATTTTTCATCTGTTGGAGTTAAGTAAAAATAGTGAAGGAAACTCATGAATGCATCACTTCTTTCAGCACCTGCTTAATACTCTGCTGAAATTTTTCGCCTTAAATAATCTTTGAGTACCAAGCTGTTTTAAAAACTGAAAATGAATGTGTTGCTGTGTGATTAAGTACCATAAATGTTTATTCTATCCATCCACCAAACGCTGAACCAAACCAGTTGGAAACGCCTGTTAGTTGGAGGATTCAGAGACATCGAAACCTACATGTCCATATTGTACAATGAGTAAAAAACGTAAAAAATGGGCTGCTAAAACTGCTCATAGGCGTTGCTGGAAGAGTAGTATCTTGAAAGGCAGGCATCACCAAGGTGATTACTTTTTCCTCTCGAAACTCGTTCCACTTACAGCTCAGGCACGCAAAGCAGCGGAACAAGGAAAGTTGGTTTTTACCTGAAGTGCACTGCTTGCAACCATGATAGGCAGGAAGCAGATATTGACAAGAGAAAGCTGCCAACTGTACATGAAAGTGATCACAAGAGAGGCGATAATCAGGCAAATGGATTCCATAATGGTGCCCAATTGGGCACCTGTTACAGTCTCCAGACTTGACACCTCTGTAGCGAGTCGAGCTGTCAACACACCTGGCTGATTGGCAATCTCATCAAACCATCCCGGTTCCTGAAAAGGTAAGGTGGTGCCGTAGTTTCGATATCACGGCCCAAGCGGCAGAAAAGAATACTTCTGTCCTACTAGACCGTTTTACAAAGATCATTACTGAATTTTAACAGCACATTTCAGTCTATCTGCAAGCAGATAATGAAGCTACTCTTATCTAACCTGGTTAAGTATGGCGTTGAAGAGGAGACTTCGGGTTCTCTGTGTGAGTTTGGCACCAGCCCAGCCCAGTGCGGTGTTCTAAACAGAAGGGAAAAGTGTATACTAAAGGAGACGCTTTAGACCGTTACAAGAAAATAATGTATGTGCCATCTTCGTCTGACGTACTGATGCAAGTTGTGTGACAAGGCGTATGAGACCCAACACCGCCATCATGCTACCAACAAACACGGTTTGGGTCAGTTTTTGGGTATCGTCGCTCAGTGAAAATATCTACAATATTTTTTGAAAATGGTACATTTAGTAAGAGTAAGCAATCCTAAATAGATTAAAAGCATTTTTACACCTTCTGTGGCTTTGAAAAGCATACTTGCCTTGAACATTTCTGAGTACAAAATCGCATATAAGGGCTGAATGACACCGGAGATGAGTGAAATGAACAAGCCGATGAAGAATACGGGAAATTCCGGTTTATTCAACATAAATGCTCTTCCGAGGACATTTTTCTGTAATGGAAATGCGAAGATGGCGAATGGAACCATTCACTACTTTACACCAAAGATTTGCATGTATTTTTGTAATATACACTTCGTACAGGTGTTTAAGGAGTTTGATTGGGCATTAAACCGCTTCGAAGTGTAGGGCCTTAGTGCGACTCTAAAACAAAGGAAACTCACGTTTACTGACTGAAAAAGGGACATAGCAGTCATGGTAGTACTAGACGCGGTGCTTTCAGTCTCAGCATCTCGTGAAGTGCGTTTCCACACGCCTAATTGTTTTGGAGTCTTTAGTTTCTCTGGCTCCTCTTCTGGCTCACTATCTGATTCGGTAGTCTCCTTTTTCTTCTCCTAAAAAAGAAATATCAAACTAAAAATGTTCTGCGGCCATGAGAGTCAGTCAGATAGGAAATTGTGACATCACTTAGTTGAGCTTTTCCAAATGACTCACAAACAGTAAAAGTGGGCGTTTTTAAAGCTTTAACACCATTTCCTGCAATCATTTCGCAGCCCTCTTGACTGACAAAAGTGCATAGATATAATGAACGATAAGTCTACATGCTTTGGGATTATCTCCAGGAGTAAGTTTTCCTGCCGCTACGGATCGTCTTTCAAGGCTATTGTTCTGTCGAACAATAGGTATAGTTTAAGACTGAACCAGATCAAGGCGAGTCCAATTCGGGAGGATCACTAAGGATTGTATCAATCTGACACCATAACCTGCTTCTCGAACGCATAATCAAACAGGTCACCAACCTGAGCTGAGAGCATATTTGCGTAGATGCCGTTAAATGCGACGAGTTCGTCATGAGTACCCGACTCTTTCACCACACCTCTGTCTACTACAAGGATGCGGTCAGCGTTGCGTACAGTGGTGAGACGATGTGCCACCATAATGACAGTCCGTCCGACACCAGCCCTGTCCAACGCGTCCTGCACCGCTCGTTCGGAGTGGGTATCCAGCGCTGAGGTCGCCTCATCCAGCAGCAAAATCCGTGGGTTTCGCAACAGAGCCCGGGCGATGGCCAAACGCTGCTTCTGTCCGCCTGACATGCCACCACCGCCTTCGCCAATCATCGTATCGTATTCCTAGATGGTATCAATGGTGCTGGTTCACATCATTTTTTTTAAAAGTTAACGGCTCATCATTAACGAAGTTGAGGGTAGGACTAGCTAGGAATTTGGTCTGATCAATAACTTCGTGCCATCCTAAGTCAAGAATTACCAGGGTAACCTCACGTGTCTTGAAAGGATTTGTATCGGCACTGTGTTGAGACTTTTTAAAACCAAAGTGTGGTTTAATATCCGCTAAAAACTTTTGATAGTCTATTTAAGATAGGTTTCTTTTTTCAAATCATGGCCGCAATTCAGTCAGCCATGGCAACCTGAAGAAAGTGACGACTTACCTCTTGCATACCAATGATAAAGTTATGAGCATCTGCGAGTTTTGCGGCGGTTTCGATCTCCTCAAAGCTGGCACCCTCACGTCCTATTTCGATGTTCTCCTTGACCGTGGCGGCGAAAAGCACCGGCTCCTGTGAGACCACTCCAAACTGGCGTCTCATCCACTTGAGATCAAGTTCCCGAATGTCGTGGCCATCAATCAGTACCTGGAAAGGAGAGAATAAGTCAGGTGCCTTTGCTGTGCTCTCGTAAACCTGTCTATGTAGCTTTAAACTTTGTAAGCAAGTTAATAGTAATTGTTATCGGTTTCTTAAGGACAAGATTTTGGGTCTCCCAGGAAGCGCTAACTCTGGAGCCACCTCCCTCAGCCTATTCAAACAAGGGGAGAGCGAAATGGTCGTAAAGCTCACTTGGCCCTCAATGGGATCGTAGAAACGTTGAAGTAACTGGATGACCGTACTTTTCCCCGACCCACTTGGGCCCACAATGGCGATGGTCTGACCTGCACCAATCTTCATTGAGAAGTTTTTCAGCGTCTAAAAGGGGGGAACTTTGATTTGTAACGTAATGTTACACAACCACCGAATATGCTACCATATGTAAAAAATTGTCCTCATTCATTCTTGATGCACCGGGTCCAGAGAGCCCAAGCCCATTATTGGCCATATATGGCAAATATGAGCTTTTTTATGTAGTAATGAGCCTAATAAATGCATTTATAATAACCAGTCCTGCTCTTTTAGTGAATGAAACACAGACGGTGGTCAGCGTCCTAAATATCTCATGTGTAATCATTTACAAAAGACGCAGAAGTGCAGCGTGCTCCAATATCGACAGCGGGTAGATCCAAGGGAGGAGGCATTATTACGAATTATGGTAGGGATAAGGCCTTAAGGTTCCTCAAATCACACTCACCACAACGTCCGGTCGCATGGGATAGGCGAAGGAGACGTTGCGGAATTCGATGCTCCCCTTTATGTCATTGAGCTGTATGCCTGATGCTTCCTTGTCAATTTCGGGAACCTGGGAGTAAAAACGGAGCAAACGCTAGGTATATTTTCTTTATAAAGTTTGACGGAAAAATTGTCATCTATTTGTAATAGCCATAAGGAGGAGCTTACGCGTTCAATGATCCAGTATGTACCTGAAGCTGCAGCCGTAGCCCTAGTAAAATAGGAGAATTCGGGCAACACCAGACCCAGTGCGATGCTGCCGACGATGAAGGCAAGAACGACCTAACCATTTAATAACGCAAGACAATGTTATTGTAACCCTTGTTTCTGACTATAGTTGGGAGTACGCATATGAGTGGTGCATGCAGAATTTGCATTGACACAAGTCCTGAACCCAGTACCTATGGTAACCTTAAAACTTTTGACCCCTTGTCTATGAATAAGTTCCACACTAATTAAAACATCAAGATTTCATGCCTAACTTTGTACTTGAACGTACAGAAACAATGGTTCCACTATCGACACCATTTTCGGTATGTTCTTTCACACCAAACCAAAAAGTCAACCCTGCCGATGCAAAAATGGAACCACCAATCAAACCGATACCTAAAAGAAAATTTAAAGCGTTCTTATTAATGGCTAGAAGACAAGAGGACTTAATTATGAGGAGAACTAAACTTGTTCAGAAAATTGGCTCACCGAAACCAAGCATAACATTCTTCAAGAACGAGACTCTGGCAGCAGCACCGAGTTGAGAGGAGTAACGTTCCTTCTCCTTCTCCTGCCCAATGAAAGCAAACACTGTTTTAATAGCGTTAAAAACCTCACTGGCAACATTGTTTGCCTTTGAATAAGCTTTCTGTTCTTTCAGTGCAAAGTTGCTCATTGTGAAGCCCATAATGGAAAAGGCAAGCACAATGAGTGGTGCTGCGCTCAGTCCCACCAGAGCAATCTTCCAGTTGTTTAAGAAGGCGCATACATAGCAAGAAATGAACATTGCCGCGTTCTGGATAAAACGACCCAAACGCTCGCCGATGCCTGTCTCAATGTGCTCGACATTTGCAGTTAATTTCGTAATAAGATCACCCAACGATTGCCTGTCAAACCACGGAACGTCTTGCCTAAGTAGTTGCTAAAATAGAGAGGAAGCAGTAGGAAAATAAAAGTGAGGAACATGAGCATCAAATGGGACTATTAAGCCAATTTTGAATAAGTACCTTAAAGAGTTTGAGACGGATTCGACGGCTCTGTCGTCTAGCTGAGTAACTGAAGTTGAATAATTCTATGAACGCCAAAATAAATGTGACGACGCCCAGCAAGCAAAACCACCCGACCATTATACGCATTTCATTAAGATCCACTTTGCCAGAAGGGATGGTCAGCAAGTTTATAACTTTTGAAAAAATGACAAGATTCACTGGAAACGAACAGCCAACGGCCAAGGCAAAGATGATACCGACAGCAACCATTATTCTGTCGCCTGGATCAGAGTATCGAAACTAAATAATTCAGCATATTAAATATTGAAATTGAATTTACCAGCTGGTAGAATCTAATACGTTCTGATTCATCCGGCCTAGGGAAAAATATCAAACAGAAAACGCTTTCTTACCCAAAATCACCAATGTCGTCCACTTGGTTTTCCTCCTAAAAATAAATTGCAATGTCAAGGGCACGACGTTGAATAAATTTGCGCGATATTATTATTTTAGCTTAGTAGCCAAGTTAACTAGAGGTAAGTACTTCGTTTTCATTTTTAAAATGGTAGAATCTTTATCCCCAAGTACAAAAACCGGTCTTGGAGAGCGTAAATTGGGAAAGAAGAATCGTTATACCTCAGTTCTAATAAAATAACACTGCTATATATTATACTGCAACTCAGCGCGCCCTGTACCTAGAAGGTAGCTAATGCGTTATTCAAAAAGCATCGCTCCATATCAACTTCCATGTGCAGGTACCTCGATTCGGCTCTTAAGATAATACTTCCATGTGGTGCAAATCGGCGGAGCGAAAACAGACAATCATAGGCAAGCACTATTTTAAGTTAACTTTATGGTAGCGTTCCGAATAATCGCTAGAACACCCAGGTTTGTTCACCTTGATCTGTCCGCCCTCCTCATCCTCCTTGTACAATTCCTGATGTTTCATACCGAATTCAGAAATGTCGAGATTCCGCAAGTCCTTCGGTTAAATAGTCCTGATTAATTCAAACGAATTAGGGGACGCATCACAAGTCAAGTGTTACTTTAGGATATGCAATTAAAATTAATTGCTTTCGTCTTGGGTTAAGCTGCCTGACATTATTTGCGGCTTCATTCCCTCTAGTATAACACTTTAATTTAGGTCATTACAGCTAATAGTGAAATAATTTGCCTTATTGTTATCGTGCACAAAATTTTCTTTGGATCCAGCTTTTTAAGTCTTTAATTAAAATTTGTTTTCTTCGCAGCTGCAACGCATTTGAAGCACTAAAAATGTATTAACTTTGTCTTGCTTATGTATAGTAGTAGTGTAGCGTCCCGAGGCTCCCTTTAAGGAAAAAGAAGGCATAGTACTGGGGCAGAACACATATTCTGGAAACAGAGGGCTTAGGGGCTGTTGGCACGGCCCGGAGGCCGGCCAACCGGCTAGTACAATATGGCCACCCAAGTGACCGAAACCAGCAGTTCGAACAAAGAAAATATTGCAGTAGCGTCTTCTGCGACTTTTTGAATCTCTTGTGTAGTTATGTTAGGTAAGTTTGCTACCAGTTTGAACTTAAAGCATCTTGAATAGCTTCCCAGTAGAGTAGGTTAATGCCTCTTAAATACTTATGTATTTTAAAGGTGCTTTGTGGGCGAGAGCCGGGAAGGCAATTTAAACCTGGTCGTGGACGAGCAAGGGAGCTCTCCGGAGTCCGTGATACCCTTGTCTTAACTCCGTGTGCTCTTGATAAAGATGTCAAAAATTCCTAGTTTTTCACAGAAGGAGTGATAGAAGGGAGGGGGAGGAAAGGAAGAAATTGCCTACAGCTTCCAGGCAGACCTGTTTTGTTGCTTTCAAGTCCTCCCTGATGACCGAAAAAGACACAATATTGAAGCAGAGTATGCACTGTCCAACGGTTTGAAGACTACTACCTTCGCATGCAGTTGAGTTCGTTCGGCGGAGGTACGATTGTGGCCTGCTACCAAGGTCATAATTCAAACGAGTATTTTCAATACTATTGCACTAAAGACAGTAGCGAGACAACGCAAAGAACTCTGAGTCATTCTGGGCAAAACAATCAAAATTATTTCAACCATCCTTCCTAAAGAATCTTGGATCTTGATTGTAACTACAGGCATCTGGCGAACTGTGAGAAAAGTAACCGGTCTAAAACCTAATGCCTACTGCCATATATCCTTAAGGCCTTTCAAAAATTGTCTACCAAATTCGCCCAATTCGATCAACATGCTGTTCAAAAATCCTTTTCATACTAGAGGTATTCGAATAAAAGAGCTCCATTTTGGCTGGTACAGTAACCTTAGCTTGACGACACACTTTGCCACCATATTTTGACAAGGATAAACTGAACACACATGAAAACCTTTGGCCTTAATTATGCTCATCTGCTGAAAGCATTCTTTAACTAACAGAAACATTAAAATGCAATGTTAGTGGTTGAAAATGCACAATACAAATTACTCGTGCAAGTAGAAAGAAGGTAAGGAATAAGGTGATGGAGAGGAAGAAGTAGAAGTCGGGGTTACCCCCTGTTCAATTCACTGCTGCATCCACATTGTGTAGGGTGTAGAAAACTCCGCGAGCCTGCATCAGTGCAGCAGGTCGACCGTATTCGACCCGTTGGCCCTCCTGCAACACCACAATAACGTCGCAGTTCTCCACTGTGGTGAGACGATGTGCCACCACCAGACTCGTGCGTCCACCCCTCGCCATCGCCTCGTCCAGTGCGGCCTGCACTATGCGCTCTGACTCGTTGTCCAACGCCGAGGTCGCCTCGTCCAGAAGCAGCAGCTTCGGTTTCCGTACCAGCGCTCGTGCTATCGCGATACGCTGCTTCTGACCACCCGACAACTGTGAACCACGTGCTCCCACCGGCGTCTCGTAGCCCTGTTTAACCCAAGTAATCATCTGACTGTCTAGGTCTATGAAGTTTTGAATCAACTATGGAGAGAAACTTTTTCGCGTAAAACAGTTTTTGATTTACTGTACCTTCTTTTTAGTCGTCAAGCTGACAAAATCAGCTAATTATCAAAAATGAGTGTCGTAAAGTAGCCTCAAGACCTGACGCTCTGTCATCTATCGAGCCTTATTTGCAAGGCTACCGTGGCACATTGCGTGAAAACCTCCTGACTATCCAGTTTACAAAGTCACGTGCATAGCCAGCTCTTCTGAGCGTTTTGCGCAGCTATGTGCACCCAAGGTTGTTCTGATGGTCATGGGTTCCCTCTCTAGCATTCTTACCATTCACAATTACCCCTCAACTGTTTCAAATGGCACATTCTTTATCCTCTTCAAATGCAATTGTGACATCGAGCTTCTGTGCCTCATTAAATGCATAAGTTGAAGTGAGGTGAAGGCCTTAACAGGCTCTTCAACGTATCACCTGAGCCCCGTGTTTGAGATGCGTGGCAGTCTATTGTGGCTGACTACATCGAGTAATGTCACAAACAAATCGAGTGAGTTGAAAATGACAAAAGAGAAGTTGTACATTCTAGCTTTGATTGCATCTTGCCGGCGTTTTAGCAACAGCTACTATGCGTACATCAAAATTAGAGGATGCATTTATTTTGTTTCCACTTCCCAATCTATCTTGGCGCATATATGCAGCGCATGGGTTTCAGAAGAAATGTGCCACCTCAAGTTCAGCATCGCCGATACATCAGCTTGAGGATGTAGGTGCTCATTTCACTAGAACTGGGAGCAGTCCCCAACACTTCCCTAAGTAGGTCTGCCTCGTTTTCTCAGCTACAGTATTCTTAGTCCCTGGAGGCGTACACACGTGCTACGTTGGCTGTTTTGACAGAGGATCTACTCAGATGCTCCACCACTGAACGTCCCTTCTGTGTGTCGGCAGTACTTATTCTGCCCGAGTATGATGCTTTCTTTCGTTTTCAGGGGTGTCTCGAGGTCCTACACTACACCATGCAATGAATGTAGTGTAATGTAACTTTTTTCAACTAACAGCCCTTTCTCGAACAGGCAATATTTCTACCATGGGCTGCAGCAGGAACTTTCCAGATCACCTTAAAAGTTTCACCACTTTCAAATCACTAAATCGAAAGCCTCAATCGCTACTTAACAACGCCCCATTGTTATACAGGTTTTGGTGGCCAATCGTTGCTCATTTCCAGTCTGTTTTCCGCCTTACGCATGCCCATATGAACCCACCTCAGGCAGAGTTTCAATGAATGAATGCGCGTTGGCCTCCTTCGCAGCGGCTATAATCTCCGCCATGGAAACCTCCCTTGAGTTGTCTCCATAGGCAATGTTCTCTTTAATGCTTAGATCAAACAGATTTGGCTCTTGTGAGACGACACCAATCTGCCGACGGATCCAATTGGGGGCAAGAGTGCGCACATCGCGTCCATTGATGAAAATTCCGCTGTTGGGACCGCGATCGGAGACGTCGTAGAAACGTTGAACCAACTGAAGGAGAGTGGATTTGCCGCATCCTGATTGGCCTACGAGTGCCACAGACTGATCTGCCTCAACCGTGTGGCTGAAACGCTTAGGAAAGAAATCATTGCTTTGTTGAGGGCATGTAAGTAGTCGTGATTAATTAGACCATTAAAAGCGGATCCTAACCCGAAGAATGCGTGTGTTGGGTCGGGTGGGATAGCGAAAGTAGATGTTGTGAAATTCAATGCGTCCGTCAAACGCCTCCTCGGGAAAGTCGCCCTCGTTGGGGTCAGATTTGGTCTTTCGATCGAGTGTGGCAAAAACCAACTTAACGTTATGTGAGGCTTTCCTGAATTCCGGTGCTAGTGATGCCACACGCCCCAAAGCTTGACTGCCAAAACTGTAGGCAGAATAGGTTCTAAAAAGAAGTAGTATTTTATTGCTCAGTTGCAAGCAATTTCCCATAGCCACTTGTCTGGTCACGTTATGTTACTGAAATTAAGTCAGTAACATCTTTTCCATCAACTCAGCTATTTTTTATTGTCAATACCTGCCACAGCAATTTAATCTGACTATCAAGTGCACATTTCTAGTGTTTTTGGGATGTCGCCAAGGCAAAACTTTATTCACGGTTCGTTAAGTCTTCTTTCACTTTGTTTTAAATTGGACTGCTAAAGTGTGCGTTCCACAGCGGACTCTAGTTGACGAAAAAGTCTACTAAAGCCTAATGAATTTTAAAATTTTCATCTTATTTGATGCTTTCCAACTTGGCGGTATAGCCTCCGCCCCCTTATTATCGCCTACAGAGGAGCAATTCTCCGGAGCCTCCACAATGCCTTTACGACAATCGATTCGCTTACTGATTCTGTTGTCATTAAGACTGAGAATTCATTTGAGAAAAGAGGTTAGGGTACTATTTAAGCTTCTGGAAATAGATTTGGACTCACCGAAACACTGCAAGAACTGTGATTTTGCCCTGGGAGAGAAGCACAGCCCCGACGTAGAAGGAGGCACAGGCCTGGAAGATGGTCAGTGAAGAAGCGACGCCATTGACCAGTGCATACATCAACGCTTCCTTATAGTTTTCTCTTGAGGCGAGGAGATATGCAAAGAGAAGTTGAAAATAGATGAGAGGTGTCAAGGTCTACGCTAGGTGAAACCTAAGCCACCTTCACTGAATGCCGTCTTTCCCACTAGTTAGAATGTTGAAACCAACAGTTTACCACTTAAACAATCTCATAGGCCTTATCCTTGGAAGACCTCAAACCATACTTTAAGATGGGAGAGATGGAATGGAATACTGCTTCATTCCCATGCACTTATTATTATTTCTCCGTATTTTAAGTAAATATGACTAAAAGACTATACGCCAAGTTAGATGAACTGTAGTGCGAAGAGACTGTTCCTTTTTGGATTTGTGTTATAGATTATATTGGTGAATATTTCAGTGCCCAAAATATTTAATAAATCGTCTGTACTTAGTTAGCTTTTACTGAAAGGTCGTAATAAATTATTTAGCTAATTCCCAACACGTTAATTGTTTGTCTAGCTCTTGGTTTCGGTAATGGACTACTTGGGGGCTCTGACATAGTACCTCCACCGAGCGGCCTGATGGCGGGCAGTGTCGGCTACCCCAGACTCTTCAGAAGGGGAAAGTCTGAGGGCGCCACATTCATACCTCCGTTCGCCCAAATGGAGCTTAATCCAACTGACGAATTGTGGCTTTTCATTCGGTTTCGATAATGACAACGAAGCGATCGCTGCAAGTCGAGCTCATTGGTCTACCGAGAAAGCCCTTAAACGGTGTTAGCTGTTGGAGTGATAGACGGTGCTGGTCTTCATGGAGCCCTTACCTACGACTCACTTAAACCCTTTGGAAAATTGATGCCCTCGTATGCTAGCCACAGGACATCTTAGGCTACAACTGCACTCACGAACAATGCATAAAAAAGCTCGGAAGTGACCCTCGAAAACACGAACATAACTGCAGAAGAGGTTGTAGGGAATCTGGCTGTCTTGTTTCACTGCAGACTTAAATATGGTTCAGGAGTAGCCCGGCTGAGTATGTAAAAGCTATTGGGCAGTGATATTTGACGGTCAGAAAGTTACAGTGGAGAGGGCAAAAGTGTCTGCAACATTATCACCCCAAAAGTAACCCAAGGCGGATACGATGGATCTATCTCTTCTGATGAAGAAAAATAGAAGGACATTTTTGGCGGGAAATTGAATACTGATCAGCTTCTAAAAATTTTAAAAGCGGGTTCCCCGAAACCTATCGAGAAGACTGGTAGTAACGCCATGTTAGCATCCTCTCACTTGCGCCCAAGATCACTGCCGCAAGCCAAATGAGAAAGCGCGACCTTTTAAAGGAAACGGTGATAGCTCTACCTCCTACCTCAACACTAAAGCCTATCGAGGGCCTGAAGCTTTGGGTCATGAAATGGTCAACTTGCAGCCCAAGTTTAGAGTCATAAAAAGTGGCATACCATTTGAGGGTAAAGTAAAAGCATAAAAAATTATTGGCCAAGTATTCGGTAGAAATGAAGTGTAATTGCTGTCTGTGACACATTTACTAATCCACCCACCCACCTACTTACCTGCAGATCCTCCTCACAATCAGTGTGCATCGAGAGAAACACTTTTGCATCCTCTCCTCCTCGGAATGCAACAGGTGTGCACCCAACCTCAAGTCTCATGCATTCAGTGCTGGCAAACAACGTCAACTGCAAGGCGACTCCATTGCTAATGATATTCTCATCCTTCGTTGTGTGGACATTTGAAGTTTTTGTCCCCCAAAAGTAGGGATTTACGAAATCTCACGGTTGAAGTTAGCGTACAATACAGGAGCGCGGAGCGTGAGAGCACTTGATGGGGTTCAACACATGAGTTCTAGAACGCACCCTTGTTGACTCCCAAGTTCATTCAGATGGATTTTGTTGTTTTTCGTATTTTAGGGGAAAACATAACAGTGGTAGTAAAAAAACTCTTTCGTTTGCACTTTTGGCTTAGGTTAACAAAATGAGGTTGATCAGCTCTGTGAATAGGTCACGAAACCCTGAATAAGGATTAAGACAAAGCATAAATAAGAGTTGTTTAATGGTCCTTGCTTCAAAAAACTCAGTTGTTTTTTGTAAAAATCAAAAAGGGCTTGGTGGTTGGGTAGTCGAACCGCCCACGGCCACTAATTGCTAAGTTGTGGCACCTCTTTGGACCTATTCGAAGGGGTATTGCAACCCAAAAGGTCAGGACAATAGTAGGGGCTAGATACAATTGCTGCATCGCGAGAAAGGGCTGAAAATGCTACGAGTATGATGTACACAATCCGGTACAGTTAGCTTTGTTGAGGTATCATGGAGAATAATAAGGCTGCCTCCGTACCCATCTTTTCCAAACACGACTTCCAACTCAGTGAAATGACTTAAGAAGAAGCTTACATTGATTCAGGTGCAGAGCGCTGGCTGAAGATCGAGTAGAAGTGCGATTCCAAACCGAAACTCGTCACCGTCCTCTCTGCAGTGAGGGCCTCCTGCATCACTTGCGAGCCCTCCAATTCGTGAGGATTCAGACTCGCCACCATTTGGTTCATCTTAAACAGTAGCAGTAGGAATCACTAAAATATGCTTGTATTTTTTTAAGTCGAGGTGAAATAACCGCTGAAATCACTCACAGATACCTCTACTCGATGAAATTAGCACCATTAAAAGGTGCCTATCTCTTTCTAGGCGAATTATGTTCCACGGGATATAATGTTCCCGATTGGCATAAAAGAAAATTTATTTATTTATGGATGCATAAAATACATAAGTCCAAAGTGTAACGGTCTTATTCGTCAACAGGTGGAAGAGGTGAAGAGAGGGAGTACGTATAGTCATCTCTGCATGAAGTCGATCGTGTCTTCAAAGTGTGGGGCGGATAGTGAAGAGGTAGTTTGGTATGTTGCTTCTCCAAATGAACACTGGAATGCAAATGTTATTTTTCATCACAAGTCAGTATATCGACCTTCCCGTGAGAGTCCTTCAAAAGAGGCATACTTCAGTAAATTTCGAATTTTAGCTATACCTGCAGAGCACTGAAGATGATTAGAAGGGGAACGAAGCAGAGGTTGACGAGGGAGAGAATCCAACTGTACGTGAAGCCAATGACGAGGGAGGCGATGACTAGACTCGATGCCTCCATCAGAGTGCCCAACTGCGTACCCGTCACCGTCTCTAGTGCCGAGACCTCCGTGGCCAGACGGGCAGTCAAGATACCAGGGCTGTTCTCTACCCGATCGAACCAGCCAATCTCCTGCAAGGGGTAAAGCAGGTAAAATTTTACAAGTTGCCTCCCACTACCTACTTAGTAACTAATTAGTTAAAGCAAGAGTTGCATCCTATCCGAACAAAGGAGTTGATGGCTTACTTGTCTTAGTATAGCCTTAAACAGAAGTGATCGTGCACGTTTCGTGAGTTCGGCCCCCGCGTAGCCCAGCGCACACCCCTGGAATAAAAAAGACAAAGAATAATTTCAACCAAAACCTTTCTTTAACAGTATAAGTGCATAGGTTAGTTCGACACATTCACGAGTATTATACGCGCTCATTGTGCATCAACTTCTATTGGTACCTTTCGAGTTAAGTGGAATAACATCCACCAGTGATTTGTTGTCCCGTCGTGACTCTTGCCTACTTAGTGTGGTCTTATAATTATGCAAATGTGCGACTTCTCATTGCCCTAAAAATCCATTTCCTTTTGAAAACGATACCTACAACTCGAGAAGATATCACTAACCGATAGGAACTGCGTGATGAAACGTGCGAGTCCGAGTACGGCCATCATTCCAGCGTAGAATGCAGTTTGGGCCAATTTTTCGTCCGGCGTTGTGTTTTGGGAAAATATCTGCAGCAGAAGCAGATCAGCAATCAATGTTGAATAAGTTTGTTCAAACCTGAGAACCTACAATGTTTGACGATCTTGCTAATTTTGTGCACTAGCAGCTAGCTAGGCCACGCCAGAAGTCTCTTAGTCAGTAATACATATTTTGTCCTCACCTTATATGTTCATTCGTCTTTGGGGTAGTCTCAGAGCGCTACATTGGTGGCAGCAGAAAGCAAACCCAATCCTAACGGACATCTTCCCTGGTATCCTATTACTGAATGTTGAACATTAGCGTGGCGAAAGAAGGGCATACACTGGGAGTGGGAGAATCTGTGATGACTCTTCCATCTCTCTACTGACTACATGGAACCCAAATAGATATGCCAGGGAGACCCTGAATTGAGAATAACGTGGCGGGGAGTGGTAGATGCGAAACTCTAGCCACATGTAATTATGTTTAATCCCATCCTTTGTTATTTGACTGCCTTTGGTTCGGTGTTCCTACGACTGGCTACGAGCATACAAGATAGCTGGCGCATTCTACCTTCCCCCAGTACAGTTCCCAAATAGAACGCAACTCAAGATCCAACAGAAGCATTCAAATAGATTCAGCGACGTTGAGGTCAAGTACGTTCCCAGTTGCAATGACTGGCGTGGTTGGCCCATAGGTGTCATTCTTACACCGCCGGCTACGTTGTGTCGGCTGGCGCAGGGAGTTGACCAGGGAGAGCGCTGAGGACGGCACTCAAAAGAGAAGGAGCTGTCTAATAAGTTGATGGTTTGTTGAACACTCCTCCTAAGGCCCCGTTTCTGTACTTCCGTTAGGCACTATGGCCCCTGGGTCAATCTGGTAGCCCCTGGGCCATTCTGGTAGCTCCTCGGCCCATTTATACTTTGACAATACATATTCTGCCCCAGAGTTGTGATTTCTTTCGTCCTCAGGACAGTCTCATGGTGCCCCAGCCGGATCTTCCAGGTTAATGATGCATTAGCAAAATGTAAATATCCATCAGAAACAACTTTTATCTGGAGTCTCAAAACAATATGAAATTTGCTTTTCATTTTAACTACTAAGGAAACCTCCCTGCATATGTATCCTAAAAATCTCCTTAAAATATACCTATTTTCGCAAATGTTAAAAAACATTTTATTGTCTCATAGGTATAGTTTTTGCTTCCAGTATAATACTCTTTGTTTTTTAATGCCTTCGATTATTTTGCTGGGTTACTAAGTTCACATTTAGCCTATAAGCCCAAAAATGCACCTGCAATGAATTTTGTTGCTCCGAGTAGGTAGTACATGGTGATTACTCCATAGTGGTGATAAGCTACGCCTTTTATCCTATTTTTGCTCCAAGTCGGGCATTCATCTGTGATGGACAAAATTTGAGCAGAATTTCATGCCTTTCACTTTCTACACCCATGAAGATTGATTACTTGTACAACTAGGTGGGATTAACGCAATTCCAGTGCAAGCCCACCTCAAGACCAGACAGGGGCGGCAAAACCCTCTGACGCCTGCATTAAGACTCGTGACGAACGCAAACTGCAGTGCGTGGTGGGTAGGTCAATGCTTACCCCGAACATCTCCGAGTAGAGAATCGCAAATGCAGGCTGACTCAGTCCAGATGCCAGAGATAGAAAAAGTCCCAAAAAAAAGTAGGGAAATTCCGGACGATTTAGCTTGAGCGCTCTCACTAGTTGGCCTTTCTGAAGGGGTTAAAAAACACACACAGTCACAGCTTTAACTTCCCGCAGCAATGACACTTCTTATTCTCCTTCCAGAATAAATTCCAACTAAATGGGCTTTCTTGAATTGTGTCCATAAAAGTTAATCACCCTTTTAGTCGCATACATCCTATCCAAATGTTACATCCACCGTTCTAGAAAATAATTACTCTTTAATTATGTGTCCAGCCAATGTAGTTACTTAGATGATCAGGAACTTCACCACCTTCAACGAGTCAGTTTAACTGGACTGAATCACCTGAGTACTATCTTGATTCTCTTTAACTATCTCAACGGATTTACACATGGAAATTGCAGGAAAAAGCTTACAGCTCTGAAGTAGGGAGCACAAATGTAGAAGAATTGGGAAACAATGTACGGTTTGATTGAGCCTATCATAGAATTCTCTTGTTTAGTATTTTCTTTGTCTGAGGTACATAACTCACCATTTTAGATGTCTTTTCGGTGCCGGACATCTCGGTGAGAGCCTCCAGCATAGTCTCTGCGTCCGACCAGCGCTGGGACAGCGCCCACCTACTCGGTTTGCGCAACTCGTCTCTTGACAACCGTCTCGGTCGATCGATCATCTCATCCTCCGCTGCTGCTGCCGCCTCCTCTTCCTCTCTATCAGTCTCTGCCTCCTCTGCTTCTGTGTCTTCAGCCCGTTTTCCCTATGGAGAGGCAGTAATACGCATTGGTAGTGGGGGAAAATAAAGTTATGCCATTTGTATTGGAGCTTTACAATGGCTCATGACGTATGATTTGCAGTTGATGGACTTTGACATTTTTGTAAAAGTGAATTTAAATGGTCTTTTGTGCTATAATTTTTTTCCTGGAAAGCTTGAGGAAGAATGTGGAGCCCCACCGGTGACGAGGAGAGCATTTTCGCGTAGATGCCCTTGAGAGCGACCAGCTGGTCATGCGTTCCAATCTCCTGCACCCGACCTCTGTCCATCACTACAATTTTGTCGGCGTTACGGATGGTTGTGAGACGGTGAGCGACCACTACAACGGTACGTCCACTGCAGGCTCGATCGAGAGCGTTTTGAACGGTGCGTTCAGAGCGCGTGTCCAATGCCGAAGTCGCCTCGTCCAACAAAAGGATTTTGGGGTTTCGAATAAGTGCTCTGGCAATCGCAATTCTTTGTTTCTGTCCGCCCGACATGCTTCCACCGCCTTCCAATATTGGCGTGTTGTACGCCTTTAAGAGAGGATAAATAACAATCAGAATTTTTGACAATGATTAAAAGTTGGTTTTACATTCTTAAATCAAATATGATCCATGTTTCAGCACAGATTAAAGAAAGAATAGCGCGACCTGAATAATGCCCAGCCATTTCTGTAAATAAATCAACTTATATTTCGTTTTGGACACCTCATACACAAAGTCTGGATCAATGCAATACCTGAGGAAGTTTGAGAATGAAGTTATGCGCATCGGCCATTTTTGCAGCGACTTCGATTTCCTCCTCGGTGGCATTCGGACGACCAAGGGCGATGTTTTCGGCAATGGTACCGGAGAAAAGAACGGGCTCCTGCTGTACCACCCCTATCTGTCCACGGAACCACTTCAAGTCTAGCTCCTTTATGTTCTTTCCGTCGATAAGTACCTATATAGTTGCCATGATAAACACGAGTGATGGAATCAGGCGTTAGCACGAACTGTATCGAGCGCTTTGAATCAGCAAGTGGGGAAGTCAAACGAGTAAACAACAACCTTAGTAATACTCCAGCAATTTCTGACCAATATTTGCCCATAAACTAAGTATGGTAACTAAAATTTTCCACTCCCTTTCGGGAGCTGTCAAGAGACGGCTCACTTATCACAGACTGGGTCTATTGGTAGGCAGTAGACCGTTGTCCAGCGCCTTTGCGTTCTGCTTTCCCGTGTGAGAGTCTCACAGGCTAGGAGGCAAGTAGGTTTCTCTAACTGGTTCTGACCAATAATATTATCGAAAAAGAGTGAGTCGATAGAACCCTTTCTGCCCTTTACTCAATTACAGCTAAACCCTACAAATACATATAATAAATTCGCTCCTTTTAGTTAGACGTGGTATACCACTACCTACAGACAAGCTCAGTGTTTAGCGCACTTACATTGTTTCCATCAAACTTAGTCAAACGGATACTAGTTGAGGGATAAATGGGGAAAAGGAGCTCAAACTAGCGACTTACTTCGCCCGAGACCGTGTCATAGAAGCGTTGGATGAGTTGAATTGTCGTGCTCTTGCCCGAACCACTTGGACCGACTATTGCCACCGTCGTTCCCGGTCGAATCTCGATAGATAGATTGTCCAGAGTCTAAATCGTGACAAAGTCCTCAGACAAAAGTCTCTCTCCTTGAATGAAGCGGATCCTTATAATAGACGAAACAAGCAGTAATTGGCATGTTCTCTACGAAGGTTCGCTGGGGAAGACAGCAAGCACGGAGTACAGATGATTTGTTCTACTTAGACTTGGGCAGCCCAGAGGCAACGAAATTTGACTATTTCCAAAACAGGAATAAGATTTTTGTTTAGTTTGATAAGTATGTTGGTGACACTGTAAGGTCCAGCTGCTCATTATGGCCCGACGAATTTGCCAAAAGGATTTGAAAAACCCGCCCTTTTATGATAGCTTATGCTTAATTTTGATAGACCGATAGCAAGTTAAGATAGTGGAATCTCCTTCCGACTGATCTACGAGTTCTGCGTGCTTCACAAGAAACTATCTTTCGCGTATAACTTGCAGTTGTGTCGTGTAGCCTGATCACAAAATTGGGCAGCCGGCATTCACAAATAGAACAGGACCTGGTAAATAATTTTGTCTGTGGTTTCATGTTTATGTGTAGTAGAGGTAGGAAAAATGGGATACTTTTGTCGTTTTTCACCATTCATTCGAGTTGCCATTACTAGGAATTCAGGGTCTTTAGAGTGTTCTCACACGCTTACATCAAATTGTGAGGTAAGTCAGCAAGTCACTGCACCTCTTTTCTGCATGCAAATCCAATGGCTGCAGAAGATTCATTCAAGCGTGTTTTCCTCAAAATCGTCGCCTCCACAATCTGTCATCCTTTCCCAACGAAGCACGGACTTGCGAATCCCACCACTACTAAGCATTTTAGCCTCAGTTGCCACGAAATGAAACTGCCTCCATCTGTCTACTCATCCACCCCATTTCTACCCTGCTTGTGTTTTGCACTAAAACGTCAGTGTCGATCCTATGTGGCACATGATCGTCGGTGGAATGTGGAGGATGAGGGTGAGGATGTGGATGAGGCCGAGGCAGTGTGTCCCCTCCCACCCTAAAGTGCACTGAGGTCGCCTCAACGGCAAGCTGAATTGCGTGAGGAAGTAGGCCTTTCGTTGTCTGAAGAGAATACAAACTTCCTCTCACTGATCCACCAGTCCTTGATGTCTTTGAGGAAACCCCATGCATCTTCGTGTTGCACTGAGTAGGTCGGTGTCACACGGAATTGTCCAACCCTCATCGAGTAAACAATTCCGCCTGCAACTTAACACACATGCACAAACACACACAGAGGGCGGAGTGTGCTTTGGACATGAAGTAGTGTATGGCTTGGAAGTGTGGGTCAGACGTTTAAAGTGAAGTTAGCCGAGCATGCACCCTTTCGCTTAGCAGACGTTTCAATACAAAAGTCACTTCATCACAAGGCAGACAAGCAGGCAGTCAGCAAGCAATCCAAAACGCACGACACGTTTGGTGACGTGCGTGGAAGGAGCGAAGAAGGACAAGCTGGTCGTCTGTGGGCCTTATTGTTTGTCAACTGTTAATGCACGACCGAGGAGGTCAGATGCAGAGCAGTCGCTAGCACCACTTGTCCTTGGCTGTTAATGCAAGTGTGGTTGAATCGTTTCCACCAATAATGACACGCGATGCCACCCCTCATGGTCGAGAATGGAGAGGTTTTCTGAATGCGATGCGTCTTCGTCGTCTATTGCGCCATCAGAAGTAAGCACGGCATGACACTTCTACTAGTGCAGATCACATCTTCTGTGAATGCTATGCGCATTTGATAGGAGATTTGTAGAACCGTAGGATCGAGTTAAGCTTGGAGCGTGAAGTGCGCATTTGATAGGAGATTTGTAGAACCGTAGGATCGAGTTAAGCTTGGAGCGTGAAGCAGATAAGGTGATAATTGCATTTCTAACTTGTAGTTAGCATTAGTGGGAGTTCTAAGTGAGGTAATAATTGTGGGATACAACCCAAATTCGCAGTTAGGATTGGTGTATCGCAACAAATGACTGTCAAATGCATATTTTTGGTGATGCATTTCACAAATCTCTAACTTACAAACTGGTTCAGTGTACTGCATCAAATATCATTTGAGATGTTCATAAAATATCTCTCCATCGCTAATTCAAATGTGAGACAAAATGAAGGTAACCTTTGCTTCTCGTCTCGTGGGATAGTGGAAGGTGACGTTTTTGAAAACAATGTGACCCCTCAAATCCTCGATGATTTCGCCTTCTCGATCCTTGTCAATATGAGGCACCTTGAAAAAGGAAGAATAACAACTTTTGAGGCTAGGAAAGGCAACGTCGGCCAATGATTCCAGCATTTGTTTTTATCTATTCAAGCAGTTTGCTCTGTTAAAAATCGTAATCTTCAAAACCGGAATAAATAGTGCCACACAGACTGTACCAACTTTGTCTATCGTGTCAATTGACGCTTGCTCGATACTTCTCCTATCCCGATAGCAAATTTTGTCCTACATTGTCATTCCACTTTGCAATTCAGCCACTATCGCATTTGACAGTTTATGAGCTGCAGCTTATAATATAGACACTGCCATTCCCCGAGATACAGAACAAAGCCTATTTTGGGGTCGTAAATCATCTCTCCTCGGGATCTTAAGAAGCAGATCTGTATGCTGGCATACCCTCTCGATGACCCAGAAGGTGCTTTTGGCAGCGGCGACCGCACGGGCAAAGTAAGTGAATTCAGGGAGAACAAGGCCGAGAGCTATGCTGCCCGCCAGAAATGCCAGCACAACCTATATCAAATAGAGGAAAACAAGTTCTTGCTTGGTCTGAAATTCTTTTTGACTTACATCTGTGCAATTTGACTTATGAATGGGGTTTAAACTAAGCCCTTTAGACCTCTGTGTATGCACGCTTTTTTGTATCTTGCTATACCGTCTACAAAAATCCCACTATTGTACCCTACCCATTGTTCTGTTTGCCATTCTCACAGCTGAAAACGGACTTTTAACAGGAATAACTGTCATACTGTGGACTGGATATAGAACCATTTCGGCTGGGAGCTGAAATGGTAGAGGCACGGCCGCTCTTGAAAATTGCACAGATCTCGAATGCCCTATCACAATGAAGCAGTGTGCCTAAAGTCTCCAACACGGGTTGAAATCCGCCATTTCAGGAGTTACGCTTTCACCACAGGCTGTTGGATACACCCTGCCATTGTCAACATTGTCTGCCAGGTAGATTAATAGTGTCTAGCGTGGATCACCTATGGAGGCTGTGAAGGTTGAAGCCCTATCTAACCTGATGCAAATAGGAAGTCATCTTTTCATCGTCACAAATGCCTAAGTTGTAGTTATTTTAAAATCACCCTCGTTATCAACCAGAGACTGTGAATAGGTGTGTATTTTAACATAATAAAAGCAAGACTATTTGTACTGGCACCCGGATGTCCACCCTTTAGTGGTACCCATTGACCTTAAATATGCTCACTAAACCTTCAGTCTGACTCGCTGTAAGTATCAAAACAAGTAGCTACGAGTTTTGAATGCGTTACAATCAAGGTGGATGTTGATCACCCATTGAGTAAATTAAGAGTCGAGAGCGTCAAAGAGATGCTATAGCTCGTACTTCAACAAATTCCCACTCGACAAAAATTCCCAAAAAGGTTAAGGTTTCAGAACTAGGAATTAAACAGTTGTTTTTGGATCGTTTAGCATCACCTTCCAGGTGCGTAGTCAAATAGAATTCAAGGGAGTTGGACGCCTACCAAATCAGTGGTTTTCTAGTGGTAGCGAGAATATGGATTTCTGTCTTAGAATTAAGATCTTGTTGTCACTGTAATTTACTCATTGCTAGCTATCACCAATGTGAAGTCATCGATGAGTTCAAAAGTAATCAAAATACAAGCAAGGTAATTTTAGGATTGGTCCATCTTTTCGGGTTGTAAGTGCATAACTATGGCGGGTACCACAAATAGTCTTCATTATTAAGTCAACAGGTTTCTAATGCAACTTTGAGTTCGCTGGGAGATGTAGTGCCTAATAATGAAGCATTCTAGTGGCCTCAAGTCCTCTTTGAAATCATATGCCCGGTCATTAAGAGGACATCTGGAAAAGGGATTTGTAACCTAGGCTATGCAATGCGACCTACCGACACAATCTTGCCTCCATCCACACCCACCTCTCCAGCGCTTATCAACTTGACACCGTACCAGAAGGTGAGACCAGCAGAGGCGAAGATCGAAAAGCTGATCAAACCAGCGCCTAGAAAAGTGACAATCAGTCTTTTCGGTTTTCTACCTTTTGGATGAACTTTGCAGAAACATGGTATGGTCTCAAATTCTACATGATACGATTCCACCTTCACTTTTATATCTTGATCTGGGTAAGTTGTTTGTCTAAAGGAGCCAGAATTGGTGCTATCTAGCACGTCTCTCTATGAATTCATGAATTAGAGACGAAGGAAGAAAATAAAGAGCGACAACATTTTTGTCTGGCTTTGTCTCAGGTTTTCTAGGGCCATTGACAAAAATCAGTTTTAGACAATAAATTCCACAAAAAAGTTGGTATACTGGTCCATTTAACTACTGAAGAAGAGCTATCATTTAGCTAAAAGGTTGATTGTCATAAAGTTCAAAAATGCCCATTATAAGGAATAAATACTCACCAAAGCCGATAACGATGTTCTTTTTAAAAGAGACCTTTGCAGCTGCACCCAGGTTGGAGTTATATCGAGCCGATTCCTTCTCTTGACCAATGAAAGCAAACACCGTTCTAATGGAGGAAAGCACTTCGCTTGCGATGGTGTTCGCTCGCGAATACGCCTTCTCCTCTTTTACTGAATAGCGACTCAGACCCACACCCAAAATAACGAATGCAATTACAATGACAGGTGTGGTAGAGAGCCCCACGAGAGCCATTTTCCATTGGTTTTGGAAGGCACTGCCAAAGCAGCTGATGAAAAGGATAAAATTTTGCAAAAAACGGCCCAGTCGATCGCCAATACCAGCTTCAATTTGGTCCACCTGGGAAGTCATTTTTGTAATAAGGTCGCCCATAGATTGCCGATCGAACCAACTGGCATCTTGACGCAGCATTTGCTTAAGTTACAAATAGAATAGTAAGCTACGGTGCATTAGGTCAAAATAAGTCTGCGCGTTTCCTTTGAATTATTGTGCAAGGATTTTTTATAATAACTTGTGTTTAGAACCAATAGTGATATCAGAGGGAGCTTGAAATGCCCAAATCTGCCACAATGCTTCAACTTGGTCAAGCACTTGATTCAAAGTTTGCAAATGTGTTCAGATTTACCATTGAAAGGCTACTTACCTTAAATAACCTTAGTCGAATCCTCCGGCTTTGTCGTTTAGATGACAGACTGAAGCAGAACATTTGGGCAAAACCAAAGGCAAGAGTTATTGACGCCAGCAGGACGTACCATTTTACCATCTCGTCCATAGTCTTAAGCGCTTGTATGCTGGCATCGGGGGCCACAAATCCATTGACTACTTCAGTAACAATAAGTAAATTCAGTGGAAAAGATATTCCGACAATAATGCTGCCAATGGTTCCAATAATCAGCATCACTATATCCGCCTTATCTGCATAACGAAACTGTTCATTTACAACAACACATAATTTTCTTACCAGCGACAGAAATGAAACTTTGGTCTTTTTCTTTGGGGATCTAAATTAAGGAATAATCAGAAAACCGCAAGATTTACGATGAAGTAGACGATAAATTAGAAACATCAACCGGTTTTTCTCTACCAAAGTGTTCCGCCTTAAAAATAAAAGAAGATTAACAAATAAGGTAAAACATTTAGGAACTCGAAATTTGTTAATTGGAATGCAACTTCGCGTACAAAATCCGAATACACCACATCACCAAAGGGTAGAAATTCGGATGAGATTCTAAAAACATCATTCAGAACGGCAAAAGTACCTTTTTTCGTCTGCATTACTTTTTGACGAGTCAAGAATCATGCGTTATCGTCCTGCCACAGATTACGCGCAAATGCCGAATGAATTGACCAAATTAAATATGCTGACAAAGATAAACAAGACGAAAAAGTTAGTCATTTTGTAATAATTTCAAATAATATTGGTGATGTTTTTAAGTAATTACATGAATTCATGCCCTATTTTAACTATGCACAAAAACTAATCGATAATGCTGGATACAGCAAGTACTCATAACACATTTCAACAACGGATAGGCTTACCGATTAATGATTTGTAGAAGGCGCAAAGCCTTTGTATTCTTGGAGCTGCATATGTGAATTTGAGAAAATCCAGCTCTCTGCGTTTTGTTTCCTATAGGTGGCCTTCGGGGCACTCAAGTATTCCCTCTTCCTTTTGCATAAATGCAGCATATTTTTTCTAATACGCGTTTGCTTGAAGTTGCCTTCTAAAGTAAGAATTCTTTGGTAAACACAAATTTCGAGTCAAAGCCGTCATAATTCTACCAGCAAGACAAGATTTTAGAAGCGTGCACTTCCCTGATTTGTATGCAGCCCATTTATAATTCCCATTATGTGCATCTCAGCCAAAAGCGACTGGCAGTAGGGGAAACTTAAAGAATTCAAAAGGAGAGCTAGATGGGAAATCCGCGGGCGGAACGCCTCTCTTCATTAACCTAGAACACCGGTACAGCACTTCTTTCTCGTTTTTTGACCAAAAGATAAAGCTCCCTATAAGTGCTTCATTTGTCGCAATGAAAAATGGGAAAAGTGGCCCAAAGTTTTTCAAGAATTATTGATATGCATTAGATTGAGCTCTCCTTGGCTATCCCTAAACAGCGTCACTGCATAAAATCTTTTAATCCAGGCACAGATTTCAACTATCCACTATGGTTAAATGCTCTGAGCCACAAAGTCCAATTTTTTTAGCCAGCTATTCAAGTTTGCAACCAAAAAGTGTTAGGATCTTCGAACGATGCCGCGTTGTCACAAGACCAACAAACAGTCAAACCCGACACCCCTCTCACTCCACCCAAACATCTAATCAGCCAACCCTTCCCTATTTTTTTTACCCAAACGTCTCTTGATCATTTTGGCGAGTCCAAAACAAGGTAGAAGGCTGCTCAGACAACCTGCCTTTGACTTGGACACATCAAGCTCAGTAGTAATCATAAAAGGGATGCAGTTAGTTCAGAAAAATGCACATTTTGGTTTCCTACTCATCCCCTCTCCCCTAGGTGGACGAATCATTGCGACAACCCCACTACCGGATTTGCGATTACTTAACGCACCTCGTCTCAAGAGGTAAGTACAAACAAAAATGCATTACAGCGTATTCTACCATAATGCTGAGGATTCCTAGAGATTCAGCACGTGTACGAAAAGCCATACAGGTAAATTAAAAGGCATGATATTTTCCAACGAAGGAGACAGCCCAGATAGTAGTTGTGTAATGGTATTTACCATGGGATGTCTATCCTGCTGTGATACTTTGACTGTCGGTTTCGGTTACAGTCAAACGGATGGCCATATTGCTCTAATTGGGTAGGCTAGTCTCTAGGCCATGCCAGAAGTCTTGATTTCTCTGTTTGCTGCATATGTATATTCTGCCCTAGTATTATGCTAAATGGCCGAATACTATCGTTTGCATCCTTGAAGACCTCAAGTTCATTTTTAGCATTAGAGAAACTGAGATCCACACACAATGCAGCAACGATTCTAGTTCTTGACGTAGCCACAATCAGCCGATAAATGAGTGCATTGATAATTCACATGGGAACTGGGAATGTTCAAATGTAGAGCTAAAGCTATGTCAGTAGACGCAAGGGTTAGACGACGCGATCAACTGAAGGCATAGACAAACGCATATTGGTGCTACACATGTATGTTGAAGCACACCTTTCATGAAAAAGGTGATTAGAAAGTGCAACTTCATGTTAAATCAGACGCAATCAGATCCTACAAAGTAAACACTTCCCAACCACGCCAAATACACAAGAGCTCGGCTAATTAATAATCCTTACTAAATTGACCGCGTCTTTTCTCTAAGCATCTAATTGTCCTAGGAATCAAAAAGGCAAAGAAGAGGGGATAGAAGCTTAGTGTACGCTATTTATGCAAAAAATTGTTTGGAATCACGAGTATGACATTTGAGGAGTTATTTATTGGGTAATGCTGTAAAACTAAAGTCGCATCCCGCAAATTCAATTAAAGACATGAAAAATATTTCCAAACTTATACAAAGGTAACGTAAATGCGTTAAATCCAAGATTTATTATTCTCAAATTCTTCCCTCATTCCAAAGTGTGAGTTAAATAATTTAGTCTATGCTGTTTTAAATTAAAAGAAGCTCAGTAAAATGGAAGAAGCTACAACTCTACTTACCTAAGAAACCACGAGTGACCTTAAAAACTACGGTTTTTTATTGGTGTTCAATTAATTGGTGCCGTTGTTCAATTATGCGCCAATTTAGCCCATGGGAGTGTTCTGAGTAGCTCGATATTTGGTTGCTTGAGATGGTGAGCTCTTGGTTCTTATTTCCAAATAAACTCTATCGCCCATTCCTTACCACATCCTCTAGAATTCTTTTGGTTATCAGGTGGATCCGATCTACTCTTGCTTGCGATCCGTGTTAGTGTCATCACCAAGGGTTTTTGTTGCGTTTATCAAATATTTAGTTAGACATGCGTTTTGATGGCTTTAACTCTGGTTTCCCCATGCAATTAATGCCACAATATTGGTTTTAGTGGGGATTCTGTGTGTCGAAATTGCTTGCGAGCACCTTAGTATCATTTTCATTGTCTTATCTATTTTATAATTTGAAGGATGATTCTTGTCCCCATATCGAAGATACGACCGCTGGAACGCATAAAGGCAAGTTTAATGCTTTACAGTTCTGTTTTGCTAACTTGTTGTTATGTTTTGTCGATTTCTCATAGTATATACTTTAAATTAAACCATGTTCAGTTCAAAAACCGGGAAGCCTTGATTGCTTCCCCATGCTTCCCATAACTTGCTAATACTCCTCGCAATTTGAGAAGGCTTTTTTCATGCTACAGCTGCTTTTCTGTGTTCTTCGATTAGACACGAATGTCTCCTCCAGTTGTCAAGTTTCTTCCCCCAGGCTTCAGGATGACCTTACTCCTAGTCTTCTGAAAGACACTCCTTCGGAGGAACCGAAACCATTTCCGGATCCCGAAATCCCACAGAACTCTGAGAAAGTAGCAAAAGAAGAGACGAAAAGGCCTCTTTCCATCGAAGGGCTCCCTGCTGGAGAAGGTGGAGCACTTCAGACTCCTAAATCCGACGATGGTTTTTCTCCTACTGGGTTTGGTGAAGAAAAATCTCTCGAAACTCCAAAACACGCCGAAGATGTGGGAATCCAGGAAAAGGGAGTTGGGAAGCCTCCCTCCTTGAAAGATCTGGGAGAGGTTGACCAAGCTTTCAATTCTGATGGAGCTACCACAGTTGGTTTGGATAAAGTGGGTTCTCAGAAAACGCTGCAACAAGCTGAAGAATCAAGTGAAGAAAAGGGTGTGTTAAGAACTTCTCTTGTTGGGGATCTCATAGAGGCAGCTCTAGCTTCTACAGCTGACACTGTTCCTGCTCTGACTGACTTGGACGAACTGGATTCCAATACTTTCTCACCAACCTCTACGAATAAGACTGAGTCATTCCAAGATATAAAGGAACCCGAAGGCTCTCAACTCACTTTACATCCCTCGACTCAGGACACTTCTCCCTCACGTTCTCCTGCTTTTGCGTCTCCTGATGAAGATTTCAAAGACATCCCTTCAACATCTGAAATTTCTGATGATCAACCACCAATTCAGTCCTCGTTTAACGCCTTGAGACCCACGTCAACTGAGCCTGTGTCCGTTCCTTCGAAGCCCAGCGATTCGTCTGAGGAAATCCCAAAGTCAGCGACCTCGAAGCCTCCCGCCAAGGATGGCTCAGTGCATCAGGTGAAGTGGATTTCCTTCAACGGTTCTAAAGTGCCAATAATCACACAGAATGAGAATGGACCCTGTCCAATGATCGCGATCACCAATGTCTTATTGTTGAGAGGCAAACTGACTCTTCCTGCGGATCATGAAGTGGTCTCCAGTGATCTAATAATTGCGGCGCTGAGTGACGAACTACTTTCCCATTCTACGGCGGTCAGTTTGTTTCTCATTTGTAACTGCTTACACGCATCAGTTAATTCGTTTCTGCTCTTGAACTCCCCACCCATTTGATCCCAAGCTCTTGCTCGTCTTATTTGCGTATTTTTAATTTGAATTTTTAGATTCCAGATTCATTTAGGCTTTCACTTTGCAGTTTGGTACATCACTTTCTTTTTGGCTTCCATTTGCTGCTTGATTCCACTCTGATTTTTGAACTTGTGTGGTAGCACAGTATTTTTTCCCTCTGTTTTAGTTTAAGAATGGGGTCTGGGCAGTTGCTCTATTTTCTGCTTGCCATCTGTGTAGTTCAGTTAGTTTTGGTCTTAAAAATAAGTCAAAGTTTGGGTAAATAAAATGTAATGAAATGTTTATTTGGACTACCCAGTGCTTTTTGGTATTTGGTTAGCTTATGTGTCCAAAATCTTCCGCTATTATGTAAAGCTGGTCTATCTGCAGGAAAAAATGCCAGGCAGTGTCCCGTGAGTACACAGAACCGCCTAAAGTAGCATCGTGTCAAGCCTTATGCTCGAATGGCAGGATTTCAAATGCGCCTTTGGTAGCAATCGTAAAGTTCTTATTTGTATATTTGTTGGGACGTTCAGAAATCTGTTGTTCCATCATTAACTGGCTTATTTCAACTAGTTTTTTTCCACAAAATATGTTCAATTCCTCTTCTTTGATAATTGCCTGTTTTTTTTAAAATAAACTTTTTACTCTGCCCCTTTTTTCCATTAGTCATTTAAAGTCTCCTTGCCTTCTCCATTAATGCTGGACGGAGTTCATGGTGTTGCGTCTTGTCAAGAGTAAAAAAGGGAATATTTTTGTCCTCTTACTATTCTTATGAGTTGCCACTACTAGGAATTCAGGGTCATTAGAGTGTTCTCACACGCTTACATCAAATTATGAGGTAAGTCAGCAAGTCACTGCACCTCTTTTCTGCATGCAAATCCAATGGCTGCAGAAGATTCATTCAAGCGTGTTTTCCTCAAAATCGTCGCCTCCACAATCTGTCATCCTTTCCCAACGAAGCACGGACTTGCGAATCCCACCACTACTAAGCATTTTAGCCTCAGTTGCCACGAAATGAAACTGCCTCCATCTGTCTACTCATCCACCCCATTTCTACCCTGCTTGTGTTTTGCACTAAAACGTCAGTGTCGATCCTATGTGGCACATGATCGTCGGTGGAATGTGGAGGATGAGGGTGAGGATGTGGATGAGGCCGAGGCAGTGTGTCCCCTCCCACCCTAAAGTGCACTGAGGTCGCCTCAACGGCAAGCTGAATTGCGTGAGGAAGTAGGCCTTTCGTTGTCTGAAGAGAATACAAACTTCCTCTCACTGATCCACCAGTCCTTGATGTCTTTGAGGAAACCCCATGCATCTTCGTGTTGCACTGAGTAGGTCGGTGTCACACGGAATTGTCCAACCCTCATCGAGTAAACAATTCCGCCTGCAACTTAACACACATGCACAAACACACACAGAGGGCGGAGTGTGCTTTGGACATGAAGTAGTGTATGGCTTGGAAGTGTGGGTCAGACGTTTAAAGTGAAGTTAGCCGAGCATGCACCCTTTCGCTTAGCAGACGTTTCAATACAAAAGTCACTTCATCACAAGGCAGACAAGCAGGCAGTCAGCAAGCAATCCAAAACGCACGACACGTTTGGTGACGTGCGTGGAAGGAGCGAAGAAGGACAAGCTGGTCGTCTGTGGGCCTTATTGTTTGTCAACTGTTAATGCACGACCGAGGAGGTCAGATGCAGAGCAGTCGCTAGCACCACTTGTCCTTGGCTGTTAATGCAAGTGTGGTTGAATCGTTTCCACCAATAATGACACGCGATGCCACCCCTCATGGTCGAGAATGGAGAGGTTTTCTGAATGCGATGCGTCTTCGTCGTCTATTGCGCCATCAGAAGTAAGCACGGCATGACACTTCTACTAGTGCAGATCACATCTTCTGTGAATGCTATGCGCATTTGATAGGAGATTTGTAGAACCGTAGGATCGAGTTAAGCTCGGGTTGTAAAGCTGTCAAACTTGAATCTCATCCATCATGTTTGACTGACATTTTGTGGTGTGATGGTGGGTTTACAAGTTAAATACCATACGGACAGGCTGATGCACTGCATCCATGCGTCGTTATGCATGCATGGAAATTCGAATGTGTTCCATAAACTCCTATGTGTAGCAGTCATATGTTCGCAGCTAACTGTATCGTATGCCGAACTAATTTTCTCGATCTCTTGATGCTTTACTTAGTTAGTGTCCTGTCTCTGCGTAATTTGCGAAAGCTTTGTAGTTTACCGTATTGTCTTATTTTTTAACGTCGACGGATTTCAAAGAGTCAATCTGGAGTTTTGTTGTAGAAGTTGTCTTTTTTAATCTTCACTGAAACTGCTATCTATTGCCTCATTTTTAGGAATCAGTGTGGGTTTCATCTACTTTGACTGCGGTTTTCTGGTTGTGCCATATTTTACCAAATAGGTTTTAGCTTCACTTACCATCATTGATGCAATTGGGTCTCAGTTATTTTGACAGTTCAAGCAACTGTGTATTTGTCTTTCAAAACCGTACCTTTGGGTCGACGATTGTGCATTCGGTGGCACATTAATTAAACGCTCTGTGTCATGGAAATAGTTTTTTTGTAATCTCACCACGCCTCATCATTTGATTCTTCCCCATCCTCCCTTTATAACTTCGCAATCAGATCCTTTCTTCGGAATCCTCTGTCTACTTGGAAGTTGGCCGCTTAGCAACCTCTTGATTTCACTAGCTATCCACTATTTTGATGTTTTCTTTGCACTTTATCTCTCGTAAAGTGTGAATGTGTAAAAATACCAAAAAGTGTCTATGTCTGGTATCCTCTTTCAGTTATGCGGGTACTGGTACATCCTCTACACTCAAGGTTGCTTCTATGTACTTTGGCATGGATGTATGCCATGACTTTATCCATCTGATATTCCTACTAAATAACGGAGTGTGAGAAAAAGTCTACAGCTCTATAGCCATATCATCCTCCATATTCCCTCTAATTTATGCTACACTACCTCCATTTAGTCTGAATACGTTGGGAAATTGATTCTTACGAGCTTTTCGAAGTGTGCATACAACTGTCTTCGTGCAGCATGTGTTGCCATCCGTTCTGTTTAACATGATTGTGTTTCCCATAGCCTTTTAGTTGTGACGAATAGTATCCACCTTGGCATGAACTTTCTTTTCCACTGTTAGTGCAATGGGGCCTTTGTAATTGCAGGAAGCTTGATTATCTATTGACCAAAAACATCCTGCTTACCCAATCTGTCTAGTGATGCAACTTGGTGCGGCAAATTTTCATAAACTACCAGAGAATACTTATTGTTTGCATGTGAATTTGGTAGTGTATTCATTAAAATAGGTCTCAATAATGTGTTGCTTATGGAAGAAGCCAGTTAATCCAATGCTTAAATACAAAATCACACCACACCTAGTCCACAGGCACCATAGAGGCTAATCCTGTTAATTATTCAATCCCAATTTTTCCTTTACCCGCGCGTCCTTTTTACCCTCGCTGTCTTCCTTTGAGGCCTCCAACCCTGACCCTTTTGTCGAGAGTTGGTTGACATGCTTGTTAGACGTCCCAGTGTCACTTATCTGGCAGAGTGTAATGTTTTCGTTTCAGGATTGGGATGAAGGCATGCGTTTAAACTACGAGGAAAATCTTTCCTCTGCCCTCGGCATTTTCCCTTCACTCCAAACTGGTCTGGACATCAATGTTCGTTTCACCGGGTAAGTTCAAATCGCCCTCCATTCACCTGCACTCATTCCCTGTCGATGTGTAGTGGTCTATCGTCATTTGTTCTGTGAGGGCCTCTGGGGTTCTAATCTTACAGCTATACTTTGTTTTAGTTGCATCAAGGAGCCTTTCTTGCCAATCAAATCGGGCTTATCAACCAATCTAGTTTTTGGGGATCATTAGAGCATCTGTTCTGAGTGGCTCTTTCGACGCAAACCCTTGTACTTCATAGGAAGGAGCTTGAGTATTTCTTAATTGCATTCTTTTATCTCGTTTTCTCCTTTTATTATTAAAGCATATTATTAGCTTCCTACCACCTAGCTATACACTTGTACTTTGTCTGCATGCCACATGTGACACTTGGAGCATGTGGGTAGATGCTGACTTGGGGAGTTACTGCCTCCGTCCTCTCAGTAGACATCAAGAGGTGTCTTATCACTTTAGCGCGAAATCCCCTATTCATCCTCTCACTGTGTCTAGTGTTTAATTTACCCACTAGGCGAATGAGAGGCGGTCGCATAAACTATGAAATGGAATTCATTCCTTCCTTCTTTTGGCCAAAAAGGTCACTGCTACCTCAGCTGAATGCTGAGAAAACGGAATTTTGACTCTTTGACTAGGAAAACGAAACGCATTTCGTTTTGCTTTTTGGTTTTTCGCTTTTTTCGCAAATGAAGGGTAAGCCATTAGGCCTAGTTTTTTGTCACTTCCGGTGGCTCTCGCTGGTGAAGTCATGTGAACGCTCGCTGGCAGTTGATCGGACAACCATCTTCCCTTTTTACAGCACTCTTTTTAATAGCCAAATGTTGGCTTCTGTGCTCCCAATTGAAGTTCTTTAGGAAATTTATCCTTCCAACTCATCGATTTGGAACACGGTGATGTCAGTCGTTTTTATGAAATAACTGTTTAAAAGTCAAATTATCCAATAAGATAAACAATGTGAGGTAGTAACTTCGTATTTGCATTCCCTTGGCCTAATGTATTGCGATTCCTATAATGTAAAACCAGCTATTTGAGTTACTGCCACCTTCTACCAATATGGGGTGGTACCAACTCTCCTTGTTATGCTCATAAGTCGACATTGTTGAGTAAATATTGTATGCGATTCTTTTATGAACGGTTTTGATCCATTCAACCCCGATCTTGACTCATTACTAGTCAGTTTTCCTAAATTTGAGATTGGACTAGTTATTGTCTTGGATGTGTCCCCTCTATGAAGTTTGAGTGTGGTATCCGCGCGACTGACGATTTGGCCTTGAGTCATCCTTAGAGACGTTTTAAGGCACAACGGCCTGTCAGTAGCTTTATTATTGGTGTTTGGAGGTGCTGGGAGATCAGCACAGTTACTTGCGCAACTGACCACACAAACCATGTCTTGTTTTGGGCGTTATCTCTTCTGTTTCTGCAACCACATCATGATTAAAACTGAAATCAACTGTTAGACAGCAGCAGATACCAAGCCACTAATATCAGTTACTATGAAATGATCTGATTTTAGCAGGCGTTGTGAAACGCATGCGTTCTGATGACCACCTGTTACGTCCTTTCTATGAATTACGTAACTAACGGTGATAAAAACATGGGCCTGGTGTTTTAACTGGTCCTATCTTCCTTTTCTTCCAGAGTATCCGATTTCGAGTACACACCAGCGCTGACCATTTTTGATCTCTTCCGTATTCCTCTCTACCACGGTTGGGTGGTGGATCCACAGGATCGGGATTTGGTAGAGGCACTCAGGAACCAGACGTACAATCAAGTTGTGGAGATGATCATTGACTACAAATCCTCCTCTGATCCTGCTTGTGTTGAAAAAGGTATAGTCAGTATTCAGACAACTTTGGGATTGAACAATGTTCTCCTTTGATGTTCTGGAGGAAACATTTTAACAATTAAGGCAGCCTAACAAGGTAGTGTGGCTTCCTATAACAAAAGGCGATAAATATAAAGGATTTGAGCATGCTCTTTGGCGGAATAATCACCATTGTAATTTATCACGCTTTTGCAACTAATCACAGACTTGCTAATCCCACTTTTAGGGCACTTGTTATCTCAAGGATCTGAGAATTTTTATCCTATTCGCCTCTTCAGCTGTAGTTTTCCTATTCCCCATTCTTTCATGATCATCACTGATGATACCAAGAAGAGGTGGTAATTATCACTTGGTGAAATATCATCAAATGAGTATGGAGGACGGGATTTATTTGCTCGCCTTCCATCCTACGGTCTTCTCCTGGATAGGCTTTGAGACTCACGAAATGTGGTCTCGCATTACCTCGTCTTGCATGAATTGCAATAGGGTTGTCTTCCGATTGATCGACTAGTTCCGGCTGCCTCTCAAAGAAAGGTCTTCCTCGTACGCCTTGAAGCTTTATCGAGTAGGATTGGTCACATCCGTGGAAGTTCTGCCTTTAGCAAAGGAACATTTCATGGTGACCAATTCCTCCTGTGGTCTTAGTGTTTTGTTTAGTGAAGGTGGAGGAAAAAGGAGTGTTTTTGTTCCGTTTCACTGCTCATGTGATTGAGAATTGCTAGTTCAGGGTACCTTTAGCAATCCTATGTGCCCACAAAAAAGAAGCACGTTATTCGTCAAAACAGTCACAGCTACAGTCTACCATCCTTTCTCAACAAGATGCATGCTTGTTTTATCCCTAGATGTCACAAAAGAACCTACCTTTATCTCTACGTCTGTCCGCTCGTCTCTATTTCTATCTCACTTGTACTCTGCGTTTAAGCGCAAAAGTCTATCCTATTTGGTACGTAATCGTTAGGGGCAGGGAGTCCGCAGGCAATCCAAAAGGCATGGTAACAAATTAGTCGTCTAGACCCACTTGTCCTTGGCTGTTAATGCAAGTGTGGTTGAATCGTTTCCACCAATAATGACACGCGATGCCACCCCTCACGGTCGAGAATGGAGAGGTTTTCTGAATGCGATGCGTCTTCGTCGTCTATTGCGCCATCAGAAGTAAACATGGCATGACACTTCTACTAGTGCAGATCACGTCTTCTGTGAATGCTATGCGCACTTGAAATCCAGTTGAGCTCGGGTCGTAAAACAGCTGTCAAGCTTGAATCTCATCCATCATGTTTCACTGACATTTTGTGATATGATAGTGGGTTTACAAGTTAAATACCATGCGTACAGGCTGATGTATCATATTCATGCTTTGTGATGCGTGCATGTAAATTCGGGCGCTTACTTTATGTCCATATGTACGAGTTTATACAATTACAGAGGATACGAGGGATCTCGGCGACCAGCAATGGATATTGCATGAGCTCAGAAAGACCAGACAAATATTACATTGAACTACTGTGGTTAGATTCTAACTAATGAGTTAACTTCCATCCCATCCCATTGTCGAATGCTTAAGGACAGAACCTGCAGTAGACTGAATGTAAACCCCATGTTTTGCACCGATTAGGCAAACGTAGACATCTCAGACATTATTAAATTAATATATCTTGGATTCGTTTATCTCTTGCTTTTCTTTTTTTGTGCTTGCTTTGCGAATAGCTCATAAACATTAGCTTTTCGCTTCCTTCTGCGTTTAGGTCTGCTAGCTGAGGAGTTTCTCGAGACCGCAGCCTCCCAACTGACCATGTGTGGTCTTTGTGAACTCTCTGAACACCTCCAGGAGAACCAACTGGCAGTCCTCTTTCGCAACAATCACTTCAACACCATCTACAAGAAGGCGGTGGGTCTTGGTTTAACTAATGCACTACAGCAGCGGACCATGCTGCTTATCGATCTGGGTTTCTAGAATGACTTAGAAACCACAGCGTTGTTTCATGTTGGCCCTACCGACATAAAGTGACTTTTAGGACTAACTTTATTTTTTGCTTCCACCGAAAAAATCACAATATTTTCTTTCTCGTTACATTAACGATTGATTTTGGAATCGTGTTTTCTATCCCTTTTGCTTATCGTCATATTTGATGCTAACCTGTCCAAAATCTGTTTATTTCCATCGTGCTCCTTCTGTAAGTCGGATATTCCTCACGTGACACCATGGGTCTTCGCATTTGAAGTAATCAAGTACAACTACGTCCTATTTGATTGTATTGCCTATCGGAGAAAACGAATTAGGTTGAAACTTATTTGCAGCAAAAAGAGCTAGTCTTTTTTTATGGTCTGTGTGGCTTCAGCCTTTTTGGAAATTGGTGCATCTTTGGTTCTTCCTTCGTTTGATCCGATTAGCTTTATTTTACCCATTTTCGCGAGTGGAATGACCTTAACTGGCATGCTAGGCCGACCCAAACCGCTAACAGCTTACCGTTCGTGGGTTTTCAAAGCGAATCAAAATGGAAACCTTTCCAAAGTTCTGTGTTTACCCAATTCGCTTGATTTGAAGTTTCTGTCTACCTTTATGATCAGAATCTCTACTTCTATTTTTTCCATCGATGTGATAAGATTTTGAAATGAATCCAGTAAAATAATTCATGTGTCCAAAACCGACTGGAATTCGAGGACCACGGGAAGGTTCTGTTAAAGATAGCCACAATTGGTGTGAAAGTTCGATCCTGGTAAAACCGAAAATACCTCGTTATTATTAATTCCAAAGGTTTTTTTAAAGATTTATAAGTGAGAAGAACACCGAGAGGTTGTTTAGTAGCTTTAGCCTCAGAGGGCAACCCCTTTTTTCCTTCGTTTCTAGCGCCTTTTGACCATACTGCCATAACAAAGTATTTAATCAGGCACTTCATCTGAATCTTCTTTCTTTCCTCCTCTACTTACACCCCAAAGGCCTCTTAAATGTAGTTTCTGTTTCCTTTTCATGAAAAGTGACCATTGGGAGATTTAAGCATTGCTGAACTTGGATTAAACTCTTAGTTACCCATTCCGTCCTATTTGTTGCCTACTTTTTTGTCAACTACTTGCTGAATTGTGCAGTTAATTTATGCTTTATTGGCACACTTTGGAACTGTAGTCCACTTCTAAATGCCGTCACGTAACTTCTGACTGCAGCACAGAAGTTGTACAGCCTTGGATCGGTCTTTTTCAAATATGTGATCCGCCTTCGCGCTAACTGATCTAATTAACAGTATTTTATGATGTGTTGCCTCTCCTTTTGTATATGATGTTCGGTTCCATGTGATCCTCATTTCTTGACATTTAGAATCATCGGGTGCGCAAACTACTTCCTTTGAGTCTTTGTTACAAAAGAGATGATGGTTATTATGATGATGAACCGATTTTGCGCCCCAATTTGCGACGGGCTTTTTAAAAAATACACCAGCTAATAATAAATAAATAGGACTACGTGTTAGATTGCTGATCAACTCTTGGCAGGCTGACCGTTTAACCCGGTTATGCTTCATTTTTTTCCTCTTCAGAACACAAATTTAACACACGCCCCGAGGTCAGATGTAAAAACACACTTCGGCGACGTTTACGTGCCTCATCATAAATTCTGTTAAAGGAATCCTCATCCCTCAATTTGATGGAACTTCGTGTTCTGATTCTTCCCAACATATGTAGACTAAACATGATGTTTTTTTTCAAATGCTGATACAGTTAGAAAACTTCTTGTTTATGTCCTCTACTACTACTCCAGTCAAGGCGATATTGCGATTGTACATGGCATAAGGATTGGCGAAATGTTTGTTCGGTGACTGTTAATTCTCTGAAATTCCTGTTCATATTTTTTTCCCAGCGTATTATCGTAAGCCCGTGACATTCTAATTAGTTATGACTTGCCCCTTATTCTCGCTAATTAAGATTTCATATCTATCCAGTGTTATTTGATTTCGTTTCTGCTTTTTGTGCAAGTCTCATGCGTTTAATTTATTTCTTTGTGATTGAAATCATGCTTTTCCGAGCAATCAAAGTACGGGGATTAATCACCTGCTTACTTTGTCGATGTTTTGGCTGGCTGTCTCCACTCCCGCGTTAATTTCAAGTAACTGACACTTTAACAACGTCTTGAGACACAAACTATAATATGTGTTTGAATTGGTGATCTGTTCACAATAACTGAAAACAGTAGAATGCGAAGGTTACTCATCGGCAAGTGTACAGTTCACACATGATGTGACGCCCTTTTTAACCATCGCAGGGTCACGTTTATGTGTTGGTGACGGACGTGGGTTTTGTGAGTGAACCGAATTTCGTCTGGGAGACGCTAAATAACATCGATGGAGACTCGCAGTTTGTGGATGGGGAGTTTCGGGTCTGTACCAAGCCGACCTCCAGCACTGCTGCTGTTGCTGCCGCCCCCGCTTCTAATGCTGCTGCTGTTGTACCCGCATCTGTCACCAGCCCATCAGCGTTCTCCGCTCTACCTATTACTACCACTGCTATGTCAACTCCTTCCGAGCAAAACGATCTAGAGTAAGTTGATGCTTTTGTTCTGTTTGGTGAAAGTAGCTGTTGTATGGAAGCGCACTCTTGTGGATGCTATCGCAGGGATGTTTACCACATCACAGTTTCGAAAGCTTGCTTTTGAGTCCAGTCAGAACGAATCGATTTGATCTAAAATGGGATGGATTCGTTGTGCCTTCTGGTAAAAAAAAAAAGAAAAAAAAACGGGATTCTATACCATTACTCAGTCTCTCGACTGACCTATCAATCGTCGTTAGAATAGTTGTAGTAACACGATCAATGACCTTACATCTGCGAAGTTCTATAGGCGCTCTGGTATGGATGGGTTTGTTGAGTTACAACTAAGTTGACGTCGATAAGTGTTAGCAATTTGGCTAAGGAATAAGCGATGGAGTGGCTGATAACTGTACTCACGGTACTTTGAATTGTTCTCACATGCTATTTTCGTATTAAAAGAGGCTATTTGCGATCAGACTAATGAATAACGGTGATCCAGGCTAGATATCGTGTTAACCAGCTTCAATCACGGTTTTTCACGTAGTTTAAAGCAAGTTGCTAGTTAAATTATTGCGACCATGTTATACCCCTATGTCCCGAATGGATTAGGTTTGTGAACCATTCAGCTGATCAAATGCGAGGCTTTATTATCCGGTGACCCGATAAAACTCACCGTGATGACCTGTAATTCACAGGGCCTTGCGTGATGACCTTACCGTCAGCTTAAAGCATCAACGGACTGGTGAACAAACCTACGCACGATTATTCGAGCTAGAATATATGTGAACCATGTAAGGTATGAAACTAAAGGATAAGGTGATACGCCGTGGTGCCTAATCTGAGGGTTCTATTGTGAAAGTTCAGTGTTCCACTTCAAACCGCTTTGTCACCGGTTGCAGGGGCAACTTTTAACCGCCGAGGCTGAAAAGCAGGGCCATAGTCAAGTAGAATTGAGTCTTGCCACTTGTGAGATTACATGACACAATGGCAGCAAATTTGTTTCAAGGGCTCAGACATACACGAGGATGGAAATTGCGCTTGTTCCAACTGCTGTGATAGGTTGAGTGTGAGCAACCGCTCTTACGGGGAAGCAAATGCTGTTCAATAGCTTGAATTGTGACCAGTAATAAAGGCAAAAATATTTAACAAAGTGTAGCAGCTATTTTTAAACAAGGAAAAGCAAAATGGGTGGTAATCTCTGTTAACAATTTACAAGGAACTCGTAAGTTATGGTAATTCTTCAATTGGTAATAACATTGGCACAAAAATGTATTACTACATAGCGAACGTTCAAAGGCGGTGCCTCAAGTGCTCGAAAAACCAAAACTGTGAGCATTACAGTTAGATCTAAAATGTTCGGTTTTCTTGAACTGAAATCGTTGTGAACTGTGATGATCCTATGATGGACTATATTGAAGACGGATCCATCTCGAAATAGGCATGAACTGGCAGCATATATTCTGGTCCATTTAAAATTACCGAGAAGTTAAGCGCTTGATTGAGCGAATTCGGTTAAGTTTGGTGAACCATTCTAGTGGATGTCCCAAGCTGAATGTGATGGTGAGGCGAAAGCAACTCTGACAAAAACTGTAAATGCATCTCAAGCCTGATTCGGCACAAGCCCTGGATACTCGAGTAATCCCGCAACACTAGTTAAATGAGTGTTGGGGAATTGTAAGCCTTGAATCATTTTACATGTCAATTTTGATGAATTACGATAGATTCTTAGCAACTTTTGAGTGAAGGTTTTTTTCTGTTGAATGTCCTCTGGTGAAGTTAGCTGTGCCCAACTAGCTCCGCATTAGTGCTGCTTGTCATAGCCCATCAAACTTGGCGAAATGCTGGTAAAAGGATCTACGATTAATAATCTGCTATTAATCCCGTCGTACAGTTAATTCCTCCTTGGAAACCTCTCCGGCCCCATGTGACACAAACAATTCTGTTTGAATCGCAACTCTTAACTAGGCTTGCACATTCCATTCGCAATTCGCCACGTTTATCAATTGTGAATGGGTTAAAAATTTTAATCCGCAAATTGAGCATTTCATATTGTGTTTGAATTTGAAATATTTAAACTAATTAGTTAAGCCAACATCTATTCAGCTATATGCAGCCATGCCCGATTACCTTTATAATAGTGCTGTGGTAAGTGGTGACATCTTGGAAGTCATTTATTTGCTTTGACACCACTTAAGTCACAAGTTGGCAGTGGAGCGGGCGGACCTGGAGTTGGCGAAGCGGCTTCAGGCGGAGGAGAACGCAGCTTACCTTAAACAGGCCTCTGACTCTGCCTCCCAATCATCCTCTTGCTCCCCCTCCCACCGTCGACAAAACGGCGGTGGATACGATCCAACCAAATCCTCCTCTTGGGTAAGCTTTTGTTTTGAACGCGTCTGGTTTGGGCAGATTTATCACTTTTCTGTGGGCACTTATCTGTTATTATTTCAAGCTACATGCCACTTTGGAACCGTAGTTACCTTTCTCCGCTAAGTTTGGTGTGTTAGAGGAGCACCTTCCTAATTGCTTACTAACCCAGAAGGAAGGCTAGAGCGTGGTGCATGTCAATTTTGGGAAATGATCAAGTCATTAACCATGGTCATTAGGAGATGCTACACAAGCAAATTTCCCGTTTCGCTTCGCACTGAATTGCTTGCAGTTTATTCTAGTTCTGGATTGTTCTACTTTGTTGAATTCCTGAAATGCATCACTTTGAGAGTAAGCTCCACATCATTATTACCGATTTGAGAGCGTAATAATCACCTCACAAACGCAGACAAAGGTCGTATAATGATTTTCTGTCAAGACGAAAAGCCTTTCGATTGAACCGTTAACCCTATTTGAGAACTGCGTCGCAGGGATTCATTTGCGATGGTTAATTAAGGACTGGGAAATGTTCCAAAGCAAATGCACTTCGTATGTCGGCCATTTTCTTATAGAAACATTGGTCTTATAGCAAAACTTGTCATTCTAATGCATAATATAAGGTCGCTCTGCCGAACTATGTTCTCCGTTTTTCTCTCCTTTCCACTTTGTTGCTTTAAAGTTCCCGATGCCTCTCTGCCTCCTTTGAGTTGCTCCCCACTTATTGCAACATGCAAATATTGAACGCATGTCCTTTGTTGAAGCTTGATCTCTTCATTGCTACCCATCACGCAGCATCCGAGGGTGGAGTAGCTGCCAAAATTGACGTACTTTCGACTACCCTTTTTTAATGACGCTGCGGAGATTCGTCTGTAGCCTTTCTTTTGTGAAGCTTTAGCCCATTATTCGGTCGATTAAACGCTTGATCTTTGCTCCTTTGAGTAGATCTGTCAGCTCTGTCTCCCAATGTAGCACTCGGATTATTTTTGGTGATGCACAGAGCTTTACATCACCATTGTAGTGCCAAGATTGCTGTAATGTATGCGATGGCAAAAATTATTTGATGTCTCTGTGTGACTTCCTTTTGACTTAGTTCTCTTAATTAGAGTGTTTCTTCACTTCTCATGTTGTGATCAAACCGTATACGCTTAGCAAGTGTACATCCTACCCCCATTCACCCTCTTTTGACTAGTTTCACATGCGGCAACGCCTAGGCGTTATTAATTGACTCATTGATATTTATCTCTCTTCAGCAGAGATTATCATATCACATGGTAGCTTATTTGTTTGTAAAATTGCCTGCAGCAAGAAACGGCTCAAGCGCGGTCCGATCTGGAGTTGGCACGGCGACTGCAAGCGGCGGAGAACGAGGCGTACTATTCGCAGACCCCCGGCAGTCCCCACCGCCGACCTCACCATTCCCCCTCCCATTCCAGTCAGCACCGGCATCGTCATCAGCAAGAGCAATCCCCGTCCTCCTGGGTGTGTATTTGAAATGTTCGATCTTCTTAAGCATCAAGCATGGTATTCCGTAACATCGTCCCGCGCAGCGCTTAACACTTTTAGCCAATACGGAGACTCGCTGTTAGCATGGTTTCTCGATGCAAGAATGGTTATCCAGTGATTCTTTGCCAATATCTTTTAAGACCCGGATAGATTTTACAAGTACGATCAAATACATGAGAAGCGGAAAACAGTTCTGCTGATCGGTTGAGCTGAACAGGTAGAATGATGAGTTCAACACAGAACCATCTCATTTGCAATGATAGCAATCCATTTATTAGCGCTTGGTATCCCATTAAAAAACAAGCTGATTGTCGATGGAAACAACCAAATTCTTGGAGAAATCTGCATAAGTAGCAGAAGAAAACCAGGTGGAAACAGCTGTGTGCTTGGAATTGCCGTAAATCTGTTCGCCGCCATTTCATTCGATCCGGTAGATTAAGAAATTATGTACTCAAAATGAAAGCCTTCTATTGTAGCACGGAGGGGTTTTTTATTGCTTATTAACACATTTCGAAGAGGACAATGGCGAAGAGATTATGCTTATCATTATCAACTGAGCAATTAGGCGTTGCGTTGGTATTTTTCGATCCATTGGGCTTAGTGATTCTTTTAGAGTGGGTTTACGTCTCGGGTGGTCCCGACCGCTAAAAGTAGGCGACGGAGCAACGCTGGTTAGTCCGCATATTCGTTTCACACCCACTGCCCCACCTGCTCACTTTAGGTTAGAGTGCTTTGCGATAGACTTTTCATTCAGGTTCGAGTTTTTTTGCTACCACATGTGCAGACAAGTTTTCATTTGAGTTAAGAAACGTCAGCTAATTTTACTGTTTCGCGCCAGAACTAATTTGGAATAATTCTCCGAACGGAAATCAGAAATTATGCGCATCTTTAGCGACCTAATTAGATGCCTTTTGTTGAATTCAAAGATTTCTCCGGTATTCATTTTAATGTGTCTCTGTACCGCAATGCTCTGCAGGATGTATTGCTTGCTAGGTGTTTGTTCAGTTTTTATTTAAACATCGTTTATGCACTTCATCCGTGCAATTGTGCTCCTTGTCAAAGTGAAGCTATGGTGTTTTTTTTATAAATTCGCTCTTGCTTTACTATTCGACATGGAAAGTTAACACGGTAAGTCTCATTTTTTCGTCTATACGTGTATTCTGTTGGGGTTAATCAAGATTTCATCTGTTGCTGTGCTAGCGCGGTCACGTTCTTACCCCCCCTTTTAGTTTTGAGGTCATACAGACCTCCATGAGGCCATTAATCAGTTTGAACTATTTACCTCCTTGTTGAGCGGCCGTGTTACCGATGTTTGCAGATGGATGTCACCGGAATGCCTTCTATAACGGTACGTTTAGATTGCACACAGAAAAGCACCGTTGTCGTCTTTTTGGAGTTGATGTTGGGTAGCCATTCTTAAATCAGGGGGTGTGATGCAAATGGGCTTTTTTTCAGTTAACCCTTTAATTTGCGATTCGAAGTCACATATTCACCGGCCTCGCATACATATCAGTTTGATCATTTGCACGATTATTTGTGGTGGTGCACAAGGCAAAAATTATCATTTTGGGAAGGGATATCTGCAGAGGCTACTAAGCGGATAGGTACCCGTTTCGTGTCCAGATGACAGACAGTAGGTCTCACTTCACCCTGTGTGAACTTGGGGTTGTCTGATTTTGCACTGACAATTCATTACCCGAATCGTAATTTTGAGTGAGAGAGAGGGGAGGGAGGGCGGGGCGATTGTCCTATCTCCTCGCCCTCAGTCTCCGCAATTTTCCAATAGTGCTTCTTCAGATGGTGTTTATCACTTTAAGCGCCAGCATTGGACAATCTCATGTAGAATAGGTCGGACAGCTTGAAAGTAAAACTGGTGAAAAGGATGTGAGTAGGATGCGGTTTTCTTGAAAAAAAAGATGTTTGTGAAAACTGCGATTTGGTTGAGAAGAAATGGTTGTGGTGCTTATTTTTAGCACTACTTTTACTACAGAAAGCGCGCGAATTTGTTTGGCCAACTTTTGGCGCTTACTTGGTGTACAGATAGCTGCTTTTCCAGAGTTGCCAGTACTTACGCACCCAATCGCGAGAAGTAAAGAAATAGCCTGCTCACGTTTACTAAGCTCCCGAGTTAGTGAACAAATTGCTCATGATGCCCACACTGTTCTTATTTTCGCGGTTTATGCATTTTACTGATCTTCAGTGGTCCTTCCTTGAAGGAAGAACTCATTTTGCATTCGCCCCCGCTCTGAGCTTAGGTCGGGATGTTTTTCATTCAGATGTGTGCATGTATGTGCACGAGGTGACGATTAACTTTTTTATTGCCTACGTGAATTGCATTTTCATCTCTCGCTTCACCTTTGACTAGGTCGCGAGTATCCTCTCGCGGCTACCGCTTGTGTAGTCTCATTAGCCAGCTGAACCATCACAATCAGATGCTTCATGTAGAAATGTTACTCGGAGGGCGGCAGCACCTTCATATCTGCGGAATTAATATAAGATCTCAGAATTTGCATTTTTTGCTATTCTCACTGAGGTTCTGAGGTCATGGACACAATTCCTTCCGTCTTTCCGTTTCTGTGCTACGAAGATGCATCTTAATGATTTCATGTCCACTTCTGTTTCCTTTCATTTTGCTTTGACTGGAAAGCAACTCATGCTCAAAAGCGATTAACACTGCTGGAGGAGAACTGCCCATCCACAGCTATCGTTTCCGAAAACGGAGTACGACCTTAGCAGCAAATATTTGCCCCCTCCTGGTAGTAGGCTCTGGATCACTCCTCTCTCCCCTCTATGCGCGTCCTCCCTGAGCGCTCATCATGTGAACACATTTGTATCCCGGCTCCGCGTCTTCTCACGCAGTGCTGGTAACTTGGCCTTTACATATTTTTCACCTGTCACAGTCTCGAACAAGGACAAATACCAACTTGGATACAGAATAGAACTGAATTTGCGCCAACCTGAACTTTTGCGATTTGTTTGAATTAAGTTTAAAAGTTTGGGATCTTGTTGGTGTCTTGTGTGCTGATAGCTTTGGCGCCTTGTTGAATTACGATTGTCCCAGGTTCCATGCTGACTTCGCATCGCTTGTACCTCTCCCTTGTAGAAGTGCACTATCTCCTAAGGTGGTGCCTCTCCGCTAGTCCATCCCATCATACCGCAAAAAATCAAGTAGGAGCGGGTCGCGCTTCTTCCCTCACCGCTGTATGGATATCTCCACAAATTTAGTGCCTCTTCCTGCTACCACTTTACCCCCGTCCCTCATTACAGTAATTTTGATAGTCAAGCGACGCTTATAGATCCCCTGTTTCTGTGTGTATATCAATACATAAAGTACTTCGCGTAGTTTTTAGTCCCATCCCTGTTGGCGACAGCCATGTCAGCGTTGGCTTAAGGGCTGACATAACGGGGGCAGATCGTGCCAGATCTCTCGCTTAATCCTCGACCCTTTATTGTGTGTACGTGACGGGTTCCGACCCGATTTGAAATGCTACTCAGCCTAAAGAGAGAAAGATACAGCAGACATACCTGTCCGCCGATCTTATCAAAATGGTGTGTAATGCTCAGAGTGTGAATTAGCCCAAAACTAGCTGTGGTTGCAGCAGAGAAATCTTATCTGTCTCGAGGCACACCCACTTGCGGATCTTGTCGGGTAGCTTTCTCAACAATAGCACACAGAGAGTGCCTCCACTGTTTACCGCTCGGATCACCAGACCCGCAAGTTAAATCCACCCAATCGGATTATCGAAGCGATGACCAAGCTCCATTTCTACGTTCTTATTGCCCAACAGAGGAGCCTGACATCCACACTAACGCTTCCATTAACCAGTCGCTGTTGTTGAGCGTAAAGAACAACCGCATAAACCTGAGGTAAAGGACAGTAATCATCCAGCTAATGCACACATCCTGGGTAACACAAACCAGCCGGATTGGCCGGCCAACATTATGCAAATCACTTGGTCGCCTCAGCCAGGTGTGCGAGAACATGCACCACAATCGTCTCCAACGTGCCATGAGGCACCCGCGACGCACACTCCTAGTGCTAATAGTCTTAAGACTTGCAACTGCTGTCGATCCACTGGGCTTCAGGAGCGCAACCATCACAGAAACTGGAGAGGTCGCCATCTTCGAGTGGTACCAACAGCCCATCGCCGATAAATCACAAGCCATAGAGTTTTGTGAGTTACATGGATCTAGCGTTCCAGAAATCAGAGAACTGCGATACTTCTTCAAAAGCCTGACTCTCCAGAATGGTTCCATTTTCTACCTCAACGATGTCATGGAGACGACAGTGGACTCCCCAAATGAAGCCATCGGAGAAAGAATGTGTATCACCGTCAAGAACAGCCCCGGGCACCCTGTAAGTGACTATGGTCTTGGTATAAACCAAACAATCCCCAACCGTTTCAATCATCCGTATCTGTAGCTTCAACTCGGTGAAACAAGCGCAGTAAAGAGCTGTTCAACCAGGGTCAATGCTAACGTCTGTAGGAGAACTACATCAGTGACAAATTCCACACTTTACATGAAATGTCTCGAGGTCCACCTCAAGGAGACGAATGAGGCGTTCATAAAACTAGACAGGACCTCATTCTACATCGTCCTCGGTGAGCAACGTTCAGGCGGGATGGAAGCCCACACCACGACACCTGCACTAAGGCTCAAAATTTCTCCTAATTTCAGGGGCTATTTGCCTGGTTCTACTGGTGACAAACTGTTTGTGGATAACATTCTGTTACAAGTACTGCTCAACACGGAGACGTACACTCGGCCACGGTAGGACAAAAAGCGGCGCACTGTTCGCCGGAAGTGAAATATTAAAACCCATTAGCCTCAGTCCGGGTGGAAGCGACCTGGGCAGATACGACCTCCTCCCGGATGTTCCTCTTCAACGCAGCGAGAGTTGTCGAAGATCGCGAGGTTCGTCCGGAAGACGCAGGGCCAGAACCAACAACCCAGAGGACGGGACAGAAATAATTCCGGGTGATTCAGAAGCCGATCACAAACCCACAGAAGCCGATGCAACAGGATTTTTGTAACACGTCCCAATAGACAGCACAGAAATTAGGCGTTTCATCTGACTAGCACTGTCGCATTAAGTCCGAAAATAACAACTGATTATGCGGATTCACGATCTCAAATCGTCTTTATTTTCATAAAGAAATTAACAGCGAAACTAATAATAAGATGAAAACTTACTTGAGGCTCTCTGAACCCTAATATCACCTAGTGTTCCAGGCTGGAAGGCCTAAAACACGAGGACACGTGGAAACTAATGTATTGCGTTATCGAACCACCATTTTATGGATGAAGTTTAGGTCTAAATCTATGGAGACCAGTTACCAAGCACACGGTATGAGACAATTTCTGATTGCTAGTATGTGCCTCACTCGCGCATGACCCAGTTGGGCCAACTCAGGACCGATGAAGCCGTTTTCCGAGGAATGAATACAGGATATCCACTCGAGGAGTTACGGCTTGCCTCCGGTCGATAATGCTCGCCTTCCGAGAGGAAAGGCCCTTCCAAATACAGTAGTAGTACTGGTAGTGTGTGCGTGGGTGCCTGGCTTTCATCTGATAACGCACGCTGGTCTCAATGCAATTTTGCTCGAAAGTGAAGCAGCAATACCTAAAAGGACAAACGAAACTGCTCAATTATTGCTGCTTGACTAACTGTGCTAAAACACGATAAGCCTTGACCTGTCAAGACCATAGATGAGAAACACTTAACCTGAGAGGTCCCATTATTTAATTAATATATTTAATGAAATTGTGGCAGATCCTGCGAACTTTATCGAAGGGAAAATGATAATGCAATGGACTCAATAACCCGGATACTGTTGTGATGGCCACGAACCTTGTGACCAGGTTTGTGGTGGTAACTGGGGGTATGCCGGTGGAGCCTGGCTCACGTACTGCGCGTAGCCAGCCGGTGTCGGTGGCTGAGGTACATAGCTAGATGATTGCTTGGGCGGTTGCGGTACGTAGGCAGCCGATTTAGCCGCCTGGGAGGCCGCAGGGGGTGGTTGTGGTGGGAGTTGAGTGTGGTAAACGGGTGCAACTTTAGCCGATGGAAGTGTGGGAGGGAGCATCTGACTGTAGTCGGGGATTGATTTTGCAGTCACAGGTGCCACTTGTGATGACAATGGGGCCGGAACATAGGCGCTGCTATTGGACCATTGATCATTACTGGGCGCCTGATTCGTAGCCGAAAGGAGAGTTGGGAGACTACTTTTCCCCCATGACTGGGACGGGTTATTCCAGCCGTTAATTTGAACACCCTGGGGTGCAGCTGAAACCTGGGGTACCGCTTGTGAGTAGGCGGATTGCGCCGAACTGTCACCCCAGCTAGGCTTGCTTATTTTGGGAAGCTGATGATAAGAGCTGGTACTACTGAGAGAAGACTGTGAGTAACTTCGCTTCTCTCCCAGATTAGGAATGGGTGCCTGTGAAGCGGATGATTGTGAAGTGGTCCTATCTTGATACCGGTTCTCGGGTTTCGAGAGGCTAGAGTTATAACTCGAACTTCCATTGCGTGCTGAATACGAATCATGGGTTCTGTAGGAGGAATGTCCACTCTGAGCACTATGGTTCGTATAGCTACCACCTGTTCGTCCTGAATGGCCACTTCGGGGGGCAAAGCGACTGCTGCTGCGATCTGTAGGGAATGAAGCAATGATTGCGAGGGGGAGAACATAGCACATTCGCATCCGATCGAGGCCCATTAAGTGAAACCTCCGTGGAGCACGGACAGACACTAATCGGCCTGGACAGGACCATATCGAAAAATGCAAAGGTAAAACAGTGGAGGAGATTCAACACCAACAGCTGTGTAAGCATGCACGCACAACTCAGCTACCGATAAGCTTGCACGGACATCAGCAAGAAAAACCTACACCCCAGTGACTCACCATTTCGACCTCCTCTGAATCGACAACTACCGCCAGCCATGCGCAGGAGCTCGGGATTCACTGGCTGCCCAGCCTCCTCCAATATGTCTACGAGGTCACCAGCCTGTTTATAGTTTTTAGGTGTAAAGAAGGTGAACGCGGTCCCCTTTTTGTTGCTTCTGGCAGTTCGACCAATGCGATGAATGTAATCCTCGGTCTGATTAGGGAAGTCATAATTAATCACGTATTCAATGTCATCAATATCTAAAAGTGCGAAAAACAAATAGAAATAATAGACAAAAAATCGAAGCCGAGGAGCAACCGTACCTAAACCACGGGATGCAACATCAGTAGCAACGAGAGCAGTAATATGGTTCCGCCTAAAGGCATCGAGGGTAGCGTCACGTTCCCTTTGAACCTTATCCCCATGCATTGCTGCGGCGCGAATTCCATTTCTTTTGAGGAAGAACGCAATCTGATCGGATTTTTTCTTGGTTTCAACAAAGACCAGGCATCGAAGACCATTAAACGACTTAATCAGACCTATGAGTTTCTGATCTTTGTCGTAGTCCTCAACCACCTCAACTATCTGAGTGATATTTGGATTTGCGTGGAGCGAAGTGGAACCGATGTTGACCTGAATGTAATCTTTCAAAAAGCTACGGGCGAGACTTTGGACTTCACGCGGCCAAGTGGCAGACCACATCACAGTCTGACGATCAGGACGAGTTTGCTCGACGATTTTGCGAATCTGAGGCTCGAAACCCATATCCAACATTCTGTCGGCCTCGTCCAAGACCAAGTATGTGCATCTGCGCAAGTTTGTCCTAAACAAAGAGTTAGTCAATACAAGCAGCCCTACGCTCTAGTTTTGAGGAAATCAATGAGGCGACCAGGAGTGGCCACACACACTTCAGCACCCCTAAGAAGGTCGCGATGTTGAGGGCCTTTTGGAGCACCACCGTAGAGGCAGACAGTTTTGAGCCTCGCAGCACTGCAAAACTGTTCTGCAACCTGGATAACTTGCTGTGCCAATTCCCTGGTTGGTACGAGAACCAGGCAAATCGGACCATCATCTCTGAGAAGACGCGACTGAGCCTCGATGTGAACCAATGCAGGAACCAAGTAGCAAGCAGTCTTACCGGAGCCTGTTTGTGCAATACCAACCACATCTCGGCCACTGAGCACCATCGGCCATCCCTGCGATTGTATAGGAGTCGGAGTGGCCCAACCGGCACGCTCGAACGCGTTGACAATATAGGAAGGTAGACAAATTTCATTGAAACTGAAGATTGGTCGAGGCACATCCCGACCGCTCAGAGTCATGCGATTTTCATTCCTAAACCTATCAACCTCTTCCTGGGAACGATTGGTAACAGCAGGATGTTCCCTGTAGAACACTTTTTCGAACCGGGGAAGGTCAGAAAGATCCCACCGCGGTGGCTTTAATTCGTCAAGGCTTGAGTCACGAGTGCGCCTAGTCGATGGACCACCCCACCTAATTCATTCAATTGAAAAATATGACCAAGCAAACCTGCGAATTGGCGAACGAGAGCGGAACGGCATCACGAAGAAAAAGACGTCGGCAGCGAAACCCCAGAAGTTTAAAACAAGAAAGGAGCTTCACTTAATCAACGCTCAAGAACCGTGTCTAAAGGCATAATGTAACATACTGATTTGTTCAATTGAATTAATTAATTCACCTAAAATGTTTGCATGCGAGTGGATTACTGATTACTCAAACAATCGAACAGGTCTTTAATATATTGCATCTAGGATAGCAATGGACAACGACGCTTTGAAACATGCGATGGTTCAAAACCTAACTACGACAGTTAAGTTCAAATAAATTGATTGCTACAGTGCCTCTACTAAGTTAAAACATGGCAGAATAGGATGCTTAAAAAATGCCTGATTACATTTATTTAGCACGACCTAATAACCTGCTTTTATGTTTACCTACCCGATCAATTATTCTCCAATGTCTCTGCCACCATTACCATGACATAGTATTTAAGCCATGCCAATGGCCTCCCCACGTTCCGTACTTTGGTAATATACTGCTTCCTGTGTTGTTTTGGCTTACTACGAATTCAAAAACAGGTAATGATGAAACAATATAATGCTGTGGTACCTCCTTTGTTCTGCATAAATCTGCCTGCCACTACTGTGGGTGAATGGCTCCTCTTTCTCCGCCATGCTTCGGGCTGCTGAGGATAAGGGGAAGCAACGCATCGCTTCAATGTAATTTACTAAAAAGTTATTTATCATTTTTGTGTTGCTCTTATCACATTAAACATTTGCATAACAGTACTTTTAAGTGGGCAATCGCGCGCTAAATAGAGATCAAAAGTATTTAATGTATTTATGATGTAGCCAGTAGTTGAAATCTTTTACGCACTGCTAACGATTGACAAATAATGTAATGCTCTGAATATAGAAACTTCAGTTGGTGAGGGGCCGCTTTAGGTGTGTTAAGTATTTATGTTCAGCTTTAGTATTGCGGCGTTTTTCGTCTTCCTCCTCAAGTGGCAGAGGAAAGCAAAACCAGTCCCAATGAAAATCCATTTCGATATCTGCTTATGGATGAAAAACCTTTACAAGGGGGAGAAGTTTATCTGTTACGGATGGAAATGTAGCGTCCCGAGGCTCCCTTTAGGGAAGAAGAAGGCGTAGTACTGGGGCAGAATACATATTCTGGAAACAGAGGGCTTAGTGGCTGTTGGCACGGCCCGGAGGCCGGCCAACCGGCTAGTACAATATGGCCACCCAAGTGACCGAAACCGGCAATTCGAACAAACAAAGTATTACAGGAAACTTTGTCAACACCTCAAAGATTAGATTTTAAAATGATTTTTACCTTCGGCAGCAACAACCATCCTGCGTTCTGCGACACTGATTGTGAGCAAACTGGAGAAGTGTTATCGCTGAGCTGTTAACGGTATCTGTAGGAGAACGTCAGTGAAGTAAATATGCAGCACCTCTTCTACTCCGTACTAAATAGGTGAAACTCAGGATGGAAATGCCTGAGTGGCTTTGAGGTGGAACATTTGGCAAGAAGGACTATGTTAACTCTTGTCCTTGAGGCCTTAAGGCCCATATACTTACCACTTGTTATAGGCACGTGTGAAGAGCAGCACATTCCCTAGTCGCCCCTCCCCTCAACAAGTTGTTCAGGCTGAATAACTCTCCAGCTCCAGTTGGATTACCAAAGGAAAACAGTGGTGTTGGAAGCTGATTGTCGCCTGGGTATCATGGCCGCTTTACTGTGAATCGTTTTCTTACAACATTGACACTGTTGTGATGGCTGACGCGGAACACTATCCAGGGGGAGGAGCTATGGCCGAGGCTCAGAATGGTCACTTTAGGTCGCCGCTATCGCACTTTTACCAAACAGGCTGGTCTTCAAGCCATGCTGGCAGTCTCTTAACTCTTTTGTTGGTGGCCAATACTTGTTATGTTCGGGCGTTTTCCTCTTTTGCTTCAGAGAATTGGCGAGGTGCTAAACTTTGTTCTAACTCTGCGCCCCAGTTATTCAGTTTGCACATCAATATCGTTTGCATGAACTTGAACGTTGTTTGCAATAGTGTTACAGGGCTAAATTTTAGCAAGGAAACTGTAAATGCTGTCGATATTCTTGGAGTTCTACTCTTGTGTAACATACTTTTCTACAAATCTCATCATTGCCTGCGTTCCTTGGAGTGCCAAAAATTGATTTTCGAAATGCTTCTAAAGCTTGAACTAAGGTTTTTTTGCTATCCTTCCTGCATATCACACTTACAGCTTGACTGGTTTATTTAATATTGCCATTAATATTTTTGCTAGACATTACACTACTACAACATGTGTCAGGGCAATTTTAGTTAGCACTAAACAAGCATTTTTTTGAACTTTTTAATTCCCTCTAGATTTATACATCCCAGTTTTTCATTAGCTTCATTTACATGACCGATGACCTAGCCTATGCGGGTTCATCTCCCTCTACAGGCCTGCGTGGTAATTGAGCTCACATGTCAAAACGAGGCGCTGATAAGCCTTTGGATTACGATAATTGGGATGCACCAGATGAACCCGTTAAGCCCGGTCTTTTCGAAAAAGCTGACGAGGCTACTATCAAGGCCCGGAATATCATAATCGCCAGAAGAAAGTCTGGACAACCTGTTGCTCAATCTAAACGTGGTCTCTTTAAAACCCTCGATGTTTTTGGGTCTTCTAAAGCCACGACTTCCACCTCTTTCATTACATCCTCAAAATCGGAACCCAAGAATGATGCTTACTTGTCAAAATTGGCAGTCCTTAATAAAGAAATATCGGCATGGATTTCGAAGCATGTTGAAGAGGACCCCTATTGCATCCTGACCCCTATATTTAACGATTACGCCAAGTACCTCACCTCAATCGAATCGTCAAAGAGTGAGACGATAACAGAAGAACAGGCAACTCAGCCAACTGCCGCCCCAGCCTCTGCTTCTGCTACGGCGGAGGAATTCGCTGCGCCGGAAGCTAAGGTATCGTCGCCCCAACCCATGCTAGCAACGACAACAACTACTACCAATGGATTTGGCTTCAAATTCCTGACGACGTCAACCACTGAGTCAGCAGCGCCGAAGCCGCCTCTTTTCCAGTTTGGATTAGCATCCTCATCTAGTTCAAATAATCATTCTTCAAATTCGCAAATGTTCTTGTTCGCTTCTGCTCCAGTGAAGCAGGCTGAAGATTCAATCCCCTCCACCACTACCTCTGTAACTGGTACTGACCAAGGTAGGTGATGGCGTGGGTAAATCGTAATTTTGAATGTTAGGCGACGAAGAGGAGTATGTTCCTCCGAAACCTGAGGTGAAAGAAATCAAAGAGGAGGGTTCTGTTTACACAGTCAGGTATCCAATGTTTTCCTTTCACTGCCTTTTATTTAAGTATCTAGCAGTCGTCTTTTTTGTGTAGGTGCAAACTGTTTTACAAAAGGGCCGATCAATGGACTGAACGAGGCCTAGGGAATCTTCATATCATCCCCTCTGGTGATGAAAAATTCCAACTTCTTGTTCGAGCTGACACCAACTTGGGTAAGGGCATTGAAAATTTTGAAATGATAGAAGCTAGTATATTGGAACACAAATGATCATCAATACCTGACTTTATTTCATGAGTCAACCCAGTAAATCACCTTTAAATGAAGTTCAGCCTACCCATATCATTTTGCTTGTTAAGAAACTGATGCTACTCATGTATTTTTAGGAAATATCCTACTGAACATAATGGTGACAAAGGATATTCCAATGCAGCTGCAAAGGAATAACATCACCTTCGCTTGTGTGCCCTCCCCACCACTACCAGGAAATGCGAAAACAGAGGGAGAAGACACAGCTTCACCTCCCCGCCCTGTCTCGATGCTCATTCGTGTGAAGAGTACCGAGGCTGCTGAGAACCTGCTTGCCGAAATTGATAAGTACCGTGGGAAGAAATGAAAATAAGCTTCCTTTGTCCATCTCAAAGTTTGCCATTTGTGTACTCGTCGCTTTTTGTGCATGATGAGTTTAATTTCCTGGTAAGAAATTGTATGCCTTTGAATGCCGGAAAGAAGTGCTCTTTAGCGAGGGGATTCGCGATTTAAATGCCTTTTTAATTATCTTTCGAACTATTATTTGTATCAGTAATTGATGAGTTCGGTGGCATGGGTGGATTCGTCGTACTACATTTTCTGGGGGCGAGGTTCTCTCTAGACGGATACGAACATTGAATGGCTGAGTTCGATTTGAAGGCTTGCTATTTCTGACAGTGGGCCACGATTTTGTTCCTATCCGCCCTGGTCTTGTACTTATCTTCTGACCTACTGTTGCGTTGCATGAGCTAGCGGTACCTTCAACTCCACTCCGTTTGTTGGTACTTCTAGTTGCTTGCGCTATTCCTGTGGTTATGCGGTAGAATCTGTACGGGAAAATACTGCGAAGTTTTACTCCCTTATCGTCCTTGCATAAGTGTCAAAAAATACAATCTCTAAATCAACAGAAAATCAGCGTGTGCATTCAGAGTAACCGTGCAACTTCATTTTCATGGGGGAATGCCCAAGTTTGGCGTGTAGCCGTGAGGACGCCGACTGGGACTGGTATCACCCGCAAGCTGGACAGTTTACGAGATGATTTGGTGGTCTGGCTGTGACGAAATCGAGCTCTTCTAATGAGGGAGTTTAGTCACCCAAGTAAATTCAATTAATTGGAATTTGTCCATCATGTGTGTGTGCATTGGAAATCGATAGCCTTCCGGCTTGCTTGCGTTCAAATAACTTTGATCGGTAGGTTGCTTATCATAGCAGGTAAGCAATCGTACATGAGTCTCGTGCTTTTCACTTTTTTGATTTGGAAAGTTTTGTGCAATCATTTTGTTGAGCAATGGAACAAGTTCCTACTCGTGTTTGCTCAAGTGGTCTGCGCCTACATTTCTGTCAGGTGATTTTGCACACCCTTCTTACTTCAGCTGCCATTCGTACACAGGAAAAAAAAATGGCTTTTTTGGCCTGTGTAAGATATGCCAAGATAACATAATCAACCTAGAAGATGAATTTGTGTCTTGTAAACCATTCAGATTGTTGGTACTCTTTATTTGCACTATTTGACTCACTTCCTGTACTATCAGTTGCGTGAGGACTGGGAAGGAGACGTACCGAAGTCGTTTCATGTGCCTTTTCCGGATAGTGAACGGCATGACATAATGCAGTTATACCTATGCCTAAAGCGTCTACTTGCTAAAGTCTACAAATTCCTTCAGACACTTGCCTGTGTTTTTACATTATCCACCGATAACTATCACAATCTTGGTCGATAACTGGCTGTTTTATGCGTGGAAGAGGGTGTACTGCACCAGTGTCCGCATCATGTTTGTAAACTAACGTTCACATTCACCCAGATAACTCCAGTCACTGGACCCCACAAGTTGGAACAACTTTGTATAATGTATTCAAACCACGTAGACATCAAGGCAAATGCAGCTGCCTGCAAGCATGGACTCCATTACTAAGGGTGATCAGGTGCCAGTATTTAAGTTCCAGCAAATTTAGCTTCTTAATTGTAGTCTTTTGGACCGCAAATGCCATAGTCATGACTTTGTTGGCACCACTATTCCACTGTTGAATTGAAGTGGGCTCCAAGGTGGCATATTTACAAGTAGGTTACAAAACGCCACCCATTGCAAACGGCGAAACAGCTATCTAATTCTACAGTTCATCGCAAAATCTTTCCATTGTATGGTGTTATTGCTTAGAAGGCATATTCATGCAAATTGGAATCTTAACTCTTGACAAATTTCCATTTCAAAATCCATTCATATCTGGCAACACGTAAGCTGTTTGCTCAGATAAATTCGCGTTCTAGAACAAGGCTATTGTCCTACCTTGGGAGAAAAGCCTTTGCTACCCACTGGCCTCCTTATCACTCTGATTTGGGTGAAGGAGTCCTTCTAACTCGACATCTTGTGAGCGGAAACTATGATTTTCCATCTAGTGAGAATAAAACAGCAATGGTACAACCTAACTGACATTTTTCTTTGATTAGTCTTCGTGTCTTGATCATTTTATTGCCTACATGCAAACAATTGTTGCCTTTGATTAAACATTACATTACTCCTACCCTTTTTTGCATCTGCGAAAAAAATTCCATGGGATTTTTTAAGTTTCAATAAAACTGCAATAGTTTACTTCACCGAGAGAAGTTTTCGTCAAACATAAAGGAATATTAAAAGCAACTTCTGTATTCTACATCCTATTGAGAGTAATATGGACCTCTGTCACCTCTGACGCGTCTGTCAGCTACTTCTCCATTTAGGCCAAAGTAGTATCAGTATTTTAATGAAAAAATCGGCCAATATTTTGACCTGAACTAATTCTATTCATCTGTATAGACTCTCTCCGTTGATCCATCTGCCATAGGATAATTTTAATCATTTCTTATCCTCCCTCCTACCTCTCTCTGCAAAATTTTGACTCATTACCGAGAAATGAATAATTTGGATAGCTTGCACCGCACTCACGTTAATATCTGTTAGGGTCTTCCGTAAATTCTTTACCTCTGGGTCATTTGAACAAAGAAACATTACTTGGATCACCTTTCGGCATGGCTGACGCGAAACCGCGCCCACGCAGCGAGGAGGCGATACAGGAAGCCAAGACACAGAGGGCCAATAAACTCGCCCAATACTTCCGCATTCTCCCGTGCCCCTTCACTCAGCGGGTGAGGCGATTATCTCCTTCCTCCCTTACCTGTTTTCAAGCAGTATCGTTGGCATGCTGGGACACTCTATTATCCAAGTTAACCTCAGAGACGCATCTGAATAGCAAAAGTCTACGTGGTCAACAGTGTAATGGGCTAAATTTTTGCCCAGTATTTTAAGGTTTCCCAATTAAAAGTCGAAAATTTGTCTCATTATGTCCTAATGAAGAAGTGTTGGATCTTCAAATGGTATGTTTATCATCACTAACGTAGTGACAACTTGTGATTGTCTGCCGGCAATGTTAGAATCTGGACTAGTGTATTTGATGATAAGGCGAGGCCGTAAAAGTGCGGTACTTGACATAAAATCCGTTTCAACAACTCTAGCTTCCGATACTACCCGTGAATGGTGTTGCGTGCTTGAATTTTACGAGGTTGATAGAGTTCTGCCGTAAGGACGCATGGATCTGTCCACCATAAATTAGAAGTTCAGCACTTCATTTGCAGTCTCTCCCAATCCGCGGCGAAAGAAGGGTGTATATTTTGATATAGCATTTGATGTAGGTCGCTGTGCTAAATGACATTAGTGCTTTTCCAAGAGAATCCTTTTTTTCATTGCTTGCAACGGAAAAGTATGCTAGAAAGTTTATTCCTTAAAGTAGCATCAAAGAACAAGCTTCGAGACCATGTACTTCCTGATACTCATTCCTCACTACTTATTTGCTTCGAATAATGTTATATACAAAAAAACACAACGCCATTAAATACGAAAAGTGGGATTCCGAACCTAAGTGTTTACTTATTACATGGCAGGATCAAAGGATACCACACACTTTTCAGTACTGCCCACTGAGGTGATTTATTGTAGATTATAAAGATTTATAAAACAAATTCGATTTTTTTATATGCTTGCGCATAAGGGATTAGCACATATGCATCAATCTATCTATTTCGTCCCATACTGCCTTCCTCACACTTTGAAAATGCTTTCATGCTACGAGGTACCAGGTTGGGCTCAGTAGATGTAGTTTGAGATGGTTTGCTATACTAATTAAACCATCCTTCACAAGGTCGCAAAGGATTCTCGTGGAGTTTGGACCGGGCGTGGTGGTAAAACTGCACTGTCTAAGAATGGTTTGCATTTGCATAATCGAGTTCAGGAGATGTCCCTTCTCCTGATTATAAATAGTAGAATTGGGTGTCACTATTGTCTAAAATAGTTCTCCAACACCTACATTAACTGACAATCCGTGGAGTAACTACTATGCATTAGTCACAGGTCGTGCATCAATAGTTGACAAATAATAGGCTCTAAGACTACGAATTTTTGTTGTTTTCCACTTCTTTCACGCGCGTTCTCAAAAGCGCCGTGGAGTTGGGATTGCTTGCTGACTGTCTGTCTGTCCTCCGCATTCTCCCAATGATTGTTTCACACTTCTCAGGCTTGTTTTAAGAAAACAAGGTTTTCATGTTGTTCAGTAGGAATGGGGATTTTTCCAATCTGATTTAACGATCCAGGTAGTTTCTGGAAACAAAGCAGTTTTCTTGCACACCTTTGAGCTGTTTCAAGTTTCTCTTCAGCAAGTGAATGATTCCATCTCCAACGCATTGAATGCACTGACAGACATGCACAGGGGGCCATTTTCTGACGGTGTAACAACTCTTGCCTTTGAAGTGTTGGGTAAGCAGTAAATGGAGCACTCCGAGATAAACAAAGACACGTTCATTTGACTCCTCATGCACATTCAAGACTGCATAAGACCAAAAGTTTTTAAGCTCAAAATTATCATAAAAATATTATTCAATTGCGCCTTCTACCAAATAATAATACCATGCTTTGAAGCAACTATTTGCACTAAGCATTTAGGCCCTACACCTTTTCATTTGTTAAATTAGTCTGGCACCGCAATTATGGCGCCAATTCTTGCCGCCTTTCTGTGCTTAGTTAGCTCAGACTCACACTCATACTCTGCAGTCTTCACCGCATTGCTATTCACCCCCCTGTCAGCAGGGTCTCTCAGGTTAAGTAATTTGGGGATCGGTATGCTCCATCAAAGTGGATGCTTCGAGTTCTATGTGCTTCTGCCCCATAGTTACTCCATGAAATAAGATACATAGTCATGGCAAGGTTTGCTACTCGCAAAATTGGCAACATAGTAGTGCTGACTGGGAGGATAATTCGCAACTAGGTCTATGTGATAATTTTTAAACTTTGTAACAAAAATACAAAGTAGTATCGAAAACGCCGAGCAACTTTTTACATTTTGTAGTCTAATAGGTGTATAGTTATGCTAATATTTTAGCACTTCATCAACACTTAGGCACCTTAGTAACAGTAATTACTTCAGTATGGCATTACCATTACATGCAGATTACTTGCAGCACAATGACTATCATAAGATGGCAAGGGACGTAGGCCAAGTGCTTGCACCACTGCAATTAAGTCAGAAGATCGTAGCATTGCAAAGACGTGTAGCTGGCATAAAAGGCATCAATGCTATTTTAATGAAAGTAAACGTACTTCCAATGACTTTATTTCAGTAAATGAATGATAGCCTTTTGTTAAAAAACAAATCTACTTCCAATGCTTTGTGGTTTTACGGAAGTTCCATTTGCATACCATGTTTAAACTACACGTTCGTAAGTGCCTTAGAAAGATGTGTGCCTCGGACATCATTTGCAAGACCTCAGAGGAAGGGCAGGAAATAACCCAACAACCTACCACAATTCGTATCAGGTACTTTGTTTCACACCAACAATGGGATGTGTTTCGCGGTATTAGGAACCCCCCGTGAAAAAAAATTAGCAGTTCAGCTAATTGAAGGGGGATGGATTTAAATTCGTGTCTACTAATCTCTAATTGTATATCTTCGTTGCATGTGCTCTTGGTAAAATAGCATATCCTTTCCGAGTTTTCGCACAAATAATTTGTTAGAAATTGAGGAAGTGCTTAATTGCTCACAATTTAAGATTAATTTTTCCGGTGCAAGTGGATGTCTACCTTCTCAACGACATATTGAACTGTGGGAAAAAAGGAAGATTACTTTTTAAACAAAAGACATCAATTAATTCTAAGTGCATAAAATTTATTCACAAGTAGCGTAGTAAATGTGGATTTAGGACACTGCACAATTCTCCCATTTCGGCGGACGGGATAACCTTTTCTATATTCTTCTTAACCCCCTAGTTGGCATGCGTTTTAACTATGCCTCGTGATTTCCTTCCATTTCTTTCGAGGACATCAAGTCTGTCCCGTAGCGAAATTACCGGAAGAGGAATGCATCGATCTGCAAGTGTCATGTAGAAGGTGACAAATGAGTGAACGAGCTTTCTATTTTTAGTAAGAATTTGGGGTAATCAAGGCCTTCCTAAAATAAACAGGATTTATCTGTAACAGTGTCTTTCATATTTTTTGGTTTATCTCTAAATAGCCAGGCTTCCATCTTACATGTAGTGCATCAACTTCCATTTTCCAAATAAAAAAAAAAATAGGAGTGAATAAAAAACGAAGGCGGAAAGATTGTGTTCAAAGAGCACTGAAATACCTGTTGCCTTATCAAAAACTATGCTCAAAACACATTTTTGGGTTGATTTTATTTTAAGATAAAATTTTCAAAAATATTTTGATAATGATGGGACTCATTACTGTAATGGCTTGTTTCTTCTTTCAATCCGTTGAAAAGTAAAGTGCAGGTATCACCTCAAGCCATCTCTGAGGTTGTGAAATGGTATGCTTACATCAGTAGAGGATTCAGTATTGGCGTGAAGATGGGTCAGGATGCTAAAGCCCTGGACAGAAGGACGTGTCGCCAATATGAAGGCTAGGACCGCTAAATGTAAATTTTAAGTTACATTAAAAACCGCGTTAGTTACAATAGGAAAAAGTGGACTGTTTCCTACTGAAGAGGAATTAATCCTGATTCCTCAAATAAAAAATAAGTATTATTTGCCACACATTTCTAGGTATTCTGCTATGCCGCATGTCTCCTGAAGTGGTTCAGAGCTGAGCAACAGCGAATGGAACTGTTGGCTCAACTACTCGAGGCTCAAAAACAGCAACCTTCACCCCCATCACTTCATCTCAACGCTGGTGGTGAAGGTGATGAGGAGGAAGATGAGGAAGAATGGGAGGGGGAGGAAGAGGAAGCGGAAGAGACTCAACCAACGGCCCCTACTGAACGAGTGTCTACCTCTGTCAAATCGGAACAAAAATCGGTGGGGACGGTCGAAGTTGGAAGTGCGCATAGGAAAGTTGACCTCTCCGCTTATGATGGGGAGGAGGAGGAGGAGGACGAATTGGAAGAGGAGGAAGAGGAGGAGGAAGAAGAGGAAGAGACTGAGGAGGCTCGAATAGTAGCTCCCTCAGTATGAACATTCATCAACTTTTTAGGTCTTTCTTTCGTATCGATAGATAAATGTGTTCCTTTGTATTCACAGGACGCTCTGACGCCAGCTGTGACAAAGCCGTGTGTTTTACGAATTCCATTTGCTGATACTACAGAAAAACGACTAGCATATAATCTAGCATTCTCTGCCATGAAATGTAAGCGTTTATATGCAAGGTAGGCAAGAATCTTTCGTAAACAGAAATGTAGTCCCATTACTTCAGTTGAATTATTCCACGCCCCGTGTCTCGCTACGGATGGTGATACTAACGTCGTTAAGTAAGGACAAGGTAGCAGGGTAATTATTAAAGGGCGGCATTTAAACTATGAAAGATATCGGGTTATGCAAATGGATTTGAAGTTTGCTGCTATAATTATGGCTATGGAAATGGTAAAAAGCATGATTTAATTAAAGTGGCTTAAATGAATAGGTGCAAATATAGTACTACTAACGCTTGTGCATGATGGAACACAGTAGCAAGAAGGCCAGGGCTATGGTTGGGAATAAATAAATCAGAGGTATATCTTGGATGATTGGGATCTGAGGGGTAATTATGTGTATGCATCGTTTAGGATCTACTTATTTTCACTAGTAGAAATTTACAACGCATCCCCATTCAATTTTGGAATAACAATTGGTATTAAAATAAGCGCTACATTATAGTGTATGTTTCTTTGTCTTTTAACATCAGATTACAGCATTCTAGACAAGATAGTGGATGAAGTAGGGTTCTACGGGGAGTATCCAGACCTACGAGAGGAGGAGTACCTTGTACTAGTGACGCTCTACGACTACACCGCGCGCAGCTACCAGCGTCGTACGTCAACAGATGCAGAGATGGAAGTAGCGACAGCGGATGAGGTCGATACCAAGTCCCCAAGGTTTGCCGGTCGTACCATCATCTACCCACCCACCTTGGAAGCTTTTCAGGTACAATCACCTGTTTTTTTACACGTCTGCTTGCCAGGCCGTCCACCGTATTTTGTCCTTTTGCTTGCTTCGCTCACATAGGCAGTGGAGCAGGCAGTGATTGACATGTCGGTACACTTCGCAGCCGCAGTGGCGCGGACACGAGTGAAGGAGCAGGTGGGCTCACTGCATCTTCTCCTGCCAGTGGAGTGGCGCGAGGCTGAAAGCATGGCTGAGAACATGCCCTTCTATGGGTGGTACAACCAACTCCTCGGGAAGTGAGTCAATTCTCACAGTGCCTACTCACCTTTAAGCCAAATAACTAGCTCACAACTAAAGTCATGTAAAGATTTTACCAAGTGGTAGTAAGATCCCCCGATTAGTTGTTCAACCTACATAAGCGGAGCAGCAGTTCACTTAAGCCATATCTCAATAAATGTGATATTCATCTTTGAATTAAAGCTTATTACCACAGTAATCGTGGATCTCTTAGGCATATTTAATTTCTGATATGCTCAAATAATTCAAAAAAGTATCTGTAGGTGCTCCGTTAGTGTAATTAAAGGCGATGTGGAGTTGCCACATTTTAATACTTGGAACCAAAATTAATGCCAACCCTCTCAAGGGAGTGTTTTTATAATCCACAAAATGTGCTTTAAAGTGGCTTTAAAATCACCTCTTGAATAATTGCAGTGAAGTTTGCACATAATCGACTCAAAATGGTGAACATGGTGTAAAATATGCATTTACCTTACTGATGTGTAGTGCTTTTCCACTACTATTTAATGAGACAGGCTCTGCTGAAACTATTCTTTCTTACTAGCCTCGTTGTTAAGTTTTATTAGAGTAAAGGCCTCTTCACATTACTTGTAGAGTGTATAGTCGTATGCGTAATAGTAGACTTTCAAATTTTAATGCACACAGTACTCTAATTTCCCATTTCCTACTCCGTAAGGGAGGTAATGGAGCGACATTAATGTTTGCCTTATCAACGGGATGCAAATAGCAGAAACCGTTGCTTTGATCTGACCTTTTATAACCTTTCAGCATCCCAACGATTTCGATAACGTTAAATCAGCCTTCATCAAGTTGAGAAGTGGTCTTGATCCCATCGTCATTTACTTTAGACTAACAATTTTTCGCCGGTTAATCTAACGAGAAGTTGCTAATTCTCCCTTAGTGTCCGAGAGTGGATAACATCCCCCTTAATTATAATACATCAATGAAGTATAGACTGCCGGGAGTACTTGATGGTGCCTTACCCTGCGTTAAGGTCCGAAGTTACGTTGAACTGGTTGAAGGAAAATAACTTCACACGAGTTAAGGGTCGTCTGCCCAACTCATTGGAGTTCGCCGAGGATGAGCATTGTCCCGACGTTTTTGTCTTCAACACGTCAGACCGTGCCACCATTATGGAGTCCCAGATCGTACGCGATCGATTCCTGATTGTTCAGGTGAGAACCTAGCTAGATTGTAAGACATCAAAGTTGTCTTTATGCTTACGTTAGTGGAGTAATTTGCTACAAAGTCAATGCAATCTTCCTTTACCAAAGTTATTCCGTTCCATAAGGGCAGCTGTGTCCAACACATCATTGTCATTTCTTGAGAGGATGAATTTTTTTGTCAAAAAAAGGCGTATTGTGGCTGTGGTAATAATTAAATTGACTTTTCTTGCTATTAGTGGTATTTTTTTGCAAAAAAACCTTGCTTATCTGTTCGATCGTGCTTGACGCGGGTAATAAAGCAAGTATGAGTGTTAAAAGTGAAACTGATTCGTCAATTGATGCGTAAATCTTATGCATGTTTGTAGAGTTTTTCTTAAAAACCCTCTGCGATATTTCCATCCCATGAGTCAAGCCTAAGATAAACGCAGAAGTTCATGTGATCGTTCATGGTAATGCGCTTTAAATACTTCGCTAGTTGAAACAATTATTGCAATCTCCACCTCCAATTAGTGTTTACTAATTCCACTTCTCAATGAAACTGGGTCTCCAAGTGGCAGTTAATAAGCTCAACTCTATCCACCTTCGTTTTCATCTCCACTGGCGACCCATTTCGTACGCTGCCATGTTATCGTGTAACACTGATGTCCAGACAGGCCACTATCGTTTAGGGGAATGTTTCAAGAGGAATGAAGAGGGTGGGGATAGACTCAGGGCAGTACCTCTGTGAACGTGCTTAACCACTCAAAAGTTAGTAGTTTGAATCATTTTTTGACGATGGAATTAGTTTGCATGCCTTTTCACAACGACTGCGAGAAGCCTCTGTAGATTTACTACGGAGCTAAAATGGGTTGACGACACCAGAAGTCTCAAGTTGCGTGGACCAGTTTTAATCGACGTTTGTGAGGGTTTAAAATAAGACGAAGATAGTAAGGAAAAGGGGAATGAGTACTGCACTGGTAAATGTTTTATTACGAATGCACATAGACGATTGCATGCAGTTACAAGTAGTCGATCCAACAAGAGGTGCCTAAACCCATACAACCTCTTCAGTTACCTAATAACTGATGCCATCGTTCATTAAACAAACATCCCAATTTGATTGGGGCCAATATTCCGTATTTGATACTTGGATATCTAATTAGCAAAGCAAACTCACCTGCTATTTAGTAAAGACGCATTCAACGCTCTCCATCACCAAAACAATGCTGTGGTGAAAGAAGGCGCATCTGTCCATCTACTAGTGTGACAAGGTATGGAATTCCTGGTGGTTATGGAATAGTACATGTGTTCATTTGGGAAATATCACAGGAGTATTGCATTATGAATAAATTAGGTTACTGGCAGAGAACTCTAACCTCGTTTGATAAGTTGATAACCTATTATTCAACAAAAACTTATTTGTTTTATTGTAATGTAATTGAATCAAAAGTGTAAGGCTCTTTGAATCCCATTTCCTAAACTTTATTATTTTTGTCAGTTCCGTGCATATTTTTATGCTAGGATTTCGTAGTATGCTACTCCATTAAGCGGTATAGGGCCCCGAGACTGCCTAGGAGACGCGAGAAGACATAATACTCGGGCAGAATGTATACCGCCGACGTACATAAGGGCAGAGGAGCAATAGCGAAGCCTTCAGCACCCGCGAATTCGAAACGAGGAGTTAAAAAACAACATAAGTATTACATAGCTTCCCTCTCCTTATGAGTGGCGATTTCGTCGCTCTCCTTGTTCATCACAAGCTGATCGAGCTAGTCATCGAATTTACGTTCAAATGAGAAGACATTTGCCCATAACATCACTGACTTTCCCTGGGAACTCCAACAAATCTAAGCTTTTGTCCTGTCTAGCAAATGATAACTGTATTGGAGGATGGAGAAACCTGCTGGCCATCTCCTATGCCCAACTCTAGTTGTAGGAACAATGGACTAATAGCGGTAATTTAACAAGAAACAGAGTGAAAAATAGCGCCGTAGGAATGAGGGTTCACGTCTGTTCCTCCCTGCCACGCTTCTTTCAATTCAGTGCGCCTCAGCCATCTATTTATCCATCTGGGTTTCATTCATCAACTAGGGAGGCGAAGAAGGTATCGCGTCATCTTAATTGATATCTTCACACAGGTGCCGTGCACAGCTCTGTAATGAACTTTTCTACGGCCTTCAGTTGTTAATAATATTGCTGCAGAACACGGGAATGGAATAGCTACCAAAGGTCCGTGGGATTTTTAACCCTTCCTTAGAAGTCGGTGAAAATTTTCTTATCTGCAGCATATACCCTTCTTCCGACATGTTAAGGTTTAGAATTCAGTAGTAGAAATCAGGGTGATGGACCTTTGGGATCAGACTTGTCCCCCGCCGCAGCCAATGTAGCACTCAAAGCTTTTCTTGAGGGCGTACGAAGGCATGATCCTAGAGCGGAATATGTATTATCGACACAAGGAAGGGCTGGGAAGCCACGGGCATAGTCCGGAGGCCATGTAGCTGGATTAAAGTACAAAGGTAGAGCCTTAAACGCACATAAAACCGAAACAAAGCGTATTCGAATAGAAGTAGGTTCCTTCTCTTCATCCATACGCAACCTAACGTAGAAATTGTCCTAAATTTATTCAAGTGAACGACAGAAGTGTCCACTTATTTGAGATGGATCGAAATGTGGTAGTCGGAATAGGCTAACAGTAAAACCAAGAAAATTCTAGATTAAATAAACAGCTATGGGCCAAAAATGCACGCACATACCTTAATGGTTGCCCTATACACGATGATTTCGCACGTGAAACGTCCATGTGTTTCATTAACCGAATTCATTGTGAAGGTAGCTATAGTGTTTCACTTTCACCAGTACGTTTAACGTGCCTTGAATAAAAATTGTAAACAGTGAAAACGTCCCAGTCTTCTCTTGAAAGAAGATCCTTGGTGTGACATTGGTCTAAACAAAGAAGGTAGCTATTTACCCTTCCTACTTCACAAATATTCCCCAAATGCAATGCTGATTTTCCTAGCTCGAGCAACTCTTGAAGACATACCCGGACACATGAAACCAGTAGTTGTTTTATTATAGTCGCAATGAAAATCTGGGCGATCATGAGTCTAGACTTGAATGGCAAAAGACCAAAAAAAAACCCCATTTTATCATTAAATAAAATATCATTCTGAAAGACGCAATCTCATCTCGAAACAGTTTGGACCGCACATGCACGCACGCAATATGTTCTCATTCCTCAAACCGAACCATCTTCTAGCAAGACACTATATCTTTGATTTTTTTTATTAAATCATGACAATCCACCACTTAAAATTTTAACTTCCTATGGAATGGTGCAATTTTATTCTAAATAAATCTACCGCTCATTGCCTTTGATGATTTTTGAAGACGTTCGTTCACAAAGGCAGTTCGGATGCGATTCTGTTGAAATGACATTTTCTAGGACAAGAGCAACCTCTTTGCACTCCACTGTCTCCTGGCCTTCATAGGACCGGGAGAGGAGGTAATGCTGGTCAACCATCCCAACAGTCTTAATGGTATCCACCTCGAGGGTCTGCTGATGAACAAATTTCCCACCGTCACTCCCGTCCCCACCATTCGTATCGTTCGACAGCCCAAGGAGAATGAAGATCCTAAGCTGATTCCCAAATGCGGTTGCAGAAGTGGGTCCTATGTAGAGAAAATTAATGAGATTGCTTACAAGATTTGTCACTGGAAGAAAATTTATTCTGAAGAAAGTGGGGTCACGAATAGCGGACAATTAGCAATATCTTGTTAATGAATAAGAAATCTTATTCTTGTCAAAAAAGACATGTATGTAAATTTCTGTCATCGAATCTTGGTATTCTTGTACTTGGAAAGCATACTGACATCATATCACACGATGTAGCGGAAATAACATCTTCCTTTGTTTAATCAGCACAAAATCAATGTCAAATGCATCAACGCGACTAGAGATATTTTAAACGTTTCTAACTTCCTCACCAAATTTGTTCGTGTAGTTAAAGGTTTCCATCAAAAGGTCTGGAAACGTCAGCCCTATTCCCTAGAATGCTCCGACAGATGGTGCTAATTAGAGAATTCTATAAAATTGGAGGAATGAAAAATTGTTCCAACGAGTGCCCCGAAATGGTGAAAGTGTCTTACAATGAGATTATCCTTAATGGGACACTGAATTCAACTAATCACCCCAAACCCGTGAATTTGTCCGCAAGTGAACCGAAGAACACAGCATCAGGATCAAAAGATGGTTTTCAAATGCAAATTGTTGAGAGTTTTGGACAGTTCAAGTTGAATGGATGCTTGGTAGAATAAGAAAATACCTCTCTGAATGTCTTGGACTTGCTAAATAGAGTCCGATTTGGTTGTGTCCATGCCTTCTGATCCCATAAATAACTTACGGTTTCGACGGCTTTTTACCCGCTTTACTTGCGCGGAAAACATCCCGTTTCTTCCTTTTCACTTGAACTTGTCTATCAGTAAGTTGGAAGACTCATTGACGTTACCTCATTTTGGTGAACTGAATAGTGTTTTGCGTTTAATTATTTTTAACACAAAGCACTACAATCTGTTTAAATTAATGTTTACCTGACATGACCTTGTTTGTCGCCGTTTCGGGGTAAACTGTTATGAAATAAGTTTCACATGACCAAAGATGTCTTATAATGGTGAATTCACCAAACCTTGCCAAAGCGCATTTAAGTGTAGCTAATTTGAATTGGGTAAAATTGTTTTTTTTGCTGTAAGATTGTTAAAATGTTTCGAGCATCTCCAACTCTCCCCGATTAGACAGTACGGTCTATCCTAGTACATTCACCTCCACCCACATTCTAAAAGCATGTTTGGAGAGCGTTTTCAAAGCAACTTTCACTACTTCGCTCACCAAGAGCGCGAGTTTTTCTTTTTCATCTCGTTGGACTAGGGTACAACCACAAATCACAATAAATAACACTTGTAAAACTCGTTTCAGACGGCACTATCTTGTCGTTAGCACTCGAGCCTCGAGGTTAGGAAGAGGAACAAATATCTATTCCATTTCGCAATGTTCGCAATGGATACAGCAAAGGCACGGGCTTGATATTACTGGAGTCAAACATGCTTCCTTCTTTACAGTACAACACGGATCATTTTCAATGGTGCTTTTGAATTTTTTCAATCTTAACAAATTATATAATAAATGAATATAAAGCATATTGAATTATAAACCATTGAAGAAAGCCGCTCAAGCAAATCTGAAGGTAAAATGAAATGCGCCAACTTAAGCTGTCGCATATCTGAAACTCACTAGAGCGACTAGCAATATCCAGTAGACCGATGCGATGAAGTTACTACTTTTCAATACATTCTAGCAACCAGAATGATAACAGATGACTTCCTGACGCTGAATCCTGGCGGTGAGACCTATAAAGGCCTGCGCCATATCGTGTTTGAGTCCTTGGACATGAAAACCGGTGTCGTCAACCCCATCGACTACATTGACTGTGAAAATGAGGGTTAGTTTGCCACTCACACCATTGCTTTGTTTGTTGACGGAAACTTCTTAACCAAATCTGAACAGACTAGACCACGTTGCTCTCGCTTTTATTTAATTCGTTGATAATTTACTTCGTTAATACATTTATTTACAGTCATTTATTCGCATTTAGTCACAACTACATACTTGACTTATCTAACGCTTTGATGATACTTTTTAAACTTCGAGGATTCTCTGACTCCTGTGAAGTTCTTTGTAAGGGTTCCGAAAGGATGACCACCCCTAACCTCATGCCGTAGGTAGGTTGGATTTACAGGCTGTATGAGTCACGACCCTCGCAGGCGTGACTCATACCACCATGGCGCCCGCACCAAAGCTGCAAATAGAATAGCAGCAGTAGGTTCGGTGGTTGAAACAAGCTAAGGAACCGGAGCTTACATACTGAAAGCAAGAGCAGACATTGCTCACTCGTCGATCAGGATTCACTCTGATTACTGTTCACAAATGCGATAGCACTGGATCGATCGATTGCTAACATCCGATTGGTTGGCTGCCCTGGACACTTTTCGAGTCCACCTACCGTTTGCATTCACACAGTCACCCTGTCCGCGCACGCGTGCATACCAGTAGGTTGTGTAACAAACCTCGATTTGATATAGTGGAAATATGATTAAGAAAGATTGCTTTCTCTTTAAATCGTCTTTCAAAATTCAACAGAACTCTTACTTCTAAGGGTAGATGTGAACATCGATCCTTGTTTATTTCTGGGTAATGGGGAAGAAATAGCATACCAAAATGTCAAATTTAGGGGAAAGATTTTCTGCCCATTCCTGAGTCAAGCGTAATAGCGTAAAATCCACCGAAATTCAAGATCCCAACTTCTAAACATGGTAATAGTGGTATTGGTAATTACCAAAATGTCAACAAGCATTCTTTCTTTCAGATTTGTCAATGTTCAAGGATATGTGGACACCTAACGATAATCCACAAAAGATCGCAAAGCGAGTGGATTTGTTGTCAAAAAACGCCGCCTACCTGAAACACGCTTTGAAATGTACGTCCTTTGTACGCGTAATTCACAGCTCTTGCTGTTACCGGTGGCCACTTCAGGCCAAATAAATTTAGCAAAAAGTTATGTTATTTGGCCGTTTTAAAGATGCTTACTCAGTCGCGAAACACGTGACGCAGTTGTCAGAGCCTTTTATTTGGCAAAAGGCATGATGGGCTATTTACTGTAGCCTGATGGCCTGGTGTCTGGAGTAAAATGTTCACTGAAATTCTACTCCTTCTTGGCCCCCATGCTCCTCTCATAATATTTCTCCAAGTGATGATTGTAGTCCTTTCTTGCTTACTGGGCAGCAAAAATGCGATAGAAATAAAGGTGAGCCAAAAGATGCGAATAAAACGGGCGACGAACTCTGTGTGCTGGCTTTTATAAGAAAGGTCGATTATTTTTATTATTGTGAGCGGTTAGGTCTTTTTTGTAATTCCTCCAATTTCTAATCCACTTTGAAAGAAGAGGTGCCTTCTATAGCCAAAATCCGTTGATCCTTTAATTTTTTGCGGAATTTTCCCAGCCTATTTATTTCAAACATTTCCCACCATTAATAATCTTACAAGCCTCAATTTTTTGGTAACCAGTGGACAATTAAAACCGAATTTGACACACTGACTCAGGCAAGGTGGAGGCTACATCACCTATCCACCTCTGCGTGACAAATTAATACCAGTACTGTTCACTTGTCTGCTTTTCGCCCAATACAATAAACCACTTGAAATAAGTAGCTAAAAATGAGAAGCCTAGTAGCTAGGACGCAATAGGTATTTCTACATCAAAGCATTGCAAGTCTATTCTACTCACTATTTGAGAGGCAGAAATGGACGGTTTTTTATCGCTTGGATAGTTACTGCAGTCTGAGACATGAACCTCCGTTCCTATGAATCGAGAATTACCTGGTGTCAATTATTTTTGAGAAACCAATCAATGAGACAGTGCTCACCTAACCCAAAAATGTCTATTGAGTTCAGGTGGGAGGGAGTTATGGTTGGTAATTGCTACTAATTCAACTAAAAAACGCTGTGCAGATAACCCTTTATAATAACCTTTAACACAAAGGATGCAACATCATCAATGCGGATGATGGCCAAGTGGATGAAAACCTGCGCTACTTCAGGGATGGAAAGTCGGCTGAATGGGATTTGGTCCCTTTGTCGGCGGCTAACTCACTCTGTATAATTAAGGCGGTAATTATATGCCAGACAGTGTTATGTGAGCAAGAAATCGTAGTTCTTCTTATCAGCACTAACGGCACCAGGCACAGCGCAATGTTTGAAATTGGATTCCACTCACTCATTGGTTCAGAAGGCACTCACCCAGCTCTAAGTATATCAGTACAGACGTAGTCATGCTACACATAGACAATGCCTTTCACTAGTTGAAATGCAAGGCAGCAGTGCCTTGAACGTGAAATGCCTTTTTACAGCACTGGATACATACATCCCGGTATTTCATCTACTGGATACAATGAAATCTGTCTTCCCTTTGTGGAGTAGGCTTTGTGACTCTCTGAATATCGGTGGTTTTGGGAGGCAATGGATTATCTTCACCAAGACCCCATTTTATGACCGTTTGCCTCAGAAGGGAGTTCTAAACGAACGATTTTAAGAGCAGCATATAATCAAAACAAACAGCCAAAATCTCGCTTACAATATGCAAATAGCTAAGACGCACAAAGGGTAATAAAATGGGAGTTGATCGTATAATCATACCCTTCCACCACTCAGTCAACCAAGTGCGCACGGTGATATTTGTGGGTCACTCAGAGGACGTGGATGAGACGGAGACGGCAGTGCGCCGGTGTGTGGAGTACGCCAACCGCACTCTACAGCGTGAGGTGGAGGCCAACGCTACACCCTCTCGACCCGCCACCTCGACGCCAGGCTTCGTGTTTCGTCTGCCACCTGGAATTCCTGCACTTGCAGAGGCTGAGGCGGCCACCGCTGCCGTTGAAGCGGGCCCTAGCCTTGTCACTGCTTCGCAGTGCATTCATTTTGCTCCTTCCAAACTCAACAACGGCTTCTTCATCGCCTGTATCAAAAAAGAGGTTTGTCCAATTGTCAGTCCCTACCTATCCGCCCATCTCAAATCTGTTCAACCGAAGTCGATCGTAAATCAAGTTGTCAATATACCTGCCTGTCTTTTTATCATCCTTTGCCCACGGTGCCTTCTCTCCTCCATTCAGTTTATTTCAGCCTGTGTCCACTGCTTCATTAATTCCCTTTATCACATTGTCTGTACCCTTTTGCATCTTGTTCCACCCTATTGTTTCCCACATTTATGTCTCTCTAGCTATTTATGCCCCCACTTGTTTGCATTCCTATTTTGAATGCTTATCCATAATCCTCTCTGTCAACATGGCTATTTACCCACCCCAACGTTTGTCCCTTGTCAGCCCTTATTTGGCCAGCCATCTCCGTCTGTCTGTTTACCATTCCTTTTAGTTGTCTTTCAACCCGCCACCGTCTGTCTGACCGTTTTCCTCCTCCCATTTGTGCATTTTTGTACCTATATTCATCACCACCAGCGACAACGACAGTTTCATTATCACTGTGGATTGTTTTGACATTCTATCCGATTTGTCAGTCTTTCTACCTGTCTACAGAGTAAAGTGACTGGCTTGTGATCCCAAAACAATTATGCAATTGTCTAAGAAAAGTTTTATAATAATAGCTAATCAGTAATGCCGTTTATTGGACGGCATTAAAAACTTTAAAGGTGCTCTTCTTTATTGTTTGGGGACGTACAAAAGTGAACCCGGGTACCATTGTTGTCTTTTCACGTAAACTAAAGTTCCGCACCTTACAGGTCTCAGACTAGCACCAACAAGGAAAAGACTAAACCTTGTTCGATCGTGAGATCAAAGTGAAAAACGACAATAATCTAAATATTAGTTGGGTTTTATTTTTATTTTCTTTTCAGGTGTTGCTGATTTCCCAACCCGAGGCTCCGATAGACGAAGAAGAGGACAACCCTGACGACACTGCCGCCAACATAAATAAAAAGAAAAAGGGGTGAGTGCTTCAGATAGGATAGCTGTGAGTCACTAATGCAGACGCAGATAGTTAAATCTACCCACAAGACCGTTGGACACTACTTTAGTTCAAATACACAGTCGAGCATAGTAAAACTTGACAACAATAGGCTCGAACAATCTTCATTCGGGTGACTTCAGTCAGTTACCACGAAAGGTAGTGCTGCCCTACCTAAAATACTGGAAGTGCAAGCTCCAAGTGCCCTGTCTCTATTGGAAGCTTAGCAACAAAAAAAAACTATCTTCTGACCCTATATGATAGATGTTTTCCAATGGGAGCACAAAGTACAAATTATCTAGGTCATTCATCTTAAAGTAGATAGCCTTTTTTTTCTTTTCAGGAGAGGGAAGAACCGATAATTACGAGGTCAAAAATATCCAGTGCAATTTGACATATTTTCATATGTTTACTGTTATTACATTGGTATGCTCACTCCAATACCTCCCCTCTTGACGAAGCATAAAAGGAATCGAAAGCACACAACCAGTGACAGCCTTCAGTTGCAGTTGTTCCTTCTTCGCTTTTAGAGTGAAACAACATCACTGTTCATTCTTTACATCCCAGACATTTTATCACAATGCATTTACTGAGAGATAAGTACACGTTAACGAAGGATTATGCTAAACGCTGAGCATCACAAATTCATACACAGAAAATTAATGACACTTACTGGAAGCACTGCTGACCACCAAGTGGAGTAGACTGCTCCCCCGATTGGGGTCTGCATTTTCAGTTTGCCCTTACAACACAACAACTGCCACTTGATTAGTAAAGCCGCTCAACTGCAACAGTTTAACTGAGTTGTCCCGCATGGGGAATCACAACGAACGCACAACGTTGCTATGCCTTTCGTGTTTGCGTATAGCTCATGCAAATCCCGTAGCCATAGTAACAATATTGATATTTCTAAATGCAATAAAAACTGGAGCAGAACACTGTAATTGTGGGAATCTAAGGCAGGGAATTGAAACAAATGTTGAGCTTATTTGGCTAATTCGAGTCGAAAATCATATCAGCCGCAGCTACTCCCACTACCTACCGCTCCTATTCGTAACACTTAAATAGACGATCCTCTAAGACGTGAAGTAATAACCAGGTATTTATTCAACCCTCAATCGAAGTAATGGGAGGAACCTAGCAACTATGTGCTTGTTGTGATTGTCTCAATGTTGACAGTGCGCAACCATGAATGTGTTCATTGAAACTGTCTCGTGCAGCTTTCAGTGACAAGAAAATACTGGATCGCCGACTCCACCTCGAGGTAACGCTTTGCCCAATTTCTAGAAGGCAATGGATAAGCCTAGCCTCATTCCCCTTATTTTCCGTCTCACTTTTATTCCCCATTCAACTGTATGCCCTATCGTGCAAGTAATTACCTGATGCTGATGTCAACGCAAGTCGATTGCCATCGCTTGGGTTCACATCAGGGAGGGGAGGGATTATGGAGGGCGGGATAAATTCCCCCCGCCTACCCTGAAATAGGAAGGCAATAGAGAGCACAGCGAAGGACGCCACCGGTGAAACGGCGGTCTGCGACTAGTAAAAAGGTGGGCACATTTTATAACACCCTACAATTTACGATGATCATCCCAGCGATCTGTATCGAGGACACGATAGCAACACAGATCCTTCGGAAGTTCATATTGAGAGTATTCTGATCTCAAACAAAAAGGCTATTGAAACGATTCCAATCTGAAGCCGTCTTAGAAACGAGTCGACTCACATTCAAAAGCCTGTATACTGCACAGCCTCCCCTACCCAGGCAAAGAACAACCAGGGCACCGTATGCCTCCAACCTTTCGCTCATCTAGTTAATTTTCCACCCACTTGTAAAAAGATAGAAGTCTAGGAAACAGTTGTTTTGAAAATCTAGAATGAGGAAAGAACCAATCGCACACATTAAGAACAAACATCTTCGCTAACAAGAGGCTCTGCAACCAATCGTGCCAAAATTGTAACTGATAATGTGGGTGAACTATAAAACGAATCCCCGTTTAATTCCAATGCTATGAAGCCATATTCTAAGGCCTGAATAAGGTCGAAAATAAAAGCTATGATTGACTATTTTGATCCAACTACGGAGAATAAAACCTTGTAAATAAAACCATGAGTGGTAATATTTAGGAATCTCCAAGACAGGAAAGGGACAGACTATGCTCCCAGAGAGAAGCCAAATTTCAGCCCTTTTCTCCGGGAGTCACCTCCAAACCAGGATGCAGTGGGAAGGGCACGACGTCCTCCTTAACGTTGGATGAGGAGGGCGACATTGATGTGCTTTCGCCCCTTTCGATGGCTCTCCGCCTTAATTCTTCTCTGAATTTCTCCTATATTGGAATGACGCAGAAAAAGGGGACATTACGAAAGGAAAGTAGGGCAAAAAAGACACAATAAGAAAGGCACCTCACAAAACTAGTCTACTTTCTTCATTAGTAAACAAGTTTATCATAATTTTGACTAACCACACGCTATTGAGGGCGAGTAGGGAATGTTCCACCTCCTCCAACACTAAATTCGAGCATCCATGCTACCAGACAGTTTACCCAAAATGGTTTAAATTTTTTTCACACTTCCAAAAAGTGCATCGCAAATGGTGCTGAGCACATGTGCCAATTAACAATTAACCTTTTCAACCACCATACTTCTAGCGCTATCTTCAGTGAATAGTTGAAAATCAGCTTCACAGACAATTCCAAACTTGGTTGACAAGGTCGCAGGCAGGTGTCAAATGGGAGACATGAGTAGGGACCCGAGATAAGTAACAATGAATTAAAAGGGGTTGTGATAAAAGTAGAAACACCCTAAACCAGGTAGCAATGCCTGGCTCGATGACTCTTCCGTCTGAAAAGAATTGGGGGGTTAAAGAAGTTGTCACTTTTCTGTTGCAACCACACAGGATCTGATGGATCGGCTACCTACTATTCAACACCCAAAAGTCCTGATCAGATCGAAGTTGAGCTCGTCAGAACTTTAACCAAACAACCCATACGTAATCAAGCCGTGAGAAACAGCTTTAGGTGTGAAAAAAAACAGTCACTAATGTGATAGTCTGCCTGTACACTACTTCACTGTTTTCCGCCTATTTTAGCCTTAGCAGAAATGAAACATGCCAAATCCAACTGTCCAATCAACTATGCCAATTCTTGCCGTGGAAACGTGGATCCATAAACCTTTCTGATAAATCCAGGATGGTGAACAATGACAACCTGAGGGAAACGGTAGAAGTAGCGAGATGTCAGAGATCGAGCTGTTCACCAAATAGCCAATTGTAGGACCGCGGCAAACACTGTGCTTCAACCACTCTTTCTAATGGAATTAAAATGGAAAAGTGCAAAGACATGCCTCGCTTTCACGACCCTTAATCGCGCGCATTTGAGCGGCCTTCGTGTTCTCCTCAATTTCCTCCTCTGTAGGTGGATCTGCACGTCGATGACGCAACCACGCATCCCACTCACTCGGAAGACGCGGAAGTTCTGATAAATCCAAAAAGAAAAAGCGTAAATAATAACTAGATCCAGGTCTCTACATCCACACCTCTCGCCGTGATACCTCAATCTTCTTTCCCTCTTCAAAGGCAGAGGAGTCGCCTAGGGGCAGTGAATATGGATTTGAAAACTTATACTGTCACCCCCTAGGAACATTGCAACCCAGTTGATCCTCCACGAAGTGTTTCACCGCACCATGATAAGCCATTCGTAGGAAGGATTTCGGAAGCATAAAATCCGGTCAAGGTTAAAACATCTCTTAACGCTCGCAAATGGGCCCCAAACGTTGCCTCCATAGTTGAGCCCAGCTATACATAGGCGATGCAGACCTCTTCAGCTCCCCACGACTAAACATCCACGCTGATGACATGAAAATACGTTCATCCTACCCCTGTTTCCATCTTTTCACATTCGCGATAAGGCAACTTGCATGCTTTATAACCATGGAACCAGTCTTCCAAAACAATTTCATCCATTAAATCTCTCTAGATGGTTATCAAACAACTTTTACATACTTTTCAAGAAAAAAAATAGCATTTTTATAACCGCGACAATAATTCCACCTACTTATGTAACATGGACCACTGCAAGTAATCTTGGGAATGATACTGTTCAATGAAATCGTTTTGAAAGGAATCCATTTTCGCAATTCATACTGTTCGATCAATAGATATTTGTTCAATCAAACAAGATGTCTAAAAGGCTTTTAATTCTGCCCCCAAAGCCATGAAAAACAGACTTTCGTTTTACGCATTGCAAGAAGAGGGAGCTCAATTGGGACCAGTGGAAAATCTTCAAGTCATCAATGGACGAACTGGAAGCGAAAGAAGCACCATAGAGTTCGACGAATATCAAAGTGCGGAATTCTACACTAGCAGTAAGAAAATAAAGCATACACATCAAAAATCAAGCGATTTCAACTAATGGCCATCTCTGACCAATTATAGTGCCCACGACTAACCGGTATTCAAATGCATCCATGAGTCCTCGACAGACCTCTGCCCGGGAAGAAGGAAGAAGCGCTTCGGTCTGGATGCGCGATGTGGAGTCTCACTATTCCTATCTGGCTCCACTTCAAAGTACCGGTTTCCCATCGCATCGGTACCAACCAATCGACCTTCCACCTCCACCTCCAGCGCATTGAAGGACGACCTCAGTCTGGACCAGAAGCCGAGCCACATGCTGGAGGTCTGGACGCATCGCTGGGCGGCGTAGGTCAGCGGGAGGTGGAATGGTTGCACTAGGTGGCAAGACGTAGCCAGGCAACGTAAGAGACACCTCGATGCCTAAAAAAACATCTGGCACCATAACTTCCCGAGCAGTACACTAAGTTTCAAGCATCCTTTTAGACGTAGTCCATGGTGGCAAATTAAGATTCACCAGAGCTGATTTGCCTACTGTTAGATAACTGGTGTAACAATGGGGTTACCGTCGTTGCTGGTACTAAACAAACCCTGCCTCCGGATCAAACAAGATCTAAGAACCAGATTTAAAATACATGCTCCAACAGAAATCCTAGGCTATGTATTTCTGCATCAAAAGGTGAGAAAATCCAGGTAATGCCATGACTACAGATTGTTTTAGATAGCGGTGAAGGGTAACAGTGCCATCACAGAAAAACAACCAAGGGATCATTCAAACACCGATCTTTATCATCAAAAAAATATGTTACATAAATGTAGACCTTCGGAACACATGGGTATAAACGGTCAAAAACGCAAATGCTACGCGCTCTCCCAACACAGTTCTCCTAGCTGCTGAGTGGCGTGGAGAGAATGTACATAAGGCTGCGACAGGCAGGACAAGAGCGTGCACAAAATTCAACACTACTCCACCGCGAGGAGTTGGCGTAGCTGCTCGGCCAGGACCGACGAGTTGTCGGCAAGGTAGGCTTGAGCTGCGTGACGAAGCTTCTTAAGGCCACTAGCATTGGCAGCCAAATCCTCGTGAAGACTCGAGACCTCCAGACGCAGTCTGCATGCTTCCTCACCCGCTTCGCTGAGTCGTCCTCGCAAATCATTCAACTGTAGGGCAACAAAATGAGGAATAAAACCCGTTTCACGAAGGACTGACATGGCTAACAGCAGAGCCTACCTCCGCAACGGAGTTGCTGATCTTCGTGTTAGCATCGGCAAGGTCAACTTCAAGGGCTTGAACCTGACGCTTGAGCTCCGTGCAGGCAACGCATTCCTGGCGATGAAAGAAAAAGGTGTTCATGTGTATTGACACGCCAATGAAACCAGGGACCAGCTGTAAAGAGGTTATTCGCTGTAATTTTTACAACGGCTACAGCTCACCATGAACTCCTGTCGAGCAGTCTGCGTGTCATGTGTTATCCTTCATAATATCGAGAGTGGATTTGAAAATTGCCAAAGGAATACAGTAAGATAGTTACCTGCGAGGCGGCGGCAGAGGCATTTGCATTGCTTGAGCGGGTTCTCCTAACTCGTTTCGCCGGGGGAGAGGTGGGTGCGCCGGCTGCTTGAGCGGCAGCCTGCTCCAAATCAGCACGTCGATTCTCACTCGTTGCCTCGTTTAATCGTTCACGAGTCTCAACCAGAGTCGACTCTAACTCGGCCAACTGCTTCGTCAGTTCCGTGCAACGTTCAGCACACGCGGTGGACGACTGATGCTCCTTCTTTAAGTCAGACAGTAGTTGAGTAATTCGATGTGTGTCGTCTGAATTTTGGACCTAAGGTGAATAAACAAATGAACCATTCAATATTTATGAAAATGCAAACACGGCAATAATGTAATTAATGGACCTACTGTTTCTGCGTTGACACGATGCTTTTCAGACTCAAGCTCAGCCGCCAGAGCAGCGCACTTGGCTCTCAATTCGTTAATCTCGGATCTGGCAGCATCCAAATCAGCAACGCTTTCCTTCGCTTTGGTCAGTTGCGATTCGATATCAGTGACCTTAGACTTCAATTCCGCAATCTCCTCGTCTTTTGCCAATACTTTGTCGTCCTCAGAAATCCCATTGCACAGTGGCGCGTCTTCTGAAGCAGACACGAAAAGTAATGGCAGTCCAGTAGGCCCAACAGGTAAAATTTATGCTAACCACTAGCACTTACCCTTGGATTTTAAAAGGGAAACGATGCGTTTCTGGGCCTCAATTAACTGGGCATCGGTAGTGGTGAGGCGGAGACGCAGTTCGTTGGTCTGTTGAGCGAGGAAGCGATTGGTGGTCCGCACGCTATTCAAATCGGTCTGCCAGCGCTCCGTCTCAACACCTCCACGAACCACACGGAGACGCACTGCCTCCAACTCCTTGTTCACCTGCTCCAACTGAGTCGCCTTAGCAGTCAACTCAGCCGTCAAATCGTTCACTTGACGCTCCTTCGTCTTCATCTAAGTGAGAAAAAGGCGCAAAATAAATCATCCAACATTCAGTAGGCTTTAGCAATAGTGGGATGAGTCCGCAACAAGGAGACATCGACTAAAGGACATACCTCTGAAGAAAATGACTCCAATTGGGCAGATTTTTCATCAAAACGGGACCTGAGATCAAAAAGTTCGGAACGCTTAGCTTCATTGTCCAAGCGCAACTGATTGACCGCTGTTTGTAGCTCGGTGATGCGAGCCTTGTCCGCTGGGTCACCCGAGTGGATAACCTGATAGCAAAGGCAATCGAGGCTAACACCATAGGCCAGTCTCAACCCTGTTCCACAAATTTCAAGGTGACGGTTAAAAATAATAACCAGGTAGTAGACCCTATCCATGGCCTAGATTTAGATACGGATGAACTGCTTCGGAAGTTTTTAGCAGTCACAATTCAGTCCTATTGGTAGCGAAAGGATTCGAGGAACAACAATTTACCGGTTTTGGAGCATTAGCTATCTCAGCCAACTCCTCCTCCATTTTCTTCATTTTCTCCTTCACCTCGTTCAATTCCACCTCCATTTCATCCATCTCCGCCTCCGCTCGCTTTCTCCGCTGGTACTCGCGATCTCGTTTACCCCGAAGTCGTTCAATTTCAATCTCAATTTCGGGTGGGTAACCATCATAACGCCGACCGCCACCACGCAGCCCTCCGTCTTCACGCAAGGTTGCGAGTTCTCGTTTAAGAATGCTGACCTGGGCAGAGAGACTGGATCGCTCCACTTCCGCCGCTTCTAGACGAGAGGACTTCTTTTGTGTCTCCTAGTTTAGTAATAATTTAATCATTACAACAAGTTATCCAGACACAAACACAAAATGAGCAATACCAATCTATAGAGGTGTGTTGGTTGTCTGCCCATCGCAAGGTTACCGATTGGTTTGCCTTTGCTGCAAAAGCCGAAACTCGCGTTTCAAGCCGATTGACAAAGGGAAAAAAATACGTGCGAGCACTCTGAAATACGGACGAAAAACGTTACCTGATAAATGCGGAGAATGACATCCTCTCGGTAGGTCAAAAGTTGATTAAGCTCGTGTACTTTACCTTCCAACTCAAGTACACGAGCCCGGAGAGTAGCTGGGTCCGCATTATTAAGCTTCTCTATTTCATTGGGATCGGGCTTCTTCTCCTCTAGAATCCACGGCGGAAGCGACGGTCCAATCAACCGATTATTCGCCTAAAAGCAGCTTGAACAAGCCCAAAGACACCTTACCATATCGCCCTTCGCGCGCTTGTCCGAGTGCTTTGATTCCTTTACCGATGCTTCCAAGCTAGCACATTTCCCTTTCAAGTTCTCAAGGTCTGCATCCTGCTTCTCAATCTGAAGTTGGAAAAAAAGAATTGAGATAAATACGAACTTCCGAGAGAAAGAGTAAACAAGACCCACCTTCTCTTGTAGGAGATCACGCTCGTCGGTCAATTCCTTTACGCTTCTTTCAAGCTCACTTTTAGCCTGTTTCATATCCGCCAACTGTTCGACAAATTTAGCCTCCTGTTCTTTAAAGTACTGATTGGCAGCAGCCAAACCACTTTCACTTACACCCTCAGATCTACAGAAAGGCTGCGTTAGGAGAAAGTGAGGACCGCTTACGACTCGGCAATTTTGTCCAAAAGGGCAGTTTTCGCGGCCACATTTTCGCGCAAACGGTCACATTCATCCGCCCTATCCAAGGCCTCGCTTAAATTCACCTCTAATTTACCACATTTCGATTTTAAACCTTCCACTTCCTCAGAGAGATTTTGGACCTTCCCCTCCAGCTCTTTAGAAAATTTTCGTTGCTTCTCAATAATGCTATCTTTTACCTGCAGATAAATAATTCGAAAACGGGCAGCGAAGAAGCTCACCTTAACAAGACTTTCCGCCTCCGTAGCCCGGCGTTCTGTGGCCGCAAGTTTTGTTTCGTTAGCATCCAGGCTTTGGCGCAAGCGCTCAGCTTGAGTTTGACTTTCGGCCAATTCAGTCTTGATACTATCTAGCGTTCTCAAACGACTTTCTAAATCGCTAATTTGAAGGCGACAATCCATAACTTTTTTCTTTTCGTCTCGATTTTGATTAACCAAGCTTCGATTGCTGAGCTGCAAACTAGCGATGTCTATGGAGAGCTTTTTATTTTCTTCTGACAGTATCCTGCAAAAAAAGGTTTGGTTATGAAAAGAAACAACTGATAAAACTGACATTCACTTGTCTGAGAAGAGCATACCTATACTGTTCTTCATAATTTACCTCCACCACTTCTTGTACTTCTGCCATGACACCTTTAGCAGAAACAAAAAGATTAGCTGTCAGATTTAATTCTCAAAATAAACGTACCGGCATTCTCATCAACAAATGTGAGTTGCAAGCCAGGCGCGGAATACAAAAAACTCGAGATTTAATGCTAAACACATTAGCACTAAGAAACAGTCTTAAGGTAAGAAAACTAAAACATTTGCAGCGATTAACCGAAGAAACTCAGGCACGACAAAGGACAAGTTTACTGAGAACTCATCTACGACGAAACCGAAAGCATGAGTCGTTGGTTATCCCACCCCTTTTAGAACTGCATCATTTCACAAGGGGCCCCGTACGTAGCAGGAAAAGGAGCGCTTTTACGTTTAAAAGCTACTAACACACAAGAACAGTGTCAAAAACCGGCAAAAAACTCACAACGCAAGAATTCACGAACAAAAGCGACAGGCGCGCTACCGAAGTACGCAGCTCACATAAAGTTGTCATGATGCGAATTAAAATCCCATAAATATAAAAACCCCAATTAGTTATTGCAACACAACCTGCAAAGATTACCTATTTAAATAATAGCCTGGGTATTAAAACACAATCATAATATTTTTCAAATTACAAATAGCAAGAATATTTTTCAATAAGAGGTTAAGTCGTTTCTTGCTCTGTTGGGTTTTCCAAACCTACTTCAAAAAGTCTTACTGTAGAGTTACTTGTAAGCCGAATATTACTATGGGTGAAGAGCATAATGAGTTTTTCTGCATATCCTTTCAATTACCAGGCAGTCAGTTCACGTCAACCGCATAAATGAGCGGACGCCATTAACTTCTTAGAAAGAAGCAAACTCTACAGCCTTTCAATCCATGACTACCTGTGATCACTCAACACACATTTAAAATAAACTTGTCATTTTTAATCAAATTCCCTGTCATATTGATATGTAACCGGAGGTGGGCAAAAAAATACAAAACCTACCACAACAGGATGGTTTATTCAGTGATTTACTCGTTCCGTTAACTATGCATGTGACCAGAGAGGCATTTGAATCCTCGTGGATTGGACGGGTGGCTTCTTGCGTCTTCGGGAGAGATTCGGAGTGTCACAACTGTTTGTTTGAGCAATAGTTTTTTCTTGAATGTACATTTGCTTCATAAGCATTGTTATACTTTGTTTATTCGAACTGCCGGTTTCGGTCACTTGGGTGGCTATATTGCACCAGCCAGTTGGCCGGCCCTCGGGCCGTGTCAACAGCCCCCCAGTCGCTCTGTTTCCAGAATGTGCATTCTGTCCAAGTACTATCCCTTCTCTTACCTTAATTGAAGTCTCAGGACTCTACACCTTTGTGGTTGAATTCATCGGTCCTACCGGCCGAACCAGCACCATCGATCACACTAAAACTCCCACCGTCTATATAGTTCCTCTTTTAAACAGTACATCGTGTCTTAACTAGTATTGTAGAGTTCCAAGATTTCCTTTAAGGTGAAAGAAGGCATAGTACTAGGACAGAATATACATTCTGGGAACAGAGGGATTGGGGGCTGCTGGCATGGTCAGGAGGCCATCCAACCGACTCATACAATATGGCCGCTAATAGGCAGTTCGAACGAACAAAATATTACAGTGTAACCTTCCCAATCCAATTTCTGGAAACCAAAGTCGGGTAGGAGATGCGGTAGCGCTTCTACATTGTGAAACATGCTCGGTAAAGGCCGTGATTCGATAAGTCCTCATAGCTACACTAATTTTTTGCTCTTTTTTGTAAATTTCCTTTAATGAAACAGAAGTCAGATGTTTTATAGCTCTTCCATGCTTTGTTGAGCCTCTTAGCTACTCCTGTTTCTGCGGATTTTACTGCAGCCCACAAGACATCCTCGAAGACGAAGGAGGACATAACACTCAGAGAGAATATGTACGTTCAACTCACAGAATGGGTTGAAGATATCGGCATGACTTGGATGTCAGTCATTTCGGCGAAGACCTAATGGCAAAACCTGAGGTTGCCCTTTACCGAGAGTTGAACGACCAACATATTAGCAGCTTCCAAGCTCTTACACGCTAACAATGCATAATTCTCTACAGTGCTTTGGCTTTTTACGACCGTAGGACAGACCCGAGTGATTTTATATCTTCTTACGTACTCTCAACAAGTAATCTGTGGTTTCTTCTTATTGATGTCAGCATCAATAACAGGTAGGAGAAGGTATGTCTTCTCAATGAGATTGGATCAAATATTAGTGGGCTGGTCCACTAGTACGTGAAATGCAGCTAACTTCACAATGTCTCTCACCATACTTGTTTGACTGCCAATTTCGGTTACGGTTGCATAGTTGGCCATTGTACCTTCGTCGGGTGAGATGGTTTCTGGGCCATGCTAGCAGCCCTGATTGCTTCCGTGTGCCGAATGCACGCGTTACGCTCCAGTATTACGTCTCGGAACGCTACAAATGTTCATTGTTGAGTGATAAACCTCAGAGGGACGAAAAAAGTGCATGTACTGTGAGTGGTGGAATTGGTGGTGATCCATAACAGGAGGACCGAAAATGACGTCTCCCTTCAACAACTATCCCAGACCCATGTTTTGCAAAAAGCTAGTGCCAATGGAAGCGACACTAGCCGCGAACCATCTAGGAAAGTTTCGTCAAGGCGTTCCCCTACTATTCCTGCATTAAGTTTTTGACAATGAGAACAGACGCAGAAGCCAGTCCTCAAGAAACAGTGCTAAATCAAATGCTCTTTTCCATGAATTCGCTTTTATGCTGTTGTTCTCACGTCTGGCTGTAAACACGTATCATGGCCGGCAGAATTCCCAGCCTCTGAATCCATTTCCCAAACCGTACGAAACTCCAGATCTAGTGGATTTGCTAAGGAAGATCAGCGATGTTTTAACCGAGTTTCTCCTCAGTTACGCAGAAATTTGATGACTGGCACGTTTGACTCTGATTATACTGTCATGACTGATTTAAAGGGCCGACTAATAGGGCCGCATGGAGCGGCGCTCAAAAAAGAGAGGGGCTATAAAACGCATTTGTTGCTTGCTCAATTTCTGGTTTTGGTTGCGATTACATATAGCCATGCTGCCTTCAACGAGTGTGCGGACCTCTGAGCCATGCCAGCAGCCGAAAATCTCTTTCGGTTTACTAGATGTATACAAACGTACAAACATACATACAAACACACAAGCATACATACATACATACATGCATACATACATACATACATACACACACACACACACATACATACATATATGCATATATACCATTTAGGTATTAAGCTTTTTCGATCCCATAAAAGTCATAGGACATTACAGTTGTTTTAGAAAAATTGGCACAAAACTGAGAATGAAGTAGATTTTAAATTTCATAAGCTTGTATGCTAACTCCAAGCCACAAAATACTTTTGCTAAAACTTTGCCAAGCACATCCCTCATGTCCGATACTATATTTTTACCTCATTGCAGTAAAACATTTATCAAATAGGTAATTATAAATACAAGATCAAAGTATTTTTGCCGCACGTATCCTTTTCTGTGTTTTAATCGGTGGATGTTTATGAGATCTATTGAATAATTGGAATACCTGACGCAGTCTCTGGTGTGTGCGATGGCCTCGTTTACCAACAAACGAAATATGCTGTTTGAGCGGCGAAAGTACATTTCGACATTGTCAGCCAAAGAAAAGGTGCCCAAAGTCATGCCTTACGTTCCGTGTCAAGTAAGTTTTTTGGTCGGGTCGGCTTAACAACATTGCTCCAGACGTTGGAATGCATGCCTCAGCATTATTTTATTAATTTATGGCATTGTTATTGGATCGGATTCATATCTGGGCCTAAAGATGCGTAGCGCTCATAGCAGCTTGCATTTGCAGCTAGCATTTGCTTTGTATTCATTTTCTTTCTTAAGCCACACTCATTTAAGTAGGGTTTGTCATGTATACCATTTATTAAATATTGTATGTTGGTTTGATGGCAATTTTTGCACTTCTGTGCTTCGAAAAGTATTTTCAGTCTTGTTAATTTGTTGGCATAAATGACTGCTTGCCCTGTCAAATCTAGTTTGTCCTGGGTTAGTGGCCACTAGTTATCAGCTGAATTTGATTTGTTGTTCTTTAACCTTTGAAAAAAATAGCAATTGGATTGTAAATGCGCGAGTTGGAAATCCTGTGAAAGCGGTGAGGATAATTACTGCTGTGCAGTCTGTGGTCACCACCACTGTAGCGACAGTAGCTCTCCTGAGTTTTCCAGCTGGATTGAGGATCTCGCGGTGCAGATGGTTGAAGATCTTGAAACACTCTTCCTCCTCTGTTTCAATGAGGAAGACCTGGAAACCCGTCAGTTATACTTTTGCATGCTCAAGCGCTTGCGCAAGGCTTTAGCCAATCGGACTCATCCTCAGGTGGACGATCTACCTCCCTTTGAACGTCCTAGTATCTCCACTGCAGTTCGCAATCTCATTATTCGAAAACTCTCCATCACTCCTAGTGAAGCCCTTATCTACGTTGATGCCGGTCGCTTGGTTCTCACTTACCTCAACGGCCACCGATTGCAGGCTCCAAAGTATCGCAAACAGAAGAATGAGAATCTAACTGGCTATAGGCTGATTTACATGCGGTGGATGTGCCATTGTTACATCCCCCTCTTCTGTACTACCTTTCCCTACTTTGAACCCACTTCAGCATTTGGTAAAAACTTCTTTCTCGCCCTCCTTCCAGAACTAAAGTTGGGTCTGTTAGAGAAAGTATGTGAAGAGAAGACTAAACTGCAGTTGGAGCTCTCTACATTTATTTCAGAGCTTGAGCGTGAGGCTCGTCTCCCAAATTCTCCTATTTGGGACCCGTTTTTCAGACCATTTTCAGCCTCTGGAAAGCTGGAAGAGTCAGGAATCCTCTCTAACCCTACCGCTGTCTTCGTTGACTGCAAAGTGGCCAATACAGATGTGGAAGAGGAAGAGGGGGAAGGAGAAGCGGCTCAGGACGTCATGGTAAAGGTGGAAAAAGAAGATATGGAGGTGGAAGATGACCTTTTTATCACCCCGAAACGCAGATCCAGCTTGAGGATAAAGAACCAGGCCATGGTTGAGAACTCCCTGTATCCAACGCGAAGTACCACGAAAATGCTTAACGCATCTCTATTCGGTCTTCGTCGACCCTTGGAGTACGACCCTGCTGCGGTTAGTGGGGCTTCGACTCCGCTGACCAAACGATTGCGTTGTGAGTCCCCCTCCTCCTCCGTTGCGGGAGAAATAAATCCACGGGAATTGGAAGAGGTGGTAAAGGAGCTGGATGCAGAACAGAGTCTTGGGCGAAATCTACTGCCCTCTCCATCTGTACGGGGTTGCTTTCATTCTACCTCATTTCCTATTTTCCCCACTTTATCACTTTGTCTTGCTGTTTCCCATGCAGCTGCGCTCGATCTTGGCGACTCGCGACGCAGCCGCACGAAGGGAAGAATCTGCGGGTACGATTGAGTTCCATGTGGTAAGCAATAGTTTGAGCCAGCAGCAGGAGCCCTCTACGTACATTTGGCTTTTGGAGCTTCTCAATGTCTTCGCCATTCAACTACCCCGCATGCCTAAGGAGTACATCACTCGTCTCGTCTTTGATCCGTGCGTCAGCTTTTACATTGGTCTCTCTAATGCCTGAGTTTTTCCTGAATTCGTTTAAAGGTTCTATTTTCAATGAGTGAAGGGCTGAGACTTGGAGCGTAGGTAGTATTACATAGCGTCAGGGCTGCAACTGTTTTGGGGGAGGCCGAAAAGCCTTACACACTTAATTGCACGCAAGTAGGATGAATATCACCGTTTCGCAGTTTTTTCACTATATTATTTGGTGTTTCTCATGACCAATTTCGTGCTTGGATCATCCAAATGCATTTAGCCTGGGCAAGAAAGCAAATGCCATGCATCGAGAACCATTTTGAATACAACGGCAGTTCTAGTTGTGAATTACATTGAGGGACTTTACTTGTCATGAGGCGTTTCTTATGCCGATAGCTTTTTGAAGAATAAAAGGAGACTATTCAATGGGATGTTGGTGTGTTCCCTACTTATCCCTCCCTGTCAAGTCATCCTTGTTTCTATGCTGCCCAGTAGTCCATTGGATTTATTCTCAGTTTCTTATGACACAGAGCTATATCAAGCCTTCGGGTCGTACTCATGGTCAATTATTCATGGGCACCCTAAACTTCTTTTACGAGTGGCCTTCATTCTTTCCACTTTAGCGGCTCTTCGTTGCTGATTTCAACAGCTCTTCTGTCGTGATTCTAAGCAGGTTCAGTTATCTGCAGTAAATACCTTCCCTGCCACTTTGACATGGCTTTCGCCCAGCAAAGAGCTGTTGGTGGCTTGCCAACATTACCATAAGGCCTTATCATAAACTCACAGAAGGACTGAGACTAGGAATAGCGGGTCAACTGATTGTTAGGAGACCAAAAGTATGTTTTGCAACAAAAATGTACTGGACCAAGCGAATATCTCGAATGAGTGGGAGATCTCCAACCCTGGTTTCTTGATTCCATTAACCGCTACACTTCACTGACTGCCCTCAACTTTTTTTCTTAGAAAGCACAAAAACCAAGTTTTGTTGAAGGTTTCCGAAAATGGGGATCGTCATGCGATTGGTGGGATTACCTTCCGAATGTTTCCCTCCCAGGGCTTCTCTGAGATCGTCTTCTGCGCTGTTATATTCAATGAGCAGGTCAAGGTGAGCTTGCGAAACTGTCTTGTATTTCCTCGTGAAAGTCGTTTCCCGCACTGTTTTATCGCTCTTTTCGTGAAAAGGGCTATGGAACGCAGATGATGAACCACTTGAAAGACTACCATACACAGCATGGAGTCTACCACTTCCTCACCTACGCAGACGCTTTCGCGACGGGCTACTTTCGGAAGCAGGGTTTCTCGCGGGAAATTCGCCTACCCCGCCAAGCCTATCAAGGCTATATCAAGGAATACGAGGGAGCCACTCTCATGGGCTGCGAGCTCTATCCCAACGTGGTGTACAAGGAGTTCTCCGAGGTCATTAGCCGTCAGCGTGAGGTGAGTCTACCCTCCTACCCTCGGTACCAGAATCCACTTTTGGCCTTTCCCTATGGTGAGTTTTGCGGCAAACACAAACTGTGTCGACACAAATATGTGATTATTGATAAGCTTATATCATCAATACCTGGGTACGCTTGGACTATATTTCTTTGCTGAAGATATTTTTTGGCCATACAGCTGCACTGCCCCGAACCACCACGTCGCACTTAGATAGCTCTATTGTTACATTAATCACTTTTTAAAAAGGGTAATAAATCTTGGGCAACAAAAGCAGTTCATATCTGATTTCTCGAAATCAACATATTATCAAATCTTTGCCGTTATTCTTGTCATCAAGTGCGGCATTGAAATGCCTTCTGAACCTGTTGTAAGGCGCAAGAGCATAGCAGAAGCCTTGTTGTCAACGTATTTAAGAATTTGAACATTATTAGCACAGATGACATGAGTGTGTGCCATTGTACAGTTCCGACCCAAAAACCTGGTTGGCACTTTTGCCAATCCCTACTTTGAGCACTAAGTGACAGTTCTTTGGATTTCTCCTCATCGTTTTAGATAATCACTCGCATTATTGATCGTCGAAAACGTGCCTTGGAGACAGTCTACCCCGGCATTCCGAACTCCCAATTCCGATTGGGCCCTATACCCCTCTCCTCCATTCCTGGGCTCCTAGAGGCCGGTTGGAGACCCCCTGATTCTACTGACGAAGAAAGTGCGGAGAAGGCGGCAACGGCGGCAGAGACTGACACTATTGCCACCGTTTGCGTAGACGCCTCTGCAACGACTCCAGAAGAAACGTCGGCGACTGAGGTAGCGATAGCGTTGGGGGAGGTCGCTAGTGTCAGCGAGCCTCTGAGCATCCAGGTAGCTCCTCAGTCTCCCTCTCCCGAGGTGGAGGAAGGTGTCCTACCTCCGCAGTTGCCACCACCGCCACCACCTGTGCAGGTCAGATCGCCAAGCTGTCGGCGGACGAGGCTTTCTATGTCTACTTCCCGTGGTGGCAATGGTAGTACTGACGATGATACCATTGCAAGGCGCACAAGGGCTAGTTCTGGGTAGGTTAAATCACGATTCTTCCTTCTTTAATTGAATTGGAGATGTGATGGCTTTTGGTTCCAAAGGTGGAATTTCAGTGGATTTTAGTACCACAAACGTTTGCCATTAAATCTGTACGAGTGCTTCCAGCAATCTTGCAGTAACTCGAATTAGGCTTTAGATTTAGCCTTAATCACTCTGTGTTTTCCGGCCAACAATTGGAGAACCCAGAGGTCACCAGGAGTAGGCTTGTTATTGTAGTGTAAACGTTGGCACAGACTGGGTTAGCTAGTATATCTTGTTTGCTATTTAACCACTCTTTTGGGACAATAGCTCAGCTATAAAAAACTGCAGTCATTTTTGCCTTAGGTACTGAAAGTGTGTAGTCTCTGCAGTTCTTCGTTACAAATGCGTCGGTGGCACCGAACGTGTTAAGCGACGAATAATTAGCAATTGAGCCACTCAAACGTCTCACTTTAAGTGGTTCTGTCCCGAATAACCATCTTGGTGACCCACCAACTGTACAAGGGAAGCCCGTGTATTATCCTGGGAGGACTTTTTGAGATACTAGCATTAATGAGAATATTTTAATGAATGAATTGACGACCGATTGCTTCCAGATATTGAATAAAGTAGCGTCGTCAAAATGGAAACAATAAGCCCAACTGCCACTTTTGATTGAAAGGTTATCATCGTAATTTTAATGAACTGCAATTATTTTCTTTACGGTATTCATGCTTGAGGGCACGCTTTTCACAAACACTTTGTTTTGAAGCGATTCGGCGGCATATGAGGAGGCCAAGATGTGAGTGATTTTATTCCCCTGCTCCCTCTTACTGCTGCTACTGCTTCCACCGCTTTTGCTACAGCCAATTCCGATCCCCCAGCAACTTATTGCCCTCGGTAACGCTATTGAAACCACTTTAACTTCCTCTACTCTAACTCGTGCGATACGGTACCAGATGCTTTCAGGTTTCTACTTCTCTTTGTCTGCCTTTTTTTTTCTAGAAAACCGGCTCATGCAAACGATAATCAAATCCCCGCGACGGCATCCCGATCCTCCCCAACAATGTCGACAGCAACGACATCGGCTGAGAAAGCGCGACAGAGAGAGGAGACGCGACTCTTTAACGAATCCGTAGATGCCCTGGCTGAACGCCTTCGTCCTGTCCTCGAGGCTGTGAAGGCGCACAAGTTCGCCGGCCCCTTTCTTGCTCCAGTCACTGCTGCTGAGGCTCCTGGATACTTTAATATCATCACATTTCCTATTGGTGAGCGGCTCTTTTGTGTGCTTCTCCCCTTTCTGCTTCGAAACATTTTTATCCTATGATTTCAAGCTATCTCACTGAATGTGAAGTTAAGTTTTTCCGGCTGCTCAAGCTTCAAGACTCAGGCTAGCGGGATCTAATGTACCTGGTGAACTGGGTTTTCGATTACCTTTGATGTGAATATTTCACATCTTAATATTTCGAGCTAAAGATAGTAGTTGTATCATATGAGGTGAGTGGGAGCGTATGATGCTACGAATGTTTCAAGAATCGGTTATTGGAAGGATTACTTGGTCACTCCGTGTTAGTGGCATTACTATCCCTATTTATAGTTTGGCTAGTAAGAATGCATATTGCCTGATGTCCCAACTAGGTTGGAAAGCACGCATCATTGCTTTGGGGAGCAAATTGTTAGTGTACAGAAATTGTTTAATTATTTTGTCAAGGGTGTTTATTTTTTCATGTAATTTGGAATAGTCAACCACAGCCCCATTCTGAACGATGCCTTTCGATCGCGCTCTGGAACAGTTCTGAGGCGCGGCTTTTCTGTTTCGTCAATATTTTTCCTCACTCCTCGATGGTCTCTTTTGAGCAGATTGGCGCCATAAGCTTTACCGCCTTTTTGGGCCACGAAAGTGGGAAATTATTCATTTTGGTTATTCCCAAATATGCTTTATTTATCATTCTAGGGAACCATCTGTAGCGGATCCACTTGTCAAAGTGAGTAATTTCAACGAGGCTCTTTGGATCTATGCCGGTTGAATAAATTGGTTTAACTTGGCTACGTAGTCAAACGTTCCAGTCTTTAAATGCTATGGCCTAGTTTCGCAAAAAATCTTGAACTGATGTCCCATTCGCAAACTTCACCTCAAGAACGAGGGAAACCAAGAAAAGTTTATGTGAAATCGCGTGGCTTCTGTCTTCTCAAGCCTGTCACTAAAGGAAATCGGATAGTTAGCACCGAGAACAGGTGGTGCTATCGACTACTTGTAGTCCGTCAGACATGCAGGCACGGCTTAACTTTAAGCTAACCCTCCTTTATAAGGGTATTGAAGACGCTGCAGCGCGTTAATTGCACCTAAAAGCCTAATGCGAGGGTATTGGCCAGGGAGTAGCTTTACTAAAAGCATATTGAAGGGGCTGAGACTGATAGCACAGGTGACTCAACCTTACTTCCATCTCACCACCGTGGAGGTCGAACCGCAAGGGGGCTAAAGCGATCCACGTAGGCGAATGCTCGATTAAGGCAAACGTTTTTTCTATCTAGTTTTCTTATTTATGCGAGTTGTACTGAGTGCTTTCAGTAGCTACTCCTTGGGTTTGATTGCCATAACTTTTCCTGTCAACTGTAATCAGCTGGGCGATGTGAACGCAGATGATATGATGCTTTTGGACCACATCGGGAATGCATGCTGTTGGTTTTAGATGGCATTTACAAATGCTACGTCCTTACGGTGGATCGCATCGGGGAGGGTTTCATGCGAAGGTAGTACTTGGGACTAGAAGATGTTCTATGACAAGCGCATTTTGTAGTTCATTCGCTTCTCATAGCAGCGTTTGTCTAAAAGGGATGTGAAAGGTGAGATGTCGTGGCCTCAAACGGTGATTACAAATTGCTGTACTCAGCATCAACACGGTAGTCAGTTCTCCTTGGGGTATTTGCGAGGTAGACGCAATAGTGACAAGCCGATTTGTCTTATTCAGAGTAGATTCGTCGGCGATTTCGCCAATGTGATGCCTGGCATATACTATAAACGAATAGAAAGGTCTGGGGACGACATTTACACAACCTCGTTCTACCAGCATGGAGGTCGAATTGTGAGGGACTTAAGAGACCCGCGTAATCAACCGCTAGAGATATGAAACTCTGTATCTTCATCCAGCTGTTATGATCCCTCCGATCAGATTTGCGCACGATGACGGAACGCCTGCGAGGTCGGTACTACACCCACGTGGACCTCTTCATTGCGGACATGCGACGAATGTTTCACAACTGCCGAACTTACAACCACCCTGACTCGGACCTCTATCGCCATGTCGCCTCCCTCGATGCCGTCTTCACGCGAAAAATGCGCGAAGCAGGCCTTTGGGACAATCCACCCTCGCCCTTGCCTCCTCCCTAGTTTGTCTCACGCCCTTCCACCCCGCTCCCCTCACCCTTGTACAGATTCAACCAATCTAGGCCCCATTTCAGATGTATTTACAACTCTTTCTACCGGCAATTCTTGTTCGCGTTTGTCCGTTTTGGGTGTGCTCTGCTATCGGTGTTGCTACTATTTTTCTCTAGCACCGAAAATCGCATTGTGGGACCAGGTGAACTGCTCTTGGTTCACCCTTCCCCCTGCGCTAAAAAGCAATGCGTTTCTTACTGATCTCTGGGACTCTGTGCTCCAGAGTTGATGTTTTGGCTCATGTTTGCGATTTTGCTTCGACTTGGTTTGATGGAATCAAATTATCTGCAAATCAACCTCAGTTTTACATCTGTAGACACATGTCAAATAGTCATAGAATATGTGAGGCCTCAAATGGGCGTACTATTGTTGATCAAGGCGTTTCAGTAGGTACTTCATCTCGGAGTGGTATCGGCAAGGGGTTCGTAGCGTCGTGTGACGTAACAAGGATTAATCACTATTGCGAGTCTACTGAAGTCTTGATGTCTTGACGCACTTTGTGGGATATCGGTTCACGGTTCTTTGAAATGGAATATTTACTCTGTGAATTCTCTCCTGGAGTGCATTGGATGAAACTATCCTTTTGAATGCGTTTTTTTAAAATTGGAGATGATCATCCCTGATTGAAAGGCCCCATGTCCTGTGATCATTTCTGCTGCAATGGTGTATGAATCCCCGGTGGTTCCAGTTCCCTGCTTTCTTAAATGAAACACTCAATGCACCTATTACGCTCTTTTACACTGTTCTCTTTGAAAAGACAGTTACTTGTTCTTATTCTTTTGCTTACCCTTAGCCATGCGCTTAGACGAGGAGAACGCGAATTCCAATGTCGTTAGCCCAGCAGCAGAGGAGGCAGTCCATGTAGAACTTAATGACGAATCATCATCACCGTCAGTATGTCGGTATCGGAGTTTCCTCAGCGCATGCCTTGCGGGGGGTGGTGCATCCCTTATCAATTCCTCCATCGATCTCCTTTCCGAGGCCAACCGACTCACTCCCTGTATGCTCGGCATAGACGAGGCGGGGAGAGGTCCTGTGCTCGGTAGTTTCCTCTCAAAACAGCCGCTACTCACCTTCAGTTAGTAATCGTTGTGAAATTGTTCTTTTCCAGGTCCGATGCTATATGCGTGCGCTGTGGCGCCGTTAGGCAAAAGTTCCGCCTTGAAGGAAATGGGTCTGGCAGGTGGGGATTCATTCACTCACTTCTACAATTTGGTCAGATTCTAAGCAGTTGACCGAAAAGAAACGTGAGGAATTGTTGAAACAAATGCTCAATGAAGGTGACTGGATTGCCTACACCATTCACTCAATTTCGCCAATGGAGATCACTGAGAAGATGCTCAGCAGGTAACTTACTTCAAAAGTACAGCACTACTTTAAGTGGTTGAAATACGGGCTTTTTAGCTCTGCTCTACTCCACTTCAGCCAGAAAATAAATCTCAACACTATCTCGCAGAATGCTACAATTGGCCTCATTCGGTCGGCAATTAAGCAAGCTGTGAACGTAAAGGAGGTACGTCTTTTTCAATGAAACTATTTTTATTATTGGTGTTCTTTCAGGTGATATATTTGTTGCTTACTTTAACTAGTGTTATCATAAACTGGTAAAAAACGTCACACGCGACTCTGAACTCAGATAAGGTGATCAAGGCGTTGCATGCATGTGACACCGGTTGCGGACGCGTTAGAAATCTTGCCGTTCATCGTTTTACTCGTAATCTTTTCCAGCTCCGCTCGTATTTCCATTCATTTGCTCAGGTTACTACGGTGATGTCCAAAGCATAGAATGGTGTTATGGTGGTATTGCCTTATTCCTCCCACTCTGTAGGTCTATGTGGACACAGTTGGAAAGGCGGAGGTCTACCAGGCCTATCTCAGTTCCATCTTCCCCGACCTGAAGATCGTGGTGGAGAGCAAAGCTGATGTCACCTATCCTATTGTCAGCGCTGCCAGCATATATGCTAAGGTTCGTCTGCACCGAAATTTTTCATCCCTTTCTCATCCACCTTAGCAACGTATTCCTGTCAGTTTCATACCGATGTATTGGCTTGTTAGCTAGGAAATATCCGGTTTCACATAACTTGTCTTTGGTCAAAAATGCAGTACAGCAATCAGTCGAAAATAATTTGTTTTAACTAACAGCTACTAACTCCATCTCAGAGGAATTTCGTTAACTGTTTACTATTACCTGCATTATCGTAGTAATGCAGCAAATGCGCAATTTCTGATTTTGAGTAGAAATTATGCCACCTATCAAACCAACCAGAATCCACCAACCAATCTAGCGGTGTTAGTACTTCAGCTACTAAGTTACGTGGAAAGTGAAATGGTTAACTCAATAAAGATTTTCTCAAAGATTGAGGGAGACATTCTAGTGGTATGTTGGTGAACAGAGGCTGAGATAGCATGCGCGGAGGCGGACTGGGTTGTCTTCACTACTTAGTTGCTTTAAGGATCTGTAGGCCTCAACAGACCATTTTCGAGTCTGAACCGCGTTTCAGTGTTTCATTCAACTCCGTTAAAGTAGCGCTTCAACAGTTTAATGTTAGCTCACCATGGCTTTGGAGGCTTTGTTCATCAGGATAAGATTTTTTTCCTTGTTCATCGCTTCACACAATTGCTTCTCTGGTAGAAACGATTCCACGAACGAAAAGGTGTGCTCGAACCAGGGAATGTAATTTGCCCCTCGGCTTTGGTTCCTAATGCTCCCTAAAACCTGACCTTCCGTCTTTAGTGACCCCCAAAAGTCAGCAATCTAATTTGATAGTAAAAGGTGGGCCTATTCCCTAGGGGTAAGACCAGTGTTGATGATGTTACCACTAACTTTCGAGTCAATTTCTCCCCAAAAATAATTTTCCACTGGCCTTATTTTAATTAGCCATGTTTTATGATACATGATGAAAATCCCCTTCCACCTCTTTCAGTCCTTTCATCTCGCATGTCCTGGCTGATCTTAGTCATCGAAAAGTGCCCTTCTTTACGAAGATGCTGCCCAGAAGGGAAGAGGCAGCGTTAAATGATGACATGTCTCATGTTTTTTGTGGCATAAATGTCAGATTTTCAGGCAAAGATTTGCTCGTCTATTTTTTTTCTACATGAGCGTTCTCAGTGGTAAAGGCTCAGAGGGCAAGTACTTTGCATAGCACCTTCCGGATGGAAGCCTGGTTTTGCTATTGCTGGAAATCTCCGTAATAAATGGTCGAACAATTAGGTCGTCGCTTGAGTCATCAAGGGGTTCTGACGAATAGGCTGAGTGAAAGGCGGGATGTTCTTTTCCAAGTACTTTTAGAGCGGTTTATCGATGTCATTGCAATTCTACGCCGCCTTCATCCTCATTTCCTCTAATGGCCTGTGTTATGGCTTCATGTCATAAGTGTTGGGTTGGGTCCTATCGCGCTCTCAATCAGGCAATCAATGGAAGGGACTTAAGTACAGACGTCTTTACTGCCTACACACGCCAAGAGGGTGGAGATTGCCCTAGTGTCGCGTTAGGCGTAGCTGTAGCTGCTGGCTGGCCTTGTCCTTAGAGTGGCTATTGCTATGCTTAAAGTACATTCATAAGGGATGGAGGGGATGAGAGGGAGAAAGTGCGTCACTTCCCAGAAGGTTCGGGGATTAGCCATCAGTTGGGACCCTCCGGAAAGTCGAGCAGAAACGTGTTTCTGGCGTTGCAGCTAACCCCAGCAGCTTGCATTCGACACCCACCCCCTGTACCGAGCGGCTGATCCACTCAGTCCATGCTGTCACACTGGGTAGTTGGGCGCTTTTTATGAGTGGTAGTGCGGTTTTGGCCTGGGTTTTACCAACTTTAACCATCTTCAGGTGTTTCTTTTTTAAATTATTCGTCTTCATGACACGACGGTTCTGTTTTCTCAGTTGCTTTTTAATTCCATCCATAAGTGTTTATTGTAAAATCTGCCGCTGATTTACTCCCTAATCACAACTTTCCTCACTCCATTTACTTCTAATTAATATTTATTCCAATTTTTTGGGTCGTTTACCAAAACGAACCATCTCGAAGCCCCGATTTTTTTTCCAGCTGCCTCGTGTAAGTGCCAACTGACCTACTCCCCCGTTGTTTCAAAAAAGCGGCGCAAACACAAAACGACTTGTCAGAGTGAAATGCATGCCGATGAAAAGTCAACCCATAATGTACTTGAGGCAATCAGATATATCACTCTTTATTAATTGCGCAATCAGGTGAGAATGGAGCAAGCATCTGCAATTACAGTTAGACTGATGTTCACTACCTTCCACCGTGTTAGCGTTTTGCATTTATCCCTCGCATTGTGGCTGGGCTGCACAGTGCCCATCACCGTACAATTCAACTAGGCCCTACTTGGTGTAATTCGAAGGAAGTCACGATGCAGGAACCTACCTCCCTCCTAGTGATCAGTGAATTTAACCGATGGTAGGATTTGAAAAACAGACTTAGATAACACGTTTTCCTTTGTCACCTGGTCTGAATGAGTCGTAGGTCTCTAATCACTGTTGCTTTAAAAAACAACAAGCAGTTTAATTTTTACACTTTCAATATTTTCTGTGAAAACTCCCGGGATATTGCTTCGTCAAATCGACGAAACAAGGTTCAAAATGCAAGACACCCTCCGCCTTTTAGCTCAAACCATAGGTGGGTGGTAATCCACTGTTAAGGAAAAGTCACTTTCCAGCTTGAAGGTAACCTCCACAATACCGGCTTGGGAAATCGGTACGATCCAGTAGCCAGTCATCGTTATCCATCAGTTGGGTTTTGTGTGTCCCCTCAGTGGAAGCGAACATGCGAACATTTGCTCCGGAATGGGATCCTGTCAAATGTTACGGCCCCGTGAATGAGTGATGCCTTCCTATCAAATATTAGAAAGGTTGCATTTGGAGATTCGAATTTTGGTGCATTCACAAATGGGCTTTCAGACTCAGTAATTTAAATCCTCCGTTTACGAAAATAGTACGTCCAACTTCCTGTAGGATGGTTTTGTTTGTCACTTTTGCTTCTTCATGAAGTGGTAGTTGAGCAATTTTTGCTAATACCAGTTCTGGTTAAACAGTTTGGGTAAAGTTACATGGTTCATATCAGCTACTCCTACGAATTCGATCCACAGCCTCGATTGACTAGTAATGCCCACGATTCCATTCCTTTCACGCGGTTATACTTGTTAAATGATTTACTTTACCCACAGCATCCTCCTTTCTTTCATATCACTGAGAGGGCAGCAAGATCCACACCTCTAGTGGCTGGTCAGCTTATAAATTATTAACGATTTGTGATCATGGGCTACCGCAGGAGGCTTTTTCTGCTGCTGCAATTACGGTCTATCTCTCATCCTTTTCAACATGGTGCGAGCTTACTGCGAATTCCTCTTCCATTCAACTTTTCGTCCCCAGGAGCTGTGTGGAAGATCTGGCTCTATTCGTCTTTGTTTGTCGGATGCTGATGTCAAGGATAATGTGATTTTTGTCTCCTGATGAAATATCGGTCTTGGGTATTAACGGCTACAAAATACTATCATAGGTCTTTTGGGAATGAAATTATCCATATCTCAGGCATGTAGGATGTAGTCTAAGCGGATAGTTTGGGATAATCAAGGAAATGTTTGTTCGCCATTTCTTATCACATTTTGTCCGCCAACCAGGAAAACAATTCGACTGAGGGAACGTGTTTTGGAGGCACTGGACAACAAATTGGTGGTTTTAAAAGTTTAGTGTTAGTGCAGGCAGGCGGCTTTGAATTAAATCTATCAGATTTAATAGCCATGGCATGATACGAAACTTCCCACCTCACGACCTACATCCGAAGCCGCATATAGCATGGATCTAGCATGGTTTTCTAGATGTATTAAGTATCCAGGCTATCCTGAAGTACTTTTACGTCTTGTTGGGCCGAAGTTGCGCCGTACACTCCCAAAGTTCTCACAGCCAAAATTTCAGAAATGTAATTGCTCCCTGGGATTGATGTGTTCCGACCATCAAGTTGGTTCATTTTCTGGGGTAGCTGTTGAAACGCTCTTAACAAAATCTTGCCTTTATTTGATTGAACCCCATACTCGGCTTTAATTCTACGCAAGGTGGATGATTTGTTCAATCCCATTTATTTTATTGCTATTTGATTTAAAAGGGGATTTGTTGAACCGACTAATAGTTAATTTGGTTGAGTCCCATTGGGATGGGGTTTCTTTGATTAGAAATCACAATAAAAAATCTTACCAGTTTCTGCCCGTAATGAAGGTGAAATGTGGAACACCATAAACGCCGTCTTCAAAACTTATTACACCTCTGTCATGATCACTTCACACGTCCCCTATCATCGATGTGCTCTGCTTGGCATGCGTTTATCAGTTTGTGACAAAGTGATCGTACCAAATCACGTGTCGCAAACAAGTCGGTCGAACTTATGACAGCGGGACCGGACGAGGTTAATTGACTGTGTCAAACAGTAGTCCATCGGGGACTCGGTGATCGACTCTCTCCCCATTATTGGTAGCGAACGGAGTGCAAAGAATTTGTGTGTGCTTTTAATTTAGTCAAACATCTTCGTCTCCTTTGCGTCTTTGTTTACACTTTGACTCGGACACTTTATTTGTGGTGCAGTTTAACTTGTTGATGGGGTTTATGCTTCGTGCTTGCAGTTTTGACGAACTGTGCTGTGTAGATGCGGCCTGAATTCCGCATGCCCACAAACCGTTTAAATTGGGCGGAATATCCGTTTGGACTAACAAAACCCCCTTCACTGAGGTAAAAGCTATAAAAAACCTCCAAATTTCAATTTAGCCTTTATCCCATCCGGCACGCAACCAACCGGGAAGGGGCTAGTTTTGGTGCAAAATTTACAAGGCTTCTTCCTTCGATATTTTTAAAATTTTTAGCAAAAAATGCATTCGCTTTGCGGCCATTAGACGAGTTTCTCCGTTGTAGATCGAGTAAAGTTCCTTGTTAGGTCAAGAGGACCTCGCAAGGAAGCAAATTTGTGCTACGAACAGGAATTATTTTGGGCCTGACTTACGGGATGTCGATTTTAACGTCCTCTACCCTTTTTTGGGTCAAACGAGTAAACTTTTTTTTCATAAATTCTAAACTTGACACTATTTCGTCACGTGGTGCTGGTGAGGGAAAAGTCCATCGCTTGAAGATCTGCACGCCATAGCGCCCTCCCTGCAAATCAGTTCTTCAACTTCAAGGAGCCACCTGACGAGCTTTTTCACATTTTTGTGCCGCAGTTATTTTTTTCAGGCAACAAAGCCCTCCTCCCCACTTGTTTTTGTGTAGATCAAGGTAATTCTCATCTGTTAAGTGCGATTAATTGCCATGTCTCCACCGGCTGCTGTTCGTTCCCACACCTTGAACCGAAGTCGACATTGGTCGAACACTTGATAACCGATGAGGTGAAATGACATGCAGTCACGCCTGGCTTTTCTCGCATTTTGAAGGCCACTGCTTGTTGATTGTCTGCCGAAGACGGCTGGAAGGTGGTTCCCACCTGTGCAAAGTGTGGGACTTCAAACCCTTCATTCGTAATGTTCTCTAGAGTTGCCATCTAAAAGCAACATTTAACACTATGGTCTAGTGGGTGTCTATTGAATATCAAGCGCAATTTACCCTACCACCCTCGCAATTGCATTATAACTGGCGTTTAGTAAAGTGCTTATTATGCAACGCCAATGTCAACCTTGAATGATAGGTTATGAGTTCGTCCCCACCCAATACCGTTGCAATGTTTTCGGTTTCATAAACCTGCATCGCGCATCTTTTTGGTCGTCGCGCTGATTGTTCCACACCATGCACCTCAAGTGTTTGTATGCCTCATCGAGTTGATGGAACTACGAAACTGCGGGTGATTTATGTGAGGCCATTAAGTGTTAATTGTACTATCCTCCTAACATTCTCTACCGGAGCCTTTCAGGGGGCACTCGGCCCACCATAGGCGAAGCATCTCATTCTGTTCGCATGACATCAATTTACGCCCATTTTCTTTTTTTTCCGCCAAGCTCGAGTAAGGAGATTGTGGTTGGTGGCGCATCTATTGGGTAATGAACTTAGAGGTAGCTTTTTAAAGATGGTAATTAAACCGTTTTTAGTGCCATTCGGTTAATTAGAAAAGTATACCCTCATCACCAATTCAAATGCATGTTTTGATTGGTGCCGCTCTTAAGCATTTTTCTTCTAACCGTGCTTTTATAGCGCCTTAGGTGGTGGAGGAGGAGATGTTGTGTGTTTATCCATTTGACATCTTCATTCAGGTTACGTAGACACCTCCGTGATGAAACTTTTTCGAATGGTTTACGGCTAGTGTCGCCTCACTTGTTAATATAATTCATGCAGACCACAGGCCCGGGGTAGTCGTCGAAGATAGGCGCCTTTTTCAACCCCATTGTTGGAGATCGTCATCGATCCTCCCATCTGCAAGGTATGCCCATCCTCCGTTGCATCAAAGCTTGGCATTTAGCAGTGCAAATCACTGTAGTTGTCCTTTGAGACTGGGTTCGCCTTCCCTGCCGTCCCGAGACTTGCCCAAAACGGAAAAGAGACATAATGCTGAGGTGGAATATGCATTGCTGGCGTATAGAGCAGGTTAAGGGGCCAATAGCATGGCCCAGAGGCCATACCACCCAGCGGAAGAAGAAAGGCGGAGCCTTTAGTGCTGGCGAAACCAGAATGAACGCTTAAATAAATAGTCACGTCATTCATGAATAAAAATTTCGTTGTGTAGACAGTTTGAAACTTCACGCGGTTTGGTTTGAAAATCCATCTCCAAATGATGTACACACGCAATAATAGAGAAGATTGTTGTAATTCATTGGATACCTACAAAGTGGAAATAGGTTTTACTTTCACATCCCCACTTTTCATTTCTTAGCAAGGGGAGGCCAAATCGACAACCCTCCCACCCCTTCATTATCCAATAATAAATGCTCACTTCGTCCTGTGATCGATGCCTCTGTGTGTTTTAGGTGACACGTGACCATCTTTTGGCTCGATGGCCCAAGGAGGGGCGCGGACTCGTGCCCCCAGGCACTCCCATCGGGTCAGGCTATCCTGGAGGTGAGCTTCGATTCACGTTTTGTTTTTAGCACTCTCCCGTAGTGGCATGCAAAGCAGAAATAGAGCGCTTAGTACATGCTATGAATCTTCTGTGTGCCTAGTGTTCTGCCTTTGTATCAGGAGCGACGTGGGCTTTTATCCGTATCTTCACACCCCTTCGGCATTTCACTCCTGTCTGTCACAAAGCGTTCAAATGATAGATTATTTGAAGTGCCTAGTTAATACGCATAAATAATCCAAAACTCAACCTTCGTTGTTTGTAGGCTCACAGCGCATCCTCTCTGTTTCTGTGCAGTTTCCTTCCTGTTAAAACGAAAGAGATAAGCATTGGTCGATGGTGTTTTGGGAGGCAAATGGTGAATGTTGAAAGGACTTTCCTTTTCCTGAACCATCCTACCCACCTCCGTGGTTTCGCTTCACCCTACCTCAAACTTACTCCTAAGGTTTTTTCCCCGCCATTCTCTTCGCATCCCGTCGCGATATCCATAACTCATTTTGCTCACATTTTGTCCCACTGACAAGGGTGTTCTGTACAGAAGTGGTTTTACCTCGCTTTTTGACCCACGTTACAGTGTTTCTTGTGCTAAACATGTTTTTCAGACGCCTAAAGGTTGTCGTAATGTGTATTTTAACTGCTTCACTTTTGTCGTGCAATACTTTTGAACTATTTTCCAGCCTCATCACTAACTTTTCATTCTCGGAGGATTCCGGAAGCTCTTTGTTGCAGTATTGTTGTTGCGAGGCTTGGGCGAGGCTTTCAGATTCTTGAAACTACTATTGGGAACGTTTGATGACCTTCTGTTTGTTGAACGCCTCTGGGGACAAGGCAGTGTTCAAGGACTCTCCGTCATATACTTACCTCTGAACGGAATTCTCCGCCAAATCAATCTTTTTATGGTCTCCCTCTCTCGCGCTTGTGACGCAACTCCCTTGCTTCAGCGTTCGCTCCATTTCAGAGCTTAGCAGCTATTAGCAATAATTACGAAGTGCACTCCTGTGTCTGTTTGATAATCGCCAACTGAGTCGTATTAATGCTAAATGAAACTTCGGCTACAGCTAGAATATTTGGTTAGCACCCGTTCCAGATCCAGAGAGATCACATTTTCGCATCCCAAGTGCCATAGTTGCAGCAAAAGAACCACTTTTGCTTTACAGGAACCTAATTTTCTGGTCGCTCTGGGAGTACTGGAAATGTGCTTGACCCTTCAAAGCTCTTTGACACGCGGCTTACCCTCGATTGCCCGTGCCAATCACACTGCAAGGAAATCGCAAATTTCACGTTGAGAGGTAATGCTGCGCCTACGATATCAAAAAGCAGTTGACCGACACAAAGGATAAGCTTGCGAATAGGCCTAGTCGGTAGTCACTGGTACCAGAAATGCCTTGGGCCGTAGTGTGCATTCCTAGAGACGCAGCAGATTGTTAAAAGCACGAGGTGTCAACACGTTGCCACGGATTTACCAACCTTGCAGGTGGGGGAACTTTGTGGAGTAATGGGGGAAACGGGGTTGAATAACCCACAGGACGGGGAGATGAGAGTCCACCGTGCTGCACAATCCTACTGAAATTCTGTACTTATTACTTTCAATTCTTAGGTACCAGGCTGCTGATTATCTTATTGTTAGTACTTTATGTTGAGGTATTTATTTGTTGTCGTTATCAGTCAACTTGTAATGAGGGTATCCGGCACAGCCTCCAAAGTGACTTCATATCTGTCTTTGCGTATGGATTCAGCTGCCTTTAAGCCTAAAACCAATGGTATATGCTCTTCTGATATGCCGCTTTTTATCTCTTCTTGAGAAGCTCTCTCTTGGGTTTGGTTTTGTGCTTCGTCTCTCAATTGTCAAGTTTACCCTATGGTGCATATTCGAGTATTTTGTAACACCATCAGATGACCATAAAGATTCGTGCTGTTCTTCGCAATTAGCTGTTGCAAATTATGCTGAAGGGACTTGTAACACGCATACACTTATCTTTAGGCATAGAATTCCAAAGACAGTTTTCTTCACTGTCGTTTTATTTTGCATCCGCCTTCATATCTGCCAGATGTTCGTTGTATGAATCTGTTGGATGTGAGTTCAGTTTGTCTGCTTCGAGTGCAACACTCCAGAAGCCTCTCCTGCACTTGAAGAGAGCGCGTCAGTGAAAAGCACTGCCTGGAAAAGACCTAAATAAACCACTCAGTTTTGAAGATAAGTGATGCACGTTAATGATGAATCGCATTTAGTAACATTCCCCAGTTTCGACAACACCAAAGAGTAAATTGACTTGCCATTGAATGCACTGACCCAAAATTAATTGTTAGGAACGACTTTCAGTTATTTTTGGGGTCGTGAGCGGTGAGGAAGCAAGTTAGGCGAATGGCCACCACACGTTGTTCATTAGCAGATGTCACACAAAAGCTTTTAAGACTGCCAATTTGTTGTTTACCAATTTACGTTCAAAAGATTGTTTGGTGACAGACAGACAGGTCTGTGTCTTGATTATCCCCAAACTATCCGTTCATTGCACATCCCGCATTTCGAAGGTACGTACAATTCCATTCCCAGTTGACTGCTGTGACATTGTTCATCTGCTAAAGGCCGAAGGAAAGCTGCGACTGTATTCTTGTTGACCATGCGAGAGTTAGGTAAGAAGCAATGATGAATAGAGTCAGATCTTCTCCACGCCTCCCCGAGACGAAACAGTGTGTGAAAGTGGACCTTGCAATAAACTTATACTACATTGGAAAGGATGAGCGATAGATCATAACGGTGATTATGTCTGTTGGTAAAATAGTTGAAGGAGCCTCTTTCATTTCTCTCATTTCCATTGCAAAAAATCACGTGAACCTACTTGGCTATCTTATAAATTGGCTATCGTTGTCCTGATTAAAGCTTTCATCGAGCCTTCTTCAAGATTTAGCTTGCACACTAGGAGAAAATGTGGTGCAACAAGGCGCTTTGAACTTACATATTTCTGTCTGCCACTTATGGTAGGATTTCTTACGTTTCATTTTGAATACGGCCTAGTGAGTTTGAAGGCTCCATGTGTGAATGGTGCCAAACCCAAATACCTCGACTCCCTCAAAGCTTTCTCCTTCATGTTGAAATGTTGTAATAACTTGGTGCTCCTTTTTGGGAGGGTAATGTTTTTTATGAATAAACACCGATTATTTTTTCCACAAAAATGTTGCTTCAGTACTGCACGTCTGTGGTTACAAAGTTCACTTGACTTTGAATAGGCGTAGGGACCGAGTACCGCCAAACCAGTGCCGAGAAATGTTGAGCAGCAAGAACTAATCGACGGTTACAAACAAGTTTTTTTCTTATCTCCCATGTTAACCTATGTAAAAAAAGTAGTAGGCAAGACATGGCTTCTTTTTTAGTGACGCAGATATGACACCAGTTTATTTCAACAAGTAATTGTCATTTTCCATATGTTTTTGCCTTCTATCTATGCGTCGCGACTGCGACAGCGCTAATGTAGCCAGGATGGGTATGCAGCATACCTGCTCAGCTTTTTGTCATCAGAATGTCGCCGAATAAAAAGTGGGTGGTTGCAGTGAGAAACTTCCCAAATCCCGTTCCAAGCACAACGTGGTTTTAAATTAATGAAGTTTGGCTTTGCATCCAGAGGGAATAATTTGATGCCATTGAGTTTACTGTGCTAATTGAAAGGCGGAAAAAAAATGTAGCATAGCACCTCGAGATTCCCCTGACATTGTGCATTCCCGACGTGTAGAAGGGCTTTGCCCAGAGGTTGGTCCGTTCGGCGAAGGTGCAATGGAGGCGCACCTGAGTGGCCCCCCTTACGAAAGCTGAGAGTTGGTCAAACAATCGAAGTCGTCTTCAGATGTTGAATCCATTGAGCAGCAACAATGGGATGCTTCGTTTTGGAAGTGTACATGTGCTTGCGAGACCGCGTTTCCTTTCTATCGTTTATTTGCCCAGATCCAGCAACCAAGCAGTACCTGCGAATCTGCATGGACCCGATTTTGGGCTTCCCACCCCTGGTTCGTTCCTCCTGGGCCACTGCCCAGACCCTGCTTGAGGAGAGGGGTGTCAAGGTCGTGTGGTAAGTTCCCTCCCCTTCTCCCTTCCCTTTCCCAAGCATCAGTTCGCCTCTTCAACTAGTTAGACTAAGTAGTAGCGAGGATGTCATTGAAACCCCCTTTTTATCGCCTTTACGTTGGAAGTGATACTTTCTGTGTCACTGTCTTGTCTCGTTGTTTTTTTTTTCATTCATATAGAATCTGCCAAATATCAGGCTTCAATTCACGTGAAAAAATACACCGATTTTGTTTTTCTTTTTCATCCGAAAGTGTTGCAATGAGCGGGAAGATATAAGCATTAAATAGCAAAGCAAAAAGTCTTCAGGCGATTTTCAATGTTTAAAAAACCCTTGTCTTTGCCGTGCAGAATTCAAGAGCTTCGAAGTGGGAGTACATTTGGTTTAATTCTGTCCGACCAAGCCTCTAAGCTTACATACCTTATGGCCTCTCCATAGTCTCCTTCTTATCAATTAAGCATCTATGAAGCAGGCTCTTCTAGGACCGTTAAATGTGAAGGCAGCATTGTCTTTTATTAGCCCGTTATCGTTGGATATTTCTACGTAGAACTGTCGCTTATGGAATTGTAATGGAAGGCAACGAGACAATAAATTGAATCGCTTTTTGAGAGTAAAATCCTCACACTTGGCAGTGAGGTCGATCACCTCCGTCTCACTGGTGTAATTTCATTCACATTTTGGGTTGTGGTTGCTATTTAGTCGAACTTAAGACATCTTTACCCATAACATATGTGTTTTTTCTCGTTAATTTTGAAACTCCAATTCATCAATACGGTTTACCGTGTGTGTGTTTGTGCACTTTTCTGGCTTAACTGACGAGACGACGCCACTGGGATTCACATGAATGGTAGGCGCATTGGTGACACCCAATCACTACTTGTTCGGGTTCTCGTCCACAAATTTGTGACCCTACTTTTGAGTGGTGAAAGTGGCGTGTATTTTGGTGAAAGGTCTGGCACTAACCTCCTTGTCCGGCAATTCTGTCCTAGCGCACATAACATGAATACCTTATTTTTCATAGACACTACCGGTTTTTTTGCGCTACTTTAACTTTAACAACACAACTTCTGATATGTAGCGCCTCGAGACTTTCCTGAAGGCTAAAGAAGGCACAACACTTGGGCAGAATGCGTACATCCAACATGGGGCGAGGCTCGGTGCTGTTGACGAGGCCCAAAGGAAGGCTCTTTACCAAAACTGAGAATTAAACGAGCAATCGACGCACTAGACACATACGTTTTATTTTACTTTTCATTCCCTGATGAGATGTCACTTCTGTCCACATTTTCTCACGGGTTGTGTGCACCACTGAAATTCTGCGAGGAACACTTCGTCGGCGCTTTCTTCAAAAGGTTGCGCGGAATCAACCTCCATCAAATTTCCCCGTCCCCAATCTGGGTGTGATTTGTTCACTCGCGCCGCGGCGTATTGCAGACGGGGCTATATGAACGAAAAAGGGCAGCTTTTTATGACCCTGTGGGAGCATTAGCATGGCAGTACATGTAGCGCCAGTGCATGCGGAGCTTCTCTGCTCTAAGCGTTTGAAGTATTTGTCTTTGCAATTCTGTTTTCTCTGTCTAGCTACCTTCTTGTTGCATTTCATCGGCAAACTAAGGCCCTTTCTGTCTCAATTGCACTCGCCGATGGGTTTCTAACTCTACCATGTCGTGTTTCCTTTTGGCTTTGTTACCATTTCAGGCGTGCGAATGAACTCATTTGCATCGTCCTTTCATTCAGCCCGTTTGTTTTCTTGAATATTGGGTGAGTCGTGTGAACAACTCGAACCATCAGCAAGGTGCTCTCTCATTCGCCTCTATAGACACAAAAAAACTCGAGGAAATACTGCTTCGCTTCAAAAATCGTTTGGTAATTCCAATCTTAGGAATGAGTCACGAGCCACGTGGAATACATCGAGATCAGAACATGATGGTGAGATGGTGGAGAGCTGAAAGCAGGCTTATTATTATTAGAGTATTATTATTATTAGAGAGAGCATTAGAGAGCATTACCTTTGTATGGCTATTTTTTTCATTAGAAAACTGCAATGTAGACCTTGTTGGAACAGCAAACCAAATGATGAAAAGGGAAGCTGTTGTTTAGTCAGCTGCGCACCACATAATGCATTACTAATACATTGAAGAGGCTCTTTTGTGAGTTAAAGGTGGCTTGACACACCTAATCACCTTAGCGCCATTCGACGTGGTCGTAGGAGAATCACCTGTGTTCTGAAAATTACAAAAATGCATTCATATTCACTAGTCGAATTTTCGAAGGAATATAATGTTTAGAGGTGCCGGAGGTGAACAATGGGACCGACTGCCTGGTCATAATTCTGGAAAGTGTGACTTCTGTATGGTTCTTAAGGTGAGAGCTTGAGCTCTTAATGGTGTATCTCTCTGTGTGTCTTGATAGTAAAGCACACGCCTACCGCGAGTGGTTGAGCAATTTGACGCTTCTGCCAAGTTGATTTGCTATTGAAAGCCTCTATTCTTAGGGTTACCCATATAATGGTGAGGTTTAGCGCATAAGGCAAGTCATGAATCGGATGGAGGCATTTAAATTTACACTTTAAGCCCCGATTATGCTGCCGGTTTTCGTCCAAAATCGTGCATCGATTTGATTGGTCAGGAGGGGACCGCACGCCATGGTAATTGAGGCGAGCAAATGACAGGGCCCATCCGGCGGAAAGGATTGAATTTTGCAGTCGAGCCTCGAGCTGTGAAGCCAAGGCGACAGATGATGGATGACATTGCGTTGTGATCTATTCCACGCATTCGTGGCGGAGAAAGGCATTGCTGCACGAGGAAAGTAGATGTAGCATTCGTTTTTTGTCTTTCAGATTATCTTCCCCTAGTGCCAACTCGGATCAAGTGGGATACAGAGAATGAGTTTAAACTATGAAAAGCAGTCATTACATTTGTGAGGAGTTCAAGTGTTTGCAGTGTTTTTTGTGAAACCCGTCAGTGAAAATATCTGTTTGGAATCTTGGTTTCATTGACAGTTTTTCCTTAGAAGTGTTGTTGAAAATAACGCGCCTTTCTGATTACTTGCCCATTCAAAGTTTCCTCTTTTGCATTGATTTACGACGGCCGAAGGAGAGCGTTTCGAGACAGAGTTGAAGATGCAATGGAAGAGTTTACTGCCTTCACGACTGGTTTCAGGGATTCATGCGCTTTTCCTTGCCAGTCATGCAAGAACTGACTGCCCGAATGTTTTGAGTTTATGAGGACTTTGGCATTGTTTTGACTTCCTACCAACTCGCCGCTAATGAGGGATGGAGTGAAGACATGGGCGTTTTTTATCCACTGCGACTTCATGGTGGAATAAAGGCAGAAAAGGCGGTCTTGCCTTTGCCTTGTTTTTTAAGAGTTGACGTGTCACCTTGTTGCTTGAAAAAATTGTTATTTTCGCAAGGTCTCAATGCTTCTTGAAGGGTCAAATGAATTCCCACGGCCGCTTGTTAAAAGCTGAATCGTGTGTCCAGTTAATAATGGTAACAAGTGGTCCGATGAAAAAACAACTTTTGAACTAGAGGTCGACTTCAAGTGTTTACTGTATTGCATCTATGATGACAACGAGTGGTAAATGAAGGGGCTGCTTGTTGGTAGTTGAAGTACATCTACACAAATGTGTACTAAGTGGCAGAGCTTGTTGTGATCACTAGCATTCGTCTGGTGACCGTGGTTGATTTGCTCGGGAACACAAGCCCTCGGCTAGAACGAGGTTTTTGTGCAGTTCCAAAGATGGCGCCACTTGAAGAGGCACCGGTGGGGTCATTAAACATTGGCTACCTGTTTAAAATTTTTCTTGTCGATCCTCCCACCCCCATCAATGGCTCTTTGTTATGGTATGTGGTGTTTCTCACATTTTTGCGGTTATGAGCTCTCAATTCCACCGGGATACATGTATAAAGGCCAAAAAATCTTGCAAACCTACTGTCGAACAGAATTGGTCTGTGACAACGATGTGCTCACTGATAAGGGCTTATCAGTGTCGAGAAGCAGCACAATTGCGATCTGAAATTTGTGTGGTGATTAGTCGCAGTAATAAAACAAACAATCGCGATTTCATTGCGTGCCCAATGTTGTTCACGGCAACATAAAAATTCTGATACACCTATTTTTTTTTAAATTCAGCTCAAAACCTTGTAACTTTTAACTGCTGCAGGAGGTGATGCCACCTGCTTCCATTCCATGCCTTTGATATGTGCTTCGTTTTTTTTTCGATCAGAATGCGTACCCTATGCATTGAAGAAAAGTACTTTTCCAAGCTTTTTAATGAGAAGAATGTAACCTTAGTTATGCCTAACTGCCGTGCATCACAAGCTCGCATTACAGTGCGGCATTGTTTATGCACTGATCATTGCGAATGGCACAGGCTCCATCAATTACGCAATGACGACGACACTAATGGTGGTGCTTTTGTCTCTGGGTTGTACACTTGGTAGTCCTCGAGTTCGCCCTGAAAATGACACAATTTCACCATTAGGTGTGCAGCAGAGCTGGTAGACTCCTGTCTATACACAATATTTACATTTCCGACGCAACTTTATTCCTTTTCTTTGTTCCTTTAAAGGGAGGACGAAATGGAGGCTGAAGAAGAGATGACGAAGAGCCGTGGCCGGAAACGCCGGTCCAGTGGATCGACCAAGATTTCGCACTTTTTCAAGGCCACTGTCTCTCCCTCCCGCACTGTTCAGCACCGACAGCCCTTCTTTGTTGCCGTTGGTCTCTCTCCTGTGGAGAGCCTTTGACACCACCTCCACCATTTTAAGTCCACATGCTCAACGTTGAACCGACATTTTTTATCGTTAAATTGGGGCCTCATCGTCCTTAGGTTGAAGCCATTAAAAGCGTAAAAAGGGGTGAAAAATAAAGGGAATTTGCGGAGACTGAGAGGTAAAGTGTTTCTACAATTTTATAGAGGAAGCATGAACTGGGTTGTCACTAGTTATGGAGTTTGTGCGGACAAGTGTCATAAACCAAGTGGAATTAGCTTCAGTGTGGACTTAACTACACGGATCCATCACTCTCTGCGGCCTGTCTGTTCGTCTTGAGGTATGACCTTTGGACCCTCCCTATAATCCCTTACACTAGGAGTGAAAAACTTGCACAGTCAGGCTTCAGGAAAGACACCAAAAGGAAAACACATCCAAGTACTGTTTAACTGGACATTTAACATAGTTGCAAGTAGATGGCATGTGAACCGAGTCGAAGTAGAGTAATCCTACGACTCTCCAAGGCTGCACAACACAGACCTTTTCTATGAAGTACAAACTCACCTCATTCGAACAAAATTCCCCAAGAACGGACCTTTTTTCACTTACAAACAGAAAGACATGGCTCATTCAGAGGGCTTTGTGGATAGAGGGGTGGCGGGACGGCTGCTCCATCATTGTTACACTTCGAATGCAAAATAGGACTTTCGTAAACTCGTGAGTTGAAAGTGGGTAGGCATTGTGCCTCAGAAAATAATGAGCCGAAGTCGTGTTAGAAAGTGGTCATTCACCACACAATACAATAAGCTCTGAGTGAGAGGGAGAGAGATGGTTTGGCGCACGATTTGGCGCAGCTTTCTTTGTGTGCTTCAATTTGAATGCAGCAGGTTTTTGCATTTATATCCTCGCAGAAATTGACTTGTAATGATTTAGTTGATTCTTGGAATCCTATGTTCCCATTCCATGCTTTCTATGCTTTTAAATTTTTTTTGCAAAACTCCCTTCCTTTAAATAAATCCGGAAGTGAACCCATTCCTTACTTCGGAAATAGGTAGGATTGATGCTTCTAGAAGGAGGGTAGGAGCACGATAATTTGCAAACATGGCAGCAGCGCTTCTCTCTCTCTCGCACCCCTGAGTCATGGACGAGGCGTGCATGAGGTCTGCCTAGCCCGGCAAGTCCACAATCTGGGCCACGTTTTATAATCCGAGTCCCCTAGAAGAAGCATCGTCCCGTTTGCTGACTAACAGACCTCTTCCTCGTCCAACCTTTTTTATCCAAGTACGGCAGAATGGTATTTACGTTAGCTGCCTATTTGACCGCGCTTCCTCTTCGGCCTTCATGGATCCTTCCTCACCTTAATATGACATTTATGCCTTGCTGTTTTCTCTGAGATGCTGCATTGGCAACGCTGGTAAGCGACCTGACTTCTTTGGCTGGATATCAACCCAAGTTTCCACCAGAGACTTACATCTGCAGGGATTTACGGAGGAAGTGTGGGAACCGCGTCGAATTTGATCGCAAATTCCGCCTAACGATTAGTGTTGAAGTGATACCAAGCCTACTGCTGGGCAGGCGTCCCCACAAAAAGCGAACACGTTCCAGTTTCAACCAATGCCACCAATGCATAATTTGAAAATCTTATCATTCACCATGCCGAACTTTTCAGTCAGCAGTTGTCATGCCGATCTTCTGGGGTCTCGTTTACCTCACCCACTCTAGGCTGATAATAGTGGCTCTAGGATCGGTGTGCTTGATTGAGTCTTCACTTTTCCACCTTTTTGGTTGTACCATCCGTGTTATTGCCACCTACCGCGCCATTAAGATCAGATTGGCGTACTGCAGGCTTAACACAAGCTTGTTCGGATCCAAACGGACAATCCATTTTCACCGCGCATAATTTCGTGGCCCGATTGGGCGTCTACTTGCAGACTACGTTGCCAGTGGAGGCTAATACGGGATAACTCGAAAATGCATGCCAACGCTCATTTATACTTTGCTGCCTGCTTGACAGCCTGACCTAGCCTTACAAATGACTAATCCAAAGGGGTGGCATGCCAGCCTGAGAGCGCACTCCCTCTCAGCCTCGACAGCATCACTTCTGTGGTGGCCAAAGGCAGAAGTCCGCGGGGAGCTCCATCTCCTCTCAAAAACTCTTCTTCTTGCGCGTAAATTAGCTGCACAGCCGATCGCGCAGCAACCTCGAAACGCCCATCAAAGCGAGTGTTTGTGAGTTTTACAGTATGGTTTAAGAGAAAATTCACCACTACATGCTGTTCTAAGCACGCACAACTGGACCGAGCAGCCGTGCGACGAGGCCACGTTTGCCACTTCCTACTGTGCATAGTGAATTCATGAGTCAAATTAAAGTTTGGATATGGATTGGATGTTCTCGTGACAGGAGAACAACTTTGCTTAACTAATCGTCCACCCCCCTTCCCTCCTTGAGAACAGAAAAGGTGTTTAACAGACCGCTCGATTAGTGATGAATCATGTTGTCGTAAGAATAGGGATTGATGACATCGCAAACACGCCTAGCTGGGGTGAAGGAAAGGAGAGAATGAGTGATATCACATTTCGCCAACTCTCATTGACTGTGAGTCGGATGGACGGAGGGGGTGGAATCAAAGTTGGAAAATAGATGTCATAGTACAAAAAGGGAGAGGGGAGAGCTGGACAAGGAGGCCCAGCAGTGCTACATTCCGTTGCTGGCTGTAGCCGTGGGGCTGCTATTGGCGGCAGCGGAGGCTGCGGCCACCGACACACCAGCACGACCGACCCGAGCACGCTCCCTCTCGCGGCGCTTGAGAATGGGGTTGGAGGTGTCGGTCAACTTCTTCAGTTGCGGAGCATTGCTCTCCGTGCGCATTATCTGCAATCCTTCCCGGAAGCCCTCCTACTCGAGAATAGAGAAAATAAAGTTAGGTAAGTGTCCAACGCTTTCACTATCATCATCATATACGAAAATCGGTGGTCACCAATAACGCCAGTACTGGCGAACTGATCAACGAAGAGCCAAAACGCCCTACTTCCTTCATTTTTTTAAGTGCAACCGGTGATGGAGAAGACACGTTGCGTGTTGTTGAAAAAGTGGGACCTTACGTCTGTATGATAGCGGAAATGTCGGATATTGGTCATGAAGTGGTCGGACTGTTGCCCGTCAGACACCCGCAGTGGTAGTCGACATAGCTTCGATCCGAGCGACTAAATAACAAATGGAACCAGAGTAGACTGTCAAAGGCCATGCGAAGTGATGCATAGCTGGAACAGCCAACCACTCTTCTCAAAAGGAAATTGAACCTTCTACACACCGGATACATGCAGTAATGGACGGATAAACAGGTGGACTTCAGTTGCTATCTTGGTGGTATGGTGCTGTCTAGGCTCTCCTGGTTAACAGTACACCAGCAACAAATTTCTCGGGGACAGAACCAGGGAGGACTCAGGGGTTCTAGGAGCGGGACAAGGAGCACTTACGTATGTGCCTGTTACAATTACCGGTATTTCTAGGCTCTGTGAGCAGATGGAGCTTTCGGCACACCGAAACTGTGGGAAGCCAATCAAACGAACGGCCAAGGAAACCAAGACAGTTGATTAGCAGCACGAATGACTTTTTAATGTCCCAACACCTGTGGCGATGGCCGGAACGCCCCACCACCAAACAACCAAGCGAGGTAATAAGAACAGGATGTCTAGCAAACCATTAAAAAAAGAGAAAATCCATCTGTAGCCCTTCTTGATATCAGCTAAACACCATTCCACTGAACCGCCTAGTGGCGAATGGAGTCGGACTATCCACTCTGTCCATCAATAATTCCAGTGCTGAATGGTAGTCGATGTAGTACCTTGGTGTAAGGACTTTAAGGTGAAATGAGTGCAAACAGTTCCTTTTCGTTTAATCTCAACGACACAATTTTTGAGTGGTATTTAGAAAAAAAACTCGAAATCTTCTTTGTCATTACAGCTAATCTTGCTTCCTCTAGGAACGATGGTTCAGACCACTTAGTACCGACTCACCCCATGAAATTGTTTACATTTTGTGAAAGGCACTGACGTTGTAGTTTTTGAGGCAACTCAAAATGGCCATTGGATAACACCGCCTTCTTCTACAGTTCTCCTACAATAACTCTGAGGCCAACAATTCAAGAGTTAAATTGGATGAGCTTCAAGGTGAAGAACGCAGAAGTAAACATCTAAGAATACTTGGGAGACAAACACGCACAAAAGAATAAACTATCCTCTCAGGCGTTTTTTATGCTCGAACACTGTAAGTGGGGTACTGCCCAATTTTAGTGGGGAAATTCTCATCATAAGTCGTGCGACATTGTGTTCAGAACTGTTTGAATGGCATTCCAGAAGTCAAGAAATTTGAGTCTAAGCCCTTCTGAGCATGAATAAGCGGTGTTTATCAGTTGAACTGCTAGCATATCAGCCGACTTGACTGTTTCGGGATGTGATTGTTCCGGGGGGACAAAGTTGATAGCCGAGAAGCTAAGCTATTGAATTGGCCCCAGAACAACGGTCAACAATATCAGTAGTGGCAAAGGGGCAAAAAACGCAACCTTTTAACTGCAAGAAAGGCTTCATTAAAATGAAACAGAATTCGATCTGCGTTCAAAAAGCTTAAGCAAAGGTAAACTGCATTGGTTCATGGCTCCTTCCAACTACCTACTCCATGTGTTTAGGGCGTGACTCTTTCAGAAAGTGGTTGACAATTCTGGTAAACAAAAAAAAACAAGTATACTACGACCTTGCACTCGGCACAAAAAACATTAACTTTGACATGAGGTGGAGAAATGGTCCCAATTTTACCTCACTTATAAAATCAGGATTTGGAGAAAAATGGATGGATGGGAGAGAAGGGTGGAGTCGCTACCATAACGTGTAAAATAGCAGATTCGGTTAGAGTGATCCACATGGAAAGTGCCACATAACAGTAAGACGCGTCAACGTGTTTCCTCTCCATGCAACGACAGTGCAGCTTCTTCCTTCTGCCCAGTTGTCGCAGAGACCTCAGATGCATCCATTTCTTTCCACTACAAGTGCTTTCTAGCTCCTTGCCAACACAATTCATGCCGATCCTAAAAAAGCTAGCATGTGGGAAGTGTTTAGTGGCGGAGCACGAATTCGATCAAGCACCCTGTTGACTCAAATGGATTTGATTTTCCACCTAATTGCATAGCCTAGCGTTCATGGTTTGAAATGCTGAAATGCAGGTTCTTATGCATCCTTGGCCCTGATGAGCAACGAGCGAACGAGTCTGCAACGGAAGCTTATGGAGGCACTGCTCCTCGCAACACCGTCAAAGGTCCACAACGCGGCGAAGCTGGCTGGCAATTGTTTCAATTAAAGTACCAGTGGTGTTTTAAAGGAAAGTTTTAAAAATGTTCGTACTTTCCAAATCTCTGTGACCAGGAAAATTTGAGTAGAAATAGGGTTTTGGGCCCCTTTTTTCTGTAAAAAAATCAAATCCAAAAGACGATTAGGAGCCGAAACGCGTGTTTTGGGTAGCAAAAAATGTGAGGGCAGTTCAGGCGAATTGTCTCTCCGAGATATTGGCTGTAAAGATACGTGACTCCCCACAAATCCAAAAGACGATTAGGAGCCGAAACGCGTGTTTTGGGTAGCAAAAAATGTGAGGGCAGTTCAGGCGAATTGTCTCTCCGAGATATTGGCTGTAAAGATACGTGACTCCCCACCACAGCCACCTTCATTTCACCATAGTCCACCCAATCTCAGATTGGATCTCCCACATGGCTTACGGAGCGCATGAGGACAATGATAGACACTGGGGGTTTTCCGCAAGCTCAAAGGCACTTCATTTCCAAATGCAACGGATAAGCTCGACTATCCAATCAGGAAAAGTTTCACGTGAAGAGCTGGGCAGAAACAGGATCTAAAACTGTGTTGAAGCCATAATGTCTACCCTGTTTTCGTGGTAGTGAAGGTGAGGCATCATCCTGAAAAGTAAAGGGCTGACACCAATTGAAGTGAAACGTTGTGGAGATGATGACTGCAAAGTTGAGTGCTTGAAGAAAGATTTGTGCGGCTCATTCCAATGCACCTGCCTTTGACTTAACACTAGAAATCACTTTGGCTCGTGTTTAGAACTCCCGTAAAAGGGGAGCATATCAGAGACATGGATATCCAAAGTTAGTAACTAGAGACCGTAGTATGCACTGCTTGCTAGCAAAGTATACATTTCTACAAGCTCAAGCCTGTCTGGATGCATTCTAAAGACCACTTTGCCTGTATTCGACTCCTAGTTATGCGATAGGTTTGAACATGAAATATTTTCTTTGAAAAATCGGATAGCACTCCAAAAATTTAACTCAGAATAACATCATCTGGGAACTTCCATGCAAGCATGCAAATCTGGGTAGATAAAGAAATCTGAAATCCCCTTCATGAAAAGCTTTTGTGTCCATTTTAGCAAAAAAAAAAAATAAAAGATGAGTTCAACTGAACTTATTTGCTTGAGCTTAGCATCTACACTCCCGCCAAACATGTTCTTAGCCATACAGGATAGAGTTCACTCCCATAGGAAAAAGACAGGGCAAAATTTGTGTTTTTCCGAAAAAGGAGCTACATGCTCAAGCTAATCAAAAGCACAAAAAGTGGGTGGAAATGTCTTAGGGGCAGCAGTTCGAGCTATTAGCTGCATTCAACCACCGTCCATGCCCTTGAAATTGCCAGTCTTCCAGCTCTCCCAGACTGGGATGCCTTTGCCCTCAGTGATGACGTGGCTGCTATAACTCAGCACTCATGCGGCGCCTTGAAACTCTTGCCTGAGCCCGGCATCACAAATATATGGCCTTTATTCTTCATTAATTCATTACAGATAACTGGTTGGACCAAATAGCACCGCAAAGGGGCGTAGGCCCTCCTTAAATTAGTATAAGCGATTAATGTCGTCAGGACAGTAAGACATCTGGGCTGCGGCAATTCATTTCTTTCTGGGACACCAGAAGCAAAGGCCTTAGTGAAATGAAGTATCTCCTGATTGAACGCATCGATAACAGTTAACCAAATGCTTCACGAAGGCTTTGAATGCCTGGGCAACGCCCCTCAATTAAGACTCCAAAGGACCGACTACGCCTTTATGCCTGAACTCGAATCTGATAAGGAGGAAAAGTGACTCAGCAGAGGCAATGTGGATGAGGCGGCTTCAGTGTTTGCAGGACTTACACTGTTCAACACAGCGCGGCGGAACAGTCAGGCATTTCATAGACAATGGAGGTGAGTAAAGGGGAAAGGGATGATTAATCAAGGACATGACTTTCTGTTCTCACCCCACCTCTGCCTCAGGCAACTTAGACAATTTTTGAAGCACTAAGCCTAACATTCCCTCTCGAACTAATTCATTACCAACAATGCGTAAAGACATATTGTTGGCAAGCTTTAAGTACAAACGAAGAATTGTCACGGTGCTGATATATAAAATGAAACGAAAACTTTCTTGAAATCAACAATACAAGTAGTGACGCACGAAAATGTTTAATGCTAAGGAGTAACTGTTTTAAGCCCAAAACTAGCATTCATCTCCGTTCACATCTTTCGCCACCGATCTCCTAGTCGCGAGACATAAAAGTAGCCTAAAACTATGTAGTAAACCTGTGGAGAGGTTAAAGACAACAAAATGGCCGACTCTTAAGAACCCATGGGCTGAAGGACAAATTTCTGTAGAGATTAGGCGAATATTTACGGTCTAGATTTTCAGGGAGGCCAAGCTAACAAACTGGCTCTCGGGTATGATGAGCCCAGCACAAAACAGCAAAGAGCTTGACTATCAGGTGTGGAACTCTAGGATTAGTTACTAAAAATTGTTCAAAAGAAATCAACGACACAGTAACTAACGTATTTTTCTGTAAATAGGCACGGCCTCTCGACCAACGCCGCCATTTATCCACTAATAAAAATTCGAGAATCTTGTGGATGTGAAATTACATCATTAGATTAATTGCAAGGGCAAAAAGGCGAGTTTTTAATCTTGCAATATGCTTCCCTCCGGTTATAAACTGGAGAAAGCCGTTTTCAATGGTTTGAGGCTTAAAATTGCGTGGGGATGTGGAGTTGACGATGATGACAAGCATGAGAGATAACGAACTGTCTTTAATGCTTGGCAGAGCACCTAGACGGAAGCCTCAATTTTGAAGGCCAAAATGCAGCCTCCGAGGCCAACCCAAGCATCCATTTCAATTAATGCAAAATTTTCACCAAAAACCACCCAAACATAGCAGAAACGTGGGTTTTTTTGAATCCATCACCGAAAAGACAATTTTACTGCTTCCAAAGGGCAGCATCACCACCAATTGTGCCATACACAGAATAAAATCACACAGGCTTGATATCTCTGTAATGCTACACCATCCGGTGGTGTCATTTCAGACTTTTTAGTGCAAAACGAGGAGAAATTTGAAACCCATTTTTTTACACCTAGGTGGTGAAACCAAAAAACCACCAACAGACTCATTACCAGCGGCACACACATATGCGGTGTCGCAATTTGTGCACTATGTGTTTTACCTCTGTTTACAAGAACCGATTGTAAAAGACCGAATACAATCAGATTTTTTTGAATTTGAAACATTCAAGCAGAAGTGGGATGTTCTTCAAATACATTCCGCACCTCACTGTGGTTCATTTGCCACAAGACCTTAGAAGCCAACTCGTTAGGTGAAAACACCATGCGTCACATGGCTCGAAGGTGGGGACACGTAACAGATCTCGAGTAGATTAGATAAAGCATAAATACCATGATTTTAAGTAGTTTTATAAAAAGTTTCGTAGCAAAAACTAAGCCAGTCATAAGCGAGGATTGGATGACTGACTCATGGTCGGTGGTTTCAAATTTCAAAACTGCAATCAGAAAATTCAAACGACGCTCGATCAGTTCCATTAAGCGACATGATGCAACTGGGTGTTTGTGATTCCCTTTATTTCTACTACCTTACACGACATCACTTGATGTTGAGAGAATCAGACTCAAATGCACAAACATGCACAAAATCAGTCAAAATCCCGATTTATGTGCTTTCCAGTAGCAAGATGTTCAGCAATAACGAGCGACTACGTGGCGCAACGGCAAAACAAAAGTGGATAGGCAATTATGCTACACAGTGTGAGCCCTCAAGCAAAATGGTCTCTCCTTCTTGAAGTCGGCTGGATTAGGTGCGAAGCAACAACTTTACAACTCGGAGGTGGTAGGATGGAAGCGCTCCTTTTCGAGTGTCAGCCACTCAGAAGCCGTTAAGCCACGGCATTCCGCGTTTAGGATGGCAACTTAGTTGATAACCTTATTTTTAAAAAATGGAACCTCTAGATACGAACTCAAAAACCCCAGCGGTGGAAATCTGTGAGTCATGTGGGGGGATTTTTACAGACAGAATCAATGATCCAAGATTCGTAAAAATCACTTCTGAGTGAAACAATTTTGCACAAAAATTAAGAGGATGAAGAAGAGCGAGTCTACCTGAACCTCATTCCAGTTCTGCCTCTCTTCGTTGAGAATGACCAGTGTGGGGAGAGGTGTCTGGGGAACAAGCTTGTGGCTAACAAGCCATGGGTGCTGCATTGCTTGCTCAATTGTCAATCGCTGTTGCGGTTCCACAATCAGCAAACGTCTTATCAAGTCCTTGGCTGTAAAACAGAAAAGGTTCACTTTTTGTGCATCTTTCTGCAAGACTCGAAAGGCTATGACGACAAAAGTAAGGTGTTGTGACCTATCGCCTTTATTTCTCCCACAACCTCTCAGTAGTGAACATCATTTCACCTTTCATGAATTACTGACCGGAAGTCAGAAATAGTAAAATTACGAGGACGCTACAAGTCCCAACACTTCTTGACCAGCAATTAGAGTAATACATTTATTTTTCGTAGCTCTTGATAGCTATTTTCTAACGATTGATCAGGAAAACATGTCCTTCTGCGTTCTGAAAAATATTCATGCTAACTTGATAAACGAGGTTCAGATATACAGAGCTATTAAAGCCGCGTTAGATATGAAGTAGAGGAGCAAAAAAACTCAGTTATTTACGTTCGGGTTCTAAAAATGTAAAGATGATTTCTGCAGCAAAACATCAGGCAAAACTTGCAAAGAGAAAAATTCCAATTTTTCTGAATCTAGAACCTAGTGTTGGGTTTGCTACCAGTTAATTTTCGCCATGATATTAAGTAGAAATTGATAAAAATCCGTCATTAACATCAATAATGTGCAATTAAAATGGATGCAACCCATACCATCATGAGACACCACACCCCATTCTTTCAATGGAAAGGTGTAGTGTCCATTTCTAATGCGGGATCTCATTCCAGGTGAGAAGGGATCACCACCCTGGCTATAGAAGGGGGGATAGCCGCACAATCTAGAGAAAAGTAAGCTACAATAATAGAGCGTACAGAATGTATGTGATGACACCAAGAGACCACATATCACATTGCCGGTCATATGCCGCAGGACCTAGCACTTCAGGAGCTACAAAAAAAGGAACCTCATCAAAGCCCAAAAAACATACCAACATAGTAGGGAGTAAAACAGGGAGATTGAAGGGGCGTTCCACCAGAGGTCTCCCTAGCAAATCCAAAGTCAGTCAACTTCAACGTTGCATCCGGGGCATCTGACGTAAAAAGCAGGTTTTCTGGCTACGTCACAAAATAAGAAAACTGGATCAAAACATACTTTGAGATCCCGATGGACAATGTTCCTTCCGTGAAGACATTGAATAGCAGTGGCGATTTGGTAAACTATCCGAGCTGCATCTAAACAGAGAATAAACATAATGGGGAGAATTACAAACCATTTTCAGTAAATCCATTTCGGTGACTTTGTTGAATACGACTGAAGAGTTCACCACCCTCCATGCATTCCATGACAATGAGCAGGTGATTACGACCAGTGTTAGTGTTGTTATTTTCGAAAATATCCACTATCCTGACGATATTTTCGCAATCACTGACACGATAGTGCAGTTCGACTTCACGACAGGCCTTCTCATCATCACCAAGAACCTGTCAATTAAGGTACACGAAGAAATTCAACAAACTTTTAGTGCATAGGGTTTCCCGGTAGCCTTGTGAATGCACTTAAGGACATTTCCGTTAATTCCACTACCAAGACTAGTTTGAGTTATTTCATATTCCTGAGTGATGGCAGTTGTTTTTATTGGAAAACCGTAGCCGACCATTTTGGAGAACAGAACCTCCCCAAAACTTAACAAAAGGTCGTGACACTGAAGGCCATTTCAGAAAGAACTAAGGTGACCCAGAACAAGCACCAATCAAAATATAATGCAGGTTTATAAAAACTAGGGTCCTTTTTTGAGATTACGAAAAACTTCTTAAAAATACTCGTCAGATTGGTAATTTTTGTGGCAAAAATTGCAATCAAAAGGGTTTTACACAAAATGTTTTAACATAAACCGAGAATTTTTAAATATTTTGCCTTATTCAAAAAAATCACTTAACTAGATACAATGGCAGCATTTGAACCTACTGGTAGAAAAAAATTATGGATTTGTGTCAAACGAATTGCTGAGGTTGCCTTGAGCATACCTTTTGGGTGAGAATTGAAAATCAAAAGCTAAACCTTGTACTAGGCAAGAGAGAACAGATGCTCACTATCCGAATCCCCTTGAGACAGTATCGTTTCCCATTTATTGGGGGTAATTAATATGCTGTAGAGAGAAGAATGTGAACGAGAGGGATACCACTCTTTTCCTCATGCTGACCTCATACTCAGCGAGCAGAGGGAATAGGGGCTACTAGCACTGTAGCGTCCCGAGACTCCCTTTAAAGTAAAAGAAGGCATAGTATTGGGGCAGAATATATATTCTGGAAACAGAGGCCTTGGAGTCTGTTGGCACGGCCCAAAGACCGTCCAACCGGCTAGTACAAGATGGCCACCCAATTGACCGAAACCGACAGTTCGAACAAACAAAGTACTACAAGCACGGCCCAGGGGCCAACATACCTGGCTGATACAATGGTCAAGACTATAACTAGCCGTTTACAAAACGGGCAGTTAGAAAGCTGAAGCACCATATAAACTCCTTTCCTCTTGAATGCGCCTTCCCCTTTGATATTGTTACCCAACATTCTGCGTTGGCCGTCACAACGGAATCAATGCTATAAGCAAAACACTCACTTGCCGAAGGCGGCTTCCATGCAACTAAAATGATACTTGACTCCAACTTCACTGATTCTCTTTAGTTATTCAAGTAAAATCTAGAACTTTTTCTCGTATGGGATCCAAGCACAGGGATGAATGCTTATGTTGACCGTCACACGAGTTCATAACTAGCCGTAGACACGCTGGCTTCAAAGCGGATTTTAGTAAGGGAAGATCAATTTCGATGTAGTTTCTTGTGACGGAGCTTTCCGTCTACCGCTCCTAACCACGATTTTCTCACATTGGTAGAAAAGTAAAGTTGTTGTGTGTGGTTCACTTTTCGCCATCTTAATGACAAAGCTTAGAGGCAACTTCTTCCTTGCATTGCCAAAATTTCAAGTAAATATGACAATTGCATTTAGTGCCTTAGTGAAACATAAATCTGTCTTTCATTCAAAATTCCTCATAGTGAGTACTAGACGCCTGTGGGCATGCAACTAACTTATCAGTTGTCCTGAGGAACAAAGGCTCGCTTGCGATCTTAGTTTTGCAGTAAATGTGCAAGTTTAGCACTTTCTTTTAAAGCAGTTAAGGGTTTAGTTGCATGCTTTTATCTGCACACCTTTGTTGCTGCGCATCTTTAATTGGTGTTCATGTGCACTTCAGGATGGGTTTTATAAATGGTCTTAATCACAAATGTTTTTCATTTTTGGTTTTGAGGAATTTCTCTAGTCACAGAAGTTTTAATTTGAATCCTCAATATGAGCCGCAGGTAAGTAGTGTTTGATTACACGAAAAATAGCAATCTTATTAGTGCCTCAAATTTTCTACTCTCCTTTTGCTATCTTTACTATTTTATTTTATGCTCGCCTAAAACCCAACTTGGCCTTTTGAGTTCCTATGGGGCTGAGGCCAGAAATGTTTCTTCCATTATTCAATCCCCATGCCTCTTTAGATGCATCCCAACACCCTAGCCAACAACTCTAGAACCAATACCCTGCCTCGCGATTACGAGCGTATGATGCAGAAGATAATGTTTCGAATCGGCCCAACCAACCTTGTGACAAAAAAACTTAAGCCTATGCTGATGAGCAAGCGTGAAACTAAATTCAGTGAAGAAGCTCGTCTATCCACGCCGCAGGGTCGCGAGATCATGTATCGCCGTCTGCTCAGCGGCAAGAGAAACCTTGTACCCTTTGGGAAGTAGTCAACCACCCCCCTTGCGAAAGTCGACCCCGCCACTCCCTTTAAAAACGCGGATATTCCTGCTCGGGAGGAGTTTTACGCCCTGCTTATTCTCGAACTATGTGAATGCCCCCTTTCCAGAGGATTTCCGGCAAGGTCCCAATTTTTCGTGATGGCGGGCAAATCGTCTTGTGTTTACCTCCCTCTATCATTTCCCGTGTACAGTCGCCTTTTGTAGCTCCACATCCAATTTTACAACAAAATATCTCTGCAACAGTAATACGTACCGCTCTCTGAGTCTATTAACTCCTGTGCCGCGACTCAAAAGGCATGGAGACTTGAGATTCCCTTCACTTCCCTGACGTCTAGAACTCTGGTGTAAAACAGCTAAACATGCATGCAGGAGTATTTAATGTCTTTCCTGACTGATATGCGGGCAGATCACCTTAAAGTAGAACTCCCACTTTGTAATGCCCTCCAGCAGAAACCTAATGGCGATAAAGGAAATCTTTGGTGAGGCGAGGCAGACTTCACCGTGCAGGTGTGCGCTACAATTTGTAAGTACTGGCGACGACTCCAGAGCAATGATGTTTAGGTCGAAACGGGTGCGCCTGGGGTAAAATTTCCCATGCATGAGATCAGGTTTTTTCACGGCTGCTCCAAGTACAACAAGACCAGAAATCCGTCTGGGATGCTATGCAAAAGGCATTTATTTCAAACACATACACGCGCAGTCACGATAATGGCGGTGATCACTTTTCCAAATGCGACGACGATATCGGGGGGCGAGAGTGCAAGAGATACGAGGATTAGAGGATGAAGAGCTAGAGATAGATAGGAGTAGAAGCGTGAGTAAGAGAGGGAGAGAAAACCCTAAAACGCAGAAGCTGTTGAAGCATTAGGAATAGGAGGAGGAGGCCTAAAAGGAGAGAGAGAGAGAAGGGGAGATGGAAACCTGTATCAAAACCTATAAAAACCCATGGCGTGTTATTCATCTGCGCGCGCGAGGACGCGGCCGATGACGACGTCGTGACGAAGAGGATACCGAGCTAGATGATGTAGACGACCTTGAACTGCTTCCTGCTGAAGATGACGACGAAGAGGAGGTGGAGGAAGATGAGGAGGAGCTAGAGGAGGGAGAGCGCTTTCGTGAGGCTCCACCACCACCAGCAGTAGCCACCTGCTTGCCTCGACTTGACGCACGCTGCGGCTGCTTCCCAGTCGATTCTTTCGGAGCGGAATCCGCCACTCCACTGCCACTCGGCTTTCCATCACCGCCACCACCTCGAGACGCAGCATTGGTAGAAGGTCGTGTGGTTGAAGTCAACGGGCTTCGTGACCGTCTCTCGCGTCTCGCCGGTGGACCTATCATAACGGAATACTATCAATTTTGTTTTTAAAAGCGTGAGCCCTGCTCCCCTGCAATGCTTTTGGGCCCCGTAACGTCCTTAAGGATGGTTTAGGTACAACACAATAATTATGGGGTCATTGAGGGCTATGACCTTCTGCCAACGTGGAGAACTGTTTCGGCTCACTACTACATTCTGGACGGTATTAACGTATGCTAATGAATCCTACCATAGGCAATATGTACCATGTACACCTCGGAACCATTACGGCTATTTGCGCAGCGTGAGTAAGCGCTACGACACACGGGTGGAGGAAAACAGTCGCCAATCTGCGACGCTTTGCAGACACAAGAATCCACGTAAAAACATATGCTCCATCACGGTGAGTACAATTCCTGACAGCTGCATAACAGCGCTAGGTAATAAGAAGAATCGAAGAGAATATCTTCGAATGAGAGTGTTCCTTCTATCGCTATACGACCTCTCTCTAGAAGCAGTGGAAAAACGTAGTCACTATTGCATAGATTACTGGATATACTGCCAGAAAATGGAGGCATTGGGTAATGTCTAACCCTACTGAACACCGGGATCTCACACCCTAAAGCGGTGAAGAGAGTACAAAACGAATGCCGATGTAACACAACTAGAAAAAAAAGACTGTGATATTTTGAAGCATTACATTGCATAGGAAAAGTAAGCTTATTAATACCGCTAAGCATTCCAATGCTTCGATCCCGCAGGATCCGATAAGCAAGGGAAATAAGTAGCATGTATGCATCGAAAAGTAAAAACCACTACTCACCGCCAAGAGGAATGGAATCCCCAGCTAACGGTTATGATGGTTATATAGAAATGTTGAGCCATCTATGGACTTAAAAGGTATGTTCAAGTGGAAATGGGAGCCCTAGTGACATCTGGAGGAGTGAGAGACAAGACGATCGCCAAACTTTAAGAGAAAAAACTACTACTTTGGGCTGTCCTGCTACCATAGCGTCATATTGCGGAAAGAATTCACTGCATTAAGAAGATCCACAACATTGAGTCGCGAACAATCGGTGTCATCAGTACCGCTTGCTGAAATTTTTAGCAATTTAAGAAAACTGCGCAAATTCAACACGGAATTAAGGGATCTCCATAGAAGGCGAAGACAGTCGTCAAAATACACGCTCACAATTCTAAAACCAGATATCCTTACTGCCATTTACCACTGCCCACTTTGGCCTTGGGGAGGTAAAAGAACTGGAAATTTTGAACAGTAACCTCAACGCGATCATCGATTTCTGGTATGACTGTTGGGCAGAATTTACTCTTACGAGGAATCGGGCGGCTCTGGATGGTGAACGATCTATAAAACGGCGCCCAAAGTAGAAGAATTTAGCAGTGTGGAGCAATTAATATCGAATTATTGTTCTGTTCAACTTTCTGGATGCAATCTGATAATAGAAAAACATTAAATTTTGGTGAGCGGAAAATTCATAAAGTTCAGCCACTTAGAAGCCCTATGCTGAAAAAAAACTATCACCGATATTAACACAAATTTACTCAACTTTTCCCGGTATTTGAAGATATGCTACGTGGTAAAGACAACCGTAGAATCATGGTGTCGGTTAGTGAAAAATGAGGGCACTTAAGTACGAACGAATATTTAAAATCACGATATCTGAACCCAAAATTGCCAATTTCACCATCACAATGCATCACCTCTGAGCCCTGAGCCAAGAGAATAGGGTGCTATGATAAGATCATAACGGCAAACAGGAGCTTTACTACATACACGGATACTTCGGAAGTGTTGCCAATGTCCAGCTTCGATAAACTAGGGGTTGTTGATCCACGATTGAAAGCATTGAAAGACCAGAACCAATGGAAACTCTACGTTCACAGCCTTCTGATGCTAACATGTTGGACGTCGCCCAGTCTTACAATAGGTGGAATTTTGCTCATTGTTTACGAACACTGAAAATAAGTAGCCCAGTCGGTTATTTTTCAACGCTGAATCCACTCCATTAGCGGGACTCATTTCACGACAGTTTGATAAGGCTGACCCTTACGCCGCTACAGTACATCAAGTTGAAGACAAGAGCGTGCACTATTCTATTAAATGACGCACTTGGGATTCTACAACCACCCACAATGTTGAAGCATGCTAAACTTTGACTTAATCGGGAACTATAAATACTCAGGTAGCAGAACAGGAGGTTCTGAGGTTCAAAAAATTAATCTTTCGACCAAAGACGAGCGATCTACTTCATCGTGTCTGTAAATTACAGACCGTGTTATAGAAGGTGGAAGCGTTCAGCAACATTTGAACCTAGCAAGACCCGGAATGGTCGTTGTAAGGCTAGATTAAAGGTCTACGATATTCAAAAATAGCCGGATTTTAGTATCAGAAACGACTGGTGGGTAAAATCACATAGCCTCTGTCCAGACCAGCCGGACGCGAGCGCAAATGCGCCGTCGTACGCGTCTGTGTGTGTGTGTAACTTGCCAGTCAGTAGCAGCAGCAGCAGTGCCCGCAAGCGATCGTACACGCAGCATAAAACTCCTGCAAGCTAGTCAGGATAGGCTAAGCAGCGAGCGAGACCAGTGTAGAACACTCGCAAAACTAATTCATTTCTGCCAGAGAGGGAGTCAGCGAGTGAGAACGAAGCGGCCCCACACGAATAAAGATCAAACGACTTCACTAGCGCACACACTACACTCCGCGTGGGTAGGCGGATGGTGATGGCCATGGTCATAAACCTGTCAGGAAATGAATCGGCCCTGCCCATCAGTAACCCGCGCACGAGCGCGCACAGGAAGCGCTGAGAGAGCACACCCGCAACTACGGCTGAGCCGATGTGGGAGAGGGAAGAATGCGAAAGAGCACACTTACTGGGCCGACGATAGCGTGAGGTTGCAGCGCCGGGTGGAGAGCGGTTGCTACCACCGCCACCGCTGCGACTGGTAGCGGCAGCGGGGCGGGAAGAGAACGGGCTGCCGGCGGTGGCGCGGGAGGAGCGCGGGGGCGGTGAGGGCGAACGGCCGCGTTGGCGACGCGTGCGGTCGCCATCGACACCACGGTGATGACGATCACCACCGCCACCGTCGCGTGAGCGCAGCACTACATCCTCGTGACCGGAACGCCGACTGTGGAAGAGGGGACAAAACACAAAGGTGAGCGAGCCTGCAATGCAGTTAATGCAATTTTATGAACGCTTCGCCTCCGTAAATTTGACCACACGGACCTTCTCAGCCTCTCAGGACTCAGCATGTAGCTCTACCAATATCACGCATGCTACCAGTCCTTATAACGTCGATAGTAGAGCTAAATCCAGAGCTACAAAACCCATTGCATTGAACACTACATTGGAGGTGAACTGTAGCACCCTGATTCTTCTCAAAGACGCCACGACGCTGTGTACGAAACCTGTGAAGACTAAGGAACCCACAATGTTACATCATAACCAAAACAAATACAGTTCTCTTAAGGTACTTTCTAGTCCTATTTGTTCAAATTTATGACTACATGCACTAACCAAACAACCAACCTCCGTAGCTGAGAATACTTATTTTCGACAAGATACAGTTAAAAGGATGATCGCAAGACTCGATGATAATCATTGATGACTTCACGACTTCGCAGGTTTTGGAGTACGGGTGAAGACCAATAGCGCATACCATAATTAGTCAAAAATGATTCAACAAACCATGGACACATTTAATTCGGTAGACAGACTTCGAATTGGTCATTCAAACAGTAATATGGTGTCAGTGCATGGTTCATTCCTTCAATACCGTTAAGCAACCGGGTTTCTCTGAGACCAGAAAATGCGGTTATAAGAATGAAGAGCAAAGCAGGCATAGAAGTGTAATAGAAGACATAGAAACTTGTGATTTTGCAATTTGGAGTCTGCACAAGGCCTACTAGTGCGTACCGTTATCAGTCAAGAAACGTGACACAAAGCATAAGTTGCGAAGTACACCTAAGTCGGATGGGAGATAGCCTTCAATCCTCTGACGAAACGGAACAGTCGATCCAAAGCTATCAATCGGCCGGTAAATATTAGTCGCAGTAAAAAGCTTACGGAAAACCCGGAATGCAAACACAGTTAATAGATCACGCTGAAAATTGCGACTACTTTGGACAGGACAATTGTTAGGACGGGTAAGATGTAGGCAAAATGATTATGTAAACCAATAGAGGCATGGTATAGCATGAAAAAATCAGATAAATGATTTCTGCGCCATTTAACAAATCCGTAGAGAAATGGCAGTAAAAAAATAGCTAGCAAGAAATCTTACGTTGAAGGGGAGGCCTGATGGTGACGGCGCCTGGTGTCGCGAGAGCCCAGAGGTGAGAGTTGTCTGCCCGACCGCGAAGCGGTATGCTGCGTTGGCGGTGGTGGTAGAACCTCGGTTACGTTCACCTCCTGGCCGTCGATCTGGCCTCCGTTCATGTAGTTCACCGCATCAGAGGCTGCCTGCGAGGTGGTGAAGTCTATGTAAGCGAAGCCCCGATGGAACTCGGGGTGCATATGATCTGAGGGCATCTCCACTGACTTCACTTGACCCCAGGTTGAGAAGATCTCCGAGATGTGCGCCTGGATACGGAGGCATGAGTGAAATGGACGAGCAACACAGAGAAGTTACTAATAGCTCCTACAGTTTATTGTGTTTACACGAATACATTCAACTGTAATGAAACATCAGTAGAAACGACCGACGATTCTTGATTTGACTACAGTGAACACTCCTATCACTGGAATTTAAAACAGAACGTTTTTCTTTTCGATGATAAGCTGTGTCGTGGCCCCAACATAACGATAAGAAGTTTACAACGTGAATGAAGAGTGGGTAGTGAACACGCGGTTCATTTAGCATCTCCGTTCGGTGAAGTCAACACACACGATCTGCACATGAAAGCCATAAGTTAGACATCAATTTTTGAAATAAGATTCTTTGCGGAACGGGCATTAAGAATAGGCAGAAACAGAAATGAAATATTTCAATGTAGGTGTAGAAGGAAAACAGGCACCTCTAGCTACTCGTGATAAATTACCGTACAGCAATGTCGGAGTTTTCGTTCCAATGAATTGGTAAACAGCTGGAGGTTAACCAGTTCACCGAAAATGACGTACATTGGTGCCCAAAAAGAGACCATTCAGCACAAGATACCTGAATTTTTTTATTTTAAAAGTTAAAATTTCTTAACCGGAACGCGCAGTCGAATTTTGTTCCAACCTTATAACTCTCTTTCGTTGTGAAATCAAAGAAAGACCTTAGTTTAGAAAACGGTATTCATTATGATTCATTATGGATGGCACGGAAAACCGATGAATTGAGTATCGGGGAGGTCGCCCCTAGTAGACATTTGGAACGCTGGTTAATGGCTTGAGTGTAGTTTCACATCCCCCAGCAGATTTCGATCGTTACAAAGGCTACACCCGGCCTTGACTACACTTGAAAAACGTTTTTATTCCAGCAAGTTCGTACCATTGAAATCCTTAACTGCTTGAAAATCAAAAATTGATTTCATCTCCAGACGTAAAATACCGGTTACTGCAAGTTAGCACGCGTAGAGTCAATTCCAAAATGCAAGAAAAAGGCCTTAGAGCCCACTCTTGTGAAAGAACTGCAGCCGCCACTGCGAGGACTATTGTTTGACACTCGATCATTGAGCAGAAGACCCCTAATGCCATGCATCAACATATCGAACATTCTGCCTGGAAGTTTCTCGGCTTTTCCGTTTAAAAAATGATTTCTGCCAATTTTTAAACCACCTGTTTCATGTAATTTCATGGAACTACAAAAACCGACGTTATCTTTGAAAATGAAAATATGCGTTGAACATTGATTAACTGACTATTTGGTATGAACACAATCAGTGAACCCTGAGGTTACTAGACGATAGTCTGAGTAGCAGGTTATGTTCCCAACAGACATTTACGCTAAATCACAAATGGTCCATCTAGCATATTCCCATCCTTAGCCATGCGAGAATAACCTGACTAGTCCAAGCAACATAAGATCACTCACTTCTCTAATGGTTAGCAATTCAACGAAAGCACCAAGTTGACGTAAACTCGTTACTGTGCAAGAAAATATTTGCCTATGCAACTACCGACACGAAGCACCTACCTGAGTTACATTCCTGGAGAGCTTCGTAACCATTACACGAGTAAATTCGGGCAAGGAAAGGCCAGCCAATTTTGAATGGCTTTCTTCCCTCTCCCTCGACGTCTCCGCCTCCGCCAGCCTCTTGGTATCCTTAATAGCTGGCAGTTTTTCCCCTTCCTTTACAGTCTCCTTCCTTAATTCCCCATCATGATGTTGCTGTGGTTGCTTTTCAATGATAATATTCGATTCTCGACTCTCCTGCTTCCCTGCCTTGTTGACAGTCGTCTCTTTTTGTTCCACAGCCTCTGTGGAGGTCTTCTTGGACACCTCTTCGGTGGCAGGTTTCTCTACCGGTGGCTTGGTATCAGCTGCGGTGGTTGTCAACTTCTCTTCACCGGCTCGTCTCATTTGCTCCGAAGAACGGTCTAAAGTAGAGCTGACGGTTAGAGACCCACTTCCAACAGCACCAACAGCAAGCTCTGTAGCGTCAACTAGCAGAGACCCCAGTTCACACCACAGCCAGGTCGGTGGAATTGCGGGATCAATTTACTGTGCGATCAATAAACGTCGAAGACGGTTACTGCGCAAAAGCAGCGCTCCTTCGGTCACGTTCTAGGTATTAAGTTAATCAGTCTACTCGTTCGCAATGGACTAATTAGCGACGCCAGAGATGAAGAAACTTACGGGGCGAAGAGGGCTTCGCGATTGCCGGTAACTTGTCCTCCTTAGCACGAGACGACGAACTTTCGGAGGTACTCGTCTTCTTTTCCGGCGGACGGCCTAGTAGGGGGTGGATGATTAAACACTGTGGAGAGCAAACAATACTACTATCATGCGCAATCACTTACGAGGCGACTGCGACCTTTTTCGGGAGGCAGTCTTGTCCTCGGAAGCACGAGTTGCACTGCTAGTGTCACCACCCCCGACAGACTTCTTCTCAGATGGACGACCTTGCAAAATTGGTCGATTAATTGATCTGACTTTAGTCAGAGCTAATAGATAGTCACAGACGCACAACATACTTCATGGGTAATAATAGAGCAATGCATGGCATACTGCTGAAGTGACCTTTAGTGAGTTTAAAAAATACAACTGAGACAATTAGGCTTATTTCTATAGCAGTGGTGGCGACCATGAATCAGCAAGTCATGCCTTCAACGAGCTTACGCACGGGACTTGGGCTGAATGTCTGTTGCCAAATATTGTTTACAAATAAAGTGGAAGATTGAGAAGTAGTCGCCTATTAGATTTTTCCGACGTCATGCGGGATAAACTAATTTCAATTCGCACGAGTTTACTAAACTTTGCGAAAAAGTACGAGTCCGCAAGGCTTACTATTATCATCCATTTAAAGTAAATTAAAATTTGTTTCAATTAATAGCAAATCTCACAAAATCGACATTGGTATTTTAAACAATTCAAAAGACGCCAAAATTTTGCGTCCTTCCTATATCACCTTAATTGTACTTAGTACTACAAACTGAGGCAATCTTACGCGGTGATGGTGAGGCCCTTCTGCCAACATATTTATCGTCCCTGCCGCGAGGACTGACGCGCGTTCTACTCACTTTGGGGCCTAGAAGAGAGAACCATACAGCGAACATGTCAGAGTGGTCATAACGCCACGGATGTGCCCTAAAACCGCTCCATGCCAACTCACGTGGTGATGGTGATCTCCTGTTAGAACGTGTTCTCTCATCACGTCCATTCCTTCCGCTACGGGGATCTGGAAGGAGTCATGAAAAAAGCCTGAATAAACTGGCCACTAACCATCACAGGGTGCACGAAATGAGTCCAGTAGATCAGTAATAAATTGTTGCCAAGCTTACGAGGGGATAGGGATCTTTTCCTTGGCGCGTCCTTCTCGTCTCTAGACTTGGCCTTAACCATCTCCTTTCTCTTTGTTCTGCTATCCGAAGGCCTACCTAAAAGCGATTAAACAAAATAAACTGAATTCCCAACTTCGATGAGCGACTTTCCTTGATAGATGGATAGTTGCTTGATCAGCAACCTAACCGAATCACCGAAATAGTCGTAAAATAAAATTTCCGACCCGTTGTGTGGTATGTAGCCAATAAGAGCGCAAGGAAGTTAAACATACTCCGCTTTTGCGAAGCAGTGCGTGGCTGACCAGAACTTCTGCTGCTGCTGCTTCTACTGCTAGAACTGCTTCCACTAGAGCTGCTTCCACTGCTAGAACTGCTCCCCGTTGAGGTACTCCGCGAATCTGAAGAGCTGGAACCGGATGACGACGACGAACCCGAGGAAGACGATGCAGAATGCGAGCGACGGGAACGCTTCGCGGCACCGCCACCGCTTTTTGCGGGAGAAAGCCTATGTTTTTCCTTCTCTCCTGATCGCTTTTGCAACTGACCCTCTCGACTACTTCGCTTCTCGACGACTGGCATCTAACGGGAAAAGGAAGGAGTAAGAGGGTATGTACACGTACACCCAATCCCATTCAGTGTCTAGGTAAGATGAGGTCTGAGCAAGCGGCAAGCTTCGCAAGGATAAATGGATGCGGCAGTGACCCCAACTCTAACTGGCCAGTCGAAGGTGATGACTCAGAATTACGTCGCCTTGACTCACTGCTGAAAAATCCCCTGAGCCACTGGAGCTGTCTCCGATACTATGGCCAATGCTAAAGTAGCTCTTGTGCTGACATTTCAACCACAGCGTAAAAAGTCTAGGCGAATGGTTTTGGAATATTCTTACAACTGCCACTCCTTCAGCACAGCACTCAGACGGGAGGAAAACGGGCATTCATGGCCCCTACTTAATCTACTGCAATATTATAGATCTAAGTTACGCTATAGTCTGTATAATTACACACAACACCACAAACACACAGCGCAAGCAAAAGGCAGCTTTCTCAGAATTCACGGCATGGTTGCGAGCATGTGTGTATTTATAGTTAAGGATATATATATATAGAGATAGAATCGTTGGAGATTAACAAATTATGCACAAAGCTAAGGGTACCAGAGAAATGGGAGAGGAAGGAGGAAGTACAGCAGCACAGCCAGCTGGGGGAGTTGATTTGGTGGATAGCAAAGCGGTGCTCTTACTGTATGTTAGAGAGGGATAAAGGGGAGGGTGAGCGTGCATATTCTATGTACATCGGCTGTGTGGTAGGCAACAACATTACAGCTGTGGCAGAGATTTCACAAACAATCGTAGCCTAGAGAAAGAGTAAAAGAACAGCAGACTGGTGTCCGCGAACAATCGAGTATGTATACGTCAACGCGCAGTATTGAATATCTCCCGCAATCCATACGTATCTGAAGTCGCCTTCTTCACCTGTGCATCTGTGGGATAAAATGATTAGAAAACATTGTCCCGTCTACTACTTGCAATTACAAATGTACACATCCCACAACGGGTACTTATCACAGCAGCGCAGCGGCCAAAAGAGAAAATATCATGAGAAAAGACAAATACAGAGCAGGGGAAGAAATTAATGGAGAAAAAAAGTGGTTGAAAGAAGAAATGATAATACAACAATTCAGGAAAATAATGAGATCCAGGAAGTGGGCAAAACAGATAAATGTATGGGGAAGGGGAGCAAGAGAATGCAGAAACGACTAAAACAAAATACAAAAAAATAAATCAATTGTTTTTTTAAAAAGACTCGGTAACAATATAGTGTAAGGCAATGAATGGACGAATGGAAAGCTAGTTCATCCACTTGCGGCAAAGCTGCGACCCACACAAGCACGGTATCCGGCTCCCCTTGTCTGTCTCAACGTCCAATTTATAATCGTACGTCAATTCCTCTCCCTTTTTGATTAAACGATTCGCGATTATGATGATCCGTTTTTGGTTGTCATAGAGAATCACTTCGGCAATGCAGTTCGGCTCACAGGAGTGGTTGATATACCTCGCCAAACCACCGTACATGGTCGCGTCAACGATCCAATTATCATCAGCACGAAACATGTAGATTCCGCGACTTTGCGACTCGTAGAGGCGCTCCCTTCGATTCCCCACCTCGTTGCGGATCAGCTGACCCAGATACTCGATAATAAACTCACTCTTCTCAATATCACGGGAGGCAAATAGCCCCAAGCCCTGGATTTTGGAGCGAGCAAGAAGAACGTTATTCCGCCACTCACTCTGCAACGCACGGTACTGTGTGGAAGGCGATTGTTTACCTGCCGGGGCTGATATAAAGCCGAAAGGGAGAGAGACGGAGACGGTGGTGGAGGAGGAGCAGTAGCGAGGTATTTGATTCAGTGGTCGCAGAAATCCCAAGTGAGGTGGTGAAGAAGTGGGATGGTTCTGCCGTGACACGCTCCCTTGCCCTTGCTCTTGCTCCCGCTCCCGATCACAACTTCGCACGTAGTTTCGGCGCTTTGGCTCAGAGCGAGCACAACCCGTCGGGTTGATCATCACAGGCATTCGAGAAATGAGTTGCATCTTGCCGAACTTAAACACATATCCGGTGAGGTGTTCAACACCAGGTAGGGATTCTATTGCACGTACGATATGAGGTTCACTGAGGCCAAAGAGACTTTCACCCCGCAACATCTCGGGTAAAAGTCGGAGCGTGGTTGAACTAGCTTGTTGCCGACTATCTCGAACAAGGTGGAGAATGTGCTGCCATAGCGTGTTGCAGTCGCCCGCCCTGAAGCGTGCGTCAGGAAGACCGTGCTCCTTGACGACGACTGTAAAAATGGGACTGGGGTGGGCAGAAGGCGGGTCATCCAAAAATTTCTGATCCTTGTCATTCCGACTTGTCTTACTAGAGTCTGTGATTGTGCAAATGTAATGACAACGCCGACTAGGCCTCCGATAGGACCAATAAATGCGTGTAGTCGAGAAACCAACAGGGTATATGAAGGATCTGTTGTGAAACCGACCACTTTCTAAGTGCTCAGGAAGTAATTGTCCGAGGAAGTCCAGAACGAGGGTACCGATACGCAAACAGAGGCGGTTGCCCGAGGCGGTAAGACATTGCGTTCCAATTACATCCGCAACCAGGGCATACTCGTCTCTGTCGAGGTAAACACGACGCTTAACATCAAAGTTCTTCAACCTCTCCCTTGATGATGATTGGTCTTTGTGCTTGGGACAGAACATACTCTTATCCTCATAGAAGGAACAGCCACTCTCGTAAGCACAATAAATGTGGTAGTGGTAGGCACAATCCCCTGCGAAACAGGGTACACCAGCACCGGGCAGTGAACAACGCCTGCACAGTTGATGTTCAGCTTGTTCGAGGGCCTTGGCAACATTCATGAAGCAACCGCCCATAGTCTCAGAGACCCCATAACACCAGAGGATACAATTAACATGAACCCACTTGTCACATGTGTAGTTCAAGTAACGCCCAACAATAGACACATCGGTTTCGTCAGCCCCCCGTTTGCACAGCACGCAAATAGGAAGTGATGCACTGTTGAGAACCTCAAATGCAAGTGGTTTTGGTTTTCTCGCAGCCTCCGGAGATTCAAGATACGAGACGGAGCCGGGTGATTTGCTTGAGGAAAAGACAGTCCAACGCGACCCCTTCCACCGTTGTGTTGGGACGCGCAGAGACGATTCATGTTGAGTTCGTCGGTTACACTTGAAAATGGAAGACGCTTTCGGTATGGTTTTGCATAGTTTAGAAGGCGCACTCTGTAGCAACACCGGTACCGGGGATATGGAGGAATCAGCGTATAAGGTGTTTGCTATTGCAGTGGAGGGTCTGTGCAGCCTTGGAACTGAATGATACTTATGCATGCAGGCTTCGCTGCAAAAGACCTCATCAGAGGAGGATGTGGGATCAGATACAAGACCGCTGGAAAATAATATTTGCATCTTGCACTGTTGACACATATGCATGGGAGTTACGTTGGCCCTAATCATATCCATGGTTATTCTTTTTTCCGGACGCAAGTTTCGAGACGCGGAGAAGCGAGGAGGCGAGGTTAGTTCGGCAATTTTTTGGTAATTACTCTGAATTTCAGATATCACACTTTCGGGGATCCGACATCGTTTTGGTGGGAGTAGTTCAATTTCCGAGGAAGTTGAAGTAGCTTCATCCTCTTCTCGCATGATGAACAAATTCAAGGGATCAGGTATGTTCAAATGAGTGGTCGGTGAAGGCGGAGCAGTGAGTAATCGAGACTCGCTTAATCGGGCGATCGCAGCAGCAAGAGCATTACTCAGAAGGTTGTTATTTGAATCTAATTTGGTTTTCTGATCATTATTTAGGTAGGAAAGGAGGTCACGAGAACTTGAGATCCCCGGTGAGCGAAGGGTAAACGGCAGAGAAGTGTACTTTTGGGCACGACGAGACAGAAAATCTGTGCTTACCGCCGACTCCGAATCCGGTGGTACCTCATGACATGGTAATTTCCTCTTTTTCAATGCCGGTTCCGGTGGGTATAGATCGATGGGATTTTCTAATTCTGGCCATGATACACACTGTGCAAAATTGACAGACAAAAGTCGGCTGAGGGCAAGAGAGTCGTAGACCTCGGCTGCAGAGGACTTGGGCTGAGAAAATTTAACTTCACTGACAGACGTCGCACGCTTACGTTTATAGCATCGCGTGGATGAAGCATTGCGTTTTTTAGAACTCTCCAGAGTAGGACGAAATGATTTTGGCTGAGAAAAGTAGTGCTGTGCATCAGTGAACCAGGGGGAAGGTGAAGCAAAGCGACCTTGTCCATATGAGTTAACTCCAAGGGCGTAACCGGGGTAAGGAAGTCTGCCACCACCAGTGGAGTAATCTATGTATTTTAGTGACTCGGTATGTTCCGACGGAGGACCACGAAAATGATTATATGGGTCCAGACAGGGGTAATGCGGCTGCCGCACGCGATCCTGTACTTGATAACAGAGCTCCCGGCCAGCAGCTCGGGGTAACCTCCGGTTCGCCTGGGCACTCTGATACACCTGCTGCATGGCAAAGCGTCTCCTCACCTCTAGACTGTCCTGAGGACGGGTTGGAAGCCCGGGTGATCGGCTGTTCGCTTTCCAGAAATAAGGACTCGATGAATAGCTTAATTGGTAAGAATTAGGAAATTTTTGAGGTCCCGATTGACAAAACGCCTCATTTTGATAGGGAGACTTCTTAGGCAAACCTAGAACATCTGAGAGAAGAGATGGAGTAGAGAACCTCCTGGAGTCGGAATAATAATCAGGACTTGTGTTGTATCCGTATGGTGAATGAATGTAATAAGGTGGTCGCTCCACGTTCGAGAAGCCCACCCGGTTTAGTGTAGGGCCGTAGTAGTTGGAGTGCGAATCGTAGAACGGTGGACGATCGTTGACAGCAGATGCAGGTGTGTACTCATTCAAACTGATAACAGGGAACTCCCGCGATAGCTGTTCTTTCTGAGGCATCTGAGGCATTTGGCTACGTGGCACAACAGCATCTGAAGAACTAGAGACCTCACGCCCTGATTTCAATGAATTTGAATCCGGTGGGGCGTTTCGCACGGAACACGATACTGAGTTCGATTTTTCAGTGAAGTATTGGGACGACGGAGGCAATGGTGATAAGGACCCCTCGCTGGTCGGGTGCTCCGTGTCGCCGGTATCAGTAGAAAAACAGGTGTTCTCAGAATTCTTCGTTTCAAGGGTTCCACGAGAACTACTTTTGTCACTCAACATAGACGTAGGTTCAGTGGAGCTAGGTGATGAATCCTTAACGGGGGTAGATCCAGCCCAGCATCCCATATGGAACTCTGCTTTGCAATTGATATCCACGCTAGAGCTATCCAAAAAGGCGTGAGCGCCTATTGAGTAATCCTCCTTGTTAAAATTGTCGTTTTGGGGCCATAGCAACGCATCCCTATGATCAACCGACATCTAGGAGAGAAAGTCCTGTTCAGAAGCTCCCGTTAATTGAAATGGGAAATATGTAGGGGCCGGAGCACATAAAAAACTGACAGCTTGATATGGGGGCAGAACTGAGAAATTCAGACGTCATGAAATGGACAAATAAAACACCTTGAATGCAGACAACACAAACGTGACCGTTCTGGTTGCACCGATTTAGTTATAGAAATCACAAGAGCCAGCACCAAAATGACGATAACGTGCCTAAAGCACTTACATATAAAGTGGAGAAGTTGCATATCACAAAATGTGAGACAAGTATGTCCCTCAAAAACACTTTTTGCTCAAAGAAAGGGCTATAACTTCGTGAAATCTGGTAGGCAAACATTACCAAGTCAAAAATGACTTGCGCCTAAAGGCGTCAGTGGGACAGTTAAGGATGAGAAGGAGAACAAAACAAAATTTCGCAAAAACTTGTCTGAAGACCATCAATATTTATTTAATTAGCGGGCAATGTAGTGACAAACAACTTTCAAAAACTCAGGCGAACACTAAACGGATTAGACCACCCTAAGTCGACCGTGACAATACAAACACTTAAGATTTACACCACATCTCACCTGTACACCGAAGAATTTCCATTAAAACGTGAAAAATCCTCAGGAGGACATGATGCACTGCCCAATCGTCGTAACAACAAAACAGTAAAACAAACTTGGCTTAAATGGGTTTTTTCGGATATTCCAGCATTATTAAGTAATCACAGTGGATAGCGGTTAACAAGGCTTTTTTCGTAATGTGACGAAAAATTTGTTTTTAAATTGTTTAGCGAGACAACTGATTCACACTGACTTTTTCAGGATTTTGCTTTTAGACTGAATTACCTGCATTAATTTACTGGCTCTACAGTCAAAAACAACCAATTTCAATAGTCACCGAAGAAAGTGAAATTTAACATAAATAAGCCACAGATATTTTTAAGGTGATGTAGGGACAGCAGAAGAATCTTGGAACTAAATATTAAAACTGATGGATGCTAGGTCCTGAACCATGCCTACTGTATCACATGTTTGTTTAAACATGTTCTTTTCAGGTGGCAAGTAAGCGGATGGAATACTTTAGCTGAGGGCTGGTGGAGGTTGGATTTCTCTGATTAGCTGTGAATTCTCATAGTACTCGATAAACGAAGGCCTCTTCAAATATTCTTCACATTATAACAAGGTGTACCTGAAAGTGAATAATAAAAGCTAACAGAAGTGACTCAGAAGGGCATCCATTCTAGTTTCTACGACATCTGCTTTGGATTGGTGTGGGTATGTATGTGAAGAACCCAAACTTAAGGCTTTAAAATGGCACCTGCTGTGACATGTTTTGTTGTTCCCCTTAGTCTCGCCTTCAATAATGGTCATCTGGTTAGCCGCATTGCCTCTCGGCCATGCTAGTAGCACCAAATCCCTCTGCTACCTAATGTCAACTTATGTATTCTGCCCGAGTATTGTGGCTTCATTTGCCCTAGGTAAGTACCTGAATTCTACGCCTTCATTTGGTTATTACTTTGATGTATCTATCAGTACTAAAAACATCTAAAGTGACAGAAGACAAAAAACATCGGAAAAAAATCCACTGCGGAGCTCGTTGTGGCAACTTATATGAAGATTCTAATCACTTAAACACTGGGACGTCTCTACCGGCTAACTAAATTTTAACGGCTGGCGTTTTATGACTAAGAGATTCAAAACGCCTAAGATTTGTGACAGTGACCTATTTCAAATTGTCTCTTTTGTTGAGTAGACGCATTTTTAAATCATTTTCTCTAAGTACTAAGGATAGGTATGCGAGATGTTTTTGCAGCAGTCCATTGAACCTTAGCGCTGTTGAGCGGCGATAGGTCGGTGCAATTTCCTTTTTTACTGTAGATTACGCAAAGATTGAAAAGCCTCGAAGCATAATTGACTTTCGGATTAAATATTTTCCTGCATATCAAGAAACCTAGTGGTACTAATTTCTATTGCAAAAGTAGCCTTACTACACCATTAAAGATGAAGCTAGATCAATTTTAAAAGTTTTGGAGCAGACGAATACTTTTTTCAAATGAGTGGCAGGACACACACTCTTAGTTCACTTTAGCTTGTAATTTCGTTCTGCAGGGTGGCCCTTAACCATTTTTATCGTTTTCTTGCATTTTGTTCATTATTATTTTATTTAGGTCTTCTCTTAATATGAGGAAGACCATATGTAATACTTTGTTTGTTCGAACTGCCAGTTTCGGTCGCTTGGGTGGCCATATTGTACTAGCCGGTTGGCCAGCCCCCATGCCCTCTGATTCCAGGATATATATTCTGCCCTAGTACTACATCTTCTTTTACCTTAATGAAAGTCTCGAGACGCTACACCATAAGCCCAGGAACAACATGTACTATGTACAGAGGGACTGGCGTGACCTGAAGGCCAGAGCGCTTAGCTAGAGTTGCAATGACTAGATCATTAAGTAGATTGTTTTCATAACAAAAGCCTAAGAAACAATTTGGGCTCTGCACTTCCAACAAACTTTTTTACCAATAACTCATAATCATTTGCATTTCAGGAATTTTCAGGGTACTAAACTCTCAATTTACTTGTCGCCGTCGGTGCTGCTGTTTAGTTTTATTTTGTCACTTTTAGAACTAATTGACTGTTCGGTATTTATCAAATGTGTAATACTTTGTTTGTTCGAACTGCCGGTTTCGGTCACTTGGGTGGCCATATTGTATCAGCCGGTTGGCCGGCCTTTGGGCCGTGCCAACAGACCCCAAACCCTCTGTTTCTAGAATATGTATTCTGCCCCAGTATTATGCCTTCTTTTTCCTTAAAGGGAGCCTCGGGACGCTACAAAATGCCTTTTCGACTTTAGTCAATTATTTGTCCATGCCGGTATGGGTGCAATATCTTTTTGTTCGAACTGCCGGTTTCGATCACTTGGGTGGCCGTGTTGTACTAGCCGGCTGGCCGGCCTCAGAGCCGTGCCAACAGCCACCGATCTTCCTGTCTCCAGATTATGTGTTCTGTCCATGCACTATGCCTTCTTTTACCTTAAAGGTCTCGGGACGCTACAATGAGCTTTGTGTAAATTGCCTCTTCCACATATTTTTAATTGGTCTAGTAGAATGTCAAACTAGCTTTTAAAATAAGTAAAAAACAGGTAAGTTGACGGAACTGGGCAGTTAAATTTACGCATCAACTGTGACTGCACTTTTCATAACTTGTTGAGGAGTCTAATGCATTTTTTCTTCGAAGCAATTAAATCCCTTATTGCCTCTAGCAAATGCTTAAGGCAATTCCAATTTTTGACGAATTTTGGTAGGCTTATTTAATTGGTCATTGAATTGTGTAAACCTTTATCAACTTGTTTGTATTTACCAGTTGTGGGGCGTCCGTTCAGGATTCCGCTTCCTTACATCGTTTGCATCAAAGGGTTTTTCTGGGTTGTGTGGCGATGAATATATTTGCTAAACGCAAAACTCCCCAAGAACAACTGAGAGAAAACAATCGAGCTCTCCAACGAACTATGAGAGAGCTAGATCGCGAAAGACAGCGTCTCGAGAACGAACAAGTTAAAATTACAAACGATATCCGCAGGATGGCCAAACAGAACCAAATGGAGACTGTGAAAATTATGGCAAAAGATCTAGTCCGAACACGAACGTACATTACCAAACTTGTTAAGATGCGAGCGAGCATTCAGGCTATTTCGTTGAATATGCAGACCCTGAAATCAACTGCTCAAATGTCGGACTCAATGAAACAGGTTGCCCGTACATTGACTCAGATGAATAAGCAAATGAATTTGCCCGCCTTACAAAAGACTCTTCGTGAGTTTGAGAAGGAATCTTCAAAAATGGAGATGAAGCAGGAAATGATTTCTGACGCAATGGACGACGTTTTCGATCAAGAGGGGGATGACGAAGCTACTGAAGGTGTCGTTCAACAGGTAAAATTATCGCACTTTTGCCATTTTCACACTAGCTATTTAAGTGATAGCAAACTGGTATGGTTTTTCACGAGCAGATAAGTCTTGTAGCATTTCATCCTAGTTATTCTTATCATTAGACAAAAATGCGCTTTGTTTTCTAGGCACTGCTTTGGTCCTGTTCCCAGTTTGCCTTTGTTTTGTGTTCTGTATGGAAATTTCCTGTTATTTTCGATGACGAACTCAGAATCTTAATTTTTTGCTCAAATCAACGCCACACGTATGTCTCGTGCATTGTTGCATTATTAGTGTATCTACTTCTGAATGTACCAAATTGTGCTATTGAGGTGGTTTGAATAACCACTCCTCTTTCTTTAAACACCTAATGTCTCCTTGACGCTTTGTCGATAGAATTGCACTTTGTGTATTGGCAGAACACGAGTAATTCTCGGCATTGGTTCTAGCTTCCTTAAGATTGGTGGGAGTGTTGTAAGATACTGCCTGATAGGTAGACTAGGTAAAGTTTTGGTTCGTGTTATCTTAGGTGCTGGATGAGTTGGGTATTGAGCTGTCCGATGGGCTGCACGGTCTGCCTACGATGGCGGGCACCATCGGAGGTCCAGAAAGAGCAAATAATCGGGGCGAAGCTATGCCTGTTCCTGCCGGTGCTGATCCCGCCGCCTCTACGGAAACAGACGAACTGGAGGCGCGTTTGCGCAACCTCAAGCGCTAGCCCCTGTTCCGTCGCCACCATCATTTTTCTTGTAAATTGGATTCTCTGCCGCACTCCCACACCCGCATACCCACACCTTCATGCCTCCCCCATCTCCTCTCCTTTAGCGTATTTCAATGGCTATTCAGCAGATCATCTTTCTTAAGATAACGACCCTTTTCTCACACTACTTTGAAAGCAGTTTTGTTAATCTTTGCACATTTTGAGACTGTGGGAAATCTGGGTGGATTTTGATTTTCCAATTTCTCTGCCATTAATGTACACCGCCTGTTTTGTTCCGTGAGATTCTGGGCGAAATTCTTAGTTCCTGATGTTCCCCGGTTTTGGTGCATCAGATCTCATTCATTGACCTGCTTGTTAGTTGAATATGTTTGCATCTACCTGGCGAATATCCGTCTGGCACGCCTGTTCTCCTAATTAGTTGCCTCCGACACTTGCAAATAGCTGTCGTGCTTTCTATGTAACATGACGAAGACCACTTTGAGTGGCTCGAGTGCGTGGGTCTTCTCAACGTCGTTGGTCTACAGCAAGTCACGAGTACTGGGGTTGTAATGTGTGTAGGTCAGCAGTTTTAGCACCTCAGGGTTTTTCGTTGAAATATTATTATTTGCGAGTGGATTGCTCGCTTTTAGTTTGGTTATTTACAGTAGAATCACAAACTTACTTTCACTGTATTTCTCCTGCGTCACTGGTCGACGCCACAGAAAGCAGTTGAATCCATCCCTGCTGGGGTGCATTTCTTACTTTGTTAGTCGAGAGTCTTCTGCTCAACTACGCAGAGTTATCAACGCAGCTGTAATGACGACCGCAATAACCGAAATTGCCAAGGTGGAGAGAGAGATCATGGCTCTTCGTCTCTAAGAGAGCAGTTGGCTTATGTATAGGCGATGAGAGTCGGATCTCGTGTTTTGGAGGGAGTGGTGGACTCGCTAACTATTGATGGCGCGGTATCACAACACCAAACGTAGTAGCATCATAGAGTTGTTGCTCTGATTTCATCGCGACTAAAAATACTTATTTGGCATGATGTACCGCAAAAGGAGATATCATGTTGTCTATCCCAATCAGGAGCATAAATTTGCTCCACTTTATTGTCGAAAACACTAACTCACCCGGAATTCTCGCTAACAAGTATCGTCCTGCTGGATTGCTATCTATTCTTCGAAATGGGAATGATGGTACTATTAGAATACGTTAATCGTTTATTTGGCCCTCGGTTTTGGTACTGAGCCATTTGGGATCTCCACCATTGTGCCTCCGAGCTAGCCCAGTAGGGCCCAAGCTCTTCTGCACGTGGACACTACGCACTCTACTCGAGTGTTGTGTCTTCAATCGTCTTCAAGGGGGTCGGGAAGCCTCTCATAATTTAGCAGCACTAAAGTATCTTGCAAACTGTTTTAAGTAATGCTCGTTTTATTTTAAAACCATTCTGCTTTAGCATGTCCCATGTCGTAATGCACAACCATCAACTACGCATTCGGGCAGCATACCATACTATGAAATTTCAACTTTGACGAGTTTATCCACTGCCACATGTGGTAAATGCTAATAGTTTGAGCCTATCTGTGTTTGAGTGCTTTTATGGTGGTAACCCGCTGCATTAATTTTACGAGAATCCGCCCCCGAACACACAAACTACATTAATTAATTGTTCATACCTTGAATACACCTTGAAGGTCGGAATGTGAGCTACTGCAATGGAGATGAATTTTTGAAGCAATCGAATCTCTTCATGCCACACCAATCAAGTTCTGTCTTAGGGTTGAGAAAGGAGATATCGCAGCAACCGTTTCATGGCAGTTGCGGCTGAGTGACACCATGGCTTCAGCGTTGGCACACATGTAGGCTATAACAAACTTTTAAATGCTTGGTAAATCGGTTCAATGTCACAGCATTATAAATCTACCAGTACAATGCACAGACCAATTTTTATTCTATCGGTAGATTACAAGGCATATTTTTCAGGCAAGAAATCGAGCCGAAGTGAAAGGGTTTCCTGCACTTGCACTGTGTTTTTGCCACTTCAAGGCTCATTAAACTTGTGCAGCTTAACACTCCATTAACTTCGTTGCAACCCCATGATAAGTCATGCAGGTCATGCTTAAACCCCTTCCTTGTTTCCTCGCAGCTTCAAATCACATGCTTCGTGCTTTGCAAATCAGTATGTCTCTTTTGCCTCTGGTCTCAACATGTTCGACTCGTTTATTTGCTCGAAACTGTAATACCTTGCTTGTTCTGACTGCCTATTTCGGTTTCGGTCATTTAGGTGGCCATATTGCCATAGCTGGGTGGGGCTGGCCTCTGGTCCATATCTCGGGACGCTACATTAGTGACAGCGGAAAGCGAATCCAACTTTGATGGATTTTATCCCGATCTATACCGCTGGTGACAAACTGTAGCGGTTAGAAAGAAAGCAACATTAGCCGTGATCCCCCGGGAAACGTTTCGTTGCCGAGATCTCCCTAATGGACCTGCTTACGGAGATCGGTGTTCTAACGTTTTCCCATGGGCAAGCCGACGCTCGGCAGAAATTCTTACTCTAGATTTAATTTCTAAACGGAACGAAACTCCGATTCCTGTCTAACTGCCAAAAGGGATTGGTGACGTTGTAATCACGCATCTCCTCAGTTGCACTCGAATTTCGATGACTGGCACGGTTAACTAGTGGGTGCATCTTCCAGCATTGATCACGTTTTGCTAGCTGACGCAGGGGGCTCACCAAGGGGAGCGTCGGGGACAACGGTGGAAGGTGGAGAGGGGTCGTGTAGTACCCTGTTAGTTTTGATTGTCGGTTTCGGTTTCGAACACTTAGGCGGCAATATTGCCCTAGTCGGGTGGTCTGACCTCCGGGTCTTGCCAGCGGCCCCGTTCCTTCTGCGTTCTGAATGCATGTATTCTGCCCTAGTATCATGCCTTCTTTTGCCTTCAAGGAAGTCTCGAGACGCTACAGAAACGAATTCAAAATTATACTTTGCCTACTAAATTAGACCACATGATTGTGCGTCACGGCCCGCGCGCTTCTTCCCTTATTCCTGTCAGATGTATTCTCTGATCGATTTCAGTGTCTGATTTGCAAAGAATGTGTGGTAGTCTTGAGATCTCCCTATCCTTTTCATTGCTAGATGCCGTGTCTCTAAGCCATCAAACTAGTCCGATTACATATTGTCCTTCCTTATTAATGCCACGTGCCTTTTTTAATTTTGTCTGATGTCCAAATAAAGTATAATCCGTTGATTGTTTTAACCGCCCTTGCCCCAATTCCTTTCTGTTCACCGAATCTGTGCACATTCTGCTTAAGAATTACGTCTTTTTTTGTCTTCAAGGAAGTCTTGGGACGCTACGCAGTGGTTAGCCAGCGAAAGCTGCAATGAAAACTTGAGTCATTCTTGAGTAAAACTGGATTTATATACATCAACGGTGTGGGGTCTTTAGTTATCTTGGTGACGCGGGCATTCAACCATAACGGCAAACCATGCAGGGCCTTCGGGTCTAACCCAAAGTGCCAAACATGGCAACTAAGCATTTGCTAAGTGGAGGATATCTTGGGTTCGCTTCTTTTGTGTACTTACTAAATTTTCTGAGAAGGTAATGAAGTGACTTAATTCTGCAAATGAATATATATGCACATTCCAAAATCATTTCCTTGGTTTTAATTAATTCGCAAAATATCGGGCTACCAAAGAAGTTTAAACTATAATTAGATCTTAAGGTGAGTGTGATTACATCTGAAGACATTATATTTTATGGTGACTCTACATAGGTTCCTTAGAAGAATTTATATGCTTAAACGAGGGTTACTCCTGCTATTTAAATCACCGTCTCTCAGAGTCCTATCTTTAAACACGGAGTTTATTCGATTCCATCAGAAGTATCGGCAACTTCCTGCAATTCTGGGTATCGGCGGTGGGGTATTTGTGGAGTTAATCGAATTTCGAGCAAAGTAGAACACTCGAAGGAACGCAGAGGCTTGACAGACTAGTAACCGGCACTGCATATCGAAGGTTTTTTCTAATTGGTTGATACTCGATTTGTGTGTTGAGGCCGTTTTATCACAAATAAGTATTTGGCCATACCAATACCCTCAACCCAGTTCTACTGTATTGGCCATTCGTGCAAACTAGTCAGGAAAGAATGCACATTTGGGCCGATGCAATGCACCCCAGAAGTTCACGGGGAATCGGGCGGCACCCAGCCATACTGTACCCGTACTTACAAGACGCAAGTCCAGGTCTTCCATTCCCTTCCCATTATGTTCTACAACTGCCTGCCACTTTTAACGTACATGTAAATACCCAGGGGAGTCAAGTTGAAATTGTGGGTTCGGAATTTTTATCAATACCAAAAAAGGAGTGGACGAATGATAGAGAAGATGCAAATTACTTAAATTCCTACACAACACTAGTGAGATATTTAGGTAGTTAATAGTGTAAGAGAGAAAAATGGGAAGATTCGAGTCCCTTCGAGGTATCACAGAGTCAGCGAGCATCAGATTGGCAGAAATAGTCCCATACGCGGGTATTTACATCCATACACTAGCGAGACTGCTCGTGCGAGCGGTAGACGTATGCCCTCGGCCGCTGCAAGGCGGACACGTGGTGGTTCTGCTGGTGTTGGTGATTGTGGTAGTCCGGCGCACAGACACCGACACCACGAGTGGAGGCAAGCAGACCCATAGAAGTGGTGTCAGCACTCAAATGGGATTGGTAACAGCCACCCCTGGTGTGACGAGCGTGAGGCATCGGCGCCACTGCCACCGTCCCCTGTGGGAGGCCATAGGTGATCGCAGCGGTAGCGTCCGGAGGTTTGGGAATAGGTGTTTGCTTACAGAGCACATCATCCAGCCGAATTCGGTCCATTTCCAACGTTTCCGTTATGCACTCCTGTGAAGTAGAATTTCAGGCAATTAAAGAACTTCATCACCCCTCGCCTCCGACTCCTTGATTTCCGTCGACTTAACCAAGTTACCATCGTCATAATGACGACAATCTCCCAATTACTGACTTAAGAAAAAACGCTTTAAATGCTTTCTGCACCAATGTAGCAGACTGTTATCACCTTTTTGCTGTCCACCAAACCATACGAGCTTTCGCAGTCTTCTATAATGCGATTAGCTCGCTGAGAGCACGAGTTATAGTCATGGCATCCATGCTTTTGCTTAGCCGGCCCTCCCCGTACTAATAGAATGGCTGGTTCCAGACTCATTTTTTTGCGTTTTGTGTTCTGGAGAAACTTTACCAAATGGGGCAAACAGAATTGGTAATTGAAAAATTTCCGACACATTGAGCCTTTTTGAGTCTGTTTAACCCAACAACCTTCGATCAGCACTACAACCTATTGACCTTCCTCAACAGAAGCAACTCTGTCTGTTCTACTGCCACATATTTCGTCTCTAGGTGAAACAAACCAAACCTCAGCCGCTGCCTCTACCTCATTTCTTCCAAAGTATCAATTTTGAATGCACCCCTTAAGCAAGAAGAAAATAATGAATAAGAACATAAAGAGCACATAGAAGTCGCTAGATGCTTGGATCCAAATGCGACTCGATAACATAAAAACATTTCACCCTAGGCACACAAGCAAGCCACTGACTTTTTGGAGAAATTTTTTGCAACTGGGGTTTATAATGGATCCTCATCCAAAATATTTTGTGTAAGTTAAGATGAATAACGAAACGGACTCACTCACAGAAGACACAATCTAATGTGACTAAAAATACCGATTGTCTGCACAAGAGAAGGAGAGAGAGAACGTCAGCCAACCTGAATGTCCTCCAGAAGCCGTAGTTTGTCTGATTGTGTTTTAGCATTGAAACTGATCACCGGAGTACCACGAGACGCTTCACCAACACTCTTCTGACTACCAGTGCGCTTTGCTGATGTCGATGACGACGGCGTAGAACCTTTCTTCTTCTCGTCGCCATCACTGTTTAGGGCAGCACTAGTCTGATCCACATGGTAAAGCGAGAAGCCATTCTCGTAGTGCGGTGTCTCGAAGGTGGTGACCCGGATTCCCAGCAGAGTGATACAAGCGCGCACCTGGTAGGTGGTGGTGGAGGTGGCGGATGAGGAGGACTCCTTCCGGCGCTTGCGAATAGCTTTTGTTACCAGGAGGAGGTCGTTGAAGAGGAACACATCCCGTTGGTGTGGCCCACTCCGATCGCGTTTTGTCTTGTCTGAAACCTGGTGAGGAGAAAAATTCTACTTACAAAGTCCCAGTAGAAGTGTCAACACCAAACAAAGCGAACCTCCTCCGTACAGGTGAGCTACTTTGTGCAATCATAAAAAGGTGAATTCGATCAAGAAAATGAAGACCGATTTAAGGATCCGCATTCCTTTGCTATGGTTTTGTGCATCTGTAGCCCCTCCAAACAAGTAACCTATCGTTTAAGTGGTCCAGAGAATGGCAGTTGGGGATTGGCAACATGGACTCCGGGCCATACCAATAGCCTCTCAGTAATCCATATTACTCCGACTCCCTACAACTTCAGAAAAGCCTAAGGAAGCACTAGACATCCTCATTTCTATGAGAACCAATTTTAAATGCCAAGATTATCCAGAAAATTCAAGAAATCGTGAGGAGGAATATGGTCCTACAAGCGAAAATGCTTTTGGGAAAATGAATTAAAAGGAAAAATCAAATGGCACCATGTGAAATTTTCAAAATTCTTTTGCACTTCGATTCCCGGTATCTAGCAGTTTAAATTCAAACTAAAAAGCTGCAACGTCGGTTGCAAGACGAAGCTTATCCTACACCCCTTGCCGGTTTTTAAACAGAAACTCAGCTAAAGTGAAGCAAGTAAGGCTGAATTAAATTTATCGTTGCATTCATCGCCTTTAAAAAAGGCGAGATCGCACCCAGGATAAATCGTGTACCACTTTTCGATGGACCAGTCTTTTATTACTAAGCCTTAAAAAGGTGGATTTCGAGCACGTAACAGCACTGAGGAACACACCCATTGAATCGGCCTCTCCCAGTCTATCCACGCACCACAAGATTGCCTCGAAATTATGCAGTAATTAATCAAACGATGAAATGAATTGCCTACACTCAGTTCTGCATACCTTCTCTCAACTGTGATAGTACTTTTCTCCTATTGCAACTATCACTTCAGACGGTAAATTGGAGTTTATTTAAGCATTAATGGCAACAAATTAGCCCAAAATCGTAGACTGAAAAATCGTGCTCTGAATGCGATCAGACGTTGATTGCTTGTCGATCTCTGTGGTCCGCTTTGTGCTCCAATGCGAACCAGAAGTGCCTTACACAACGGCAGTCAACGCGATGCTGAACTGGGTGGCATTTCGGCTTCCACTCTGCTAGCTTTCCAAGAGCCTGGACGCAGTCAATCACCGAAGTAGCAATAAAAACTGAGGCTGTTTGATCAACTTCAGATCGTATTGCTGCGGTACATTTGAAATATCCAATACGAAGGAGCACAAACACGTACAGTCTCAACGATTTCTGGTAAGATAAAACGTTTCCACTACCAACAGAATTACAATCTCGTTAGGAAGGCAAACACATTGGGATCACTTGTGAATTCGGCCACAGTCCCAATTTGACTGCATACATATGCTAAAGCTGGAAAGAAGGTGTGGGCACAAATTCATCGAATAAATCGGTCAGAATTAATGTGATGGCTTTACCATTGCGCTTCACAAATTCTAAATCCATAAAATGAATGGGTACCGCAATCGAAAACTAACAGCCCAAAACGTGGGGAATGCTCACAACATGATCTATGCAACCTGCTCTCAAATGGCAGAGAGGAAGGAAGAACTGAGGTACCTCATAGAGACGGCAGTAACAGACGAGACGGCGCTGGGGTAGGACAAGGTTTGTGGGTCGCAGGGGTCCAGAGAGGAGGCGGTGAACACGACGCACCTGATCCGTGTGGTCCGGTGCCACTAGCATCTCACCGGTCTGCATTCGATCGAATATGGCCAGCAATAGGTTCCTATCCAGGTCTTCGCCTGCCAGTTAAACAAAAAAAGCAACTCCATTAGCATTCATTCAGCCTAAACTACTGCATTTTTGAAAAACCCGCGTTACTATTCACAAACCCCAGTGTTTTGCATTGAAATAATTGGAGCAGAAGAATTTTTTGTTACTGCTGAACTATTCCAGGACGGTCTGCTTAAAAAACCTGTCGCAATATCCAGCTTTCGCTGACCTTGCGAAATTCCAAACGTTCGTAAATGAGTGTGTGCACCGTTCTCACGGAAAGATCCGTCCCTCGTGAAATTTCACGGCAACTGCTTATTCACAGGAATGACTGCTGTGATCTGGGAACCACTAACACCGAGATCTTCACTAGTGTACAAGTGTACATCCGTCTCCGAGATATCTGCCTTATTCAAATATGCGAGTGCATAGTCGCAAGTTCTACACCTCTACCTGATGCTACCCTAACCAAGTGTCTGGACAGGGTTATGACCTGGACCCCGGGTATGAGTAACAGAGCGCACTCGTCACTTACACACCCCCCTTCCACGGCTCGATTCACTTCTGATAAGTGGGAAAAAATAGTCTTTGCTCGGCTCAAATAGACCGCACACAATACACGACTTTGGATCCAAGTGGCTTGACGATAGTCAGTTTATGCATGCACATAATAATGCGATGTGATAGAGGGAAACATTCCTTCGTCATGGGAATAAGTAAGGGGTTTCGAGGCAATATCCCCTATGCCATTCGTTTGCTTGATGGGGAAACCATTGATCCTGTTCTTCCATTCATTTCCTAAACTATGTGATCACTTGATGTGTTCCAGTTCCAGTTTTTACCTTGTCATCTATCTCGGTTCCGGCTTAACTTAATTACAATAACTAAACCGTCTTTCAGGATGGAACTTCTCAACCTAGTGAAGGTATGCCCTAAGCTGTGGACTAACCATCTCCCCAATCAAACAATTGGCTGTCCATACCAGATCAGTCCAACAATAGAAAAAAAAAACGAGAACTAAATGTGAACCAGAAGTCGTTAGAATGATTGAAGTCATTGGTAGACTATTGCCAACGAGCCAACAAAGTGAAATTTGAGGAATCTGGTGCTCCGGAGGGGCAGATATTGCAAGCCCAACGATAGAGGGCAGACTCGTCCTTGCCAGATATTACTGTTCCCTTCATTCACGCCACTCTCTCGATTTTCAAAACAACCTAAAAATACGTCTGCACTTTGGAAATAATTTATGCTAGTATAGGGAGGATTCTCTCCCCTTCCCCATAAGCGCCTCTGCAGCTGTAAAGGAAGACAATTTAGCACCGGTGTCTGCTCTTTCACAAAAATCACGACGTTTGTGTGCCTCGCATGGTGAGTGAAAAAGGAATCTGAAAGGATTGTAAACACGCATTAAAGCGAGTTATTAATTGTGATCAGTGTTGAAATGGCTATACCTTCCCGCACCAGACATCACATATTCCCCATAAATTTCAAAAAACTTAAGAAAATAAATTCCCTCTGAAAGGCATTAAAATTTTGATGTTGCATTTACCTGCATTCTCCTCCTATGCGTACAAAACATTGTCAATGGGAGTCACGGTCTTATTTAGGACACTTTATTAAATTTGAACAAAGAAAGTTCAGCCGGGCATTTTTGATAGCGGAATTTCAGTCCTCTGGGACAGCAGAAGGCGGTTAAGGCCTACCTCCAATATTTCCGGTAGTTTTGGACGCAGTAAAAAGCGCAAACCAGGGCAGCCATTTTGACCCTATCACTCATAAATTGCTTAACGTCTGGGGGTATTAATCACCGCACATCGACATTTGTGTCATTTTTCAAGTCACTAGGGTACGAATGGCTATGGACGCTCCGTTCGTGTGGGGATGTGATCCATTTTCAGCTGCGAATGGACAATTGTTCAAGTTCCAAGTATTGAAAATGAGGAATTCACAGGTCACTGCAACAAATATCGGTCAACTGTGTCAGCTCCGCAGGCGCGCCTGTCTAGGTGGTGGTAGTGGTGGTGGTGGCGGTTCGTGGGTTAGTGTGATGGGTGCATGACTAATTCATTCACCGTGTCTCTGCGCTGGCAACCATGGTGTCTGGGTCATGAGCGTCGTTAAGTCTTAACTGGGATTCAATCACCCTGTCGGCATGTAAATTGGTAATTGTTGGAGAAAAGTGGGCAAGGAAGGAGAGGGATCGTAGCAAAAGTCCCGAGAATAAAGTGTTCTAGATTTGGCGTTTGGAATGTGGGTTAGTGGCTTACACGTCGAAAAAACGCAAACAGGCACTATCACGACCAAATTAGAAAAGTGCTTTCACAAAAAGGGAGGGGAGGAAAATCGGTATCTACTTTAATGCTATGTATTACTATGCTGGTATGGCCAGCCCGTCCCGATCCCGTAAGCAAAATATCGCCTTCGGGGATAAAGTGGGAGCGATGCTGATTTCCTTAAACGAACACTACGTTAAAACGGCATAGAAGGCAGGCATCTCCCGCCGCCTACTGAATTTGGGGTTATTCATAACGGAAGGGCATAAATGGCTAAAAATGTGAATTAAATCACAGTTGAAGATGGTCGAATAGGCAGCAAGACTATTATTAGCAGATTCTGGAAAACCATCCCAGTGGCAAGAGGGGCGCTAGTCCCACGAGAGGCATGGGTCCCTACAGCGACTACTAATAATGGAGCTGTGCGGCATATGGCATAGCTCCAACTTTTCCAAGTGGCAAAAATGCCTAGCTTTTGTGTTTTGTAAGCTGCTAGGGCCATCGAGGACAACCGGGGGGAGATCTTGCGACCTTGAAGGGGTGCACTGAGCCTACTACTGAAGTTGATGTTGGGTTGTAACTTGGATTCCTCAAATACTAACCACCGCAAGAGCCATTGGGCCATTAAGGATAGAAATATTTGCTCTTCCAAAGCACTAAGTGTCAGCCCAACTTTGCCTGAAGCCTCAATAATTAGTCAAGCTGGCTTAAAAGGACCTACAATGAGACCGCAAACAGGTAGTAAACATCTCTGCCATTTTCAAATACGAATGACGTAGTGAGGGTGATCCAAAGCGAACAAAGAAAAAAACTTATAGCATGGACTGCATCAGGTGCATTTGCTGACACATACCCAGTTGATGGGATACTTTCGCCACCACCATCTACGCGGGCGGCTTAAAATGACAATAAGATTATTGGAAGGTGAGATGAACGAGCCTAAGAAAGTATTAGTGACAGGTACTCAACACCATTTGTGGGATTAATTAGTGCCGCATCCACCAGAGCCAAATACCAGTCTAAAGAAGTTCCGACTTGAAATTGGAAATTTTGCTCAATTCTGTGAAAAAAAAACACTCCAGTGGTATTCGAAGAATGATATGACTTTCCCACTCGTTTCCCAGTCCTAATTAATCCGACTCCGATTCAACTACTAGAGGGGGTTAAATGGCTGAGTTTCCTACATGGGCAAAAAGAATGGGAATTTGTTTGTCACTATTGTGTGAAATTGGTTTTGCCGAAAGCAACAGCCAAATGTCACTTTCGTTCCATCGGGAGAGTAGGCAGATGTTTGCGCGTTCAATGGGTTTGGCAGTTCAGAAGTAATTCCATGCAACAGGAAAATGAAGTTTGCCACCAGAGTCAGTTAAAAAACAGCTGAAATTTTAGCCCGTTTTACGAGGCCACAAATTTCCAGTTTTTTGGCATCGCTTAGGACACACAAAGGGACCAAAGAGGTTTGTTTACTCTGTGATTTAAAAAATGCACCATGTTTTTTTTCTTTTACAAAATATTCAATTAAGACTAGTGAAGCATTTTTTATTCAATAACAGCTTAATCGCAAGCATGCGAAATTTCGTGTTTTTAGAGAAATTAAAATTTCGATGCATAAAGCACAGTCACATGGATGTAAAAAAATGAATACCCTCCAGGATTCGGTCGGCATGATTTCCAGAAAAGATAGGCAACTTATCACAATACAGTACTTGGCTTAAGAGATTACGGGGTATTTTTGGAATTCCATTTTAAAGAGCTTTGATTAACCTCTCACAGTGCCTAGATTTTCAGTGGAATCAACTAATGGCACAGAGTAATGAAGGACGGAAACTTTCAATTGAGCAGTCGAGATTTATCGAAGAGACTTGGAATCCGGCTCACTCGACTGCGCATGCTTCAACCTAGAAGCTTGTCGTCCTCATCACCAAATTTACTGTTTCTTCTTGATATACACTTCCTTCTTTTATGGTATAAAAAACACTATCAAACAACTGAAACGGCCCAAAGGCTTGCCTGAATAAATTGTATCCCCGGAAGAGGGGAATATTTATCCCATTTGTGCTCAAATTTATCCAAGCCATCTCATCTACGGAAAAAGTGGAGGGCTGAGTGTGGATTCAAGAAGGGAGGGAAAATAATAGCGTACCATCATCAATGCCACGGAGGTTGTTGACAAAGTCCTCTCGAGTCATTTTAGAGCCAGGTCGCACATTGGGGCTGTACATGTCGGTGTGAAGCATGATGATAGCGTAAGCGAGGATCATCACTGACTCGGGATTGCGGAACTGCGCCTTTACGCGTGCCGAATTCTGCTCAACGTAGGCCAACTGAAAGGCCGTCATGAGGTGCACTATCTTCTGCGACTCTCCCTGCAATGCGCACCAGCGGATGGGTGAGTAAGCGAACCGGCGAATGGACAAGTAGATAAACGAATGGTGAAAACGACGGGCACTTACGGGAGTGCGGAACAGTGACATCATGAGTCTCAACGCTTCGTCAATCTCCTTCTCCCGAAAGTCCACTTGTCTGATAAATTGGCTAAATTTTGACAGATGAAGATTGCAGTAAGCTAAGCGTTTACCACCATCACCTGTGCATGAATCCGAGGTCACACTCGACAAGCGCTGAATGTAGGCGCTCGTAACGTCAGTAACGTAAACACACCATACAGCCTGCCAAAGTAGCAGACACTCCAAACCGTCTCGAACGGACCCGAACCCCGCTGTGTGATTACACACGCATAGTCTGGTACTTCATAGGCTTCCCTTTATCTTTTCCTCTTTCTAAAATTCCAGCCTGCTGGCTACTAGTTCTTCTTGAGAGACATTCCAGGAATCTTGTCAGTTGAGGTACTTGGCGATGTACACGAAAGTTAGCGTTAATGAATGTGATTACGACAGGCCATACGGGAAGTGACAAAGTGTGATTTATGCCTACAACTAAAGGAAGCTAGTCATCCCGCTGACTCGACATAGCAGTGATGACTAGTTCTTTCAGTAGATAACTCCAGAATTTGTGTGTGAGGGAGGTCACGCCTAAAGACATGCACCCAATTTCTGAACAGATGAAATTAGAATAAACATGACCTTACGATTTTGTTGTAGACCTACTTGATGCAACAACCACCGTTGCCATATGCAAATGAGGACGCAGCATTGCCTCCGAAATGCGTACCAGGTGTTTAGTTTCGTGATTTTGTGAGAAAAATTGAAAGTGGTTTCAGACGCTTTGTTCTAATAGTGGCACCGGTTGCTTCCATTTCACCTTTACTCATGCGGCACACGTGTGGCGTGGTGAATCGGATGCGAAAGTTGAGAGCGAACGTTTAGGCTTGCATGGCTCCTTTAACACTCAACGTTTGTTTACCATCATGCCAAATGACATGCAATATTCATACGGCACCCCTGGCCCTTGATAAACAATTCACCCATGTGTGATCTAGGCAACTAATAAAGTCAAATACGCACTTACCGAGCTGTGGCGACACATAGATCGTGTTTCATCTCCCCCAGGTACTCCCCAATCGCAGTACGAGCCAGTCCCCTACGAATGTGCAAAAACCGTGCTATCTGTCGCGGAGATGCCTCGAGAAATCGGAACCTGATAAGCATGTCCATCCCCTTCACTGGCGACCTAGAAAAGGAGTCGAATTAAGCCCCCAATCTTCCTTCGCCAAATAAAAAGGGACGAGTTAGAGGATGCTCACTTGTTAAAGTAGTTCAAGCACACTCGGTAAAGCCGTTTTCGACACCTGTCCGCAACTGCTGCACTGGTGACAGGAGTTCTCGAACTTGCTGGCACTATGTTGGTTGAAGGAGTAACACCGGCAGAAGCGGATGTGGGGTGGTGATGAAGCTGCACAAGGACCGGTGAATTTCCCAAGCCTCCACCGTTGCCCTCCCTACGAATTGGAGCTACGACTATTGGCTGACGGGAGGGAGGTGAGACAACCAGGGTTGTCGCCGGTTGTTCCGCATAGGCCAGGGTATACATCTTCCCATCGGGAGTGCACCACACCGGCGCCTGCATCGAGTTCGAACCTGTGCTGCAGCGACGAACTAGAACTGCAGTCGCTGTCGCTGGCTGAGTCAAATACCGCTGTTGTTGCTGGGGCTGATGGTGGTGAGGTACCAGATTAATGTACTGCTGGTCCGATCTCACGGGAAGAGCTACGTAAAGTTGCTGTGCTTGCTGATGGACACGCTGTTCTTCCCCTCTATCCATTACGTAATACACGAGAGGCTGTTGAGTTTGGTGCTCCGACGACTGTCTTGTGACTTGTGCATTCGACGGAACATTTTCGTTTGGCAGAGAGCCAGAGGAACACGATCCTGGGGAAGAGACAAAGCCAGAGGTAGAGCCGGTTCCTGTTCCAGGACTGGAAGGCTGAGGCGGACGGTGACTCTTTGGTGCAGTTAGATTGGAACAGGAGTGCGATGAAACCTCACCAGACTCAGGTGACTCAGTTGTCCCCGATGGAGCAGACGATCGACTACCCTTTGCCTCCACTGTGAGGTCGGGGATGGAGCCCCCTCCCGGGCTCCCTGCAGCCTCACTCTCCCAGTCCAGATAGGCTCGATCAATTACGAGATCCTCCATACTGGCCAAGTGTTGTGCTTCACGCTGGTCCTCAGGATAGTAGCTATTCAGTCCATTGGTCAGTCGGTTAGTCAGCCGTCGATCAGACCTCAATTGAGCGTACTGGGCACGCATGCGATACTCACGGTACTTGCGCTGGATAATGCGGGCAGCGCGTTGAGCCCTCAATCTCCCTCCATAGCAGCGCTCCATGAGGTCCACCTCCTTTGCGCGCAGATCATCTGAGAGTTCATAGGTGGTTGTGTCTATAATTCCCGGCCGAATCGTGGACGCCCGGTGAGGATCACAGTGGTTTCTGGGGTGCAAAGTTAGGGCGCGAAACTGGTCGTTGAGAGTAGCGGGCTTAGAGGTGGGCTGATGTTGCTGCAAGGTATCGGTTCGGGGAGCAACAGCGCTACCAGAGCGAAAGTTATTGCACCCCTGAAATCTTTGAGGCGCCTGTTGCCATCTGGAGAGATGAGGAGGGTCGTAAGGAAGATTGGACATTGGAGGGGGGATAGCGATCAATGAGGGCTCCTTGTTCATGTGCTCGGTGCTCAAGGAGAGAGCCCGAGTCGAACCCAGGGTGGAACGGTTGGTGTGCATTAGGGAGACCTGAGGGATAGACAAATAGTGGGAAATGAGGAGGTATTTGCCTTCTGTTTGGTCTTTAGTACTATCAACTCTTTCCCTACTCTGAGGAAGTCAAGTGAACACGGATGATTGGTCCGCAGGAAACACAGATTATCATCTGATTGGTAGACAGAGCTGTTTTCGAGAAAAAGAAGAGATGCGTTATGGTCAATTAAGCTTGGCTGCCGCAACAATTCCTAAACAAGCCCGGATCATACTCCCTTACGGCCCCCAAAGCAAGCCTGCCTACACGGCCTCTCCACCCACATAAACGTACAAGCAAACACAAGTGATATCATATTTTTGACGACATATATTATTGAATTGAGAGTAGTGTGGTTTATCATGGCATCCACACGCGCAAGTCCAAAACCTTATGAAGTCGGCTACCAAAGCTTGCCCCAGAGAGAAACTGCCGACCACAGCCCAAAAACATTATTATCTTCGTTATTTCTGCTCCTGTTTACTAATTAAAGGTGTAATTATCCACAGATCAAGAACAATTTACATACGTTTTGCTGTTTAGGGTTGACGAAATGACATCTGTCGACTAAACATACCGAGATGAAGCGATGCAGAAAAAATACAATCCACTATCCAGGAGTGATGTCGTTGATGACGCCGAAGAGATCAAAACCTCACCAGAGGATAAGGAGGCACCTCGAATGTGGGCGCGTGCGAAAGCGTTTGAGGAAGCGAAGTCTCGAAGAGAAACAGAGCAAGTTTATAAATGTGCGCACGCACATCCGTGCACGCATGCGCAATCGTCCCGCCTAGCCAACTTGCGCAGCACCTATTGGCTAGGAGATATTTAAAGCGCGGTATAAGCTTCATCAACTATGCAGGGCTCTAATTGGTCAGTGTGTGTTCTAGGTCGATGCTCGAATGAGCCAATTGTGAGAGAAGGAAGGGTGACTCAACCAATGGCTGTTAGGCCGCTGCAACCATGACTCACTGTCAGCTGATTAGTCCGATGGTGCCGCAAAATGTACATTGTGGTGTGAGTGAGTGCGTGGACTTCAGAATGTGTGGCCCTCTCGTCGGTTTCGGTTGGCTTTGCTTCTGACTTTGTAGGCCCTTCAGGCAGTTGTGAAACTCGACTCTAGTACGCATTCAGTGTGGACTAGAGTGTGCGTTTTGGAGGGAGTCATGTCAGTCGTAAAAATAATGTTTAAATTGACGTGCCCTTTTGCGAACTTGTTACCGTTGGGGCAAGTGTTCGTTCCCCCCCACACTACTGACCTTGGTTTAATGGTGGAAGATTAGACTAGCTACTGCATTTTTACCATGTAACATCGTGAGCCACACCTCCCCTCGCACGTGCTGTTTGACCCCTCAGGTCACGAGCAGCCTCATAAACTAGCTTCGGGTTTTATCGGCTCTTCGTCTTAATTGTGTAGTCGCTTTGGTTACTCTCTCGTGATAACACTCAAAGTGGTGACTGAGTCGAGTTAATAAGAGCCTAGATTGTCAGAGGAGGAGTAGCTCTCTTTATATCTGGATCAAGGGCTTCGCCTTGACTCGTGGGTGGGCATTTTGTGTTCGGTGATGGTTCAGCGTCCTGCATTCAAAAGGGATGTGCCCATATCACCAACTAGACGGCTCAGTTTATCATTATTCACATTAAATATTACACGTCTGTCACGTACACGATGTCACAGTTCGCCCCCCCTGAGCCTGCAGGTCACATGTACGTGACACCCTTAATTGAGAAACGATGATATCTATCAGAACGGTCATATCAGGTGAGAGCAACTCGTATTATACTCGACCAACGACATATCCGCCGATTCGCCTCCGAGGTCTGGGTGATGAGCATGTTCACTGGAGGTGTAGATTCGTCAACTTTTTTCTGGGCGTTGGCAAGGTGAAAGGCTACAAAACAAAAGGAGAATGCAATAAGGTAAGTTTACACATGCCTTTCTATTTCTCACATCAATAACAGTAATACACAAGCAATATGCACAGGCCATAAAACATCTATCTCACGGTATATCATCTTTCTGCCACGATGAAGCATTTAATCGAAGACAAAATTTCAAATGGGGACGTATCAACTGAGTTTGGGGAACGGTCTCAGCTGATTAACGATGACCGACTTATTTGAAATTTTCCTCACCACACAGTACAATCCGTAACAGCAATGTCTAGCCTGTTAGCTGCACTCGTGATGGTAAAAACTGTTAACATGAAGTGTTTACATCAGTGGGCCTCGTCTTTCGAACATTTTAACATTCGCTTTTGCTTCTCACCGCGAAAATTGCCGAGCCCTCCATTGCTGGAGAGGAAAGATCCCTATCTTGAATGCAATGGCATAGTTAGTTGTGGACATAGGCAGAGAGAGAGAGAGAGAGAGTAGGAAAATTTATAGATGAAAGCGATTTGGTTGTGGTTTATTACTTAATGACTCAGTTGGTGTGTAAGTTTTAACAGCCTCTCTCCGGTGCTTCATTGTGGACAGTCGTGGCTACTAACACAGATTGGTGATAAACTTTTGTATCAAAAGGAGATTAATTCTCAAAGCTTCTTATCAGGGCTTTTGTCGCCCAGATGCCCAAAGCGCTTTTTTTAAGTTCGATTTAGAATAACAGGCAATATTTAAACAGATTAAATTTAAACTCAACCCTGTGGGACGAGAACACGGACAGAGTTTCATGCTTAACAAGTGTATGATGGTAGATGCGCTTCTTTATAAAGTTTTCCAACAGAGACGCGAACTTACAGCAAGTAAAAAAGGCGAATTTTAGGTGGTCTTATTTAAAAGGGGCTGATTTTGTTATCAAAGTTCCATCAGAGGCTTGGATACGACACCAATGTGGCAAAACAGCATTCAAATAGCTTTTAGCAATGGTTTTTAGCCTTATTATTTTTGAAATAAACCAAAGCCAACTTGCTTCAATAGAACTTAGGCATGCATTTATCTCATCCAATGTGATGGTTGGGGTTTTGGGCAGCCGTAGCTGCCGTAGATAAATGGCACTCCGGAAATCCACACCCCGATGAAGTAGGGCCTGCATTAGTGTTAAAATTTATGCTTGAGCACAAAATATTTCCTTAGAATGAATGAACAAATGAATCATTTTGCTAAGTAAGCCTAGGACCCATAAAGAATGGACTTCCAAGTATGGTCATTATCCACTATTATTTATTGTTATTCAATTAACTTTCCTCTTAACTAGATGTTGTATGGAATAGCATTAAAATCCACCTATTTAGCACAAATTCATGAGCCTAATTCATTCCAGCCCATCTAGGCCTTCATTCACTACTGCCGTTAAATCACCGCCCCCTACCTGCCTCCCTCTCTCCCTTTCTCTCCCTGGGTGTAATATCGCAATTAAATGTACGTCAAACAAAAGTGATGAATTTTATCGCGGTTCCTATCTTATGAGGCACTGCATGAACCAGGTGTTTCCACACTTCAGGTGAAGAGGCATAAAATAATTCAAATCCCTTGAGAGTAGTCCGAACTTGGTGTGTAAACTAACATTAGGGCTTCCCGTGTGGTGGGGAGATAAATCAGTGTCCACCGCACAATTGACGCCAAAAAAAGAAGGCACTTGAAGTTGAAGTCGATGGGTATTTATATTAGGCGACGAGGTAGTCTAACTGGACGTTGGGTAGTCAGTTGCATAGGTAAACGTACACATCTAGGTAGTATTTACTTTTCTACTGCATTACCATGCCTCTAATATCCGCGTGGCATTTGAGCGAGGCGCAAATTTAGTGCGTGTGTACATATGCCCCAATGTCTCCTCACAAGTACCATTCGGGCTTCGGTGTTGCGCAGCCCAACTTCATCAGCCTCAATGACACATAAGGAACAAAAGGGGACACAGATTTTCCTAAAACATTGTTTTAATTACACCTATGCCACATCAGGCCATAAAATAGACTAGTTGGGAAAAGTGGCGGTAGCTCGGTCAGTGAAATCGGCAGATGGACAGTGACTGTTTAATCAGTGTTTATAGGTAGCCCAAGTGATGGTTGATTACTGACGGAGAGGTAAGGCAACAGCTGTGATAAAAACGATTATTTAGTCTATTTGTATTGTAATCACGGAAGTTATTTTTTTTTTGTTTTTAGGCGTGAACATCATTTGGTGGATTAGATGAATAAAGTATTTCAATACCAAGCTCTCCTTCCTCCCTCTCTATCGTATACAATAGCTACCGAGTTACACAATGCAGTCGTTTGGTGCTTTCAAGAAGGTGATGCATTGGATTGGCGGCAGAACATGTTTGGAAGCCAGTTTTGCCTCAGCCTTTAATTTGAAGCTAAATTATTAATCGATAGACGCCCCAAATGCAAGACAGGCCATTAAAGTCTATCAAATTATTCAAAAAATCAATTATTGGCTAAATTCACCAATACGGCTTCGCGGAGCATTCAACAGTCGAGTCGGGCTATTCATAAATAGACGAAGCAGTGTCAGGAACATTCTGCCATGTTCAAGAGTTACGGATTTAAGAAATTTGGTAAATCTAGCCCACACGTGACTTTACTTGGCCACAGTCCAGCGAAGGGACATAATAAATGTCAAGCTCTTGGGACACCAGTCAAGCATTTCCCACATCTTCAAGGCATATCAATAAATCAAACATCCTTTCATAACTAGGAGGTTGTGAAATTTGATATCGTTCCATTTTAAAGTGTGGGAAATGAGGCAAATTGTAGTCATGGCAGCTACACGACAAGCATGTGAATCGAATGATGGTCATGTCAAGTCTTACAGGCATTTGGCCTCAGCATTCAATAAAGAGAAAGCGAGTTGAGAGCCCACGAAACTATTGAAGTCCATTTTTAATTGCAGATAAACAGTAACTGAGACGATGCTATAAATAGGTGGAGGCGTGAAGGCCCTTGGGATAATGATCAACTAATGCATGTCCGCTTAATGCCTGACCATTGTTTTCCACCTCACATTAGCAACATTTTTAACAGTGAATCGTGACTCCTCAAGCTCAACTTATTTGTGTTGCCAAATGCTTGCAATTGCAAGTAAAAATTGACTCAGTTGCATGATACTTTTGCCTAAATTCCATTGACAAGAAATTTAACCACCTCAGCAAAGTTCGTAGCCTGCGACAGGGGAAGGTTTGAGGTCCAAAATCATTACGAAAATTGAGATTTTTGTACTGGGGGGAAACTTGGGATGACTTTTGGGTTCAAAACATCTAACTGCAATACTAATAGTCCCGTTTCCGAACAACGTGGTTAAGAGAAAGCGTGGCACCCACCTTGCCAAAACATGCAATTTTTTATTCCCGTGCTGCCAATAGCTAAATGAACCAACAGAAAGGGTTGAGTTATAGTTTCAACTCCATCCAAAGTACGGAAGTGGGTAGCGCGTGTTTCTTTTCTGCCCCTAACCCCTCAACATTGACAGCCACTGACTCTGCCAACCAACAGCTCCCTCTTATTCCGCGATCACTTGTCAAACCAACTTAACAAGTGGTGGGGAAAAAATATGCTGCTAATATCATCTAGATGTGGGTTAAGAAAGGTAGAAAATCATGATGAACCTTCAAAGTGTATCCGAGCTTACATTACTACATCACGTTATGGTACTTTGAAGTGGAAATTTGAGAATATCAAAATAATCTAAACAAGAATATTCGTGGTGAACAATTATGTTCCAATGGTAATTCATTAAATAAGATGGCTGAAAAATTCTGTATATTTTTGTTTTCGCCAACAATTCACCTTTAAATGCACTTTTTCACCCCACTCAAGCAAGTCAGTACCCCTTTGGGAGATCAATGGATTGACTAGTGAAGGGCTTCAGGGTGGCCAGTTGAGGCAGAAGTGCTCACGTTTATTTCTGACAGTTGATTAAACCAAATTAACAAAATTAAAATTAACGGGTAAGCATAGTTGCTCTAGTTTGCAATCAAATTTTAAAGGTTTTGGGAATATGGTCTAAACAAGTCAGCAATTTACTTTGGAGGCAAAATATATGTACCATCGCATTGCCATAAAATCTAGCATGTTTCCCATCCTCCCCTCCTCTCCCTTGGCCTAACACATTCGCTTGACATATCGCCTCCAAATCTCGCACTTGACCCCTGACTCCGCAGGTCAAACATGTGCGCATGATGTTAATCAAGGGGAGATCGATGAACTTAAAAAAAAACAAACAAACAAAATGGTGAGGAATTTTGTTAGAAAATCAGAAAACCCTACCTTTAATGGTCGATTTTACCTTGAATTACCGCTAAGATTTTTAATCTACTCAAATAAAGGCTTGCTTTATGGATACCATGACCTACCTAATACCTACTTTTTCTCTCTCCAATAAGCAAATGATGTTCTGGGATAGAACTCTGACGAGATGAGCGAAGGGAGGAAATCTCATGTTAAACAATGGCCCAATATTGGCGGAAGAGTGCAGTGCTACGCAATGGATCCCTTCCCTGCTAAAAAAAAAAAAACTTATAAAGGAAGTTAAGAATGCTAGTGAATACGATTTTGGCGCGGTGGGAGATAGTGGGCCTTGGAAACAGAGGCGAATCAGGTAAGCCTTCGCAAACCCTTGGATTACTACCATTGTAATATAAGATTAGTTTGCGTCTACGGTAGTTTTCAATTTGAAAGGAACATGTGTGTTTCGAGATTTACTGTATCACCATTGTGCGTACAATCGGAAATTCACACGCCTGATTTTCCTGTTTGGTAAAAGGCAATAAATTTGCATCTCTACCGTAGTGGTTCGCGAAACGATGCAATCTTTTTCTGTTTTTATTGTCCAGCTGCGAACACAGGCGACGCAATGAACCGAGTGGTACGACTTTCCTTATGCAGAAATGTTTACAAAATCATGGTTATGCCAACTTCCCTTGGGTTGAGGGCTAAAATAGCCCATTTGACATGACCTTAATTGGTTGGTTTTCAGTGGAATGGCCTAAGGATAGAGCATACTTCATTCGTGAATTTTCTGTGTGCGCGCCAAAAAACCACTTCCTACCCCTGGATTGTCCCCCCTCAGTTTGTGTTAGAGAAATCAATAATGCCCTTACAGCTGTAGGCAAAACTGGATCAATAATCGCGAGAATGAGGTGAACCGGTCGATATTTACCATGGCATCAGAGCTATCGGTGTATTGAGAGCAAGTGTGACGGCCCAAAGGAGGACTTGAGGTCCACTTCTGGATTGCCTCAAAGTATGGCAAAATCGGACTTAATTAGTGGGCAATGCACATTACTTTCCACATGGCCAAACAAGTGATAAAAACTGGGGCTAAGTTGCCTTTCTTTTGTTGTAGCAGAAATTAATGCATCCACCTTTATTGGACTTTTCCAGCTTATTAATTAATTAAGTTATAAATAAATAACTCCACAAAAGCAACCAGGTGGGGAATGGTTAAGCAGATGTAGCCCATTTGAGGGTTTTATTTTGCTCACTTATTTCCATATGGCAAATGTTGGCGCCGCGCCGTGGATGTGTGCCACCATGCGGCTGTTTCCTACTATGCCGATGGAGATGAGATATTGGCTGATTATATGCGGGAATGATGACTAGGGGAACGCCATGTATCACCCAAGGTCTTTTAATGCTACTGTACTATTCCAATGGGATTGGTCAAGCCGTGCGATTCTATGGGGGAGAGGATCTTCATTACGTCTTTTGTCCCATCACGCACACCACAGAAGTGTAAATTCTCAAAGTTCCAACACTCTGGCGTTTAATGTGTGGATTTTAATAGTAAATTGTTTCTTTTATAGGAGATGGAAAACCCACACTGAATTTGCCATTCGCAGGACTTAGCTGCCTTCTGACTCACTGTATAAGAACCAGCCAGTCGCATTTAGGCCGACTGCTCTCAACGAGTCCATCCAGTGTTCAAAAAGCATGACCGTGTAGAGTAGCAAACTGCTAGCTTTGAGGTGGAAAAAAGTGATGGGGAAGGAAAAATTGTCTTTTCGTAAATCGCAGCTAATCCGCCGACTCATGGCGGCAACACGCAAGCACGCAAGCAAGCAAGCAGAGACGATGACTCAGCGGTGTCTTCGGGTTGCCCAAGGCAGACTGCCCACGGGGGAGGAAGGGTGGGACGGGAGACTCAAATGGGGAGACCTTTGCATTAAGATTAACATCATCGTCGCAATCCTCCTAATGGATTTGTGGTGAACACTTTGAAGGCATATTTGAGCTCACTTGCGATTACCTGTTTAATGGAGTCATCACTACAAAGTAAACTGCAGTTTTATGGAACGCCTAAATTGTGCCACTTCTCTCAATTTAGTCTGTGAGTTGCTCAGTGGACATGTCTATTCTTGGTTGATTTCCTTGACAGTACCCTAAATCAGATGTGAGTTTTACTGCCCACCTGCAGTTCAAAATGAGGTAATGAAGCGTTGCAATCGCATTTTAACCATTCCACAAGTTTTTTGCCTAGTAACTCAAACCTTCGCTTCCCATGAATGTTTGCGAGGTGTTGTATTTGTTGTTTACATCTGCCGTAGATGCGGTCGACGGAAGGGAACGTTGAAGGGAGAGAGGAAGAGCGAGGAGGATTCACATTTGCGCTAAAGTAGTTTAGGTTAACGAGTTTAAAGGAGGGATGAAAGATCTGTAGAACAGGCAAGTGGAATGCAGATGTTCCACTCAGGGAGCAGTAAAATCCCTTGTCTGCTGGATTGGTGGAGGTTGGATCTTGGCCAGATGGCTACTAAGAGAAATGGGGAATGGAAGTTCATTTTCCACGCGTTTAGATTACCTCAGGAAATCACTTAATAGAGACGTGATATAATGCTAGGACTTAGAAATTTACACTCAAAAACCCGGAACTTTAAATGACTAGGATGCCAGATTGGATTTTCAAGGCTTCGTTCGGCAGAAGCAGTGCAATTAGGGCTGATCCTATCAACGAGAGGAAGTGAAGTTCTTGAAGTAAACAGTGAAGGAACCTCTTTACAAGACACACTAAGATCTACTGATAACCTAGGGTAAGGAACGCCCAAAACACCATGGTTGAGAGGACCTTTGAGATGGAGAGAAACAAAGGAAGGGCGGTCAAAGTGCCCGGTGATGTGAATGCATTTCCAGACAGCAAAGGCTATAAACAACAAAGATGTCGATTCGGGAAAGGGTCGGTAATTGTTATAATGAGGGAATTCTGCTGCAGGACTTCCTTAATTGTGGTCATCTGGAGGCGATGACCGACTTCCAGAAGGAAGAGGCGAAGAACTCACAACTACTCCATAAAATGCGGGTGAAAATTAAAAATGCCCGGATGTGAAACTAACAAATAGGTCCTTTTTTAGATAAAACTAATAAGAGCTTTGTTTAAAAATTATCTGGGCGGTTAGCAGCCCAGCACACCTTCCTTAGATCCTTCCAATTCCAGCATCATTCGTGTGCTCAAAGTTCATTTTAACTTAAAGTTTGCTCGATTATAAAGACTTGTTTTTAGGAAAAGTTAACTAGCCTCTTAAAGTATCGCCAATCGTCTTTACGAATTCGCCACTCATTTTAAAATTTGAGGCGAACTGCTCGGTAAATTCCCTTATAATCCCTGCACCTATCATCATCATCATCACCACAATTTCCCATGCAGTCTACCAACCATCCTATTTGACTTTTGCACATTTTTTTTGCCTCTGGAAGCCAAGGCAGCGACTCTAGCAACAGCCGCCTCCGTCCATAGCTCACTTTGATTGCCCACCCAAGTGTCGATTCCACTTGGCCTATGGTCACGTGATTGGCTGATGCCTATGCCAACGGAAGGTGGTAGCCATTACAAGGAGGATACATGAGGAGAATGAGGACAAGGGCGGGAGTGTGACAGTATTTCTCTCCTCTACCTTTTCTCTCTTCCCAAGGTTCAAATCTTCTCAAGGAATTAAAGTTTGCTTACTACTAGTCTTCCACTTGTAGCTCCCACGCGTTAGTGTTTGGCCTCCAGGAGCCAAATGCATCACAGTGAACGACTGAGTGCAAAGGATGGTATTTAGCTTATATTATCTGGAATTGCCTAAGTCATCTAAGTCTGACACTTTCATTACTTATTCATCGTTGCCACTGCGATCAGGATCTCACGAATGGGTGGATTTATGGACACAAAAGACAATTCAATGCATTCCACCATCTTAACATTACAGGCGTGATGTTTACACAAATGGTAAAAGCACGTCTCCTCCCCAATGTTTATTCAATCGCCAATTCGCCAGCGCACGTGATCGTGTGCCACTTATGTGTGCCAGGGCGGGGAGGAAGGGGGCACCTCAGCCCCCGCATATTCATCATACATCACAGCCCCAAAGTGAGGTGCCAGCTAGGCAGGTGCTCAACTCAGCGCAACGCCTTCACCACTGAATGGAAGTCGAGTGATTACCATACTTCGTGAGCCAGCAGTGAGAGGCGGTCCTATTATCATACGTTAGTCACCGCTTTTCTACTAACCGTGTTTACCGAACCGTGTTTTACTCCCGGAAGGTAAAAAAGGACAGGCGCATAATGGAGTGAGAGCCGCCAAATTATCCTTTTTATGGACTGAAGATGCCTCAGCAAGTGCTCTTATTAAATAACTACAGCAGTTTGATTTGATTAGCTCAGGGTCATAGCTGAGATAATGTTAGCTCTCGGGATCTGCAATATGTCATTTTTATTAGTAAAAGCAATAAGCACCCTTGACTCCAAGGCGACGACCTGGAGCGTCTAATTATCAATTTCGAGTAGACTGACTTAGCAAGAATTTGGGTTGGAGCCATAACACTTGAGGAAGTTCTATGAAGCACTTACTACGATAAAACATCTGGTTTGTTAAGACTACGCCAAATAATAAGTTTATTTCACCCAAAACTCTAAAAGCACATTTAATGTGGCTTGGCGAGACTTCAAGGCCTTGCTATTGTACTGCCAATCCCTGGCATGACCTCCTAGTCGTGTCACTGCCCCCCCCCCACCCACCGCTCCCCAACAGCGGCAGTGCATATTTTGCCCAAGTGTTATGAATCCTCTCGTGTTCCGTAAAGGCTAGGAGCACTGTAATTGTTTGGAAGGATCCGTCACTTTTTCTAGTGTAAATTGCAAAGTTTGATTCTGTCTGACTACCACCTTTCTGTCAATTCATGCCACGAGCCCAGCTCTCACCAATCACCTTGCCAACACATAAAATTAGCTAATTGAAATTAGGTGTGTGGGAAGAGTCATGCCAACACTGATTTAGATCACAGCCAAACCGTCTTGATTACTGGCTGTTTGAAGATGGCATGATTGTAGGGGCAGGGGAGGTTAAACACCAAATGCCCACCTTTCTAATGGTGAAGGGCTGTTGGAGAAGGATCTTCGTTTATGGCGAATAGGTGGAATACTTTTCCTCCTTACTAAGTAAGGCGGATGAAACGGTGAGTAATAGTGATGGTGTATTCCCTTTCCACAAAAATCATTGCTACAGGCGAACAAATTCTACCGCATTTGTAGGAGCATGACATGGCGTCGTGTGTCCCTCCAGATGTGCTGTACTTTGCTTCCCTTTTATAGCTGGCCATGTGTTACAGGAGGAGGCAGGATTTTATGGTAAAAGATGCTTCATGTTTAGCTGTAAATTAGAATTAGACACTTTTACAGATTTCCTCATGTCCAATTCTTTTTTTTTTTGGTGGGTAACGGGGATTCGGCTTGACCCAAACTGTTCGGTGGCGTCCATCCCGTAGACCCCTTCACTCCATCGTAATGGGTGAATGCGCTTGGTGTGCTATTACCATTTCCCGAATTTCCCCTTCTTTGTCATTTTCAAGCAACCAGGTCTACCATGTATCCGTGTCTTTTTCCAGCATAAAACACAAAAAGGCCAATCAAGGCATTAACTTCAGTCCGGGTGCATTGCTTCCCACCGGATTCCACAATGCGCCTGTTGGAAGTAGAAAGGCGACAACTCCCCTTTCGAACCATTGGTTGATTTTTGTGGGTTAAAGGTTCACTCTGGAATATACCAACACAATTGCTGCAAATAAACAAATCTGATCTCTATGGTACATTTTTTTAGAAAATAAAATCGCATTACTTAACTTCTCTGTCTCTTATAAGTGCTATTGTTAGCTCCTCAAATATCCTCCATCTCCGAAGTAATGGACAAATTTATAAGCAAGAAAGGGACTTACTTGAAACCCTTAAAAGGCAATGCTGTCACTAGTTTTACAAAAGGGATCTGGTTTGCTTTCAGGAGGATGGGAAACCAACTTTGGCAGTCAATGGCTCTCTCCGAGCTCATGATCAAGCATTGGTTTAAGACGACTTTCTTCAATAGGATGCAGGACCGAATTCCACACATCATCCCATCGCCTTCGCTCTGTTTTCGTACTAAGGACTCATCACATACACTATCGCTGTATCTTATGAGACCATCGGCCGTTGCGACGACAGTTCATTCTTTTAAAATGACACTAAAGCTTGTACCACCAAACCGACACTGAAAAGTCTGATTAGCTTTGCATAATGTGCATCGTGCATACGTTTGAGTTACTCCTCAACCGATTAACGTAAACTGATGAATAGTACATGTCACATGTACGTGACACTGACTGTGAACGTATTGAGCTAATATGGTGATGTCAAAAGAGCACAATTTAATGAAGAGGACTTCTTTTTACTCGCCTAGAGACCCCAATATCCCATTCTATTCGAAAAAATTGTTCAAATCAGAAGGATGGGATTAGGTTACCAAACTTTACTTCACTGCCATTTGCTGACGAGTCAATCGGCCTTTCCGAATAAGTTTTAGTTGCTTAAAGATTAACAGCATTACGAATTTACAGTTGCAACTCGTCTTTTTACAGAATATTACCAACACTTTGCAAGAGAAAATCTGTTGTCGTGGGGACTATTTACCTTTGAAAACGTAATGTTGGACCGACTTCAGTAGCCCAAATTCCCACCTCCTTGAGGAGGCACGGAGTAAGCAAAATAGTATTTACCATTCACATCTATTTTGAGGCCTTCAGATGCTAGACTGGGAGGCTGGAGAAAGAGTTCTTAAAGCTAGAACTAAAAAGGCTATATTATAAAAAAGAATGTTCTCTCTCCTCTCTCTGCAAGCAATGGCGCCAAAACAGTTCCCTTCCCGCCCAAATTGCTGCTTATTAGATGAACCAACTGGCGATTGTCGTATCATATTAATGCTTTTATGAGTGTACTTGACATTTGGTGCTTTTTAATTCGTCCAATTACGACCTCATACCAGCCTGTTAGAATGCCTGTGCTTACAGAGTCGAAGAGGAATACGGTAAGCCACTGGCACCAGAGTAGAGGAAGCCCATCATCAGCGCACAGCATGCTAAAATGAGATACAACGGCTCCAAAATCGCCTCCAGGACCGTAGAGACTGAAGCATCCAGGTTTATAAATATGTAACTCAAACAAAACCATTTGGGTTCACAATGACTACCGCAGTTGAAAGCAGTGCTAACAGGAATTGTGGTGAGTAAAGAGCTTTTACTGATAAGCAGAAAAACAAAATAAGCCTAAATTCTTCAAGATAGCACACCCCGCTTTAGATCTGTGAAGTGCTTTAACACAGGAACTGTCGGTTAGATTGACGTTCGGACAGGTGTGAAGAGACGGACATACACCTCACATAACCCAACCTCTAAATTTTAATCTACTCCTAAATTCACTTAAAGGAAGTGTTCAAGTGTGCTATCCTTAGGTGAATCATCATTGTTTAGATTTATTGCATTTGCTCTACAAAACAAATTAATTCAATGCAGGAATGAGAGGAACCTTGCAGCTTGCCAACACCATTTGGCTTCCTGATGCAGCCATGTTGAGGGTGGAATTCCTTTTGACGAAAGTCGCCTAGGGTGGGGGTGAAGAACTTTTCCATGGGATGGTGCTCTCGACTGGAGGGTTTTGACAACACCGCCACATGGAATGCGCCAAGTGATGAACCGTACATTAGTGAGGCCGAAAGTCCTTCTCCAGATTGCATTTCCTGTTTGTGTCCTGGCCTGAGTTTATGAAGTAAAAAGAATAAAAAAATTACATTAAAAGTCTACCCAGCTTTTGTAAAAAAGATAGTAGACGATGCTTTGATGATTGGCGGAAATAATTAAAAAGCAAAGCACATTTTGAGATTGGTCAGTTTAAGGGAGACTTTTCCAGGCACTTGAACCTCCTGAGAGTAGAGAGGAGAGGGTGGTGTGAGCTGAATTAATTGCGACCGAGAGAAGAGAGAGGTCGAGAGATTATAGGGCTGTTGGAAAATCAGGTAAACAGATGTAATGGAATCAAACAGGCAATTTGTTAAATTCAAAAGCAAGTTGATCAAGCACGTCTGCAGGTCAGCAGAAAATGACGTCTACTTACGGCTTCGGTGGCACCGGAAAGCAAATCCACCTCCAGAGGGCAGCTGAACGTCAAATGGACGGAAGAAGAGCATGTGCTGCGGATGCGAAAGTTTGCGTCCACCTCTAACAGAAGGGTTTAAAATGATGCCCACCTTCTGCAACTACCCCATTTCCTTGAGCTGTAGAAATGCTACCAACAACTGAGGCGACACTAGCCATGAACTATCTGAAAAGTTTCATTACAAGACTGCTTGCCATACCTGAGGGGAGCACACGGTACCTCTCCTACCCCTCTACCAACTGGATGGGGCGCGGAAGGACATCGCTGGGCAGTACTGAAGAAAGGCAAAAAGTGCAAGAAAAAAATAGACGCAAATCCTCTCCTAAATGATTTTGCTTTCAGACCAAGATCAGCAAAAGGTAACTCTAGTTTTTTTTCTCCAAGCACATTTATTTGTTTATTTTTAGCAGTTTTTATTGTACTAGTACGGGGCTGCTACCTGTTTGGCAATAATGATTTAGTGCTTCATTTATGGAAACTGATGTTTACTCCTCTGTGAGACAATGCTGGTTCCCTCTTGGTGCAGGGAATTGACATTTTGTTTAACTGCGTGTTTAACTACGCGGTCGGTTGAGGTTCTGTAGTGTGGACTTTGGACCATGCGAGTAGCCTTTCTGGGCTCTTCAGTGGTGTATAGTCTCCCACTGAACTCTGGCTTATTACGGGACGCTGTATTGCCACAAAATCAAAATAAGTTCCAGAAAAAAGTACTGAATGATCCTCGGTAAAAGATGTCAAATACTGTGGAACTAGATTCAGAGAGGACATCGTTCTGACCCACTTCTCCCCTGGGCTTACGTGCCATTAGGTTGGGTGACTAAACAAAACGAGACAGTGGACACTAGAATGGACTTACTCATGGTGCATTGTTCAACATTTTAGTGCCCATGAGGGTCATTAAATAATGGAATTCAATCTCCATTGGTGATTAAGGGTGACTAGTGAAAGGGAGTTGGCGCCCAGGTTTTTAAGTCGGCCAAGGTGGTAAATTGAGGCGAACTCTACCTTCCAAAAGGAGTGGGTACTCTGAGTTCCTGTGACTAGTAAGCAGATAGGCTTATCAAAGTATCATTATCAACAAGTGGATCCCGAGAAAGTGTTTACCTATACTTTAAGAGCTCAAATTTGAATAAAGGTAAGATTCCGGCTGTAGCGTCCCGAGACTTCCCAGAAGACGAAAGTAGGTACACACTTGCATAGAATGGGCTAATGACGTAGAGAAGGGCTAGGAAGCTACTAGCATGGCCTGGAAGCGAGATCGCCCGGTAATGATGCAACGCCGGTACCCCGAGGTGGTCCGTTACCAAAACCAAAGGTCAGACAAATAACCAAAGTATTACAAAGTCCAGCGCTTCTCTTCTACTGGGTCAGGAGTTTCGTCCTACTTGAGGAATGCACTCAAGGAAGTGAATTGTGCTAGTCATTACGTTTATCCATCGCTAGTCGTGGGGACATTGGCCTAAAAGCAGTCACTTAATAAAGGGCTGGAGTTGGCACCATTCCGTGGGGTTTCGGGTTTATTCCTCATTGTTGCGTTGTTCTCTATCTATCAGGATTCCATTTAGCTAGTAGAGAGATGGAACGGTAGACACCTCCACAATGCCACCTTTTCAGATAGTTCACGACCAGTGCCGATTTAAGTTGCTCGCATTCTCGCAAGGCACGGGACTGGGGTAGTTGTTGAAGGTGGACGTCAATTGCAGCCCTTCTGTCATGAGTCATCGTCGTTTCTTCTATCCGTAGTATATGCAATTCTTCTGCCCCGCTAAGGTTTAGCACTTAGCAATAGAAATCGGAATGTTAGCCCTTAAGGGTCGGATTCGCTTTTCCTGGAAGACGAAAGAGGGCAGGAGGGATATTGACGTACAGGAGTCTAGGCCAAAGGGGGGAGGCGGCGAATGGCATGCCTTGGAGGTCATGCCATCCACCAAGAGCACAAAGATTGGGCCTTCAGCACCTGCGAACTCAAAATAAAGATTTATACAACTTTTCAATGTACTGTACAACAATGTGGAAAGAAAATCAGCTGCACTAATCGACTTCCACCATTCGTTGGCCATTATATTGGGAAGTTCACATCCCCAAAGACGGAAAGATTTCCTCCACTTACGAGAATGAGTGGGAAGAATTGATGCGCAAATACAGTAGACAGGTAAATAAGGATAAACAAAGCCATGCCTTTTTGACCCACTTCCATCAAAAACCTTGGCAAATCGGCTCCACCCTGTTGGTATCACTCCAGTTGTAGTGTCAACCCCATCGACTTGCACCTGTCTCAAAATACGAATCACAAAATGCGACTCAAAGAGACTAGTTTTGTGAGAGCGGCACAGATACATGTAAGTCGTCCGTCCACGAGGCTTGACCGACGAACGAAGGCCGGGAGTGGGTCAGTGAGTCACTCCTGCCAGATGACAAAACCCACAACAATATGTGCTAGGCTGCGAGATGGCACAAACACCTATAAAATACATGTTCCCATGTCGATGTGATGGGTAAAAAACTAAGGACACTCATTAAGCAGTGAATGCAGTGTGAGAAAACTTTCGTTTAGGTCGTCTGTTCACCTCCACGAGCTCTCCAGTCCCAGTAGTTTCAGTCGTCAGGTTGGTGATATGATATCCCATGCACATCCACAGCCTCTCATTTCTTTACTACTTTAACTACAAACCCTTACTACGATACTAGGAATTCCTTGAGGCGGTAATTTGAACTCCCTTAAAATGGGTAAAAAACTTGATTTCAGTAGCTTGATATTATGCTCAAGTATTGAGGGAGTCATGGTGGGCAGACCATTGAAGTGATCACCACCTTTGATAATATAGCCATTGACAAGTGAAAGGAGGAAGTTAAAGAGATGCCTGGAGGGTCCACACGAAACTGGATGCAGCCTGTGTGGAGAGCTGAGCACCATTGAAACGGAATTGGGGTACCAAAGGGAGTGAATCTTAAAAATCGGGTTAGATTAATTTGCTAACCTTTGAGGCAAATACCCCAAATAATAAAGATTGGCATTTAAAATGCCAATTAAATGCAATTCACGAAGTGGATGAAACTCCTTACCCATGGGGAGCTTCAAGGTATGCATCATTGACGATGGGACCATGTGCCTTCTCACCTTGAATCCGAAAGTCTGTGCATAACCTTCGGCTTTACATTGTCAACGCTTTTTAATTCAGAGACAGAGGAGTGAAGATGCTCAAAGTCAGCATCTTGGTGTCACGGCTTCCAGTACATGGCTCTGGCCTTCTCAGCAGAAGCGATTTCTGCTTTTTTCGTATTTTTACCTTCCACCATGGCACCATCCAGTTCACACATTCGAATGATCTGACGCAGCAGAGGGAAACTTTGGTAGATTCACGTATTATGTGTGGTGCTTTGTCCACGATACTAGTCATTGCTGAGATGCCGCAAACAGGCTTCGGGAGCAATTCCATACGCCTCATGCTTCAAGGCGGCTTTGTGAAAAGTAAGATCAGTTTATTCTTTTTTCACAACATCCGACTATCTCTCTAGCAAGTTCTCCTCTCGTGTGTGGAATTATTAATGCACAAGAAGCATGTCTGTGCAAAACAAGGGATGAGTGCTTTTAATTAAGTTGTACTTCATTACCATATTCAGAGAAGGGTTAGCTTAAAACTTTGCAGGTTGTTCCATTATGGGGGTTGGGAGAACTCGCAGAATCGGCGCCTTGGCGGACAATGCAACTGTGTAGACTTGTTCACTGAATGCAAGGGCATCAGAATTCGTACTAGGTCTACTTTTTTAGTCAAACCAGATCACATATTCGAATTATTCCCTTCTATACGTAGAATTGTATGCAGCGTGAACTAGTCTACAAGACCATGCAAATGAAGGAGCTTGAAATAGGTTGCCACAAAATCCAGACAAGCAAACTTGCAACTGTTGCTGCACGTTAAGCGATAACAAATATATCAGAGGTCTCAAGATGCCTCGTCAGCCAAAATGTACGCAAAGCTGGCACGTTATACAGGTCTGTCGGAGAAGTTGGAATTGTCAACTATCCAATTTCAGTGGAAGATCTACATCTAAATTAAATAACACCCTTAAGCTTCCACCTCTAAGCTGTCTGATACACGGAAATAAAGTACGTGCTAGACCAATCTGAGTTCGATAGCAAGGGGCTACTTTGGGGTCTGACAACCACAGATGGGGAAAAATTAGCCTACATTACAAGGAATGTATATTTGGGGATTGCGACCCGCATACTTAAATGTTCAAGTGCTTTGAAGATGGACAAAGCATACTTCTAGTGTCAAAACCTGCTCCATTTATAGTTTTCTGCCACAGCAGAGGCTGAAAGTGCGGTCCTGTGCGCTGGAACCGCGTGGTGTGTGGATGTGGAGCTCCTAGGCGTTTCGGGTGGTCGCTTGACATACACCTCTCTGCCTTTAACAAGCAAATAATTTACACACTTTGCGGGTGTAAAGCATTCTCAAGTGCCACCTTCAGCCACCACTGAAGCTATTGGCATTAAAACTGGAGCTCTGCCTAGACGCCTGAGAAGGTGTTTAAGGATACTTTCCACTTATATTGGTCATTTGAAAACCAACATTACTGCTTTCCATTTACAATCAAATATTATGTGTTTGTAAAGGGCATACTCGGAATGAAGGATACACAGGCCTGCCTTTTGACCTTTTGACAAATCATTTCCTCCTCACGGCCACTTAGGCATCGGAATTCCCCCATAATATTCTGTGCTACTACCTTAATTGTTTGTTTAACTCCTCTTTATGGTGGCGTGGGCACAACAGGCCCTCTCGTTGCGCTTCTGCTTGACGCCATGGCCTCCGGGTGAGGTCAGTATTCCCCAACGCTTCTCTACGCCGACAATACACTTTCTGCCCCACATTATGCTTTGAGATGCTACGCTGGCAATTGCGGAGGGCGTACTCGATCATAAAAGTCAACCACCTTGATTCCCATCCCTGACCTCGAAGCCTTAGGAAAGAAGAAGGGCATATGCTGTGGAAAGGAGAAGCTGTGACGACCCTTAGCGGGAGAGTAGAAAATGATGTCTACCCTTGGCAACTACTCCAGTTTCGAGTTCCACAGTAATGCTATTAACAGCCGAAGCGACTCTAACCATGAAACAATTGAAATAGATCTTTACGAAGGTGTCCTGCATACCTGAAAGGTGTCAATGAAGTGAACACACAATACCTCTTTACCTCTCAATCCGGGTTCCATCCAGATTGATGTACCTGAGCAGAGCAGAAGTAAGAACAAGGCGGTAAAGAGCAAGAGCTACGATACTTTGTCCCCACAAAGTCATTTTACCCTCCTCTCTCATTAACTAACTCGATTTTTGGGCCGGTATTCTAACGACAAGCAGTGAACATACTAGATGGCCTTCGCCTTCCTCCATTCTTCAGATACAGTACCGTCTACATTGTGGTGACCACTAGCAATACATATTCTGTCCTGGTATTATGTCCTTTTCCGTCTTCTAGGAGGACCGGAACACTACGATACAATTTCACCTGCTGCACTTTGAGCACTTACCAGCATTACATTACTTTAATAGCGACCTCTGTCAAATTAGTACCCAACCTTCAAAACAAGTTTGTTTAACTTGGTATAGCTGTGAATGAAAAAATTTGAAGGGAAGAAATTCCCCTTAAAACTCAGATCATATGATATCATGTTGAAAAAATCAGCAAGTAGTGTTTTCATTTTGCAGGCAGAAAAAACTACTGGATTTCCTGTTTTCCTTCCCAAACACCTGGATTTTCAAATGTCACTGGGGAGTAGAGTGAACTGAACCTTGAATTTATTTAAAATCATCAGAAAAACACCGCCTTCGCAGGCAGGTTGACTTAAAATATAAGTCCTTTAGGCCAGCCAATAGGATGGCAGCTCAACTAAGCTGCTTCTACTGCGGAAGGCGAGGGAAAGTACATGGGTCGGGATCGGACATGAGCTGATTGGACGAGCTGTGACGACTGTGTTAAGGCAAAGTAGGTAGGCAGGCAGTCAGGCTGGCCGACTAGTCGGTAGACTGGTGGACAGGCGCGTTGACGAATTGGAGCTGGGCGCTCGCCCACGCTCGTCGACGCGTGTGCCTTGAGGCGCTGATGACACACCATCCATCATGCCTAATTTAAGGGATTCAACTAAAATACATCCAATGAGCATTTTAACATGTGCTGAATGCCTACTTCCCACGTCGACTCTAAAAATTAGCTGAGAGAAGCGCTATCGAAAAGTAGTTTGTTTTGAAGCGACCCTTTATTCACTGTCACCTTAATGGCACAGCACTAGCCTGTCTATTGTGCTGTTGAATGGTGTGGGATGTGATGGCTGCCTTCTATTGTTTGCAGTTGTTTATTTGACACTTCATCTGTCGCATCTGGAGGCAAAACCGATTCCCCGAAACATCCAGAAAAATTTACAAAAGTTGGGTAGTTGATGTAATACGCAGTTTTCCTTGCGTAGGACAGTGAAGTAGGGGGCGAAGGGTGAGTTTTCGGTTCCTGCCACTAATTTCCTCCCCACTCATCCCCTCCCACCATTGTATCATGAGAAATAAATCGCTGTAGACTGAGATTAAACAATTATTAGACGCAACGGTAAAATAACGGTTGATAAGTAGCAGCCTTGTAAAGCCTAATCAGCCACTTGTCGAAGAAAGACATAAAAGTAGGGCGGAATATGTATCGCCGACGCAAGGGAGAGCTGAGGGCTCAGCACAGCTCAGAATTCGAATGATGTATTACCCGGTGATAAAAGAAAAACTCATTCTCTACCGATCAGTGGGACAAAACGCATTTAGCAGGTCTCCGTGCCTGAGACGATAAAGATAGTACTCGCCTGGGGCGACGACCTCCCATTGTCCTAGGCCCTTCACTCGCCTTAAAGGGCTACAGGCCATCAACAACGCATCCACACAACAACATCGTTTGATTGTTTTTCATTTCTTTTAAAAACCCGTTCCGAGCGAATTTACTACCCTGGTGGTCCGGGGTAATAAACACACCGAGGTGCCAGTTCATTGTTTGGTGGCAATCAGGAGTGAAATAAACCCTCTGTTCGAAATAATAAATAGGCATGCGCCTCGGCTGCATACAATTCTACCCAACATCTGAGGGAATGTGACGCATTGTGGTGAATGGGATGAATGATGGCCATCTAGAACCACTATTTCTCCAAAAGAGGGGAAGTGATCCCTTACTCCCTCTGTCGTGCCATTCTCAGCTTGAAAGCAATCAGCCTTAATCACAGAAGCCTTCTCAAAGGGCGATGCCGCCAAAATTGCTTCATCGTCATTCTTGCCGGAGGGAATGGTCCTCGGGATGTTCAGCTGGCCGAACATGAGCTCCCGAAGATTTCGCCGCTCGAAGGATGAAAACTGGGAGTGCTCCTGAGTCACTGTGGTGCCATTTTGACGATTTCTATCACCTCAAGAAAATGCGTACTGCTCTGCACTACTAGTGGCTGATGGATCTTCAACACATAGAACGACCTTGTAACTATCACCTAGGGTAGGGGTAATCAACCTTAAAGTGAATGGACTCCTTCTTCAATTTGTGGGTGGATTTTGGAGCGTCACTAGTAAATGCCAGCGGTGGTGGCAAAAATTAGTGCTCTCCCACCTTTACAGAGCTCTTTATCCATCCCTCGAAATGACAGCCGTTTGATCAAAGCCTACTGCAGGCGAACGCCTTGGATTGCCAGAGTTCAACATTGTTTCTTAACCGTCACTAATTGTACTCGGAATAGAGTTTACCCTCCACTGCCACCAATTCAGCGACTCGAGCATTTCTCGGGGATATATTGCCGACGAACAGAAGGGAGGTACAACGGTGGAGCCGCCAGTCACCCGCTGCCACAAGCGAGAGTTTAACAACAAAAGCCTGGAGGCATGTTACTGTTACTATAGACGATTCTGCCCTTTTCTCCTCTTCTTTTCTACTGCCCTTGTCAAGAGGAGACAAGACATCTTTATTATAAGCACAGGAGGAATATGCGGCAGCAGAGCCGAAGTATTTACAATGAGAGTGCCTCGAACTCAGGAGAGCGACCGCGTTCGTCCACGGCTGTTTAAAAATTGTCTTCCCGCCTCTCGCCTACAGAGGACATTTAAAGAAAATAAGTGTTACATTAACATTTATCATTACATACCTAGACCCTGATTACTGGGAGCGAGTCCTATTCCCAAAATCCAAGCTAGGACGGCAAATCCCTCCCTTTCTCTCACCTTGCCTTCCTCTTGCGTTATTTTGCAGTTTTTGGCGTGTAAACAACAGCCAACTTCGCACACAAACGACATTAAGGTAAATGTTTACTCATGGAAGCGGACGATATCTTCCCGGGTCTTGAAAAAACATCCATTTTCATTGGCATAAATAAATAAGCAATCTTAAAGGTCCCATTTCTCAGACATCAATCTCTTTACCCCTCCTAAAGGCAGGAATAGCTTTTCGTTTTAATCAAATGGTTAAATCAAACAATGCAGAAAGAATCAGTGGTCTAAAATCATTTTGTGAAGGTGGAAGAAGGAAAAGAGCTTCAAGTTATCGCCTCTTAAAAGAGCTGATGGCTTTTACTGAAATCGAACAATCGTGCGAAAAAAATCTGCTCTCGCTGGTGCAGTCGGTGGGAGTCCATACCCGTCACCCCAACCGGACCCACTTACCGGAAGGCGTATGCCATTAACACCGACTGTCAATCACCGGTCCCGTCTGTCACTAGTGCTTAGCAGGCGAGAACCAGTCTGTAGAAAAGTTTTTTTTTCCTAAAAGCAATATAGGTGAGGATTTAACGAAACCAATTTACCCTCACCTGAGACTTACACTTCCCTAACTACTTTTGTTCACTCTGTGTGTGCACATGCATGTCTGCAAGGGAAATGGGACAAAGAACCAAGTTGGAGTGACTTTTACAACATAAATTTACTACCTGCAAAAAGCTTCTTCAAGCATCTTTTTGTTTAAAATAACCCCTCTTTCCCTCCCCTATAATTTATCATCCCTTCTCCGGTGGGAGGCAGGCTTGTGAATTCCGCTTTTATGCGATGCTTTTGGTGCTGTGGCCTACGTAAACAGTCTAGACTCAGACAGCGTTTCTGTCTCATTTGTATTCCCCACTCAACTGTCTAGTCTACCTCGCGCATTGCTCAACTCCGATGCCTGGAGGGGACAATGCAAAAGATGAGACAGTAGCTTACCAGACTTTCCCCTCCCAGTTTGATGTGGGCGTCGACGTATTGTTTCATCGTCCCTCGCACTTTACATACAACTGAAAAACGCTTGCTTCTTAATTACAGAGAATAGAGATCTTCCTTGATCATTCAGGTCGTTTAAGCAGCTTCTGAGAGAGATGTTCTGTTCGCCCAAACACCATACTTCAAGTTTAGTGAGAAGCTCCTACAGCTCCGAAAACCGAGTTAACTACGAACATAATGAAGAGCACCTTGCCCACCGATTGACCTGCACCTGTCTACGCTTCAAGAGGCACACCCAAGGCAAAGGAAGTCATTGCAGCGAGGCGTGCCGACATTACCACGAGGTTTTTCGGCCGCCCGAAAGTAAATTAGGCCGATCCGGTCACTGATCCAGGGATGTGAATGAAGTGAAGCGCCACAATAACGCCATCACTTATCCTCCCCATGGTGCACATACACTGACATTCATGGTGCGGTGTCCAAGATTCGGACGTCACTTGTGCAGTATTTCTCCAAGTCCAAGAAAACAAATGAAAGTGTGTCTATTTTTAAATGTGCAATAACTGGAAAGTAAATGGTCGTATGCTTCAAGCCACTTAGTGCGTAGATCATTCTACAATCTGATTATTCTGTGGCACAAGTTGGATTGCGGACACTTAAAGCCTCTGGGCTCTGCCAGTAGCCTCCACCCCTTCTGCATGTCGGTAATAAATATTCTGCCTGTGGTGTGTCTCTTTTCGTCCTCAGGAAAGCCTCAGGGCGATAAAAGTTCAACTGCGAAAGGCTTTACTTTTACTGTGGCTTGAACCCTCTTTTAGAATAAAGATCGCTGCTACCCACTTCCCACTAGACTGTGAAGAGCAGGGACCCCGCCTTGCTTTCAACACTAGTGTTCCTAGGTAGAAGTTAAAACTACCAATCTCAATGGTTTCCATGGGTACATCAAGCAACCCTCCAAAGTAGTAATCAACTATCCAGAATTTTTGAGCCAAGCTCGCCACTAGCATGCACTCTTTCCCGCAAAAGTTGACACCTCTGTTGAGGGCAATGTTGACCGAGGAAATATGCACAGCAGTGGATCATAAGCGTTTAAAAGGGCGCTCTACCATCACAGTCCAGGCGTCTTAGTGATCAAACGCAACCCCAACCCTTGTACTAATTTACTCACTGCTTACTCACAAACATTCATGGCATTGGTTGTAATCCCAACTAACCTGATTGCGGCGTCCTTTTCCAACCAACAGAGGATACACATCAAACACCTGTGACCCCTCAGCCGAGAAGGTCAGAGCTTCAAATACACCCCAGGCGGTGGCCAGTCTCAACCCTTATCTGCATACGGAAAAAACTGTGTTGAAATGCTCTTCCCTTCTCGAGCAACAGATAGGGCACTGCCCAGGATCCATTCTATATTTAACACCTACAATGTAATTCCCACACAGAGGGGAGGGGGAGGGAGGAAACGAAATAAACGTATGCACAGGAAATCATGAAGTACTAACACGATTATCACATTAGCATTTACCTTATTACTGCCTTGAACTACCAGTGCTGCCTGGTCGCTCACGTCAGCAAGCTCCGCACATACAAGGTCGAGGTGGCATTTTCACAGAACCCAGTCCTAGAACGCATTCCATCCACTGAAACTAGAGCTCCTTTGAAATCACTCCCATTGATGAGAATTTTTTCTACTTCACTTGCAGCGAACCAAACATAATCGTGGATCCCAACGAAAATGTGTCCAAGTCACTGCTTTCCTAGCGTTGACCTTAGCTGACCCGGTCAACAAAGATAAGAACATAAGAGCTGCTGAGCAGCCCTACCTCTACAAAACATCAACAAGCATAATGATGCATGGCCTCTAGAATCGCCGTTAGACTTGGTGTACAGAAATAACGGGAAGCCAAAACAAAGTAACTCGGGCTACTACTTTATTGACTCTTTCCTAGTTACTGTAAGACATTCACGATTGGTCACTCATTTGCGTCCCAAGAAAACGCCACACATGACTAAGACAGCCTGAGGCAGTATTTCAGTGGAATGCAACAACGAGACATATTTAATTCATTAAAACCAGAGTCAAAATTTGACATACAAGCCAATTTCCAGTACTTTCTGTCCGGTTGACAACACCAAGATAAGGAACAACATTGGATTCTGTACATGGATTGAGACAAGGGTCGGTACGGATACCACGCAAGAGCAGTTGAGATGAGGTGATTTATCATCGTATCACCTCGCAACCCGACTGCGTTTGGCAGTCGGAAGGGTCGCCTCATCCCCAGTCGGCTTGACGAGGAAGTCGGAGCGAGAGGCGCTCCCCATGCCGGTGAGATGAGCGCAGAGGAACTCCGCCCGCAGCCACTCGTAGCCCTCTACAGTGGGCAGCTCGGGCTGAGGACCGCTTGAGCGGCTGCTGCTCGAACGACGCTTTGTAAAGGCGTGAGTCACCTGCTCCGCTGGTGGGTATGGCGGACCGCTTGCCAGAACCTACACAATCACATCGAAGAATGGTCACTGCTCAAGAGTCGCATACTGTTGATTGCAAAGTAATAGGTGGGCTGACCACTGTGGGAAGGAAGGACGCATACAAATTTGCTTCCTTTACATCGGAGTGCTATCCCAATTTCGGTCTAATACAACTAGCTGTTTGAAATTATCTGACGTTGGGTGCATCCTCAATGGGATGGTGTTGGCCTCCCTCTATTGTAAAAACAAACTTGCAACGCCAAGTGAACGTTTCTATGGTAAATACAATCTTTGCCCTGTTACAACATCCTTATAAGTCACAGACAACTCAAAGCACCAACAGATTGAGTGGTTTAATGATGGAGAAAGACAATCACATTAGCATACTACTAATCAGGAGTCGAAAAGCAAGTTAATTTCAGGAAGGATAATCATGCCTCAGGAAATAGAAAGGAGCCCTCCATGTATTATTCATAGCACGGTCACGTGAACGCAGTAACTGAAACGCTAACTATGAAACATCTGACTTGATCTTTTCGATTGCGTAATAAGAGGAATCGTACAATCTAGATGGAATACATATCTACCCAGAAAAGCAGACAGTTGAGGTGATTCTGTGGAATTGTAGTTTTGCGAGCTGTCAATTCAAGAGTCCGTAATAGTGGGAAAGCAGAATAGGTTTCCGGTTATCAAGGGAGAACAATATGATTGCTTCTAACGAAAGTGCCCTACAATTATTGCGACCTCCCGATCCACCTCAATGGAACAAGCATGCAAAAGTGGGTGGATGTTATTCGAATGCAGAAACTCGGGATAATGACTCAAAACATCAACAGACAAGACTCTCAATCATTCGAGAGCTTCGAAAACCTGAAAATAAAAGCACATGGGGAGGACGGAGACAGTTTTGACGGTTACGCGCTGCTCGTAGGTCGATGAGTAGATTTATTCTACACTCTTTTACAAAACGGACAGTAAGTTCCAGAACAATCCTGAATAAGCTGCGTACACCCAGTCAGTACCCGCCTACGCAAGTGTCATAATGAATAAAAAGGGCTTTCAGACAGAAAAAAAGTGACATAGGGACTTTCCTTCGTGCGCGAGAGGTGAAAAGTCAGCACGAATCCAAAATAGCATTCGTACAAGGTTCAAGTAGTTCCTTGTCCATCGGGAGACAAAGGAAGGGAAACACTGCCTGTAGTTTAGGATTATAGCCATTGCTACGCCTAATGTGTACCTCTGCTCTCCACACAAGAATGACAAGTCCGGGCTTCTCGTTTTTGCTAGAAGGAAATGACCAGTTTCTGGATTCACGCCTTAGCAGCACATGAGGCTTTCCAATTCAAACGGTGAAAGCACATAAGTAAACAAAACACAGGCTAAAATGCAACTCCACTGTTTGCATTCATCACTTCCACACACACATAAACACAAAGGCGATTTATTTATTGCAGTAAATAACATTGCGACCGACTTTTTGGCAGCCTCAACACAGGACACACAGCCACTGGAATCCCACTGTGCTGATACGCCAATGAAACTGCCAAGGAGGTTCGTTATTGAGAAATGAACGCGTGGATAATACGTCTCGATTATAGGCGTTAAGCCTTAGGCAAATAGAAAAGGACCAGCTAGTCAAACTACTTATGGAAATCACATCCGTTTTAGATAGCACATGTAATTTAGCTCCATCTTCCCACCACCAATGTAATCAAGGAATCCAATAGGAGCGCCCTAGATGTACAGCTTGCGCTGAAATTTTTAAATGGCCTCACCAAACCAATCACCCTGTTTCGTGAGTAGCCGAGAGAATTGTGACAACTAGGAAGGCCAAGGTAAGCGGAAAAAGGCAGGTTAACATCCACGATGGCATCACTAGCTATGCTCTTATAGAACGAGCAGTCAGCACCATACAAATGCTCTTCCTTGGCTATAGTCCCAACACCACCAATTATAAGTAACAAGAGGGAAGGCCCCATCATCGCCTAAAAATGACTACCCTAGGTCGACACAGATATCCGAAGAATATGGAAGGCTTAAAACACTTCATTTCTCAACGACAATAAGCGAATTCTTATACGTAAAAAAATGATTAACACAGGAAAACCAGTTCCCGTCCATCACCATCGACGAGCTAAAATCGCTGATGATAATGATTTCAAACATCTTCGTTCAATCACTAATTAACAAATGTAAAGTCGTTTGGAGAGACGTGAAATCCTCCTCCCTCTGATCCCCAATCAGACAGGAAGATTGATTACTGTGGTAGAAAAAAAAAACGGTTTTTTTTGCACGGACCACTTTGTTAGATCATTAAGATTTCCACTTGGACCAGAATGATGAATTGCACACGAAGCCCTCCCTACTGGGAGCGAATGGGTGAAGGGGCTCGAAGGCAAAAGCAATCATCACCTAATTAGGCAAGTTAGATGTAAATGAATGAATGTAAACAGTACCGGTTGTTTCGGTAACCGAGATAGAAAGATGTGGCAGGATTGCATAAAAATATGAGAATCGCACTTCACACATTGTCTTCAAAAAGCATTTATTATTCAGTGGGTTGAATGGGAATAAACCGTCATTAACCTTTCGCCCAACGTGGAAGTGGTGTTTAAAAGGCTCTACTGTCTAAATTAGCACGCTATAGAATAAGATTCGGCCTCCACTACAGACCATTTAATGGGGAAGAAGATTACGTAAAGAACGTAAATGGATAAGTTCAAAAGAACTACCGAATGATTAGAAGGGCAACAGAAGCTGCTCCACTTGGAGATGGTAATGACGTCTCTTCCAACTACTTTTCAGCCTTCCAAAAATTGAGTCTCACGCCGGTGGCCATCCCACTCCACAGCCTTACAGTCCTTCCTTTTCCCGGTAATAAAAAGAGCTTCACACTCGCTTGGCGTATATGGCTTTCAGGGAGAACGCGTTGGTGACAAAGGTGGGGGACCCACAACGAAGGAGCAACAAACCAGCGGCAGAGTGACAGCACCCACCATGGATGACTATGTGGGAATCCACGACGAAAGGGCAACCAAAATAACGGCCTTCATTTTTGGTGCCAATCCTTCAGTTTTTCGGTACCACTGCGTGAACCCATACACAAGTCTTTTAGCATCCTCAAACAGAACGGGTCATCAAACGATGTTTATGAAAGCCCACTGGTCTATAATTAACTGAAAATATCCGTCACAGAGAAAATGGTGATTGCAGAGACGTCTGTTGCCACAGCAACGTAAGACTCCATAGTGATCCCCATCACAAGGATAGGAGAATATTTGTGCATCAAGGGGCGAGCAAACGACCGGTTGTCATGACGATATGTACGTAACTGATCACTCACCGGATGGTGTAATTAATGCATGAAAAGGTCAATGCAAAAAACGAGACAGACATGGAGCGGGATGATAGGATTTCTCCGCTACCAATGATAATGGCTCGTGGCGACCGCCAAGACACTTCGGGTATTGGTACCTAGGCTAACTCTCAGAGGGTTGTTAGGTTAAAATGTCACAGACGTCGGAAGCAGCACAGTCCAAGTATCCTTTTCGAGACCCAAAAAGGCCAGGCAATTTACTTCTTCAACAGCAACTGTTGCGTACATAAGAGGTGAATTTCGACCGAACAATAAAAGCACAAGAGGTGAATGCCTGCCTGGTGTGAATGAAGGAGGCTTTGAACTTGAAAGAAATGGAGGGTAGTGAAGCTGATGCAAATTACAATTGGAAAGTTAACAGATGGTCTTCATAAAAACTATAAACAAAAATATGGGATGATCACAACTGTTTTGGAGCCCCTGGACGATTTCTGCGATCAAAAAGGAGAAATAAAGTTGCCGGATCTCAAGGGGATTGCGATTCAATGGTCTACGAATGAATAAACGCACAAGTCATCATGGGCTACCTCCAAGGGCAATGTAAATGAATTACAGAAGGGGCTAAGTGATAGCAATTTCGATTGCCTACTTTGCTCCACGGTCCCTTTTAGTCTCCTTTAATTTGACTGCCACTATGATGTCATGCAGTCTATACTATTAGCTTCCACTTCTTGCTGTCTTGTAGCAAATCAGGTGCTACGAAACTAGTGAGCTGGGTGCTAAACGCAAGAGAAAGGACACAGAAAGCAAGCAAAGGCGAGACCGAAAACGGAGCAAAACCGGCAGAGCTGTTGTCAGAAATAAGGAGACAACAGATGCGGCCAACATCAACCAAGGGGTGAGTTGGAAGGGGGGAGGGAGCGGAAAGGCAGAAACGTGTAGGTAGCCTGGTTGAGGGACGAAGGCATGATAACGTGCGGTGTGGGTGTCCTGCCAAAAGGGGCATACAATAGACACCCGCACCTCGTCCTGTCTCACATCGCCTCCCCCCCCCATCTCGCCTCCTATCAGCCAATCGCGCCCTGACATTGCTGTGACAGCAGCAGCAGCAACAGAGTTGTGGAATCGAAAAGAGAAAAAAAATCCTTCAAATCCCTGTCAGTGAGTCTGCAAGTGTATTGAATTGGGGCTAGAAAAAAGGGAATCTGTTGCGCCTTAAATTGAGTCATGGGGATGTGGAGAAGCGGACATGAATTCTGCCCAAATGAGGAGACTGAGCAGTGTAAATGGGATGAGAAGTTTAACCCGTGATGGATTCGATATAAGATTTGGTTGCATCAGATTTCGCATGGATTGCACCACTATTCATACCTATGTTGTAAATCCGTGATGCATGAAGAGTCCCTTTTTGTCCCACAGGGCACAAAAGCCGTTACAGCAAATAATACTGGATCCATGTAATACATGACCAGCAAAAAACATAATTAATGCTTAAGGTTTGACTTCAGTAGGGACACGGTAGAGAAAAGGTACGGCTTTGATTTTACTCGTTGCGTTACAACTCTCCCTCCCCCCTTCCCCTACCGCCATAATGAAAGTATGGAAGGAATCCCATGTCTTTGGAAGCATCTGGAATGTTACGTTGATGGTGCAGTGCCAAATGTTACACCGTTCCAAATGAGCACCGTTTACTTTTGCTGTTATGCTAGGGTGGGGTATAAATACGATTGACTCTGTCCAAAAGGCGACTGAAACGGAGTCAGAAGAGAGTAGGGCTAAGATTGATCGCATCCGAGGAAGGTTGAAAAAGCCGAGCTTGTATCAATACCAAAGGAATAAAAACAAAAACACTTCTTTCGAGGTGCAAGGCGGAGGAGTAACCTTGAAAGCGAAAAGGAGAAATGGTGAAAGTTCAAAAAAGCGTAAACGGTAACTTGGGAAACAGTAAATTACCTTGGGAAATCAGTCAAATATCAATAAGATTGAGGGGCATCCAGGCACAATAGAGCTCGCCTTGGTGCCCAAACATTCCCCAATCTAGATGCAGACGAAAAAGGTGCATTCGAAGGAGATACGTAGAAGAGTACGAAATCCTCTTCTTACACGATACGAAAAAGGCGTCGATAGCAGAAATAACTACATGTAGGCTACAATTTACCAATGGATTAACAATATGATATCGTGAATGATCTCACAAAATATCGGTAAAACGAACTTATTCCAACCTTGAGTCAAATAGACAACTGTATTCCTCCAACAAAAGTAGAAAGCGTTTTAAAAAAAAACGGGGTCAAAAATGGGGAAATCAGGGACAACCCAACGCTAAAAACATTTCTAATCATAGCCACATAAAAAGAGGAGATTTAACTGAATAGAGGAGTGGCTGTTTCAAGCAGCGAAGCTAAAGGCAGAAAAGCACTTCGAAGGGCCGCAATAACAAAGTGATAAAAAAGGCTCCATGTTTCAGGAAAATAAAAGCGAAAAGAGCGCCAATAAACCAGGCGTCTAAGTAGAAAAGGCAAGAAGCCAGCTGTAAAGTGGGTGGGCTCTTCGGAGGATGGTCGAGCTTCAATGCAGCACAATTAATTGAATGGATTTGAGCCTAGCAGTGCCAAATCAGATGAAAATTGCACTTGAGGGCAAAAAAAAGGGAAGCGAGGGTAGTCCAAAAGATCTCTCGACCTTTCCTTGCAGTTAAGCAATAACTAAACTGCAGAGTAAATCGCTGAGGTGATTAGTTTTTCCTTCCACCTCCATTTAAGCAATGCGATAGAAATAAAAGATAATCGCATTAAACGGGAAAAGAGTCGCCCTCTTAAGCAAAAGATGGAAAAGTACTCCTAAGGAGGACGAACACAATAAGGCAGCATGGACAATATGTCTGGAAATGGAAGGATGTGATGACAATCCGTCAACAGCTAGCTGGAATTAATAGTGTTTGATTGCATGAATCCAGCGAAACGAAGTTTATCCCCAAGCTAAATAAATTCAAAACAAACAACGTTTTCATGCATCAATATGGGGATGAGTGGGGGAGGAGGGAGAGAGAGTAAATAATGGCAAGTCAGAAAGATTGCCAACCGATGTCAGGAGCAGAGAAAACAAAAAAAGCACAATCGTACAACTGACAATAGAGGAGAGGAGTACATGTGTGTCAGAGATAACATGATCTCCGTACAACGGCTTTTGTGTTTCAACAGAAGAGTTCAGCCAGTGTGTCGAAAGGAGGAAAAAAGCCATGAGTAAAAAAAGGGAAGTGTGTAGCAGGGAAAGTTGGAAGGCGCAGAACTGAGTCACGGTAGGGCTCACTCAGAAGGGAAAACTCAATGAAAAAAGTGTGAACGCGTAAGTCGCCTTGATTGTGCCTTGCGGCAGTGGATGAATTCGCGTGTAGTAGTGTTGCTTTCAGAACCAAAAAGACTTGTCGTATACACTACTAGTCTCTCAATCAAGAAGCTATGTGGATAGAAAATGATCCCCGTGTCAAGTGAAGCAAGACGGCAAGGAGGATCGGCGTCTGCCGCGGATGCTCAAACCTGAGAGGACTCACAGCAGAGCAATAGCAAGAAATAGGGCAAGATCAGAATTGGGCAAATGTTGACAGGTGAGCAATAAACCCAAATTTTTATTAAATATTTCGTCGTAGAACCAAGTCTAGGCTTCAAAAGCAACAAATGAGTCCTTATCATGCATTTGCAAAACAAACGTGGCAGATGGAACTGACAAGATGCACAGTCTCCCGTTGATGATTAATCACCACATGATTATCGTCGCCTTGGCTTCGTAATGCCTAAAGCAGAAGTGACCACGGCAACCACCGAAGATGACACGCAAAACTAGACGGAGACCGCGACACCTAGATAAGCTGTATGCGTCTACGCGGGCATTTCCAATCGTCCTCAGTTCACCCACCTATGCTACTAACATCCCAGCTCTTCCGTGTGTTTTGCATAAGCGCACTTTCAGCATCATACAGGTTCAAAAAATTGAGCAGATGAATCGGGTAATTGGACTTGATTGTTTTTGAGGATGAAAAGGAATCCAGAACTTAAGACCATGGCCTCACTATCCATCGTGTGGGTTGAAAGATAATCCAATTGGCATCACCAAATCTGGGTTTCACACAAACCAATCCGCTTCCAAAAAGAGGAAAAAAAGTTTCGCAAAGCATAAATGAAAGACCGAATCCTAATTTCTCCAATAATGCCCATTTAGAGGGTGGCCACAACAACCGAATAATGGAATTGGGGTGCATCGTTAGGTATTGCGCATCAAATTATGGACACCAAGGCATTAAAAATTACCAAGGAAGGAAAACGACAGAGATAATACGATCGCACACAATTTACAATTCTCCAATTGAGCCACCTGTAGTCCAGAATTTAAACGTAGACCTTGAAGAGGAACAACGCCGTGACAGGTGCATACATGGAATGTGTTAATCTTCTCGTAGGTGGACACAAAAAAGAAACTGGAGATGAATGATACTGACAGAAGTGTGAAGATAACTCTCTCTCTCTTATCTCGACCGGAAAAAAAAGAGACGGGGTGTGAGGTGGGACTGCATCCCCGTCCCCATCCCTACAGCATCTCCCAAAAAAAGCGCTTACTGGGAGGAGGGGGGAACTGTGTGACTCACTTTCTGTGCGCAAAATGGTACGTGAGTCATAACATTAGGAGAAGGGAGGAGGCAGCAAAAGCAACTGACGAGGGAGGGAGATGGCCCATACTGGGCTGAGTGGTCAAAGGGCAGCACAGAGTTTGATGGTGCGTCTCAAAAAGGTTAGATCACCCGTGGTGTTTGCACTGCGCAAAGGCGGAAGACCGTGATTGAACCCAACTACGAATGTGAATGTAAATGTCATATCAGATAACTTTGATTAGATCCCTACTAGGGTACCCGCACAAGTTTATGGGACTTTCTTGCAATAAAAACTAAACAGCTGCAGAAAATATTTTACAGCATCATTTGCCAAAAGTAATTACTGAAGACAAGACAAAAGCTCGGGAATTTCACCTTTGTCTTTGGAAGCCTACCCCTAGATACTTCCGTTCCTCTTCCGTCTAGACGCCCATTGTATTTCACCTATGATTTCGCAATGTAAATGCCACGAGGTGAAAACCGTTACGTAGAGGACGACAACAAGGCAGTATAGCCCTCCTACCCAACGGTGAAAATCCAGAAATAACGCCGTGCGACTCTTAGAGGTGTGGACTGGGTTGTGAGCGGATCATGTGAGCCAACCGACGAAATGTGCGGTCACTCAGCTTTTGTACAAAACCTATTTCTCCACACAAGCCAGTCAATAAGCAGCCCGCCCCAGCGGCGCACTTACGTACCGTGAAAGTGCAAAATTGGACTAGACGACCTTGAAGTTTACCGACTGTGGTTAGTGCACGTAAGAATTCCACGACGTTCTCTCCCCAGGTGACATAATTGTCAAGGTAATGAACTACCATCTCTCACTTTAAATCTGACTGAGATTTGTTATTGGCACATTAGTAGGTGGAGACGCGCAGGACTTCACTACTAAGAATTGGGATTCTTCGCCAGCATGATGCAGCTTCGAGTGACTCGCCACCAGAGACTTCAAAATTGCTTAAACAAATTCCCGAGCGAGACGATCTGTTATGACTTCAAGAAATTCAGAGCTGAGCTAAACCTTTTTCCGGGAACCAGAAAAGTCCAAATCACATCAAGTTCGACGGATTCATCATGAGGATTCGAAATGCAACAAAACGCACCGCATCGACAGGCTGACGCGTGTACATGCTTTATAAACCATATAAACAATCGGGTACAAGTGATTGTCGAAAACCGTGCCATCTTTTTTGGCCCCCTGAGCGTTTTTTTCATTTCAAGTGCGTTATCCAAGAAAAAAGTAATATCATCAGTGCGAGGACACCTACTGATTATTTTGTAGTAGCAATCACGAATGTGTGCACAATTAGTGGTGGCATGCCTCCAGAAGGGGTTTGAGTTGTGCCAGCCACCTCTCGTACAGGAAGGAAATCAAACTTCAGGAAAAGGTGTCAGACTTGGAAGATAACATTTGTAACAAAAATAATCAGGAGGATTTCCATTTACTAGAAACATCACCATTCAAAATTCAGCGACAATATAAGCACAAGCAAGAAGAATTTCCACCTTAAACTACCGGGACAGACAAATGCTAAACCCCAAATACTTCCCAAATACTAAAATAATTACTACTGCAAGACATTTTTTATCTGTTGACAAAGTACCATCGAGTGGGAATTCCTAAACTAAACTGTCTCAGTAATCCGATCGGAAAATAAAGAAACTCCACTACAAATAAAATTAATGAAAGGAGGCGCATAAGATGTAGAGCTAAGCGTATCTTGTTTATCCGCAAAGGCGTAACTGAAAGCATAATGGGGCGGATACTTAAAAAAATGGAGGTAGTGTTCACAAAATAGAAATCTCAATGGGCTATTCTAATGCTTCACCAGCTTCGTTTAAAAGCCACGCAGGATCAGGGTGGGTTAAGTAGTCACAAAGCAGTCAGTGAGAAAAAAGCAAAGAATTCTTCGAAGAAATAAAATACAACAGAACAAAGAATAACTTATTTGAAGGACATAAAACAAACTTCGAGAAAATGATGATGATGATAAGGCCTGTAATAAGGTTGACTGGGGACTCACCTTTCCTCCACCGAACTCAATAATCCTCCTAAAGCTGCTCTCCCTATCGCACCCGGAAGCGAACACCACCCTCCAGTCCTTAAAAGCACCTCCGCCCGTTTTGCGCCAGTAACGTGCGGCCCTGGCAAGGTCACGCAGCTGATCATAGGAGAGGCCACCCGTGGAACCAGAGCGATTGGGAGCGGGGGAGAGTTGGATGAGGAGGGGCTCAGTGCCGGGTCCGCCCCACTCGTATGCCTCCTCAGGCAGCCACGTAGAGGCTGTGGCACAGGCATCAAGGTAGGACTTGTGCAAGATCCACTTCCCACTCGCCATGCACATCAGGCACTTCTCACATCGGCCTGCACGTTGAGAATGCAAAACACTCCCTACTCTCGAGTATCCAAGTCGATTCAAAAGGTGTATGAGAAGCAGCTTACTGGGAGAGTTGATGATAAGGTGGGTAGTGGTTTCCCCCACGGTCATGCCCGAGTCTAAATCGGCACCGAGTTCAGTGATGATGGCCTGATATCGCACTTTCTCGTCCTGGTTCATACCAGTAATGGAGAAGATGCGAATTCGAGTGGCACTTGTACTCGATTGTGGCTGTTGCTGTGGCTTAGGTGTGGTTCTGTGGAAAAGAGAGTTACCATAGAATTTCATGTCTACTGAAAACCGAAGCGAGAGAAAAGTCGCTCACTTTTCCGGGCTCACACTCTCACCCGGCTGAGTGGACTCACGAGAACTTTGACTTTTAGCCACATGGGGGGAAGGAAGTCCGTTTCTGACCTCAGGAGAGTCATCGTATTGCCATCGAACCTGTTTAAGACACCAAAACAACTTAACTCTCAGCATATTTTCTCAGTCATACAATTCAGCCATCACACTGATAACAGTCTCTACAGGCTTCGAATAAAGTTAATTAATTGATGACTCTAAAAATAGGGCGATCCCTCTTTTCCCAACTGGGTGGTCGAGAATAAAGTTGAAAGAAATGAACTTAGAAAACTCCTAACAATAAGGGAATTTAAATGCAACCAAAGCAAACGATATTTCTCCTCTGTCGCATTTAGACAAGTGTTTCGGCGAAAAGTAAATGGGGATCGGAATGTACGCATTGTAGACTTTTATCCAACCTTTAGCAGTACCACTTCCAAATGCGGTTCGTCTAACAAAAGTGATATGCAAGAGACTCATCTGAATGCATGACATCCACTACCACGAACATATTGCCATTTCTTTCCTACTTCGTGGTGACACCGTATGAAGCGCTAAGGAAGACGGTTAAAACCAAAGGTAGGGATATTTAACAAAAGTGCTTTACCTAGATGTGGGACTATGCCACCCACCTATTAATGTAAATAGCTTTCTTCGCTCTTTTGGACACAAATAATAAACGGCTTTCGGGATATTGTACCCTAAAACATATTCAGGGATGCATAATAGATTCAGAAAAAATCCAAACATGCCTGGAGGGCCTGGCCAGGGAGAATGATGTCGCTGGGAGGAGCTTTGGAGCTGCTAAGGCCAAACCCATCGACAACAGAGTCACAGGCGGGCATGTGGCGACGACGGATCCTGTGCGTCCTTCGGCGTTCAGGATAGGGGTTCTCTTTGAAGGACTGCGCCTTGCTCCCCATCACCGACTCCAGTCGACGTGCCACATCACTCAGAATCGATGGAGACTGAGCCGAATCCACAGCGTCGGCGACATCAGGCGCTTTTGATGTCGACTGCTCTGGTGAAATGGTAGTTGCTAGAAAAGAACGCAGTTCATAAATTCAAGTCCGTATGTGACGATCGGTTCGAAATTGTAGCGATTGTGAATGCAGGACATGGTGCTCAACACAAGGCGAGGGCCACATAAGTATGAGGATACATTTTGTTATGCTACCCGTACCAATTTTGTGGGTTTATAGTGTTGACAATCGTAGGTTTAGTTTTCTGATCCCTCTGTTCCAGCAAAATTAACTTGTCTGCACACTCCCCAGTCTGGCAACATTTTCTGACGCAAACACCACAGATTACTGTTATGAAAAAGTAGGTATCATAAGTTAACACACGGTGGAGTCATGAGGTGAAAAATCAAGCATCAGGAGCAATGCCAAAAAAAAACACTTTAAGTCCACATGCACAGGATTCGCAAATAAGACGGAATACAAATGCTAAACCTCGACCATAGGAGTATCAAAAATACCCCCTACCCGAGTCGATGGAGAAAGCGTAATCGGCTTCAGGAAGGCGTTTCCCAAGGCGCTGGCAATCATAGAGCCACTGAGGCACCACCACCCTCACGTTAGACGCCTCCAAGGCGCTTTGAACGTCTGGATCGAGGAGGTTCGGAGGTGGTTGGCCTGCGGCTGCCGCTCCTTTTGGCATGGGGGATGGGGCGGGCAAGAAACAAGTGCTCCGACAGGCGATCATGTGCGTGCAGACCTAGGGGTCGGAGGAAGGACAATGTAGTGAAGACGTACCTGTTCGAGTACAACCACTCCACAACGCGCTGATGTTAAACGAAACTATTAGAGAGCTACCACGAGGGTTTGAAAGTATAGCCCAGAAGATGAACGTTTGGGAAGGCAAACGATATAAGGAAATAAGAGTCGCTACTGTACTCAACTGTTTTCCAAAATTAGGGGGTTTGAAAGAAGATACAAGAAAAACCACGCTGCTGCAGCACTATTTAATGCTTGGAAAATAACTGCCTGAGAAGAAACAATAAATAAGAAGCAGAGAAGTCAATGCCCTATCTTATTTAATTAGAAGAACGTTAAACATCTCAAAGCCTAATTTAATATTGGACGGCTATACTTATACTTTCAGTCTGTCACAATCTGAGACTACTCAGACTTCCGAGGACCGGAGCTACAAGTCCGATTTTACCAAACCAAGATTCGGGTGCTTCAATGAGTCATTACCCACATATTTTCGTCTATTCATCATTAATAGGCCTAGGAAGAGCTACATATTCGTATAAATCCATCTATCGAGGCACTGAGGAGGAATACAGAGTGAGAACACCGTAGCTGGCTTATTCTTAATTTGCACTATATAGCCCAAGTTCTTTTAGCCTACCACACTACAAACTTCGCAACAGTTGCGCATTTCCTTATTCTAAGCATCGAACCCCTCCCTACCATCATGCCAAAGTTTTTTGCAATTGGAGGCTGCACAAAAGTAGCAAAAATTGATGTCAGGAGTTGGTGAACCACAGAAACCAAACTGGAATCACAGAAATCAACGCTTACTCCGAAAATATATAAGTATGAGGTAATTTTTAGAACACAAAATACGAGTCATTAGATAACCAATTGCGAAGTGCCCGATCTCTAAAGCCTATAACACCGGTTATTAGGGTTACTCATCGTCACTATTGCAGAAGAACACATTCCTCTGAATATCGTTCAAACGGGACCTTGAAAAAGTAACGCCGACAGTTCAAATCACCCATGAGCTTAGCGTCTGGGCAAGTTTGAGAAAGCTCGTCCTGATTTGTAACTGTGCAACCCAAAGTCAGTCACTCGAGAGGCCTGCTCGAAGCCAAGGCAGCGGGCAGTGATAATTCGAAAGATGTAGTGAACGGACTAGGAACAGAGGGCTGAGTCCAACCCACATTTCGGAAATATCGAAAATCCGATCAAAAATGTTACAAAATGGACACATCAGAGCGTGATCGAAATCAGGACTTTCATTACGCGCATAAAAGATCAACGCTTTGAATTAGTTGAAGACATTCAACTGGTAATATAAACTATATGCAGCTTCAGAAGTGTCAAAATCAGAAGCCATTTCACCATAGCCACTCTGGCTCAAGCAAGCAGCATTCAAGCACCAAGTATTCCATTGAAAAAAAAAACAACTAAGAACGGAGATCAAGCCATTCAAACTAGTAATTAATGCCCCCACTCAGTGTACATACAAGATTATGGCCTCGCTATGAAGAACGGATATTCGGATGCCAGTATGATCAAAATAAAGTTTATCAGTCTAAATCGGACACTATTCAACAGTAAGAACGCAGTAATATGCTAACTGAACGAACCTTAGCATCAAAATTCCATCTGAAATCGCCACCTAACTGTTTGGCGAGTCCATTCAGTGCAACTTGGCGATCACTGAGAGACTTTGCAACACAAATCACCACACTCTCGAGGACTCCTCCGACACTCTGTGCCGTCTTCTTGAAGTCTAGAAAAGTAGATCAATTAGGGGCTCTGCTGAAAAACAAGGCCACAATACGTTAAACTCACCGGTCTCTACCAGATTTCTCTTCGGCAGCATGCTCGTTTTCGAGAGAGCAGTCTTCAGACACCGTGTTACCTGCTCCGACAGAGGTGGAGAGACGTGCATTACCTCTAGAGAGCCCAACGACGGAGTCCGCGTCTGATCGCCGGCTCCTACCCACCTTGGTGTCTTCAACTGTCCCCCTTCAACAGATTGACGCGTCGACTTCGGAGTCACCTTAGAGACGAGGGAGGGTAGTTGATTGACTTGGGACCAATCTGGCGGCACCAGTGGGTCCTCCTCCAAAACCGGATGCTCCTTCTCTGCTGCACGTCGCCCTGTGGTAGCACTGGCATACAGCCAACTGCACGAGACGGCAGGCAAGCCCCATTGCCTTGATGCAGGCCACTTCCGCCCATCGGGCCGGGCTGCCACAAGGTGGGTGCTCGCTATGAGGTTCTTTGAAGGCGCAGACTTACGAAGAAAGCACTCCTGCACAACAGCACCTAGTCCACGTGCCAGGTCGGTGAGGAAGACACGATCATAACCAACAAAACCGCTGAGAGAGATCACACATCCGACTAGGGGTAGAGTGGCAGAGGCGGGGATATGGATAGGACGGAAACCAACCCGGGTGTCGAGTTCGGAAATGAGGAGGGTTTTGGCGGTGACACAGCAGTTAATCCAATAAGGAGTTATCATGTTAGAAGTGACTGGCTGACGCAGAACATAGGAACAGATTATGTAGTCTGCAGCAACTGATGAGTCATTTACGACACCACCGTCTTCATCTTTGATCGCTTCGGATAGATCGGGATGGGCGGTAAGAGAGAAATTGATGTCCGGCTTAAAAATTAGATGGGAAAATAGACCGGCATCTGATGAGGTTACTTCATCTTGAACCTTTAGTTCTGATTTTTTGAGCGTGACTAATTTTGTCTCTTCAGCATCAGCTTGAAGTGTCTGATCTTTTGGATTATTGTCAACGGAGAGAAAGTCGTCCATATCAGCAAGTTCGCCGTCCTTGAAGTATTGGTTTATTAACTGAATTTCTTCAGTGTCCACTGGGACCTCAGAATGTTTGTTGTCATCGATGGTTTGATTCGATGATTCTGTTTTGGTGAGGAAAGGAGGCTCGAATTCTTTCTCGGCAAGGCGTTTGTGTTGTTCATAACATTGCTCAAGCCAATCGTGTGTTACGTAAAATACTTCAGGTTCCAGGTCGGAAGGAGGTATAGGCCTAGAATTGGCTCCAAAAACGACGTGTGTCACGGACTCGGTAACCTTCTCAGAAGCGTCGACACACAAAACACCACCACCGATTTTAATAATTTCGGCAAACTTTGCAGACTCAGAAGAATCACACCCATAGAGGGAAATAACACAACCGGCAAGAAATTTGTTTTTGGACGAGTTAGAGAGGCGAGCGCTATTTGTGAGATCCTTCAGACAACTTAAATGTGTCTCATCTAGTCTGACATGTTTGGGATCAGCAATGGCGGACAGATCGGCCAAGACGCTAGGGTCACTGACGGAAATTGAGGAGGTAGGAGTTGAAGAATGACATTTTTGGTGTTGTTCATTGTCCTCCGTAACATAATAATCGGTTTCATCCAGAGCGTAGCCCTTGCTAACGGAATCTGATAGCCAGCGCACAGAAACAACTCGCACCTTCCACTTCTTTGCAAAATTGTACTTCACACCGCCAGCACGTTTAACAAGAAGATGAGTTGTCAAACCAATTTTCATCTCTCCTGAATACTGTCCACCATTGTCTCTTACGATTTCGGCTACTTCTTTTCTTTCCTCAAATGTAAGTCCAGATACACAGATAACTAACTGAGCGAATATAGGCAGTTTAAATTTTGACATTGAACTGTGTTGTAGCATGTCAATGGGGTCTACAGTTTCCGAAAGTTTCCAAGCTTCGTCGATCCACTCCGGTGTCAAGATGTGTAGACCTCGACTTGCTCCAACAACATACTTTTTAGAACCAACTTTTGGAGCAACAATTACATTTACTTCGTCAGTTAAGTTCCTGGAGGCGACTCCATGAAGCATTTCGATGGACGAAAAAAGGCTTTCTCGTTGTTGACCAGTAATCGAGGTGACAGTAACGTTCGCATTCCGCAAAGCTGTTGAAAAAAGGGGATGAGAGACATTTGGAAGGGGTCTTTCTTCACGCAGATAATTCAATAAAACTTGTGGACCAAACACAGAGGAGCCCAGAGCCCTGAAGTGTTCGTACACTGGACCAATAAATTTTCCCAAGACAAAACAGCAATTGTTTGGAGACGAATCTTTAAATTTTTCAACTGCATCTTCTCCATCGATCCAAAGTGGTCTAAGATTCTCGTAACTAGTAACTGCATCGAATGCCAAGTTTTGAAGAGGAGTGATAAAGTCCTTGATAAAATACAAATGATAAAGCCCCGGAGGCATGAAAGAAACACAAATCAAAAAACACACACAAAGCGGCTCGTTTAATCCCATTTATTCAACCTTTACATCATTCATTTAAACATATCTCCCAGAATTTCAAAAACATCGAAAATTTTGGAAATATGACACGTAATCAGCGGCTTAAAGCAACAAATATTTAACGGGCCATAAATGCCCCACACATTTTCTGATATTATTTTAATTAAGAATCTGTCAGAAGCGTTATTAAACGTGGGAGTATTGCCATTTTTGTCGAATATCTCTCCGAGATATCAACAACGTGTTTGCCTTAACAAAAAGTTTTGTAATCCTTAAACTTCCAGTTTGCTCCTGCTTGTGTAAGTTATGAAGAATACAAAATACTGATAAGTCGTATAGTTATTTTACGTAACAACGATGTTATTGCAGCGCTTATGTCAATTTAAGTGCGCTTATGGGGTGAGTAGTGAAAGCATAGTTTGACTCTTGTGCTTGATGCTTGGTGACTTCTCCGAAGCTGACAGAGACCACCCCTTCAGTCCCCATTAAGTCTGTATCGATCTTCTTGAATCTGAGGCATTAAATGTGGCCCAAAACAGTCAGCCTGCCAGTGCCAGGGTAGTCGTAGAAAAGGACGTGAACAAAAATAATGCCTTATTTTGTCATTTTGGGGCTTTTATTTTTGGACTAGATTTTATACGAAGCAGACACTGCTATAATCCACTAAATGGAGAGCCCTTACACTTAAGCAAGTTTTCAGGCTTCAGCTTGCCATCAAATCATCCTCTTCGCTTTGTCGTTAATTATTAATGGCAATCATATTTTTCACCTTTGCCTTGATTTGTCGCCATTGTCAACAGTCCTGAGTGAACGGAACATTAACAAGCGATTCAATCCCTTCTGCGTCGTTTCGTCAGATACTGTTCGTTAATTTTTAGCGACCGCTGTTTAGAACTTTGCAATTTTAGTCATACTGGTAGTTTATGGCTTTGAAGTCTCCGGTTCTTTCGGAACGGTAGGGAAATTTCCACTTTTGCCATTTTTCAAAAACCTCCGTTCAAAATTTGCATAAACTGAAGTACATCGGAATCTATGAAAATTGGTGACTATGTGAGAATAGTAAACGTCTCACCAGAAATGAGGACCTCCTGCCCAAAAGGAAAAATTAGTTGATTTTTCGAGGATGCAATTTACAACAAAGCCATTCTTAGAGCCCGAGTTTTTATTCATACAAGCATGCAGATTAAGAAAAATCTAAATCTTTTATTTTTTAGTACTATGCCAATGAATCGAATAGACTTTTGACTCGAACCCCCTTTTAAGGTCGCATTTCTGTAAGCCTTTCCAAACGCTCATTGACGTTAATCAGTTACCAGGGTGGCATCCTGGGCCTTCTATGAAGTCGTAACAAACCAAAATGCTGTGAAGGATGGTAGATTATAAGCATACAGAAGAGCTGGGAAGCTACCAATGCAGCCCTGAGGCCATGCAGCAGAGCGGAACTACAACCAGCAGAAAGTGAAGTGCCCATTTTGCTAAGCTCACAATGAAACAAAGAACCATCTTACGACGACTGCATTATAGCGCTGACATACTTCTCCAAAGATGAAAGAAGGTATACTACTCGAGGGGAAATAATAGTCAAACTCCAAAGAAGCTCAGGGAGCCACTGCCACGCCCCAGGGGATGAGCCACCACCAAGAGGGATAACTGCAGAGTCCCTAAGAGGCCTGTTACAAAAACCAAGTGTGAAATTAACAATTAAAGTTTTACAATAGCTCCGTCTGCATGGAATCTACACATATGAGTACAAAACATGGTCGGCTACCCCCCATGTCCCTTTACCCGAATTGAGAAGTTCAAATCTGCGGTGTTTCGGAGCTGTATTTGAACCTGCTGCCTAGGTGCTTATGAAATGCCCTGCTAAGCAGTATATTCGGCTTTGGTTGAGAGGTCTTCAATGAGCGTAAGTTTTGGAATGAGAGTGACCAAAGGACACTCATGAGGCGCAGGTCCTATCAGCGGATTTAAGTGATTGAAAAAACTGCATCAAGCCCTCACTGTTTTAAACATGAACGACCTCGTCAATTAAAGGCCGACAATTCAGAGCTTTTTACTAGAATGGAATTAACTTCATTGTTATACGTCAAAAATCCTTTTCAGGTAGGTTTATGGGTAAATTATCTGGTCAAAATTAATACGTTGCCAAGGGCTTTGAGAACCGGGCTTCGAAAATCTTTAGACACTTACTAGCAGCACTTAATGTAACGAGGCTGATTTTGCTGATTAGATTCGGGGGATATAATAAAGTGACCTGAACTACTTTTGCCTCAAATGTACTTAAAACTAACCCGAAAGCCATTAAATTCAACAGATCATCGCTTAGTTCGCGGGCCCGCCCCTGCCTCGCTTGTAGCCTAAACAAACCGCGCATCTTGTCCGCAAGCCTTGCGCTACCGCCGCTGATTGGTTAGCCAAGCAACTTCGGCGCAACTTGACCCGAGTCCATAAATGCGGCCGCTTCCAAAAGTCGCGGTGTGTAACCATGCGGCAATTACGGTGCTAACCAGGGGGTACATTAAAGCAGGTTGCCCTGCCTCTCTCTGACCTCAGTTCCCACATGCCCATCCTACCTCCTCTCCTCCACCCAAGTGACCGTTAACGGAACTATAAATTTACGGTTAAGCCTGTATCCCGTTGCCACTGGGGTAAACAACTGAATTACATAGCTCGGGCTGAGCCTTTCATTTGACTTCCCGCAGGGTGACAGGATTACGATTTTATAGCACTCCCGATTCGCTTAGTTGAAAGCAAGTTATTATAATCCATGGCGGTGAAACTGATTGTTTAAAGGAAATTATATGTCTCTTGATCTTTTAGTGCACATTGTAAGACCTCAAGACTTTTCTAAAGGCAGAAGAAGGCATGATACTCGGGTAGAGTAGGTTTCGTTCGACTATAGAAAGTTTAGTGGGCTGCGGGCATGGCTTGCAGGCCAATTTGACCGTCGAAGATACAGTAGTTGAGCCTCAGTTCTCCGTTACCAAGACTAGGAGTTGAACAAATAAACTACACATTATTCGAAGTGGTCATGCAAATGCAGTCGAGCTTTGCACTTGTCAGAAGGCGGTAACGCAGTTTTAATGCGACATGGACGTCATGTGCATCAATCCATGTACACAGACAGTAGACTTTCCGCTATTGTCATCAATATTTTTCGAGCTCCTAGCTGCTACGATGCCATCTATCTATCTGCCCTCCGTTAAAATACTTTCTCTGGTATCATAGGCAAGGGAATGTGGCGCATAGTTCTTGGGTAGACGAAATATCTGATTCAACGCAAACCGGTCGCCACCACTCATACACCTCCAGCTGGGTTGATTGCGTTGTTGGTCGGGCTGTCCAAGCCATTCGCGCAATGCCTATAAGCTTCTTTATTTTCAAAAAAAACATATGACCGAGCAACATTCACAAGAACTTGAGCCGTGTAGTTAGTTGATTAAATGTTCCTTTTCTGCCTTTTCCAGTGCTTAAAAAACTAATCTACTTAGTCAATCAACCCACCTACCCACCCACTCGCCTGTAAAACCGCGCAGTATAACGCCTGAGTAGACATGCGTCTGATCACGGGCGATGCAACCGGACAGGCTGGGGAGTGATGGATGTGGCAGATTAATTATATAACCTGCTTCGCTAGCTAGTCAAAAGGCGAGTAGTAATATCCATTTAACCTACAGGTCTTCCACGCGAACGCCCTCCTCGAACTAATTTATGCGGACAGGAGGAAATTTTCCTTTTCCTCCCGTGGACTAAATGCGTATTGACCATGTTATCAAGTACTTTGTGTGATGGTGATGTGGAGAAAACAATGAATTGGAAACAACTGGACAGTGGGACAAAATGTAGGATGGATGTATTTGTTAGAAAGCTACTTCTGAAAGGTTAACAAACATTAAGTAGATCTTGAGTGTGTCATCATATCTACAAACTGCGTGGGGACCTCCCGCTAGACTAAAAGTAAGGTAAGTCTTAGACAGAATATGTACCGTCAGAGGATAGACAAATTGAAGGGCTAGAAGCGTGGCCTGGCGGCGGAAGTACAAAGGCGAAGCTTTAAATGCTCGAAACACCAAAATGAAGAGTTTACCAAACAACAAAAGTACTGCAAAGCTTCCCTCTCCTTTTTAGCAGCCCACTCCGGCATCCATCCGGATCACCCTTCTGTGTTTGCCATTCCGGCACAGTTGGTGCTGTTGAAATAAAACGCCCACGAACCAATCATCTGCAGCAGTCATCGACCTTGCGTGTAACTTGGAGGATATCTAACCACAACACCACTGATCCATCTTGATGAAGCCACTGAATCTTGAGTTTTGTCATGTTTAAGTACTGTATTGGGGGGAAGGGGGAATGAGCTGGCCATCTCGTATGCCCACCTTTAGTTGTAAGAACGCTGGCCCAAGAGCAGTCATTTAATAAGGGGCAGGGCTTAAAATGATCGCGTGGAGATAAGGTTTTGTGGCTATTGCTTCGCGCAATTTTTCTCACCTTAGTACCACCCATCCATGTCTGTCTGGGTTCTATCCAGATGGTAAAGAGATGGAGGAGGTATCGCCTGTTCACCTAATTGGTATCGTAAACGGCTCCGCAATGAACGCTTCCAGATGGTTTACGGCAAGCATCACATTAATTGTTGATAATTTTTCCGCAGGACACTTTTACACCATGTGCTAGGGGTCGCCATACTATCCCTAATCCTCATATTAGGGTTTAACATTTATTTTCAGGAGTCAGGATGCTTGTCTTTTAGGATCGAACTTGCTTTCCTCTGTCACTGATGTGGCGCTCCGAGACTACCCTAAAGACACGAGAATGCATGATACGCGGGTGGAATGTGTATTATTGGGGTCTGAAAGGGTCGGATGGGACTTTTATAAAGACCCGGAGGCCAGGCCGACCAGCAGAAGCGCAAAAGCGGGGCTTTAGGTGTCGGCGAAACCATGTATTGCATGCAAAAATTGGTCTCGGCTGCGTTGTTTTCGAGAAGTGGCACCCCGAATTAAATAGGCATTAGTTGATTTCAAATCCACCGTGGACGATTTCCTAGGGTCTTTCCTCTGAGCATATAACTGATCTCCACTGGAAATCAAGCCCTATGGAAGCCATTAATGCCATTTTAAGAATGCGACTTAATTTAGGTAGAGATATGTGTAATTACCGGAATTTCAAATACGCTATTGCAATGTATTTCATCACACCATTCGCCTTGAGCGTCAATGATAGACCAGATCCCCGAACGTAAACCACTATTTCTGAAGTTCTGGCCTGTGCTCCGAACATCTATCCCAACCACTGATCTGAAATTAGTGCACCCCAAATAGGCGCACCTACAAATGGATAAATTTTAGCATGTACAGCGGAGAAATTCAAGTTTTGATGTCAGCCCGTGGAAACGACGAGGCAAAGCCCATTCACCAACCCAAAATTGGCCCCACTAGCAGGAAGTGCAAGTGTTACCATCACAGCCAATTTAAAACCATGTACCTTGTCCGCACTGATCTCAGTCCAGGCGGATCCACTTTCAAGAAGACGAACTATCAGCAATCGTTAATTGCTTGCGCTAATCTGGAAAGGGCACAAGTTCAAGTTACAACTCGATTTCTTTGACTTAGCATTGTTTTACAAAAATAATTTCCAGGTGACTTAAATTACTGGTCGTGATGCATCGAATTAATAGCTAAAAGAGACACCTAGTAAAATGAAATAACAATTGAAAGATTTTGGATCCTTTAAAACACCGTCCCTCGAGACGTTTTAGGCTTGATGCAGCTGTACAGAAGAGCTGTATGGACATGGCTTCAGCTACCAACGTGGTAACCGAGTCATGAGAGGCTCAGCTGACCCACTTAGCTGAATGTGGCATAAAAATGTCGGCTTGTTACATACTTTCTCCCTTTTTGACTGCGAGACAGGAGCAAGGGCCATCCAGTGGATAAGCATGGCTACGAAAACCTCGTTGTATCCAATGATAGTCATAACTGCGAGCTGACATTTTCGGTGAATGTCTTCCTTTGGTGTCGTTCGAGCACAGGTCTGGGTGCGTTCTTCATTATACTTGTACGGTGAGGTGAAAACAGGGCGTCGTAGCAGCACCATGGCGGCTGAATCACGATATACTGCAAGGGTACGTACAGTTAAGTGCCCTACCAAAACATCGTTCTGCTGCATGGTAATCGTTTTTCTGTGTTTGATCCGGCTCGATGGTAAACACTACCACCATCAGGAGTGCGGCAAGACATGCAAGCCGGCACGAGAAGGGGGTGGCTGTACAGCGCTTCGCATGCCCCACACACATGCAGATGCAATCAGCCAGGCGCCAGAGATTAGTGGCTGGGCGCCCACTTTGTCCACTTCCAATTGCCCTGGTCACGCGATACGTGGGGGGGTGGGGGCAGAAGCGCAGGAAGATGAAGGTCCCCTTTCCCCCACAATTTGAAAGTGATCCCCTTCCATTTGCCCTACTACCCCATCAAGTCGCGTGTTGTGGCCCGTTTAGACTTGCTGTTTGCCAAAGACACACCTGGACTCAAATGCGCTGAGGTGGGAGGAAAAAATTTTTTGAAAGAAGCGTACGATCTCACTGCACTGGTGATGGAGTTGAGAATAACTAATAAAACCTTTAGGAGTAAAAGGACTCATTTGGTGTAGGAAGCTGACGTGTTTCTGTGGTTTCTAGATGTGGTCGAACAGCCTTTCAGGCTGAAATACGTTCGAGTCACGCTTCGGCACGACATTATTTATAACAAAAAAAAAACATCAGAACACGTAAATTAGAGTTTTAACAGGTCGATACTTTCAGTTGAATTATTTTGCTTCCTTAGAATTAAAAGCCCTCCCAAAAGGGAAGCGCAACACTCACGTCCATTGCCTGAACCGTCTTTTTGAGAACAGGATCTTGTCATATAAAAATCTTTGAATTAGGACCTCGATCCTTCACCAGCATAGAGCAACCGAAAACCTAGGTAGCTGTAGAATTCTACCGAAAATATTGCATTTGTAGGAGCAGTCACTATTGCAATCACGCTCAACGTCACCCCAACGTGAGAATCCCACCGTAGCTGGGTTTTGTGTCTGCAGGAGCCTAAATAACAACCTGGCCAACCTACCCCTTTTCCTTTCTTACCCTCTCCAAACGTTAGGCAACAAATCTGACGAGACGCTGGCTCCCGATGTTTGCGAACTCAGTTAATCTCGGCTTAGCAAGCAAAAGAACTCCAGTTACGAGGATAGGTGTGTTTGAGAAGAGAACACAGCACAGAAAGCCATACTGTGGATGGATCGGCTTACCATTTCAGTGGCTTGTAACGCCACCGTATGCATTGTACAGGCTCCCACACGTGGCATGTTGATACAGTGAGCTGGACTAAGTACCGCACCAACTTTATTGCCATTAAATAATTTTGGCACCTCATGGAGTTCATAGACAGTCAAAATCTTGGTCTCTTAGTTTTGGTGAAATAACGAAATCTTTTGCTTGCAGAAACCTCCGATTGTTGGATTTTCAATAGTCCCGTTCAAATAAAATCAAGGAGACACGAGTTCGTAACACTCTTCTTCATCTTACCTTCTTCTATGTTTACTTAACAATGGGGTTTGTGTGAAATTTATGCCCAAAAGGAAGGCAAGCTCAGTCAACTTAACCTTTTTCTTAAATTTTTTCCAGATTTAATGATCTGGGGCCAATGACAAATCCTTTTGCGAAAACGCTGAGTGGTTTGGCCCAAGACTAACAGAGCGAATCCCGCCAGGTGAATGAATGAGATGGTGTTGCTATCCTATGCAAGCATAAATCCACCTCTAATTCGACAAAACTTCCTGGTCTTATGATTTTAGTAACAAGGAGTGAATTTAATATCATTCGCAGCATAAAAATGCACTCATTGACTTGCAAATTTTATGAATCAAGCAACAGTTAAACAATTGCAAAAGGTTTCATTTCCTTGTAGAATGGAAACCGATTCCGTGTGCTTTCCTTCGTACATGCGATGGGTAATATTCTGCTTAATGCAACAATTTTGACCCATTTCATGACATTTTGATCACTTTCAGTGCAACAAAGTAAACTATGACAAAGAATAGGTGTGCTAAGGCAAATATTCCGTGAAAAAAATGGCATTTTATTCAGAGGTTTTATTACAGTTCCTCTCTCATTTCTTTGCTCCGGTTTCGAAGGAAATTAAGACACAACATTTATAATTCCACTGAGGAGCATGACTTTTGGGCTATGCCAGCAACACCCTCCTTCATCCCTTCTGTGCTTTGACCACAAACATTCTACCCAACTATTATGTCTTCTTTCGTCTTCCGGGAAGCTGCATGGCACCACATTGTTGGCAGTGAAAAGCCCTATCGAGGCGAACTAGGTGAATATGCTACGGAAAGGAGAACTTGTGACGTACCATAACAGGAGGTCTGAAAGTGACATCGCCTTCACCAACTACTTTAGTCAACAACCGATTCGATGCTAGCCGTAAACCACTCGGAAAAGTTAGCTTCGATACCTGTATGAAGGTGTCAGTTAGGTGAAAATGCGATGTCTCCTCCATCTCCCCAGTAGCCGGATAGAACTCAAATAGAGGTGTGATTGAGAAGCGCTGAAATTTGAAGAAGGTGACAAGGAATGGACGCAAAACTGCCTCAAACGACTCGGCTTTTAGGCCAATATTTCAATGGCTAGCGATGGACGCACGAGGTGGTGGGCATGTAAACTCCTTCCCCAAGACGGTTAACGAATAGCATACCACTCCAGATCCAGTGGCATTACAAAGATTGAACTCTGACGTTACTGATTGATATCCTCGCAGCTACAGACAAATCCGGTGACTGGCTCGGATGGTTGATTCGTGGGTGCTTTTCTCACATCGTAATGTCCGACACGGGGAGATGACCCAAGGAAACACCAAAGTTAACGCTAAAAAAGAGAGGGTGCTATGTAATACTTAGGTTGTTTGTTCAACTCTTTGGTTTGGTTGTACGGGCACTTAACACCCTGCCATTTTACTCCTTCGCAGCCCTCCACCCTTCTGTACGTCGGTGATATATATTCTACTCTGCTATTATGTCTTCTTTCGACTTCAGGGACGACTAAGAATGCTACTGCATTACTGGCTCACAGGCATTCGGTTCTTGGAGAGTGAGGCCAATACACAATGGCAACAGGACTCACTTTGTGTGACAGTTTCAAACAAATCAATTGATTAATTAATCGATAGCTCGCGTGCGTGTGTGGTGTTCACTTTCTGTCACTCTTCGTACATTTCTTGCCTACTTTGCTTACTCAAAGCATGAGCCTCGTGGAATTGCTTTCACTTTGTCCTCTACTCTCCTGTTCCACATTTCAACGCTCGCATTGTGAACTCTTGTTGGATTTTGAAAAAGTGCTTTTGTTTTGCAGAAAAAATAAGTTATCTCCCCTGAAAATGCACAATTCAGCAATTCAAAGAATCACTTCATACCGTTTCGTATAAAAATGAGTCGAAAACCGCAACTATTAGAAGTAGGCAAATTTGCTTGGGTGGAATTGCAACTATTGGTGTGTGGAAGTTCAATTCAAGTAACCAACAAAATTATTAATAACAGAAGTTGCGGTGCTCCAACAGTAATTTTACTCGCCAAATCACAGCGCTGTCTCTAACAATTGGAGAAGAGGACGAAGGTGCTACAATATTTAGGTTTTAGTTTACCAAATAACGATAACTACCATACTTCTGCTTAAAATGTACAACTTTTATTGCTTAAACAATACCAAAAAGTCCATGAATTGTACAAATCATCAACCATTTTAAGCCAAATCCCAACGCGGCCTCTAAAACAAAACATTTAGGGGACTTTTGGTCATCACCACAAACCACACATTGAATACTTCAGAAACCGCTGAAGTTTTTCAAAAAAACGTGTTAAAGAAAGGTTCAAAATGAAACCAGCAAATATTACTACAATACCTATGTTCTCTAAATATTACCTTGTAGGCAAGAGGCAAAGGAACAGTTTGAATCAGGTTCTGGTTTGATTCCTTTGACGTGGACAGTCCCACCCCTAACTGCTGTTAATGCGCCACCTACTGACTGTTTCATCGAATACAATTTAAGATGTCTAAGATCCACACACCAGAGGTAGTCGCAGGGAAGATGGGGATAAGGAGGAAACTTCTACAGTTACATTTAATTATCGATATCCTATTTTAATTAATGCTATTTCTGATAAAAGATGAAGAGTTCAACTTAAAATTCCAAAACGCCACAAAATACCTGCAAGTTTGTTGGTCGACTGATTCGCCGCCTTTTGAAGTCCGCCAGGCAGCCTGCCATGGCAGCCCTCCTCGCACGCACCATTTGAATGGAATCCAATAAATCGATGGATGACTCAGCTGTGCGCGCAAAATCCAAACTTGAGTGCACAAAGGCGCGTCTCTGGGTTGGACGTCGTGTTAGTTTATTCCTGTTGCAATTCAAACTGGGTAGCGGTTCATTTTGCTGCTGCAAAACTGATTTCGTGGAGGAGGCACGACAACTAGGTGAGTGGAAGAGTTTGTGCGGTTTTTGGTGTAGCCTGCTGCGGTGACACACGGCACAAATCTGTGTGATTATTATTACACATGCTTCACAATCTTTACATATGGAGTGTCAAGCTGTAGTAATGACCGTCTGTGTTGCACTTTCTATAAGCTTTCCTTTATTTTGAACCTACCATTGCATAACAAAGTGTCGGTTAGGCCTAATGTTCATGGCCAAAGATTGTTTGTTTAACTAAAAGAGCGTGGTTTTAGTCCCGAAAATTCCAGAGGCTAGCTTTTTGTTAGATTACTTATAGGAACACAATAAGAACATGTGGTGTAGGGTGGCAGGAAGTGCCACGCAGAAGTAAGTAATCTAAATAATCTCTTTGAATCCGACGCATCGTCTAGAGTGGCGCTCTCTTTTTGGCAATGGAGAGTTGCATATCACTAAGATCAATGAAAATCAAAATTCAACTAACACATCTCGGTGGTGTTTAGCGTTATGAATGCTGGTGACACCAACACTGGGTGAGAGGGAGAAGTCGTGGCAGTAACCGATGCAATGGGTAACACCGACATGCATGAATGGATGAAGAGATGAGGGGCAAACAAGCACCAAGAATCGCAACATTGCCTTCCTCCTTTCCTTCACCTCTTCAAATCACGGGATAGGATTGCGGCGTTAAGAGAGGATTATTGCTCGAGTGATTGACCAAAGGTAAGGTGAATAGATTTTGTAATGGAACATTCGTTGAGCGAACAACCGTATAATTCACTCCCCGAATCACTCTTCTAGCCCAAGTGAGGTTTTCATTCTTGAAGGAGTGTGGGTATGGTGGACTACTGATACGATTGCCTACTTGCTGAGGAGCAAACAAATTATTCGACCAAAGTCCATCCACCCTCCCTGCTGCTTAGTCCCCCCTCATTATCCTCATTTTGGTTATGAGAAACAGCTAGGGCAGGTGAGTCAATGGGAAGAAAATCCCAGTTCCATTCTCATAGAACAGTCGGGGCAAGAGAAAACAAAGACCTTCCATCGCACTCACGATAGGTGATCTTCAATTCTCATGCCCATTCGTCTTCTTTTCTTTATAACATCGCTCCATACGTCGAATGTTGTCATGCCTTGGGGACAGCATTAAGTGGTCACATTTTATAAAGTGTTTAGGTAAGTTTTCTTCGGTTATGTAATCTCTTTTATCCTACCAAATAATCACACAAACTTGTTTTTTGCCTTGCACCAAACCACCATAGCGGTGAAATTAGTTGTGCGAATAATTTCGTCAGGTTGAAACAAAATAGGCAGAAGCAACGCGCAATCCAGTCTTGCATGCAAGTGACAACAAAAGTTTTCCCTCTTCACCTGTTCATACGCGTCCTCCGCATGTGCCACACTGATACACACACACACACGCTAACGCTACGGGCTCCCCACTCCCTTTCCCTACCCCGCCTCTCCACCTCATCACTTCTCCAAGCTGCTCGTTCTATCAGGCGCCGAGCATCGTTGCCAGCATCACCATTTTGCGTGCTGAGGAGGAGGAGGAGGAGGTTGAGGTGAGCCTCATTGTGTGTGTGAGTACTTTCAACCTCTTTCCCACTCCCCCCGGCCCCCTCGCCTCCCCCCTCCCTATCCACCTTGGCTTCGCAGTTGCCCCTCGTTAAGTAAACTGATGCTCGTTTGTGGTGTGGCGAATACACACTCACACCCCGCCGCTTCTATCATCTCTCAGTGATCTGTGAATGGGAGCAGAGTGGTGTGGAGGGGATAGGATAGAGCTTGCAGCAGCAGCAGCAGCAGCAGCAGGAGACGTAGCTAACACACGCACACACATCAAGATTAGTGGCACGCAAGCCCTTCTGTTCAGCGTCGCCTTAGTCCTCACCTCACTTCACTCCACCTCACCCCACACGCGTACGAGTTGGTAGTTGACTTTCGTACTTTCAATGAACAGTGGACTGCTGCTGCTGCTGCTTCTGTAGGCCTATATGTGTGTGTGTGTCTGAGTGTGCGTGCAAGCGAGATCAGATTTCACGTCAAATTATTAATGGGGTGTGAGAGAGGGGGAGAGTCACATAGAGAGATGAGGCATGCGTTTATTATTATTACTGTTCTGATAATTATAATTATAATTTTTATTATTTGGTTGAAAATGAAGATTTATTGTCACCACAAGGCACGTCTGCGTGGCACCTCTCTACAGTCTCACTGCTTTTACTTGACAGGACGCCGAGGATTCATTATGTCGCCTTTCAAAAGCCTACTTCCATTTGACTTCACTGAATGAAGGGTGACCTATAGGGAATGAGAGTGTAGTAAGAACATGTTGGCTTCAATCCACTTAGACACCAAGCCAAGCCTTCTCTGAAACCACCCTAAGCCAGAGCAAGATCGGAGAAGACTGTGGGAAGCGTAGGTTGCTGATTAGCGTGACCGAAGGTCCACTTCACCGAGAGGAAATACAACTCCCAGAAATAAGGTGCTCTTGGGGCTAAAAACGGACTGGCTTTTCCTTCATCCAAGTGCTTTCACGCATAGTGGGCTATCGAATAGGTCCGAATGACTTTTTGCGACTAGTTTTCGGAAAACTACTGTAAATCAAGACGATTTTACGAAAATGAGTTGGGATGTTGCCTTGCGCATCCAGTAGTCATGCCTATCTTTGCATTTGACAATTTAAACTTAAAAAAACCTGGCATATTGTGACGCCTTTCAAAGTGTTAATTCACTTTCTCCTACGGATGGGATCTTATAGGTCTGACACTTTCACCTTATTATCTTGTTCAAATTGCAAAAAGTGGAATTCAAATCAACTGCCATTTACATGTATGATAAGCGATGTGATTAATTATCCCTGTGGCTCGCAATGATGGGTAGTCGATCGATCATGCAATTTGGCAGGTCGTTTTGTACCACCTAACCTTGACATTATTAATTGATTCGCAAAAGAAGTTGGCGCTAGGTCGGTAACCATTATAATGGCTCCACAGAAATGGTACAATATACCGTTGAAAACCAAGGCACCTCTTCGCATATCGGCTGATGGTACCGTCGAAGAGGAATAACATGTTTTTGTGTGTAAAATTCGGTTTTACAGCAGTGAAGTCATACGTGTGCTTTCTGTGGGTGTGTGGAGAAGGTCAGTATGGCCTAATTGCTGGTGGGCTGATTTTGAAAGGCGATAAGGAGGAAGGGAGGGCAGCTTGAGCTTTGGTGGGCAAACGGAGGGGGGAGAGGGAGATGAGGAGGAAGAGAAGACATTGCGTGTTTTGGCAAAACAGACACCCACAGAGATACATCTTTTCCCTTCCATCATCGTTTTCTTTCCACCCTCCCTTCTTTACTCCCGATTGTGTCCATCTTACAACGGCTTACATATGACTTGATGGGTAGGAGGGTATACGTTGCCTATACTGGTTTCAAATCAAATCCTTTACCCAATGTTACTTCAAAATGGGCATCTTCTTGACCGATGTATTCACCCGCCATTCTGTTGATAAAATTCCCTTGATTAAATAGTCATTTCCTTCAATAAATAATTGCAGCCTTAACTATCCATCCCACATTCATGCCTACTTGCGTCCATCTCGGATCCCTCTATCTACCCACTCAAATCGACTTTCTCTTACACAGACGGTTCGGTGATGGGCATTGCCGTATGATGTGATATAGAAGTGCAGATTTAAGTAATATAATAAAGTAAACTTTAATAAAACTGCAAAATGAAGTCCAAGGTCTTGTGAAAAACTTAATCATAAATGTATCGGAACCGCTACGACCACCAGTAAAGCCTGACATGAATCTTTCAAGCCTCTGGACCAATTTATGCGCCTGATAATGCCCATTTTTGAGTATCCTCGCCGTCTTAAAGCATAAAAACCAAGTGCTAACGCGTAATTAACTTATGGTCCGCATACTACCAGATCACCTCTGTAGGTGGTGTATCACGGTTTCTAACCCAAAAAACATTCCGTTCGAACAACACCTCTCAAAATATGCTTATAGTCATCAGCAGTCCACGACTACCAACTCATTCTCTAAGGCTACTTTACCTGCTTTCATAATCAAAATTGCGGTCTCCAAAATACTTTTAAGTCCAGAAAGCTGCTGCATTGGTCTCCACCAAAGTTAAAAAAAAAAACATGTGGTGTTTTTTGCACCTTAGCTCCACAAATTAGGCATTCACTCGAGGAGATATCAACCAATGACTGCGTCACCTCCTTCTCCGCCTTCCGAGGTGCAATTTTGCACGAATACAATTGCCTTGTTTTATCTGATGAGCATCTGCACTGGGGTGTGGATACCTCTTTTGTGAGGAGGATGAAGTAATTACCTGTTTGCGTGTCCAAAAAAACCGCTAATCAAGATGTCGAGTGTGTACTTCGTGTCCACATGCCCACCCTCCCCCTTACCCGCCGCCCGTCCTCCATGCTAGCCGATAGCCTCAGGAGTGTGTTGGGATGTGGACGCGAGTGCGGTTGAGGGGATGGAGACCTGATTTTGCCACAAGATAAGAATGCCGCGGTTTGCGTGTCACATTTGCACATCCTGTTTCCTAAACGATTGTGCTGCCTATCACACACATGAGGAGGAGGAAGAAGAACACAACACACCTATGCCTCTTTGTGAGGTTTTTTTTTCATTTGCATATTTGATTACACTAGCCCTTCAACCCGTTTAATTTCTGTCGTCATTGTGGTGGTATGCTGACAGTCCACTAGTATTTCGGTTCGTACCTTATGAGGGCTCCGCGGATAAGTCGGCTAGCCACAAAAGTGGACTTTGTTGGGACATTCGAGAGGCAAATTGGCTTGTGGTTCATGATAAGAATTTGGAATCCGCAAACCATCGTGAGAGTGGAGGGCCCAGAGGACTAGACGGTTTGGTCAATGCAGCAGATATATATGCACTGGACGCATGCCTCCGAATGTTACAGAACTGAAGCAGAATGGTACCTTTAACTTTGACTTCAGCTTTGGTGGCACAGGCATCGCCTCCTTGTATTATCAGTTGGCTTAGCCCTCTGACCAGTTGGTGGCACTGATGTAACATGGGATACTCACCAATGATTGCCAACTTAAATGGTTACAAGGGATTTTGTTCAGTACGGCTAGATGAAACTGATCCCTTAAAGATGAAGCATGTATGTTATTCGCTCCCTCTGTGATTTGATCGTAAACTCCAGAATGAGAATGGAAGTGAACGCAGAGCCACAGGTTTCATTCAGGTAGCGTATCAATGCCTAGCAGTCATTCCCAATTACATTCGTCTCCTTTAAAGGGCTTTAGAATTTGCGTGCTAAAAACATTTTAGGTAACTGGGACGCGGGACACCTCTCCAACCCTATGCCGAGCTATCTTAAATATCCCCTTAATCAACAAAAGTGCAACTGCCTTTAAGCGTTTTTGTCTAGGTTTTGGTGCAACACACTTGTCCGGCGCACTTTTTTTCTACCGGCGTAAATTGTTTGAATGAGCCGGAACGTCAGAAACACAGGAAGCAGACTAAATGTAAATGTAAACAGACATCTGCACCTCCAGCGCTTACAATTATGCATATTGCTTAAGGAGATCGTGATTAGGAAAGCTTCACTTCGGTTGAGTTAAGGTAAGAGAAAATCCCGGTTTCAAGTCGTGATGTACACTGAGGGTTTCAAGAGGGTTGCTCACATTGGATTTCGTGGCCAATGAAATGCGACGATTCTGAAGGGCTGCTTGGGCAAAAACGCGAATGATGACAAGAAGCATAGACAGAGCAATCGTTGATGTTGGCTGTGCTTAAAAATAACTTCAGTCAAAGTCAAAAACGAGAGCGTGGACACTCGTTATATCTACTTAATAACAAAATACATTGCCAGTCTGTATTTGACGTCAAATGTGCATTCTCTTCAACATGTAGTATTTATAGCAACTTTAACTTTCTGACCTTAAAACTATGAGTTGAGATCATTTGCATCATTCAAATTGCCTTTTGAGGCGATCAGGTAGAAGAGGGGGATTATTAAGTGCGTTTTTAATGATCTCTCTCTGGTACATTATAGCTTGACACCTTGACCATGTTGCTAGCCTTTGTTAACTCTTTTTGATTGCAAAGCAGTGTCAGTCGGCCACCCAGTCGACTGCGCAATAGCTCTATTAATACCATCTGTTTTATAATGTCTGCACTTTCCTATCAATAATAACCAGGTTTTTACTACATTTTTACAGTGCCTTGAGTGCCATCAGCATACAGAGCATTCCTCATTCCCAAGGCAACTTAAGGCGCTGTCAAATACTTGGTCAATGAGTAAAAAACAGATAAATTTTAAGATGTTCGAATCCATCAATTAAATAGGGTGGTCTGCGATCATCCTTGGAGCAAGCGAAACCCGAAAGCCAGACATATTTGGGAAAGAGTTGCACACTTCTTGAATCGCGGGCAATGACTTTTGGTATGTTATCTAAATATTGAAAGCCAAACTTTTCCACACACTTGGTTTGGCGCTCATAAATCACAAAAGGTGAATTCGCTGATCCAGTTGACTTTGCTCGACAATTTCAAATAAATAGGCATTTTACTCTTGCCATCTTCTAGCATGATGTCCTCGCAAAATAAAACGCCAGTTCTACACGCACCGATTTTGAATATTAACTAAAGCCCCACTTATTACTTGCTGCAATGACTAGCGTTGTTTCCTAGTGTTTTTTACCAAGCATTCGAGTAATTTATGACCTCGTAAACAGCCTTTAAAATCTAAAATAAACACTTTTATCATTGTATTGAATTTAACAGGCGAATCCAGTGATCAGTACGTTAAATTGACCTGCTAGAAGCGTCTCAAACAAAAGCCTTTAAAACGCATGTTTTTTGAGTGCGGGACAAACACTAGTCTAAGTTCAAGCGCTGTGCCACCTTTGTCTGAAACAATTACAGGGGGTTGGGACAAATGAAGGAGCAGTCGCAATTAACCCAACAGACCAATTGGAACATGGGGGAGGCGAAGAAGCGGTCACGCAACAGCGCCATTGGTCCAGGCTGCCTGGGTGTTCGCATGTCACGTCCGCGTACAAGTTCGCCAACAGACGTGTGTAACCAATGGCCTCGCTCCCCTTTCCCTGCTCCTCCCCTCTACCCCTCCTCACACATGAGGAATTCCCATATTTTAATTAGGCTCCCAGTAGCGGTGGGGACATTACTGACAATCCCAACCGCCAAGCGGAGCGACGGGTCAACGTAAGTTATTGACATTCATAAACATTTTGCTGTCGAAATCAACATGGCTATTGTAGGTATGAGAAGGCATTATATTTGGTAATTTGATGATAAATATTGCATCTGATTTATAAGACTCGTCATTTATCCTCAAAACACTGTGGGTACACTTTACAAATATGATTGGCTTCAACTAAAGAACGATACCAAATTACCGCTGAATTTGGTACAGTATTTAGTCTAGCTCACTGCAACGACGTGCTACGTGTAGGAACTTAGCAAACGCAAGCGGTTTTCTACATTGTGCCGTACAAACCCATCGGGAGTAAGGTACCATGTGCTGTAGTCTTCTGTCATTTTAAACCCACCCCCGAGGGGTACAACCATGCTTGGAAGTAGCAGAAGCAAGCGTCTTGTCTGATTTGCTATAGAGCGTTTGGAGAAAGTGTTAAAGGCACGGAGGTGGGTGGCTGAGTCACTTTCTTGGCTTTCATGCACATGACGCCCTATCAAAGTGGCGATTGCACGTTGGGATCTTGTTGAGTAGGATTTTAATAGTGGTTGCTTCAACAAATGCAGCATTTTAGGCAATTGTTACAGTTACTTACATTTCGATTGTTTTATGCTGGTTAAGATTTTTTTGGGGCAAGATCTAAGTTCAATGGATGATACTTGGGCAACAGAAGTGATGGTTGCGTTCTTCTGCTAAGAGATTTTGGCTTAATTTTTGCATCATTTTAACAGACACGGTAGGGACTGTGCAATTCGCAATAGGTCAAACACCGGCTGCTATATTCAAGGCCAAATTGCATCACCAATTGGCTGGCCAAAATAAGTCGGTAATTTGATACAAAGTTTTCTGGTAGATCATGGTACTTTGCCCTATTTTTTACAAAGGTTCTCCAATGTTAAACTGATCCAGTTGAATCTCATGCCAGTTTAACTGTTTCAGCATTGAATAATTATAAAATCGTGAGTTTCTAAGCACAATTTTAAATGAATATGCGGTGAACTAGCTTTTCCTTAACTGAAAAATTTTCCTCACCCTAGACTAACTGTTTGACAAAAGAGAATGGCCCAACCACTAGAAAACTCAAGTCCGAGTCCACGCTATCCACCTTGTGCAATGGTGCCGCCTTTGCCCCCACCTTTTGGATTGGCCGCCGCATTGACAGGTCCACGTTTACCACTGCCTCCACCGCCCCCACCCCCACCACCACCACCACCACCACCACATGGCACCTGTGCTCCATATCCGATGCTGATGCTACAGTGGATGCGCTCTCTCCTTGCCCAGCCACAAACACCGCCCTCATCCTCAAACGTCGCTGCCCCTGCACCACCACCTCTACCTCCACCTCCGACATCGGCACAGCCGTTTTGCACGGCGTCGGAGGCAGTGCAGCTGTCAGGACTGCTGAGCGCCGCAAAGAACGGGGCTTCGCAACAGGGGTCGGTACTTCCACATCCACCACCACCACCACCACCGCTCAACCCGTTTCAGCATGATTCGCTGGAGTGGCAACACACTAATCAGGTAAAATAGTAAATTACTAACCATTAGCTCCTTTTATTGGTTTGGACTCAATTCTGCCTTGATGGTAAGACAATATTTTTTATGCTTTATTTTTATTCCTTCGGTACGTAAAATTTACACGACACGGATTTTTTCGTGTCCCCTGCTGAATTCTTTCTCTATCAGAACATATAAAATGGGTAAAAAGTAGCGTTGAAATAGTGAGTTAATCTGGCGTTTTGTTTGGTGATGGGCTCATATTTAAGAAAAAGTTGGTCGTGTACGATGGCTCGTCCCCAATAAATTTTTTTAATACCGAGTGGAAAGATTGTTAGTTTTATTTGATTTGGAAGTAGAAGGTAAAGGCATTCTTAAATTTCTCCTGGTATCAGGAGACAGGCTCATGTAGCTAAAGGATGCCCACCATACTCCACTACGTTGCCAACACTGCAGCACACGAGATTTTTCTGAAAAGGAGAAGGTACCTGTCCTGCCTGTTTGTGTGTGGCTGAGTGTAGGTATGATACACTGCTAACGCAATTGTCTTCTTGCCGAAGGTCTAACAACATTTTCAACCAAAATCCACCCATTTCATACAACTCGAGGGTGTGTAAGAAAAGCCCTATCCCTCCTTCACCTCAGTCCTCCTCATTATTCTCGTTTTGGTTTGGAGAAATAGCTAGGATTGGTGAGTCAATGGGAAGAAAGTCTTAGTTTATCACACTCTCCATAGGCGATCTTCAATTCCCATCATCATTCGTCCTTTTTTCTTCATGACATCGTTCCACACTTTGACTCTTTTCCTGCTTTGGTGGCAGCATTAAGCGATCAGAGGATTACAGGGTCATCCATGGGATGGCACATGCAGATGGGTGGGAAATGAACTTGTGACGTAGACGGAGGTGTTTGAGACCGGGCTGTTTCTTAGGCATCTCTCTTGTTGGGACGGGTTGATGGACTATGATTATGATTATTCTAATTTAAAGAAAATATGTTGAGACGCATTTGACATTTGATTGATTGTTTTATAAAAATATAGAAACTTACTTGTCCACAATCCCGATCTCAAGCAGTTCGTGGCCATAGAACAATGATTTTTCACTGTATCATTTTTTGGAATTTCGCCACTCACTGACCAACTGATTGAGCAGTCTGGTTAGAGCTTTGAAACACCTTGGTCCCGACGAACTGACACAGTGGGGACACATAGTAGGGACCACATAGGGTGAATTGTTTCTTGATTAGCATCTCTCCACCCTCAATTGAGCTGTCCCTCTCCACTTGAGTGCATTGGATAAAGTGTTTCAGTTTGCTACTTGAGCTTAGTGGTGGAGGAGCACAAGTGGAGCTTGTACAAGTTTTGGTGGTGTTCTGATAAGCCCATAAGTGATAATACACAGCCCTTCGCTGATTTAGTATCTAAGCTGTAGGATACTATTTGGGACACTACACGACGGGGTAATGAAAAGCATTCAATCCAAGGAATTGTCCAATTGTCCATTACCCTAGGTCAAAGAACGGCCAACATAGTTTGGTTGTTGCCATGGCTGAATTGGTGTAGTCATGGTAGAAGTTCAACTGTTTTAAAATGCATGCTTTTTTGGTCATTATACGTTTATTGCCTTACCTTCTTTACGAAACGATTTCTGTGGAGGAGGAGCCATTTTAGAGAACCAGTTGAACATGTAAGATTACACACATATGTCAAATAGGTTAAAAGTTGACTATTGATGTCGTAGAAGGATTTCGTAACCTTGAACGGACTTTTATTTTAAGGACCGAAAGAAATGACAGTTTCCTTGAGTTCCGATCGCACTGTGATCCAGTAGAAATGGAACTGCTCCAATAGTTCCCCTGATCTGGTGCTGATCCGTAAAATTACCATAAATTCATCTTATAGTTGTGTCCATATTATTGTTCCAGACGTCTATTTGCTCACAAGATGGATATAGGTTCATAGCATTGACTGAGGGATTTTAGATGGTCTAAACAACAAGGTACTGCATTGTACAGCATCAGCAATTTTAACCGACAGTTACCTTCCAAAGGCAATATTTTCAACAGAGTGCTTGTTCACGCTTATTTTTAGGGTGTTGTTGGGTCGGTGAAGAAAACACAAGATTCTTTTACTGGCTCGTAATCAGTGGCTCCACGCAACCCTTTCTCGATTGCTGTAAACAATCCATGTACCTGTGGTGATGAATTACAGCTACTCAAAAGGTCGAATCAAGCCACACCGAATGGATGGCTGATAGACGCCGAAAGCCAATCAGGCCTTAATAATGTGATATGAGTTTTGTGGTTTCTTATCAAACAAATTAATGAGCTAGAGGACCAGCTCAACTAACAGAAGTGTCTCTTCCAGATGGTACCTAGGTTTTGATTGAGCAAAACACCCTACTAGCTACCATTTAAGTACAAAGTGTTTTACGGCTGCTGCTTTCCATTTTCGCAGGAGGAATCGGAACAGTTGAGGCGATTTCGTCACGCCCTCTGTACTGGCAGCCTCGATCCACAGACAATGAAAATGTATCAGAATTTCAGGTAGGAAATTTCTATAAACTAATTAATCGATTTTCTTTAACAAATCCTCACCATAAGCTCATGTGAATAAGAATTGGCAAATTGCCCAATAATCAATACACGTGGGGGGTTGATCAATAAGTGAGTCATTGCTAATAGCTGCGCGCTTTGGATTTTGCTTCTGGAAGCATTTTTTAAACAGACTTATGCGTGCAATGGCAGGTGTCAAACATACTTCAATTACTTTCAAATGAGTGAGAACAATTTTCCTCTATTCGAAAGTCCTGCAAAATTGAGTCCATTGCATTTTATTACTGTGTAGGAGCCAAAACAAGGAGGCGGAATAATAATCATAATGGATTGTACTGTTCCAAAAATAGTAGGTCCAAGAGCATTTAAAATAACCTCTGATCTTTTCCAGCGGAGGTTAGACAGATATTGGATAGGAAATGCCTCGAGTTAGGCTAACGAATCTGACCTTAAAAACTTGCTTATCCATTAGTTTACAGATCCATGGTCCTAAACAAATGATTACAAATTTGTTTACATTATCGAGATCTCATTGACGATATTTTAAGGCATGCAAACCGGAAAGTGGCTTCACTACGGAAATACATGTGCGATGGTGGTATACATGCCATGGACAAGGGTTTAAAAATAAACAGGTAGTGCAAACAAATGTTAGTCAATTTCATTTGGTTCAAACAAAACACGGTCTAGTGATTTTTTTAGGTACTCCTTGAAGGTGAACAACCATGGTACACCCAGACGCAAGAACACCACCCGAGAGACTACGGGTCTGTTGAAGGCTTGGCTGAACGAGCACCGAAAGAACCCCTACCCCAACAAGAGTGAGAAAATTATGCTAGCAGTGGTCACAAAAATGAGTCTCACTCAGGTTTCCACATGGTTCGCCAATGCGCGACGTCGATTGAAGAAAGAGAACAAAGCAACGTGGAGTTTGACGTTGGATCAACACTTCCCAGACCTAGGCGAGAGCTTCCCTGGCCCTGCTGGGGAAGAATTTCGGGAAAGTGAGACGTATCCTACTTCCTCACCACCTCCACCGCCTCCTCACCTTCCTCTGCCAACTTATGAGGAGGAGGAGGAGGAGGAGAGAGAGGAAGACAGAGATGTGATAGAGGTGGGAGAGGGGATGAAGAAGACAACGACAAAGCCAGGAGCAAAGCGTGGTGGAAAAATTTGGTCCGTGGTGGAGATGACGGAGGGAGGGTAGAGGCAACGGGCAGCATTTGTGAATGTACATAATTCTATGCATATTTAATCATAAATGATTTATCCGCTACACGATAAAATCAATTTTTTAGTCGAGATTTTGAAATCAGGGTAACAATGTGAAACTAACCATGACAAAATACCAAAAAAACAGCGCTATGAGACTACTAGGTCCAACCAGTCTCTGATGTGCAAACAGACTTGTATACATCGGAGGGCCCTTATCAGGGTAGGTGCAGGAGGTTAGTCCATTTGGCGAGGGTAGAAGCTCAATGGGAAGTTGGGAGGTGAAAAGGTGATGTAGGCTAAACAAAGTGGAAACTGGGAGAGCTCACAAGATTAATCAACTCATTGGGTGTGAAATTGAATCACAACAGTGTTAACTGTAACCATTAGAATGCAAGATGTTAACAAGATGAAGATGAGCCTCCTGATTTGCATGTTGGCAATGATTGAGATACATAGACAAAATTTCATGCAATCAAGGTAGTATGTGCAGTTTGAAGTGTAACCGGCTGCAATGCGCCTTTGTGACCTGTCAGTACTTGTCCAGGGTATGCGCTTGTTTATATGGATCATGGAACGTAGTTAGATACACGTCGGGCTCTTTCATCTTCACCCCATTTCACCGTCTAGAACATCAGACTAAATGAGTTGCGTCACTAACCGAATGCACTGCATTTCAACACGCCCGAGACCATCCTCTTGCCAAAATTGTTGCAAGAAGTCCACGCAGAAGTAGTAATCTAGGTAAGCTCTTTGAATCCGACGCATTGTCTAGAGTGGCGCTCTCTTTTTTGGCAATGGAGAGTTGCATATCATTAAAGTCAATGAAAATCAAAATTCAACTAACACATCTCGGTGGTGTTTAGCGTTTTCGAATGTTGGTGACACCAACACTGGATGAGAGGGAGAAGTCGTGGCAGTAACCGATGCAATGGGTAACACCGACATGCATGAATGGATGAAGAGATGAGAGACAAACATGCACCAAGAGTCGCTGCATTGCCTTCCTCCTTTCCTTCACCCTTTTAATTTGCAGGATAGAATTGCGGTGCCTGACTGACTGAACGAAAGTTAAGGTAAATGGCTTTTGTGGTGAAATATCCATTGACCGAACAAACGACCGATAGGGAGGCTAGACAGGCTGACAGAGCACAGGTTTCTACTGTTCTCGAACCCTGTGAACTTATGAACGTGGTAATATCCCTATAAATCTCCCTTTCCCACTGTAACTTTGCTAGGATTTATTAAAAATTTGATTGTGTTATGGCAACTTTAGGAGGGGGCAGGGTTAGCTGAAAGTAGTAACAGAATGCCATTTCTACTGACAGTGACACTTTTATTTTTAGCCAACATAATCCAGCCCAACTGGACAGGTTGCTGAAGTGTAAATTTACGCTCATGAAAAGTGACAAAGTGGAGAACATCACGCGACAATTTCAGCCGGAAAGCTGATTTTCTTGACAATCGCACTGTTTGAACTAACGCACTGTAGCGCGTGGATAATTCCCTGAAGAAGAATGGAGACATAGCAGTAGAGCGTAATATGCACTGTCCATGTACGTTTGGTTAAATTCCCCCATTGGCTGTTAAAATAAAGTCTGTGCTGTACAAACAACACCCACGAATGTCACCATCCACGCTAGTCATCGACTTTGCGTGCAACTGGGAGGAAACTTGACCGTAACGGCATTGGCGATCCCACTATTTAAGAATTGTACTCAGTGAAAGGTAAATGTGCTGACCATCGTACGTGTCTGTAGTTTGTTGTAGGACCACTGACCGAAAAGCAGGGTCATGAAACAAAGGACGGGATCAAGCAGAGCAGACTACGGCCCAATTCCTCCTCGCCACTTTTATTCAGTGCTGCCCAACAAAATCAACCTAGACTCTAACCAGCTAGCAGAGAGGTGGAAAGGGTATCGTGGTAGAAAAATCCATAACGAAGTTCTCAAGATGGTTTACGGCTACGGTCAGTACCATTTCAGTTATTAATGATTTTCCTGCAGAACTCAAAACTGGGCTAGTTGCCAAAGACAAGCACAATTTCGAGCCCTTCTAACAGGGATTGTCACGTACGCTTCCATCAATAGAAATCAGGACCGAGTTTGCTTTTAACTGCCACTAGTATGGTTGCCCAAGGTTTCCCTGAAAACCTAAGGAAGATATGATACCGGAACAGAATGCTTGCGGCTACTGGCATGGCCCGATGGCCTACCCACCAGGCGAAGATATAATGGCAGAACACATAAGTCACTCTTCAACAAACCAAGAGCCAAATAAAAGCATCCAACGCACTTACATGACAGCTTTTGGTGCCATGGATGTCGGTAACATTTCAACCTTTACTCATGCCGACTCTCTGCAACTGGGTTTGAGTGACGCTGACTCGACCCTCTAGCTTGCCATTAACATGAAGGTGGGTGGATGTTGACCGTGTTACAGTCTACTCAATCACCCTTTACTTCAATAATGCTGTAGCACCCTGAGTCAGCCCTGAAACCACAGCAGGCATGCTGTGTGCACACGGAGAAGGTGAGGGACCATCGGCACAAGCCCCAGCTGCACCACCTGTGCTACCCACAGAGGCCGACAATCTCGCGTAGCTCAGTACGCATTTGAGCGAATGTCAGTCACCTTGAGCTTCGTCGCCTTGTGAAGTGCAACCAAGAGGCATAAAGTGAGATGATGAGTTTGCACCACAGAGAGAATACCACTTATTAGTAATGGTGTATATCGTAAGTAAGGTCGGAACGATGAATAACGCGAAAACGAAGGCCTCATGTTGTTGATTCAACTCGCGGTTGTGACAACGAGCCACTTGGCTGCTCCGCCATTTTATCTTTGCCGGACGAAGTAGGCATGTCCGTAGCCCCAGGCCCTACAATACACATTCTGCTCAAGTACCATGTCTTCCTTCACCTTTAAAGACGTCTCTAGGCCGTGCGGTGCTAAACATCAACTTCTACTGTACCACCATTTGCCTGAAAGGAAGGAGACGAGAAAGAATATAATATTTGCTGCGTATAATATGGATGAATGAGATCAATTTAAATGCATTGATGCCTAATTTCTCTCCATCAACCATCACTATGCAAAACTCGGGGTTGGAGATTGTACTAAAAGTTGATGTCATGCAGCCTCAATCCAAAGCAACAGAAAAAATCATCCTCGAGGCCACAACTGGAGTACCGGTGTGAAAGAGTGGTTTATAACCAGCCTACAAAAGGGCTATCTACCAAGATCAAAGGCACAACCTGAGGAGATTAAAGAGCCACAAGCCGACTGCCACGGCACGAGTTTTGGTAACCCAATTCATCTGCTTTGAAGTAAACGCTTTGCGATGCCCTGGAAGAGATGCACTCACCATAACAAAGCTACGCCCTTATGCAAATCGTACACTCACTTGTTCCACTAATATTTCAATTAAAATGCTTCTTCCCCAAAAGGGGACTCACCTGCCTCTCATCCACGGGACCCAATTTCCACGACGGAGGCATTCTTCAAGCCATCACTCCGTTAAACTCAAAGATAAAAAGCAGTTGTGGCGCGCCATTATGTTCACAGTATCAGGCATTGATAGAAAACTCAAGCATCAGTCAGACACACAGACACCCATGGTGAGAGACACACATGTGGGCACAAAGAGCCCCACGACCAGACACACATGCACGCTGATATACATCGATACATAGACAGAAAATGAGGAAAAAGAGGGCTCAACCGCAGAGGGCAAATAAATCCAGCAAAAAAAAGTGACCTAGAAAGGCGAAAAAGAAAGGAGGAGAGGAGGGTAAAAGGAAAGGCTAGAGCTCGGCCGTCGCCGCTGCCGTCGGCTAGGGGAGACTGCTCATGTACTGCACCAGAGCCATGTCAGGATCCCAGTTTGTTGCCCGAAGGAGAGCGATTGCACGTTCCCGTGGCACGTTCTGACTTGTCAGCAAACGCACCTTCGAGAGTTGCTCTTCTGTGAGGGACTGCAGTAATGCAAAAAAGACTCACGTTAACGATACTTTTCACGGGCCTTTCCGGTCCCTTGCGATGTTCTAAGCCTCTGATCAATGCTCGTAAGAAGCCTTTCAGACATGCTATAAAATGTTTTTGGAGGTGACTTAAAATCGCAAATATTGTAATGGAACTACCATTCGCGAAAAACGAAATCATGTGTGCGTCTTCGAAAGTAATTTTGGCACTACTTTGGTGGTAGCACTAAGAAATACCATTAACACCTAAGGATTGCACAAGAACACCGAAGATTTGGGTTATAGTAAAGCACTGCTTTGAAGTAAGGTAACATTGAAGCGGTAAGGAGAAGAAAGGTATGCACTGGAGGCACGAAGACGTGACCTATTCAACACTTGATCAGTACTAAAGCGAAATCTTGCCACTGAAACACCAGAACCTGGTTCACAACCAACATGCATTCAGGGCTGGTACAGGCGATGATGCTGAGGATTTGGGTCACACTGACTTGCTACCTCAGAGGAAGCTGAGAGTGAAATAGATCAGCAAAAAGGAACAAAAACATTCATTGTGCGTGGCTAAAACCACGAAGACACAGAAGAAGAGTCAAACAGCTACCGATTATACATTTTCCTTATATTAGAGCAATTAATTCCCTGATACAACTCTCCTTTCGAAACAATACGAGTCAATTTCTGAGTACACCTTAGGGACTAACTCAAACACCACAGAAATCACGAATAAGCACCGACCCAATTAAAGCTGTAAACTTTAAATAAAAAATGAAACGAATTTGAACAAGGTAAAACACTGCTCAAGGAGCCTCAGGGGGTACCACACGCACAATCAAATCGCCTTAATTTGAGACAACAAAAAGCTGCACGCGATACAGGCGAAGTAGTGACGTGATAGCACGCACGCCCAGCCCACCCACACATGCCGCAAACCCAGAAGACGTAGCACGTCAATCACCTACTTCACACAATCACCAATGGCACCAAACTATCACCATCAAACGACCCCACCATTGCCAAATAACGCGAAGACAGTATGACCACAGCCTTGACAAAAATCACTCATCACTTGAAGGGGTAATCTATCCGACGGTCTGCATGGATAAAAGGTCGATAACAAACCTCATCAGAGGTGGAGGTTACTTGAGGGACAAGGCCCAAGTTGGAGGGTTTGGCGAAGGCCGGCAGCTCAGATTCGGGGAGGAAGGGCACACTAGTGTGATCGCCCACAGTGAGGACATTCTCGGCGAGGTTGATACAGCATCTGTGCCGCTTCAGCATGTCTAGCCCTATCATAATGTCCATCTGCTGCTCCTCTAGCACGATGAATGATGTCTGGAAGGGAGTGAGGGAAAGGAAAGTGGAACTTCAGCAAAAAAAATCACCACGCCGAAAATGATGAGGCAACTTTAACGAAGTTGAAACAATTAATTGCAGCTAAGCAGACAGAATAAGGATAAGGGTAATAAAATGATTTAAGAATGAGACTCACAGGAACTGCTGTGCCACCAAGTTTGAGTTGGGCCTGGTGAATTCGGCCGATGATTTTCTGGGTGCCAACACCATAAGCCATACCTTGGAAACGTTTATCGATCAGGTGCTCAAGATTGCAACTGCGAGCACAGGAGAGGCTCATGAGGGTTGTTTGAGCTCCGGAATCGACAAAAGCCTTCATGGGGAAGCCATTCACTTCACAGGCCACATAGAGCATCGTGACGGCGCCGAAGGTCTCTGGGTAGTGCTCCATTGCTGACTCCATTTCGCGATCAATGTTCTTCTGCCTACAAGAGTTGAGATAAATGTACTTTTCGCCAAGAATCAGTACACAGAATAGAGAAGAGGAAAGGCCAAAATAATTACCTGATAATCCTCTCAATTCGCCGCTGTACCTCAGGATCCAATGGATCAGCAGTCGTCAAATCGATGTCAGATCCCGGAAGTCGAATCGTCTGAGAATAACGCCAGAATGCATCTAAAACAGTTCCAGATTTAATTAGTACTGAGTATCAAACATGCAACCGAGGTTTAAAAATCGTCGCATTCCACCACCACGGCCTAGCACAAACTGGTCACTTCAACTGCTGCTGGGGGATTAAATAGCGTAAGGATTCTCAAATCGATAAAATTATAAGTCTGTCTTATTGTTTTAAACTCGATACATGTGTTAGCAACACAACTTTGTGCAATAAGTTGCCACGAAATGATGAAAAAACGCCACGTGCCTTTGGCGTCAAGGTTAAGTCAAAAATTCTGTCAAGTGTATATTTATGAAACTGGAATAGAATGCTTTAAGGTAAAATACCGGGGTTATGTAAAGCCTCGTAGAAGTGGGGGTCTTGTTCGCGAATTCTAGACAACTGTTGATCTGGAAGTCGTAAGAACGATTGTCGAATGGCTTCCATGGCGGAGACACTTGCCAGAGGATTGGTTGAAGCTGAAGGGCCGGGAAAGGCAGCTGCAGAGCCTGGTAGGGGGTTCTTAAAAATATCAACGAAACTCTCCCTCTTACATTGACAGACAGCGTCGAGCCCTCGAAATGTACAGAGAGGAGGTCATTATCATGGAGACTGCAATCATTAACTGTGTTGCTTGACCCAATGGCCAGACGTTGATCGTTTTTCAGCAACACTATGTTTGACTCTAACACTCCCGCTTCAATGGAAACCATTAGCCGGAGACTACTCATAAGCGTATCACCAGGAGTATCAAGCGAGACAAGACGCCCATCGGGAAGAACAAAAGAAAGCCTCATCCCCCAGACAGCTTGCGAATGAGGCTATGGAAATACAGCAGCCCTAGCAGTTCATACAAGGCGCACGATCAAGGGGGATTAATAAGAAATGTTTTTTGAAAAGAAGATCTGAAAAGCCGTATTGCGCATTGTACCTAAGTTAATAAATGTTAAGGTTTTAAATATTATAAAAAATCAAACATATAAAAGTACTTGAAAATTACAAACCACGAAATGTTTTAGGGTATTTATTATTACAAAAATTGATTAGGTTTTTTAAGCCGTCATAGAACTTGCACACATTAAAAGCATTTTTAACAGCTTAGCATGATTAAACAACTCACTATTTAAAACACACTGAAAAGTAAGATAAGCATTAGGTGTAAAGCAAGGCAAAAAATTGACGCTCTGTGGAACAACCCATACAAGTAAGAGTCACTGTGCAATAAGAATTACATGATCACTGTGAACTAGATGCGCACTAGAAGTATAACATGCATTGTATCTTAAAAATAGCTTCTGTAGAAATCCCTAAAATTCAGAGGCATTTAATCATTTTAGACTGTTTGAGCTGTTTGGTTGGCGACCAGATCAAATCCTGCTGTTGTGCGCCATTGGAATGTGAGTGGTGTTTACCTATACGAACCGTTTAGGAGTAAAGTTGAGTGCAAATATCACCCTTATGCCACGTTGATCGAGGACTCCCATGCTGGAGATATGGTTTGCTCAATGTGTGGTCTTGTGGTTGCCGAAAGGGTAATAGATGTGGGCTCGGAGTGGCGAACTTTCTCAAATGACGCGAACGCAAAGGATATGTCTCGAGTTGGCGCTGCCGAAAATCCTCTCTTTAATGGCGGAGACCTCTCTACTATGATTAGCGGGACATCTTACAATGATGCGCGTCAACTCGATGAGCAAGGCAGGGCTCTCTATCGCAATCGTCGCAATATATCGGGATCTGATCGAGCTCTCATAAATGCATTCAAAGAAATAAGCCAAATGGCAGAAAGACTTAACCTTCCCAAAAGTATATCGGTAGGGGAATCGCAATCACTTGTCATGCCATACATTGCTCTGAAATCAGGCATTGCTCGTTAATTTTCGCTAGCATCAGATGCTTATGTTTATTCTTCGCCTTTATGATGTTTTAAAACTTGAGTTTTATGTTGTTAGCAGGTTTTTAGGGATAATAGCTTGTTTTCTTGTTTTAGCGTTTGTTGTTTTTTGTTTTTTTATGGCTACTCATTGTTCAGAAATCCGCGTTGCAGCATGACTGTTAGACTTTGCAAAACTAGTTTATGTCTGTTTTCATCAGATTGTTATTATTAGCTCCTCATCATGTGGGTGTGGTCTTGCCCTTTGGGCAATTTTATCATAGTTCATTCTTTTACATATCAGTCTTTGATTTTAGTTCAGTGTAATCACTTGAAGACTGTTCCCATGTTTGTGTTGGATGCTCATAGGTGTTGAATTGTAATTATTAGGATCATGCCAATCTCCTGTTTAAACAAGTCTACGAAACTAAGAATCTCCGTGGACGAAGTAACGATGCCGTTTCCACTGCTTGCCTTTACATGGCTTGCCGTCAGGAGGGTGTCCCGCGGACATTTAAAGGTTCGATCTGTCTCTCCCCGCAGTTTGCTTTTCCTCTGTATGCACAATGCTCGATTCTGGTTGATTTGCTAATGCTCTTGCGCAGAGGTGTGCGCAGTGACACGGGTCTCCAAGAAGGACATTGGCAAGGTCTTCAAGAAGATCCTCAAGACTCTGGAGACCAATGTGGCCTCCGTGTCGGTGGAAGACTTTATGACGCGCTTTTGCGCCAACCTTAATCTCGACATTTCCGTCCAACAGCTGGCCAACACAGTTGCACGACGTGCGCTCAACCTTAACCTCGTGTCCGGACGAAGCCCTGTCTCTGTGGCTGCTGCCGCTATCTACATGGCTGCTTTGGCCCTTGGCTGTCGCAAGGAGAAAAAGGGTGAGTCTCCCCAGCTTTCTACTCTTAAGATTTATCAGTTCTACGCTTTGCCATAAATTTTTGAAGAAAATGGTTGGACTTTGGCGCCGAGCTACCTATGTACTCAAGGCATTTTACTAGATAATGATTTAATCAATCGAGTAATTGGGTTCTGTTGGTGGACACCTGATCTTGTGGCAAAAATGTGTGAGAAATTCTATTCTGAGTGGCAGTTGCGTTAAATGTGAACCGAGCTGACAGCTGTCGTGAGGGCGCTTCTATTGGTTCCACGGGTAGGGTGTGTGACTTCAACAAACTCATCTAAGGTGGAGAATTTACCTTCCCACCCAACCCTATTCCCATTGAGGCACGGGGTCACTTTGTTGTCTGAATGGTGAAGGCGCACAGATTAAATTTCACTTTATTGCACAACTGCAGTAGAATCTTGTAGATTTACAGGTTAGATCAAAAGATTGAGGCTGTGTGATGGGTGTCCACGGTTCGCAATTATTGTCACATTAAGACCGAGTAAACTTAACGGTGTTTGTAACTTTCGCCTGCTGCCGGTGCATCAGTATTACCACCTAATGACGTAATTGACCATTCAAACTGAGGTCACCTCGTCCTTTGGGCAATGATCACACCGAAGACCTCATGATTACCTCAAACCATCTCAGCTGTTTGCCGATGGCCTTTTCACTTTTCTATCTGTGCACAGTTTAAGGACAACCGCCTCCTACTACCAGTCAACTGCATGTCACAGTTTAAAACGCGTATGATTAATTAGAAACGAGGGCATACCCACCAAACCGCCTTTCTCCCTCGACTACCGCCGACCACGATTGGGGAATTTAAAATATGACGGCTCGCCATTATTGCTATTGCGACGCACTCCCCTCTGGACTGTGCTTTACATCTTATCATTCGCGAACTGCACTCTTTTCCATTCCTCTCCGCAGAAATCGGTGACGTGGCAGGCTGTGCGGAGGCGACAATCACTTGCACGTACCGAGCGATGCACCCGAGGGCAGTGGAGCTCTTCCCGGACGATGTGCGACTCTGTATTCGTCCAGAAAAGTTTCCCCCTTGATCATCGCTGCTACTACCCCTTTCTCTCCCCGTTGATCCGAACCTTTTATGCCGTGAGACATGTATAACCACTTGATTGAGTACAGCTAGTGCACAGATAAGCGATTGATTGAATGAAAGGGGGTGACAAGGAGAATGATGCGGGGTGGGGGTTTTGCAAAAGGCGACGTGAGGGAAAGAGATGGTGAGGCAAGCAGATTGCACAGGTTCAGCATGTGTGTGCGAATGACATGGGGGAAATGTGGGGAGTAGTAGAGGGGGGGAAGGAAAGGGAACTTCCCCAATCGTTCCTTAAAATGGTACTGTGGTGTCTTCATTTGCGACATCTTCGACTGCTCTGCTGTTCTGTCGTCTTTATTTCGTAGCCTCCCCCCTCTCCCCGGAGGATTGGTGCAGGTTTGGAGGAGGGATGAGAAGGAGGAGGCTATTGATGCAACACACTGTGAGAACCAACGCGCACACTTGTCCACATCTCTCGCTCTCCGACTCTTTCGCTTTCTCGCCCTCCCTTCTTCACTTGGTGCTCGTGCTCCTATCATCGTCGGAAGGCTCGGTAGTTAACATACGAAGGTGGTGGAGGTAGGGAGACACTACAGCAAAGCCAACGATAAAAAAAGTGGAGAACCAAATCCAAAACTTGAGAACTCAAAAGCCCAAAAGTTAGGCTAAGACTAAATTGCCTCATTCGTGTAAGATAGAAAGACGAGTGGAATGCTGCAGTAAAACTTCCGGAAATTGTTCAGTTAAGTAAGCATTTCAGTTGTCGAGGTTCAAGTTGCGTCTATCCTGGATATTTCGGTCGGCCCATCAAAGCAGAACAATGATGAAATTTTGCACTGCTCCGGTAGGTTAACACTATCCAGAGGGATCAACCAAACGTGAAAAACCCTTTAATGTTTTAATTAAGCTTTGGAATGCGATAAAGAGAACACATCAGTGAATGGCCTACCTGGAGGCTCCAAATACGGCCTCAGCGTCGGGAGCCCGTTTAGGATGATTGTACTTCAACCACCTGTCACGGTTGACATTCGAGGGTATTTGGGTTAGGAGGTCAGGGTTGAGACAATCTACAGAAGTGATGATTGGTAAGGAAGTAGCCGAGGAAGGAACAAATAGAGAAGGTCCAACTTACTGGTTTCGTCGGCTTCCTTTTGGGCCTTGTGCATCTCGAGAACGCGTTCCTTCAGTCGTGCCTTCTCTTCCCGCTCCTCGGCTTCAATGCGAAGGAGACGCGCGGCGAATGGGACGGACTGAGGCACCGCCAATGGCACTAAGCGGGGCCGACTGGCACCCCCACCGCCACCACCGTTGCTACCAGATCCACCACCTGGGCGACGTACCACCAGGCTGAACTGGACAACTGATGGTGACGGCGTCTGGTCCTTGGAGGTTGTTGCCTGAAAAAAGGGTAAATAATTGAACAGAGTGAACTCCGAGGATTCGAGGAATGGACAAACTCATAATGAGGAGTATGAGATCCGGACTTGGTTTTAGGCCGCATGAGAACGATTTAGGGGGGGGGGGGAGATGCAACGGGAACCAGAACTAGTTGTGGAATTATAACCGATATAGTTTGTGAGATTATGCGCGAGGTTGGGTGTAAAGAAGTTTTTCATAGACATTTTAAACTGAAGATGATCGCCTGGAAACAAGTGCAATTAATGCCAACAAAAAACCGCGCAGTTCGTTGACCTGCACCATGAATGAAGTGTTATCTGAATCCGAATTCATAAATCAGAGGCCTGCAAGAATCTTAATGCACTCCCTATTCGAGTGTCTTTTTGGAAAAATCAATTGTAACCTCGGTCAAAGCACCAACATTGACTAAGATGCGACGTGACGAAGGGAGTTGTGTGATGCAAGGGTAGATCTATTCAAGGACGGATTAACAGAATGCATTAATAGTTTACTAATCAGGCGGTTTGCACAAACAGTTCCATTTTTCCTACGACAACAAAGTGGCATCGCTTTTGGGCATCCATGATGCATGCGTCCCTGGGAATGGTTCAATTGTCAAAGCGCAAATAAAGTCTCCAGTGCATGAGCTGAAATAACTGTCGGCGCCATTGCCGAGAACTGAACTGATGGCACACATCTGCCGAGGTCAGTTAGTACGTAGGAGAGAGAACAAATTGACTCCACAATGGAATGGCGTTACCTGATCTCTCTGCTTTTCAAATAAGAAATGAACACGACTGCCTCCTCCTCATTCAAAACAGAATTCATTAGCTGAATGCACACACGTGACCAGCGTCATACTCAGAGGAGAGTAATGAGAGCCACTGGGCTGTCGTAAATTAAAAATGAGCGTATCTATTCAGCGAAAGGATTTTCGGAGCATTAGTGGGAAAAGGAACACAACCACCTGTAAGGATCGCTAGCATAAGACATTTACGGGATAAGATGTTGATCTCAATGACATTAAATCAACAATACTCATACGGTAACCAAAACGATTGAGTTTTCTAACAAGCCCAAAACCACAACGAGTAAAAGTACTGCTCCATCGTTCAATCGTTTAATTGTGCATGCTCAGGGTTCTCTCACAGCTCTCAATGGATCTTAGTTTGGGTTACATACTTGCTTAACGCTTAGTTTTGATAAAAGAGCCTTCACCGGGCAACCGGACCGCCTTGCCCTTCTGCATGTCGGCAACATCTACTTCCTCTGAACATTAACTTTCCTCAGCTTTAAGAAAGTCTCGGGGCGCTATATTCATTTTGTACAAAAACAACAGCGTTATAATATACTTCGACCACACCTTCTTACGCGCACTTAGGTCGTCACCCAATGAGGCAGTATCCCACTATGGTTCACGCCGAAGTTACATGCACAAGACTTTTCAATCTACCGTCTTTTACCTCGCTATTACGGTGGGTAGGGTTACTTTCAAGGTTAAGGTAGCCTATCAGGGATCGCTAATAGTCGGATTGCTGGTATTTAAGTATTCATGTGCTGCAATCTGTGGTGGTATGAGAAAATTAACATTCACAAGCACAAATTTGACTAAAAAACTGCATCGGGATGCGACAATTTGAGGAACACTAATCACCAATGAAAACATGGAATAGTAAATTGAGAAAAATAGGCGGAGAAGAATACCAAAAAATGACGACCAGGAAACAAGTAGACCTTTCCAAAACGTTGATTGAGAATGGAAAAGATACCGTCTGTATGATAATAACGCCAATAAGATGGCAGCTCTGAAAACATACAACAATTAATTTGAAAATAAAGTGGAATATCGGAGATATTGACCCAAAATCGAACGGCTCATGAGCTTTGAACGCAAAAGACACATTACCATGCTTCCTGTATGATCACCATTGAGAGGCGCAGTAGCGATACGGGGAGTCGTGGACTCCAGCGCCGCGATTATGTTCTCCGCCGCAGATTGGGTCTGCGCAGCAGCAGATCGAGCGGCGGCCTTGCGGGCGGCAGCAGCGCCCACTCCGAGGCTCTCCAGCGAGGGCAATAAGGAGGCCGTGCCGGAGATAGCGTTAGAGGTGACAGTGGCCGCAGGGCCGGCAGGTACCCCAGCGCCAGGCATTATCGCCTCTGCGGTCATTCTCTCCAGCTCTGCCACAAACTCATCGTCCTCAGGACACTTGATGTACTTGGGTCGTAGACCAAGTCGCACCATCTCATCCTCCTCGCCTTCTTCCTCTTCAGCGTCGTCCTCTCCATCTTCGTTATCCTCATTCTCTTCGTCAGCACCGATCTCTTCGGAGTCCTCATCCGGCGCCAAAGTAGCCGTGTCTTCGTCATCTTCGCCACCATCAGCTGACTCACTGCCACCTTCATCCACCTGAGTGGAGAGGGAGAGATAACGCGATAATCTGTTTTCCTTGAATAAAGAAAGCAATTTAAGTGGGTGAATCAAAAAATACCTTTCCATTACGCTGCCTAGAGTCAGTATAGCCCTCCTCGGTGGCTCCGACTTCCTTTTCACCTTTGAAGAACTCCTCTTCATCGTCCGAATCGTCCTCATCCAATTTGAGATCATCTAACAGGAGAACGACGAAGAAACAGCAATTATTACAGGTCAAGTTGCTGAGCTGATAGCAAGGTGACTGACATAGTGGAGTTGAGAGAGGACTGAATGGAGCAGAAAAAGCTATTAAATCCACATGGTGCCTTAATATCAAAAATAGTATTGTTCTGGTGTACCGTTCTGCCAACATATCAACAAGCCGATCCAACGGATTGCCTAAGAAATAAAGTTTTAGGGTCAAATTTGACCAAAAATGAGGCATGTTTAGCAAACGAGATGTGACAAGACAAAAAGCCGCATGCACTTCCCATCGCGCCCCAATGCAATGTAAAATTTGCATCGGCGTTTTAACAGTACGGTTTTTAGGATCACAGGGGACTCAGCATCCAATATTGAAAGAGGAGGATCAATCCTATCAAGGGGGATAATGAACAATGCTTTTGGATCGGTGGGATTATCCGACATAGCAGGTGATAGATGAGAACGGATAAAGTACAAAAAAAAACAGTCAAAGCGACATTAATAGTCGAGGAAAGTGCTGATGCAATAATGAAAAAATACGACTAAGTAACCGCAACGGACCGATCGTTCTACAAGGAAGCGGGGAGCCAGCCTTATTCACTTGAGTTTGCATCTCAATCACACCACCGTAGCAACTGGTTGATTCCTTCGAATTGTAAAAAAAATTCACCCCCTCCCCCTAATGAGCCGTAGAAAGGATCCTTTTCCGTCTGTTCTCCCACTCCACAAACGCGACTAAGCTATGATGGTGGGATCACTTCGGTATTTTGGGGACCTCAGAAATGGATGACAGCATTGAGACTGACCTTCTTCCGATATGGTCTCCATTACCCCAGTACGTGAAGAGCCCTTGGGTGTGTTGAGACCATAGGACTGCATAAGTTGGGCCATGCGCTGGGTGTAGCGCCTCTCTACGCTCTGTACCAGAGCCTCCGCCTCCTCCAGACTTCGAATTGTAGAGGGTTTCATCTGCAGGTGACACAGCGTCTCTTCAAACTGCTGTTCCACCGCGTCGGGGAAGGGGATTTGCTCAAAATGCTCCAGCTCTGGTGGCAACTGATCCCCAGCCGTGGTCGCAGCAGACGTGGGTGAATCTGGTTCGCCTTCTTCTTGCTTCTCTTGGTTTTCAATACTGCTGGCGGTGGCCGTCCACTTGGGAGGCGTATATATGGGATGCATTCGCTTGGACCAGTAGTAACGCTATGGGAAAATGAGGAAGAGGACTGAGTTAGTGAAAACCTGAAACTTACCTGAAAATAGACAACAAAGATGTTGAGTCTCTTTCGTCGACTTCCCCGGTCGAAGTAAGACCCACAGGTCTCCAACAGGGTACAAACCAGGGGAATGCGTGCCAGCGAGGTGGGCGGATCGATTAGACTTGGATTGAGATCTATAGGTCCAACTTGGAGCAAAAAATGGACACTTACAGTCCAGACTGACACCAAGGGTAATGAGCGAGTAGAGTGTTGTAAATATGACCGGCGATTCAACAAGTTTATAGTTGTAAAGCAGGCCAAGGTACTTCACCATGCTCAGTCGCCGCTGACTCATTGTTTGATCATTTTTCTGCAACGAAATGACGTTAGAGTTGTTTATTTGACTGCAAAAATCTTTCCAATCTACAGGCAAGTGTTGATAGACATTAGTCCATTTTACAGAGAATCACAAATGACTCCACGTACCACTCAAATGACAAGGGAGGGAGGGAAGGACAGTTTTAAGACCTCACTTCGAATTTTATGATTCAGCATGCGCTCGAATTACATACCTCCATCCCAACGCGCACATCTTCAATGACATTGTCGACAACAGCGACAGCGAAGTCTTTGTGATAGAGTGAGAGGCCCGAGAGGACACTGGCTAGACAGCCGATGTACTGGAAGCGCACTTGCCAACTACTGGTGAAGAGACCCTCCATGAACGAGACCAGCTGGAAAATGTGAGAGAAAGGGGACTTTTTGGACCAAAATTGAGTGCCATCGTCAACTCATTCCCCAAGGACTCATACTTACCGAAGCATCATTCCAGTCAATCTTCCGTACGATTTTGAGTACGGAGTTAATGGAATTGCGGTTTAGGTCGCGCCAAAGCAGCTGCCTCAGAAAACGCTGCAATGGAGTCAGTTCCATCTGCCCAAACTAAAGAATACGAGGACAGAGTTTGTTGAGATGCAAAACAAAAGTCCGAGACACTCAAGTAGCCATCGATACCCATCGCTACCTAATGTATAGACTCTAGAGAACTTTCAGTACGTGTTGCTATAGCGTCCAGTCGGCAAGATTAATCCACAATAGACTTCAAAATAAGGTGCTGAAGACTGACAAAACCCTGTAGCTGTCGAGACCCAACAGTCAGGTCATGCATGTATATGCATATGAAGTGGTTCGTCATGTTGGTGTTAACATAGTGGAATAGGTTAGGCGTTATTCATACCTTGCCCTCAAGGAAAGGATAATCTAAATGAACACGCTGATTACTACTCACTAAAATAACGCCAAAAAGGGACCATCAAGGCTACGTCAAATCCCTGACGCAAAGCACAAACAATTGACACAAAAATGTGTACACTTCAATATGCTTAAAAAGCTAAGATGGACAGCTTGGCCACAAAAGTAGTAGTGAAATTGGAAGGATAAAAACGAGCACCCCAAATGTTTTCATTGTAGAACATTCCAAAATAAACTTCAAAACACTTTGCTAACAGGGACATGACAGATGAATCTGATCACAAATAGCGCCCATTTCAAAGCCTTGCTGAGATGGTAATCTGCCTATGACCTTGTTCCTGTCTCAAACGCTGGAGTCGCTAAGGCAGTATACTGCATTTTACAAGCCTCGCTGATGACATTTATACCCTCCGACCCTCCCAACATTCAGAATGAAGCTCATGATCCTTAAAATGTCTCTAGGAGTTATAAAGGAGCTACATTGTAGTGGTATTTTAAGTAGACCATGGTTACTGACATGCTTTTGAGTTGTAAAAGCGAACAATGACCACTGGATGCTTGAAGGAGTAAAAACCACCAAGAATGATAAAAGCAACACTCAAAACAAAGTGGAAACCAAGTAGCACAGGATTACTAGCTTTGACAGTAGTTGCTAATTCTCCAGTTTCCTCGACCCTCCATGACTCATCACGGGGCTGGAAACATTCCAGATCCTCCATTATTTGCGAAGCTACTTCAAGAAAGACACTAGGGGTTACCCAACGGATTGCGACAAAAGAGCTTCAAATTTCTTCCACTAAATCAGTTCCCCACTAACAAAGGGAAAATAGCAACCTACATTAGTGGCATTTTTGGGTGGGTCGCAGAAGAAGAAGGTGTTTTCAATCATGAGAGAGTAGCGCGCGTCCATATGAAGTGCATTCTTCTTGCGCAGCATGACCTCCAGGTAGATTTGCGTACGCCGATGTGTGGCCGGTAAACGGTAAAGGAAACGGCCACAGGTATCCAACAATCCACAGGCCATGTCGATTTGATGATGCACAAAGTTGGGCAGCAAGCGCTTCACGCAGTTTAGCGCCTCGTCCGCTGGGAAGACCCGGAACTTCACCAACTCGCCTAGTGGAGTTGGAGTAGAATCACGTAGTGAAAAAAACATCCTCAAGTAACGAATCCACATGATACTACAATAATAAAGCTATTAGTAGTGCCTTGAATACAAAGCGTTTCGTATGACCGTTCCTGTCTATCAGTCGATTCCACTTTACTGCTACATAGAGGCAAGTAGGAAACCTAAAAGAAGTCTAGGACCACGCAACATCTCCGGTCCGCTGCGAAGCAACTTTCAAACCCACTTCCTTGATTGGGCCTTCAGGAATAAAAAGGAAGTTGCATCTATGCTATAGGCAGGGAGAATAGCAATGCGTTTCATTGGTGCTTGAATAGTACCTCAACTGTGCCAAAAAACGGTGGGAAGCATCCCAATCTACCATTATAAAGTCATAGCAATCAGTTGGCAGAACTGGCGATTCCATGGCTATTTTTCGCGTGAATCACTTTTTCGTTAAAAAATCCAACCAATACATGGTGGTACATGGAGAGGTATCCAGTAAACTAGGAAATTGTTCTTGTGAGAGAAAACCCTCACGCGGTGAAAATTTGAGCGCCCAAAAGTCGGACACTTATTTCACCAAAAAAGTGCCGATGCAAATCCATCAACTGCCGCCATTCAAACAGCCTTATCGAAATGTTTCAATTAAATAAATTGTTTTAGCTTTGTGGCAGTCAAACCCTGAAACGTTGAAACAGCAGATCGAAACACTTCACAATTTTTATGCCATTCTTTCCCAAGTTACCATCGCTTATTTATTTGGAAAATCATAAAAAATGGCTTCAGGGTCTCCTTCCACCCCAGTCCATCGCGCAGGATAGAAAAATTACTTTAGAGCATGACGGGAACGTACATAACCCCAGAAAAATGTACCTATTTAATAGCTTAGGATTTTCCACTCTTGTAGATAGTTCCCAATCGTTCTGGCAATCTCGATTCTACTCACTCTGGACAATGACCGCTCTGTTTCCACGATCAATCCATCACCATAGCTGTGCGTGACAAAGCCGAGTAAATGACCCAGACGCAGTTCCAGTCTGACTCAACTCCCAGGGGTCACTGTCATTCAGCGAATGGACACGCACTCTCAGGTTGTACCCTTGTGTTGGCTCGCCCGTGTTTATTAAAAAAGTCATCTGACCCGAGGTATTGATACATTTGTTATCTGATTGGTGCGCTGGATAGGACACTCCGACTGCTCACGCACACAATGTCAGGTCACAAGAATTGGCGACCAAATGATAGCAGCGGAAGCTCAGTCAAGCATGTAAGCCCTCCTTTGCGCTCAGCTTAACCTGATCGGTTACAGATAACTTCTGGCACGGTAGTTTGGAGTTAGAATTGACGAGAGAAATCAGGTATAACTTGTACCCAACGTTATTTATAATTTGGCTGTGTAGTTGTGCCAAAACCAACCGTTCGATCTCCCCCTTTTCCAGCGCATTGCACAAAGGAGATGAATCCGATCTGCAAATGTCCACCAGTAAGCAGTGGTGCCTTCTCGGCGCAGAGGCATTCGAGACAAGGAGTAAATACCTCGGACCAAGTGTTAAAACTGAACACCCAGAGAGACCAACTACCATTTTGGTGGATCATTTATGCATTGATTCCTCACCGAGATTGGCAAGTCAAACTGGCAAAAGAGGAAGCTTGCTTGGACTGCAAGACCGGTCAGCTGGATGAGACATCAAACCCTTGAGAGACCATGCTTACGCTAAGCTTACTCAGGCAATCCGCCTCACACTATGTGTAGCACCTGGCTCTTACAACATTAGTAACACAAAAAACGCTAGTTTATGCCCAGTGTTGGCTTTGTGAGACTTAATCAATTGGTCACGAGTGAAAGCCTTATTAAGTAAGCTCAACAAAGTGACAGGATGTAGTAAATTTACAATTAAACAGACGAAATCGGTCGCTCATACAAATGCCACCGGCCAAACAGTAAGCGGGAGATGGACTTGGGATGTTACGAGCGACATTCACCACCTTACTAAGACATTTCTATCAAGCTATGAAAAATTTCCAAATGAACACATAAAAGGTGTTAATGATGCCTTCTGTTATATCTTTCAATGTCATCATATAAACAATACACCCTACCTTCTGAGTGAAAAAAAACGAGTCATCACTAACTTGGACTAACGAGGGGGCTAGTTACAAAGCTTCCTAAGACATAACGGCATCAACGTTCAAATCGGGGGCCATTTCACAGCTAATGGGGGAACGACAAAATCAGCCTCGGAAGTAACAGTTTGGATAAGTTTTTACATCATAAAACGAAAAATTCAGTCAACGGTAGCTTAAAGCTGCTTTCATCATTTATTAAAACGCAAATCTAAAAAACCAGTTGAAAACAGCACTTGCAGGCCTATTCATTTCCCACCGACATACCGTCTTAGTCCACTACCAGAGTTCTGTAAATATTTTTACCTCAAGCGCCAATTCGCAAAGGAAGGATATCGCGAGCACATTAGGGCATAAGACTAATAAATTCTTTCACGCGAAAGTTCTCATCCGATCCCACCTTGGTCAAAATAAAAGACCTAAACTTGGAAGTCAATCTACAACATTCTCCCAAGACTTGACTAACATTTCTCCTTCTAGACATAAAAGCTTTCAAGACCCTAATCTGCCGATTATTTCAATAGTGGAATCATATCATCAACAGTTGGAGACAAAGAAATACTTGCGCAACTTACTCCCCACTGTATAATTGAACTACATTTCAAAGCGGAATGTTCAATTTCAATGACTCCTAACTCTAGATGCCGAGCACGTACCAATGAATCGAACGGTTTTCAGTTTGGACTCCAGATTGACCTGGTCCTTTTTATGTAGGTGCCAACGAAACTCCTGAAGCAGAGCGTTATTGAGCTCCTGGCTGAGATCAGGCATCACCGGATTGAGAGTGGCTACAAAGCGTGCATAGAAAGGCAGGAGATCGTAGCGTGTGCGGGGCACCGAGGCCAGTGCGTTAGCCAGCCGCCGGCGGTTCGGCTTTTTATTCAGGTTCACGCAAAAATCGTACGCTGCCTATGAGGAGAGAGATAAACCACACCCGTTAGCTAGTAGGAGAAAGGGAGACGGAAGGAGAAGGGAGAGACAACAAACGAACCCGATCAATGAGGTCCCGGTTGACGCATTTGGGAAGTTGGGTGAGGAAGGTGTCCATCATCATCTTGGCACTTGGCGGCCCCTCTTCTTCACCTTTACGTGACGGAGAAAAAGGGAAGAAAAAAGGTGTCAGAGTATTCACACGTTCCAAAACTCATGCAAGCACGCTTGTAATGCGCCTAAAAATCGCATGTCACGTGGCATTACACCACCGCGCAAACAGCAACGGGAGCCGAGGTGCGACAGTTTGGTTTGCTTGATAACGTGAAACTAATAAATAATCAAATTATAAGGTATTTAGCATACTTGTCTGGATGGTTTTGATAACTGCTGGATTTAGTTTCAAGATAATGCATGCAACGAAACTAATTGCGTTATCGTAGTTGACAGTGAAATGGGGGGTTTGCGCCTCGGAATAGGCGTCTTAGAGATTGATCGTCTTTAATTTTCAAAAAGAAATATTTGTTATCGCCGTCAATCAAACCACTAAAGGTGATCTCTTGATACAAGCTTGGCAGACTCCTAAAAATGTTTTGGAATGACATCTACGTTAAATACAAGGGACTAGACAAGCTCTTCCAGCACTCCATCTCCACGCTGGTATGATGAAGTTCCCTTCGTTTTCGCAATACTAGCCTCACACAAGTTATTTGGACTGTGCGAAATGCTTCTCTTCAAATAATTGCGCTAAATACATCACTTATTTTACCTTAAACCCTTCTCGGGCATAAAGCTGAAGAGGTAAGATAAACCTTTGTTCCCATTTCGCTTTTCATCCATATAGCAGCAAAGGCGAAACAAAGACAGATCGAAAACTGACGTGGCTCTGGGGAAAACTTGTCCACGGACTTTTGTCCTGCAGAGGTCGAGGATGAGGCATTACCATTGGTGGAGGCTGATGCCAATCCTCCACCCTCCTGGCCAGCCTCGAGAGTCTTTGGACAGGCAATGTCCTCCTCTGCCTCCTCTTCCGCCTGCGCCAATTCGCTCTCCACCTTTTCCACGTCGATTTCTGCCAGATCCAGAATATGTGGAGAAAGGGACACATATGCTCACATATTATAACGGAATCCTATTTATTTAAATTGCCCTTTCAGCCCTCGACGAATCAGCCAACAACCCGGTACTATTTCGTTCTCCCCAGATTTCTTACAGTCTATTTGTAGCTATATCAAAAGTTATTCAACTTAAATCTTCTTCAGAGATGACTTGGATGATGCCCTGATGGGAGTGATAAGTGAACCTTCTTCCAAAGGTCGCGGAGGGAATATATCTACGGTGAATGATTGAATCTGCAAAATTGGGAGTCGCGAAAACTCTAATTCTGTGTAACTACCAGTAACACAACAAAAGCAGAGTTGAGCTAGTTGAAAACGCCTTTCATTGAAATTACTGTAATCCTTAAATGAAAGATTAGATTATTAATGCCACATTGAAAACGTATGCTTCTCCACAGAAAAAGAGCCGATAGTAACCATAATCAAACGTTGGACAACATTGCAATGGTGGAAGTATGATCTGGAGGTGAGAGTACAAAAAATATCTCTGTCGAACCAATGTACATTGCATTTTACTGAGTGATTTTGCCTCAAGGCAGGTGTTTCTTAAAGCACTAAGCGACCTTGAGTAAAACAAAAGAAATGAGTCCTTAGTGTTGTTTACAGAGGGTATGGTACGGGTCGATCCCTCGAAAATTAACTAGATACATCACCATCCTTAAATCAGATGGAGCCTCACTGGGATTGAAAAAATACGGCATGTTCTTCTTCTTTTCACAATTTCAACCATTTTGTGATTGTCGAGAACGTTACTCGAGGGAGGCAAAACAGCATACAACGGAACGACATCCATTTGTACTGCATGCTCAACAGGGGAGCCTTTCCAACTTCCGACTTCCTGCCCATGCAACCTCTGCCATTTGTCACTCAGTTATATTGTATACCTGTAGCAAAGTCATGTTCAGATACACACTATAGCGTCATAAACAATGCTTTAACCTTTATCAAGTGGTAATACCTTTAGTAGAACCTCGGACACATTAATTATCAGTAAGCTGGTTCCTTTGTGAACTTCAATCAACAAATCACATGGGTTTGAATTACTGGAAAAAAAGCCTTCCCTAAACACAACAATGAAGCCTAAAAATATGGATGCTAGGTGAAATAGTGCAATAGAAACTGGTAGCTCCACGCTGAACTTGAGAACATCGCCTACCATCGTTAGAAGATTCATCTGTAGAAGCGGGATCATCCTTCTTGGGCTGTGCATTCTTTGATGCAGACTGCTCGCTTTCTTTGTACAAAATCTAGAAGAGAGAAGGGGAATAAAAGCTATTGCAGATTCCAAAGTTTTCATTTTTATGCGAAACCCACAGCAGGGATCATGGCACGAATGTCCTGCAGACTTTCGTAGAATAATCGCGTGTCCTCATCCTCGAATAGAGCCGAGTTGTCAGTGTCGCCGCCCTACGATAGAGATGACAAAGGTCACACTAAATCAGGACAGAAACATGGTAAGGACAACGTAACCGTGTCACACTGAGAATGAATCGGTCCGACCTCCGACGAAATTAGCAGCATGTAAACCGACCAAAAACAGTTCAGTATCTTTTACAACCTGATTCCCTCAAATATCAACTTCTATGATGTACTTTACTGCAAATGCTGGTCATCCTTCGTGAAAATTAATTGAGTTTTTTTCGATCCTCTTAACGTCCAGAGCGCTCTGTACTCACTAGTACGGCCACTGCCGAAAATCACAATTCACTCGCGGAAGGCTTAAGGCGGAAAATTCTTCAACATTCTGAAAGTACATCCTAAAAGCATGAATTTGTGCTGCTGGCAGACATCTGCCTTGCACAATAACCGAAGCATAACATAATTCCGACATTGGGTTTTACTACCGTCCCTGACCCCAGGTGACAGTCAATGTTCAATGACACCAGCTAACTCACCAAGCAAAGCTGATTGTGCGAAACATTTGAGATGACTATTACTACTACCGCTCCTAAAATCGCCTCTACCGCTTTCCTTGTGGTGGGATGTAATCGGTGTGAGTGGAAAGTGACCCGCCGACCAACAATGGTTACAGCACAGGGCTCAAGTAACGTTAGTGCGCCCGCATCACACCAAAGATTACCCCAAATCCCCATACCTGGATAACGTTGCCTATTACGTGAGCTATTCAAGATATTTTCTGCATCACTTTTCCCATCGTCACATTTTCTTTTGGCTCATCTTCATGGATAGGGTAGGTGGAACTAACGGCGCCAACTTTTTTTAATGTTAATTGTCCGGAGCGCCTTAAACAAGGTTGAAACCAAAATCTTCGATATCTTTAATAGGCGAGAGAAGCCTTCATCTCCATGATGAGCACACACACCGTTCAAAATAAAATTGTGCTTCCCGCATCCCAGAGCTCCCCTTTGGCAGCGACCTACAATATATATTGGCAACCGACCGCCAGCCGGTGCACTTACCACCCTCGAGGACAGTCGACTCACCAGACAGAACTAGCCATAGGACACACCCAGGTAAAACCTATTCGGCCACACCATCTCCACTTTGCTTCTTTACGGATTAGCAATATTGAAGAACAGATTTCATCAAATTCTTACCATAAACAGCATAAAACCGCCTAAAATCAAATGACAACGACAGTACGGAATTGGATACTCCATTTCCAACGAGTTCGCGTATTGTTTTCGCAACAGTGATAAAGGTTTCTTGGAAGGTTGTAATTATTCAGCTGTCTGCTAGGGGGAAATTATTTGGTGTTCCAAGGCCATTAAACGGTGTTTACGTTCATAAGCAAGCTGGAATCCAGAATATTTTCATAAAGCACCGATAAACCACCCGTATTACTAAAATGACCTCCGCGTGTGCTGCATCAGTTGGATTTTTGTGCTACTAAAAAGACTAATCGGACTTAAAATATTAGGATAATAGGTATACGGTTCTTAGATTTCAAGGCGATTGACAGTGAAAAGTGCTCTTACCTCGGAGGGTTGTAGCTGACCTTCCGTCTTCAACCCATTGTTCTCATCCTCCTCAACTAAAGTTTAAAAGGAAAATGCAACTTAGTAACGACTACAGGAGAGGAAAGAGAAATGCGCAACTCACCAGCAAAAAGTGCTTCTACGGCAGGTGGCGCCTCCTTATCCACAACATCAGCAAGGATAGATACCGCCTCGTGAAACTTTCTGCAAGCCGCCACTAGTTGTTCCTCTTTCTCATGACGCTCTGGGTGGATCTCGCCCTTAGTAAACATCTGGTGGCGGTTGGAGGCAATAACCCGACGTGCCTCTTTTGCCATTCCCGTCAGACGCTCCAGCGCTGCCGTGTAGTAGTCATGGAAAAGGCTACGGCATTTGGTCTTCCGCTCCTTCGGGAGAAACGCCGAACGACGTATAGTGATGCCATAAGCCTTTGCGAGAGACCTAAACAACATGAGTGTTGGTGGCTACTTACGTGTATTTTCTGGGGATGAGACCGGCCCAGTCGTCACCACAGGCCTTGACAAAGCTAGAGACAATACTGATGTTAACAAAGTTCTTATCCCCGTTAGTGAGTTGAGTAAGTTGGAGAGCGAGGAGCCGAACACTGTCGTTCTCGGGTAGAACGCCAACAGTAATTGAGTCGGCAAAGAAAACTAAATCAACACGCAGTTTGGAGAGATTTGGAGCCTAAGTTGGGAGAATGACAGAGGGTATAAAGCATCTCACTTTCTCCGTCTTCTGTTGTGAGAATACCTTCTTCCAGGCGTCCAAAAGAAGACTGGAAAAGTCGGAATATCGGCGGTGCATGAGGGAGCAGAGGCGTAGCATAAATGGAATGTCTGTCATCTTTACTTTGGGCTCTGTTACGGCGGTAGCCACCTCAGCCACATACTTTGACAAATTTAGCCCCTCAAAATCCTTTAAAAGCGATTCCTTGGAACTTTCTGTTAAGTTTCGCTGGAGAAAAGAGAGTCATGAGGTATAGCAACATACAATCTTCTTCACAAAGGCAGTGTTCTTCTTAAGAGTTGAGTCTTTCTTAGAGAAAAACCGCTCATCAGGCCAATTGTTGACAGCCGCATTGTTTTCCCTCAATAAGTCTGACTTCATTGTGAGCTTTTCATCAACCTCTGACATGTAGTCAGAAAGAATTTTCTGCAGAGATTAAGACTGAAAAATTGACAAACCCTATTCTCTCCATCACCTGCCGAGGGAGACTCTGACTTATTAGCTGAAGGAAAATTAAAAATAAGGATTAACAGAGGTAACGATGCTTCAGGTTAACTAAGTTTAAAACGTTTCAGCTCCATTAACAAGATTTACAAAAAACCGAGTTCACAGCCCGTGAAGAGCTCCTTACCGTCTGAGATGTTAGGCTACATCAAAATAAGATTCTCTAGCAAAAAATAATTCGACAAATAGTCCGCCACTTTGCACAATTTAAGTCAAATGCTTACGCTAAAGACTCAATTCATACATTTGAAAGCTCTAGGATGCTACCGTCACGGTCAGAAGCAGTTGAACAAAAGGATAACCGAAGTTGTTAACACATTCTGGATCAAGCAATTCACTCTAAATTTGTGCGCAGGAAATTCACCGACAAATCGCAACAAGTGAAGGGGTTCACAAGAAGAAATCCTAACTGCGGATGTGCTCTCAAGCTGCTACAATCTTTTGGCAGTTTTAAACTCGCCATTTTACATTAGTTAAGATACATCTTGAATAAATAACAGAAAAAAACAAGCGCAACCGTAGTCAAGACTGGTCCCGACAGACAACCTTTAAGGATTTATAAAAAACTTTCTGGTTCCCTAGGAGATCTGAGCTATAATTTTAAGTAAAATTTCTCAGTGCCTTATTTCTTCACAGCAAACCCCAACATAAAGCTTGGTAAGAACTTGAGTGGAGCCCATGTGTTAGTGGTGGCCTGAGAGCCACAAATGACAATGCGAGACTAGGTAAGGAAAACCAAACCATGGTGACGAACCTTCGCACATTACCGGCAAGTGAGTGGCATACAATCACCTCCGAAAGAGCCAGTGAACTAACCAATGAAAATTAAATAATCGACGATAACATTATCAACAGTATCGCCCGATTGATAAAACAACATTCTCCAAGCAAAGGGCTAAAATTCACTTTGACAGACGACCCATACTGTTTTTCGTTAAATCCGGCTAATTCTTTTAAATGCGCTATTAGTAGGTGACTATATTTGTGATAAAACACGAAATGCGTAGGCCATAAAATTATTTGGAACAAACTGTGAGACACCCTGGTTTTAAAAGCGCAATCAGATACTTTGCGCATTCACCTTCTTTAATTTCTCTTACTTAAGTTATGCATACGTGTGTTCAAGTTAAGGACTGTAGTTCTATGTCGCTTTGTATGTTTTTACTTCATTTGTATTGTGGAACATGTTAAATTGCTATCTGCTTAATGGAAGTACACAGGGACATTTTAAGTGCCATTTTATGTTTATCCTCTTCAACTTTCTTTGGCCAAGAACAAATCAACGCTACCATCCAACTATACTTTCTTTCTCCGTTGAAAATTTGTTTTCTAGTGGCCTTGAATGTATCCATGTCCCTTAATATGCGTATTTTAAATGCAGCGACAATGCTGAGCTGTTTTGAGAGTCCGATATTTAAACGTTACCGGATTTTTAACGATGAGGTAGTTGCCACCTTTACAGCAACTGCTCCTTCTCCTCAGAGGGATTTTTATCATTTGCAGGTTTTAAAAGACAAGGTAAGCCTTTCTTTAGAAGGTATTCTTACCGGTGTTAGCGGTTTTATTGCATGAGCGCGTATGCGGGATGCGCTCTCGATAATTAAATGAATGTTTGCTTAAGTTTGAGGACTTCTAAACGTCCACGGATCTTGCGTTTCACCATATTTCTCTTTGTACTTTGCCTGTTAAGTGCTTTCAAGAACTTAAATCTTGTGTAAATATTATTGGAACAGATCCTCTGGAGGAGCTGGCGAATAACATCACGCAACGAAGCAGAGAAATATAGCCCTACTCAACTTGTTGAGTCTTTTACGGGGTTTAGGCAGAATGAACAATTAAGAGGTACAGCATTTTTAATGCTCATTTGAACATTGCCAGGCCATATTCGTCGTATTATGGGGAAAAATGTGTTGAGATTTTGTGACTCTGCCGTAAAGGGACAACTTGATTTTCTGCCTCGCATGCCACCCTCCATAATTAAGAGAATTATTGATTTCATCAATGCTGAAGACATTGTTAACCTGGAGAGGTCCTGTAAATCAATATTTGAGGTAATATTCCTTTGGCCGACCCCATTGAAATAGGCTGTCGTTAAACGCACCAATCTTTAACCTCGCATCAATGCTGTTGCAAGTAGAATTGAAACTAAGGTTGACTTCCTCATTTTTTGCAATGTTTATTTTCGACTTGGTGGAAATTCAATAACAAGTCTAGATACAGTGGGATTTTTGATCAAAGCAAACATAGTTAGAGATTGGTGGGAAGTAATTTTGGCAGTGAATATAAGTTGTAGCAATGTTAAATGTCTGTAACGATTTTTTGTGCACATGGTTGGTGTGTGCGACGTACTTCCAAGAGTTCATCTTTTTAGTCAAACATCTTGTCCCAATTTCTCTAATGCATGAAATGCTTAACCTCACAAAAATTGTGTCCTGATAGTTTCACTGTAAATGTAATGTATTTCATTATGGTTTGGAAGGAGGTATTTAGTTATCTTCTTTATGGTACACTTGTTACCACCATAGGTGTGCAACAGTGATGACGTATGGAGAGGTGTTTATTGTCGATATCACAAAGAGTCCCCAAACGACGTTGTTAGGGAACTCGCAAGAGCATACGGTTGGAAACGCGTCTTCTTTACGAGCAAATTGAAGCTTCAGGTAAGTGAACAACTGTGGACTTGACTTTGCCACTCTGTCTTTAGCAAGGTAGTGTTATCTTTTGGACAAAGTTTTCTGACAAAATTACTCCATTCCAGGTGCAAATTCGTCGTCTGAGATCGGAGAGGGGTCAGCCTGCAGGTGACGAAGCAGCAAACGATGTGACAAACTCTTTGGCAAGTAGCATAAATATCTTTCACGCTTGTCCTTTTTTTAGGCAGTAGTGTAATCCCCTACCTCCACCTTGTAATTGCCTTTTTCAGATAAAACTTCCATCCTTAGGGATCCACAGTCTCAGCCACAAGAAGCTTACCTGAGAGACTTCTCAAGTCTTTGATCTCATGGAGACATTGACATGCTTCGTAGAAAGCCTTGGTTCTGCTCTCCAAGCTCTTCTCCCAAAGTTTGTTTATTTGACCATGTGGAGGCGCTTTGGACTATAAGTGCGAGGTAGATGGCGTGTGTTACAAGAGAATTTTCGCTCTTTTACATGAGTAAATGTGCTCCAAATGCAAATGAGCTTCTAAAACACGAGGCGGTTCGTTGTCTCTGCTACTACCTAGTGTAGATGTGCTTTGAACGCTGATCAGGATGAGTCGTTCAAATTCAAAATACTTTCAGCGAAGTGCGTTTGCATACTTTTGCTGAGCGTGAGCAAGCAAGACCGGATATAATGTCTTCAGAGAAGTCTCGAGACACTGCATTAGCACTGATGACCTCTCGCAATCCAAGGCCTTCGTCTGCAGTCGGCTTTGACCATCAGCAGTAATTCTCAGGCCAAAAGGCTGTCATTTAGGGGTGAATAAAGACCTCTGTAAAGATGGGAAAGCAATAATGCTCACCCGCAGTTTTTTGTCGCTACCATCGGTATTTGTCAGTGACGCTCCAAAATCCACCTATAAACTGAAGGAGAAGTCCTTTGACCTTTAGCGGATTGCTCCTACTCTACGCAATAGTCATCAGCAACTAGTATCGCAGTGTAGTACGCATTTCCTTGAGGCGACAGAAATCGTTCAAGTTGCACCGCAGTGACTCAGGAGCACTCCCAGTTTTCATCCTTCGAGTAGTGAAATCTTTGGGAGCTCATATTTGGCCAGCTGAACATCTTGAGGTTCATTCCCTCTGGTAAGGATGACAATAGAGCAATTTTGACGCCATCACCCTTTGAGAAGGTTTCTGTGATTAAGGCTGATTGTTTTCAAGCTGAGGATGGCACAACAGAGGGAATAAGGGATCACTTCCCCCTTTTTGGAGAAATAGTGGTTCTAGATGGCTAGCATTCATCTTATTTACCACAATGCGCCACATTCCCTCAGATGTTGGGTAGAATTGTATGCATCAAAGGACGAACTGAGAAAGCTTAGGCGCAGGACTGTTTATCGTTTCGATTGCCTCCAAACAATGAACTGGCACCTCGGTGTGTTTATTGCCCTCGACCACCAGGGCAGTAAATTAGCTTGGAACGGGTTTTTTAAAAAAAAAACGAAAAACAATCAAACGATGTTGTTGTGTGGAGGTGTTGTTGATGGTCTGTAGCCCTTTAAGGCGAGTGAAAGGCCTAGGACAATGGGAGGTCGTCGCCTCTGCCGTTAGCGATTCAAACTACCGAGTGGGTACTAGCTTGACCGTCTGAGGCACGCAAGCCCGAGTAATGTGTTAATGAAACAGATTTTTTGTTCTGCATTGTCAAATATCGTTTGTCCTCTTGGTGGAAGTTTTAGGAAATAGGTCCAACTGGTCAAGGGAAGAGATGCAGTTTTTCATTCGTGAAATCCAAGCCCCATCTTGATTGAGTAGTGTTTTGGTAATTTAGCTCTTAGTTTCAGTTTTAAGAGCACTTGAGTCTGCGTTTTTTTTGTATTTGTGACGAGCAATACCGTCCATGGGCCGGACCATTAGCTAACCTTAGCCCCTTCTTGCGCCGTCAATACACACTCTGATTGAGCATCACGTCTTTTTTTATTCTTTAGGAAGTCTTAGGGTGCTTCAATCGCTTTATCACCCCAACGACTTATAGTTTATTCAGGTGCCTCTTTAATTCATCATAGAAATACGTCTTAGCATGCCACAGGATGTACGCGATCAACTTTAAATGCGTATTTCGTCTTGATGGCGAAATTGGAATGATTGTGCATTCATCTGCAGGTAACCGGAACAGTCCGCATCATTTTCTCACACCCGTAAGATGCTCTTGTTTGTGCTGGATTGTAAAGCATAGACCCGGGTCAGATTATTGCCACACTTTTGTCTCCATTCTATCGGCGTGTTGCCTTGACTTCGTATCAAATCAAGTAGCTGCATTTGATGTGCATCTAGACCAATTTGTATTCGGTGCAAAAGTCTCAAAGACCCCTCGTGAAAGTTGTTACGGTAATGGAGTGTACACGCCATAATTGTTTAAAGATGTGCCACTTTGAGAAGGGCATTGAAGAGTAAAATCAAGTATTCCTATTGATAATAGTAGTTCAAAAACCATCTGAGGTTTGCGGACATCAACTAACAAAAGTGACGGAGGCAGAACAAATGAGTTTTTCATGAGATACAGCTAACAAATAACCTTGTAAAAACCCAACTTTAGCCTTTACAGACTTTCGAAGACGCGCCAAAGGACTTACCCACTACCCACCCTACACCTCCAGGTCAGGCATAATTCGCATCCCTCAGGAGCATGCTGCAGATTAAATACTTTGCTATAAACTTCTTGCTGAAGACTAATCAGTTACGAATGAAATCGACTCGAGCCAACTCAAAATCGTGCATTTAGAATGCCAATCTTCTTCTCTTAGCACCACCACTGGCTTATCACATCAACACACTGAAAATAACCAGTTGGAGAGTTGGGGAGAAATGAACGCAGAGGTAGTTTAGGCTAGACGAAGCGTGTTCGCGTCTTCGTAGTACCTATTTCAGCGAACAGGAGTGCTGCTGCAAGAAGATTCCTGCAGTTCTATAGTTCGCATGAATTTGACACCAAGTTAAGCGTTTACTTTTAATCCAAATGCATAATTTTCAAGAGAGCTTTTTGACTGTACAAATTAATCGACTTGCTGGGGGTTTGTGGCAATTACTCGCCATTTGACCAAGAATGGAGAGATATTTCTATGGAAGGTGATGTTAGCTTCAGAGAAGACGAAGTTGGATCTGCAATCAAGTGGTCACCTAAATGACTGCAGTTAATAAGACTACTAAAATGGGATAAAATTCTCTACACAACAACATTATAGACTTGAAAGGCCAGTTTTTTTTCAAGCCGTCGCTCCTTTTAAGTGGAAAAAGCAGGCATTTCCAAGATCTGTTCAAATTGTTTTGGGAAGCAGCAACTTTGTGGAGTTGCGTCCAAATTTCGCCTACAGCATGGCTCGATAAGAGAGGGTGAACCTTTAACTTCAGATTTTAAAATTGTAGAAATAGCAGAATCCAAAGAGAGGCTGCCAGGAAGTTCAACGCTACCCCCTTTCTAGCACCAACCTCACCACTGATAGAAGAGACTGCCTCAGGTTGGTTTTTACAAGCAACCAAACACCACGAATAAAACTGATTGAAAAAATCCCCTTAAACCTAACATTGAAGATAGGATCAACCGGTAAATAATTGTCCGACTCCACGGTATTCTAAGCAGGATATTCTGGCTGTAGAAGAATGTGGTGAATTTCTGACAGTTATTTAAGACATTTTTTCAAGTTGAGGATGTTCAACGGCCTATTTGTTGAAAGTATTTCCTTGGGGGTAGACCTAGCTTCTCCTCTCCCTTAGAGCAAAAAGACGCCTTGAATCTTCATTTGGGCGGATAAATATGATGAGGTAGTATCATGGTTCTGTTGTACTATATCATCCCAGATACTACAATTTTCAGCATTCCGACTGAATTTTGATGCCCTGATTTAATCCAAGTGAGACCTACGTGATTTCTACTGAGCACGCATCAAACTAACCGTGGAACCCCAAGGCTTTTCCGAAGCTGGTAAGAGTTGTAGGTACATGGTGGATGGTATCTTACTGATGCACTGAAGAGCTGAGGCTATCAGCATGGCCTTGAAGCTACACCGTTGATCGCGGATCCCAATGGCGGATCCTCAAGCGCCCGAGTAATTAAAACGTAGAGATAAACTAACAGCCAAAACATTACATAATTTGCTCATTTGCTAAACCCTTTCATTTCAGACACTACCGGAAAATTACAGTGCTATTAAATAGTGTGGAGCTGTAGTGAATTGGTTTCTGATTTGTCGTATTTCAAAGTGCTTGCACATTCTGTCTTTACATCAAACAATTTATTTTGCGGTAGACCTTTCTGGCCACTTTTAGAGCCCCTCAGATGCTCTGCACTGCAATGATTAACAATTATTTTGCATTGAAACTTTTAGAAGATAGGAAAAACCCACTTGAGTGGATGAACTCTTTTGAGTGCTGAAAAATTTCTCACCATCATACGACATTCAATATAGCCTTGAGAGGCTTCAGTGGGTTAAATGGACCTGCACAATTTAGAGTCAGGGGAGTTTGAACCTCACATATGCCTAGTTTTGATCTAAAAAAGCAACCTTCACTCAGTAAGAACCATCTTCGAAAATTCAAAAGCATCCTAATGAAACAATTCCATGTTAATTATACCTTGTTGCACCTTGAGATTAAACGGTACACACTTACTTGCGATGGTCTTGTTAGTTCACACGGATGAAGAGGACAGGAGGGGGAACCTGGAACCAGTTGAGGAATCGCGTTTCTTCCGCCTGTTGAACTTGACTAGGTGAGCAGCCAATCCCACAGCAAAGGAGTTGTAACACCGCCATGAAAGGCGCAAGTGGCGTTTGACAGCCCAACAGCCCAACAACGTGATGGTGACTATAAGGTGTCTCTCAGTTGTGGAGGCAACAATAAGAGTAACGAAATTAACAAAAGATGCAGGAAACAAAACAAACCGAACAGGCGTTCTTGGTTGGATATCGCAAGCATACTGAGCTGCCACTCCAATGTAACACGGATCATAAACAGTTAAAAAACGAAATATTCGCATTTGTGATGTGGTGAGTGACCTGTACAGAACTGAAAATGTGGGCTTCGAGTAAAGTTGAGCTCCTAAAGTGGAAAACGTTCATTTAATGAAATGGGGGATTTCTAATGTTGATGCATTTATGAGTCAGTTTCCATTAATGACAGCATAACTGTTACAACAAAGGTCACTAAGGTCAAGACTGAGTGACTAAAGGCAACGGAATTGGGTTCTTCATCCATATTTTAGGTGTCGCAAACAATGCTGAAATAGTCTGTAAACTAAAGAGGTGATCTAAGGGCATCAAGAAACTTGGTTACAGTCGAAGGAAAAATAGAGAGATTAGTGAGAGCTATAACTGTCAATATTGATGCCGCAGCGATTAAGAAATCACTAAGAAAAAGCTCAATAGAGCCTGTTCTTGCATATTTATTTCAACGAATGTGAAAAGAAGGAATTAATGAGGGCCTCCAGGTAAGGAGTACAAAAAGAGGCCCTTTTAAAAGCCATTGTAGAGTAAACGAAAAATGTTGGACAATATGCACTAAATGTCAACATCGACATCGTAGTACCGAAGGATCCATACACGAAGGAGATGTATCCACAAAAAGACAAGAACAATAAGAAGGATGCAAGCATAGATCCATCCAGTGAGGTAGGCAAGGTCGGAGAGAGTGGGCCAATTGACTGCCTCTAGCGCCGCCCGGTCGAGGAGGCGAAAGACAGCCGGCAAGAGAGTGTATGTGGCCTCTTCTGGACCAGCGTTTGCCCAATCGTCCAATGCGTTGAGATCGCGCATCGGTTCAAGCAGGCGTTCCTCCTCCAACTCCATTCCGCCCGGCGACAGGGCGGTCGAACTCAATGCGCAAAGGGAGAAGGCTACTTGGAGTTCTTCCTTTTGAGATGGAGTCATGGACTTGGTTACCGCTTCGTCATCCTGTCAATGAGGGAATTGAATAATATTAAAGCGTCTCATGAAATTAAGAATTGACTTGACTATCAAATGTGGCATTTGAACCAGGACTGATAGGCAGTCAAAAGCTCCTGTGAAATACCATTCAGCCGGATTGCTTTGATCTTATGTACTTAATTTTGGCTTTGAGTGGATAGTATTTCAAAACGTGTGATCCTTGTGTAATAAGTAGAAATAGGGTCACTCTAAACCAGCTCTCTTCAAATCGGTACCGTCTGTCCTTAGCTTAAACTCCTCCAATCCGATTTCAACTCCGAAGGCATGGAGGTCTATTTATACCAACTACTCTATTTGTCTTGTGGCCTTCCTGCAAACTAACGACAAGGTTGCATTTAGAGTCATATTCTTTACTACAGCTCCAGAGGTAAGCAAGGGGCTGAGTTTATTTCTAATTAGGCAATTAGTAATAGTACTTTGGTGAAGTGCTTATTTGCGACCAAAGCAAACCTCACTGTAAGCTACCCTCCTATAAGTAATGTTGACTTCACGCTATTCAAGGCTTTGAAGAATTTTTCTCTTTCATTGATACCAATAAGGATTGGGTGAAGGTCGGTAATGGATAAACTAGCTGTCATTTGGCAACGTCAAAACTGACAGAGTTGAGATCGCAAACACGGTATCGGATGCGTCTACCAGGCCCTTGGCAGATCTGGCCAGGCGCGTGGACGATGCATTGTCGAGTACATTCCTGATATGCACGTTGAAAGCAGGCTTCGGCAGGTTTCGGCCAATTGCAGAGACCCCACGAGCTCCACGAAGACCAGTAGGGCTCGGGCGGTGCATCCTCACAGTTTCGGCCCCCGTAGCCCGGTGGACAGTGGCACTTGTAGTCGAGCGGATCGCCGGTGGGCAATTGTTCGCACCGTCCACCTGCTCGACACGGGCCACTCTGCAGATCTCCACTCTTGCAAGCGGCAATAGGTACGCAGACGGGTTCAGTAGGATTTTTGGGTTTGTGCGTCTTAGGTGGACAAAGACATCTGGAGGAAGCATGAGAGTTAACTTTAATGGAAAATAGATGTTTTTACTTTGATAATACTGTTTTAGCACTGTAGTCCATAAGGTGAAACAGAGAATCAACCCCATTACCATTTCGTTGATTTTTTAATGTGATATTGACCATAGATTTGTTAATAAATCGTCACACATCTCTCGGTTTAAGGATTATAACAAAAACGCCAGCGACTACTTAACAACCTCAGTAGGCCCGAACTGAACGAATTACAAGATTAGAAGCCTCACAGAAAGCATTTTATTCACCTTGTAAGAAGTAATAGCTCTTTTTAATCTAATTTATTGTTCATTTGCATTTACCAAATAGATATACAAACAACCAGCCACCTACAGATACGCGTATCAACCTTTAACCTAGATTTAACTCCAATGTGTCCTTGCTTAACTTTAGAAGACGAAAGCTTAATGGTTCCCTGAAATCAAAGCATTCTTTTGGTGCACGTCAAAGGTTCAAAGACGTTAAATCTTTGTTCCATCATCGGTTTTTGCAATGAGGTATTTAGGTAATCCCTCCATTGTACCTTGCCGGGTAGCCCTGCCTCCGGGCCATGCCAGTAGCTCCTCAGCTCCTATGTAAGTTGGCAATATACACTAGATCGCCTTTGTCTTGAAGGATGTCCCAGAAAACTACATCAGTTACAGCTTAAAGCATCTTAAGTTCTACTACTGGGTAATAAACCCTAACGAGGTGGAAGAAGTGGATGTACTACTGATAGGACCATCGGTAACACCCCATAATAGAAGAATTGAAAATGATGTCTACCTTCAGCAACTATTTTGGTTCTGTGGTCTGTAGAAAAGTTACTAATAACTAAAGCGACCACCTTTAGCCGTAAACTATCTGGAGGAGTTCAATATGGAACTGTCCACGGTCCCTGTATGAAGATGTAAGTTAACACGCTATACCTTCTCCACCCCTCTACTAACTGGACGGAACCCAGGTAGGCAAACGGCTGGGCAGCGCTGAAGTGGAAACAAGGGTAAGGAGAAATGGACGCGAAACCTTATCCCGAAGACTAGCTACGGAGAAGCATGACAGCCAGTTCATTCCCCTTTCCACCAATAGATTACCTAGATAAGGCTAAGCTTTAGATGCAGTGGGATTGCCAAGAGGGCTCAGGTCAATTATCATCTCGGCCGCATAAAAATCCAAGAACTGGCAGAGTCGATTCGTGAGTGTTTGCCCACAGTACCAACTATGCCGTGATGGCTGAGCACCGAGGACGACATTCAAAAGAGGGGAGTGAGGCAATGTGACACGTCAAATGTTTGTTTTTTTAAGAGCCCCTCCGGGCAGGCTGGTCTTCGAGTCATGCCAGTAGACTAAATCCTTTCTATATGTAGACAGTACATAAACTTCCCGGCTTCAGGAAAGTGTAAGGGTGCTGCAATGGTGCCACGTTAGCGTTCACATGTTCAAGATCAAAGCCAATTGTTTTAATGTGCTATTTTTCAGATACGTGTTCTCTTAAGACCATTAAAGCCTCACAATGTTATGAGTCCTAACCTTCTTTAAAAGTAAAATGCAACCTTCAGTATACAGTCTTCAAAAGTACTTGCAGTAGGAGCTATTTTTATGGTCGGAAGAAGGAGGCAAAAGCTTAGGTTACTTACTGAAGGAATGGTCCGCATAAGTTTTATTCTTGGAGCACTGAACTTGTTTTCAACTCAAACGATTTAGGGATTAATTTGATGAAAATGTAGTGAACACATTTATTCCTACCCGATTGGGTGGCCAGAATTCATCTGAACATAACTACTTTTCAGTATTGTTTGACCGTTATTTTGATGTATTTCAAAATGTTTTAAAATTAAGATAAAATTATTATTAAATGGGAGGAATTAGCCTTGAATGCCTTTCGATTATCTTAACTGTTACTGGCATCTTTGTGTGCTCTTATTCCTCCAAATTTTTAACTAATAGACCGAAACTCAAATAGCTTTACCACTCAAATTCAGAAAGACAGGCTAATATGATGACTACATCATTTTACAAAGGTTAAGGTGGAGAAAACTGATTTTGTTTTCGTTTCATAACACTCAAATCATTCGCTAGGACGAAGTCAGTTTTATCTAAAAATAATTAATTACACATTCCCAAGAGTTATGTTATAAAGGGGTAGCTCACTTAAACCCGTTGTATGGGTCCTCCGGTACCCGGACACACTTGAAGGGCTGGCAGGTCTTGACCCCGATACCCGCAGCACACGGATCGAAGTCGTTCTCGCAGAGCTCACCACGGAAGGCGGGCAGACACTTACAGACAAAGAGACGATTCTTCTGATCCTCCTCCTCTTCCTCCTCCCCTTCGGCCTCACGACCGCTGCCTGGCTCGTCCTTGCTGGTTTGCAAGGCCTTTTGGCACTCACCACCATTCATGCAGGGATTCCCACCACCACATGCATAGTCCGCCTTATCCTCCACGCACACCTCCTTCACGCGGTCGTACTTCCGAAGTAAGAGGTGCAAACCATGGATGGACGGAATCAAAATGTGTTTCAATAAGGCTTTAATGGGTCAAACATGGTAGAATCCCACTCCAGCTAAATCATGAGGAGGAAGGTATAAGGACAGGAGATCATCGAGAAACGGGATTATTTCCTCTCAAAATAGAGCTCACTCAATCCAACATTAGCAAGTATGTGTGCGAATTTGTATATTTATTAGAATTACCAACAATACGCAAACTACTAGAAACATTAATTCACTGCTGTCGGACTGTCAGGCAGGGAACCATGCTTCCTTGCCATCAACTGATAAGCTTAGCACAAACCAGTATCTGACGAAGCGTGCAGAAATCTGTGGTTAACATAACCAGACCAGGGTCTGATTACAGCCATTCAAGAATAAAAGACACTATTTTGAAAAGGTTGCCCAACGAGCCCTTCGAAATGAAGTTTTACATTGAATTGTGTAAGGATAAGCAGCTTTTACATAAACAACTCCTGTAAGACGTTGGCTGCTAAAGGGTCACATTGTGTCTTGGCCACTGTACCTTCGCAGAGTAGACTGGGCCTTAAGCCAAGCAAGTATTCCCAACTCCTGCTCTATGCTAGATGTACATACTTTGCTCGCGTAATGCGTCCTCGTCCAGCTTAAGAGAACTCCCGGAACTCTACATTGTCGGCAGCAAAAAGCAAACTCGGTCTTGAATGATATACATTCACAATTCTACTGCTGAGTGACAGACCTTAGTTTGGCGGAAGAAGGGCTTATGCCGCAGATTAGGAGATCTTTGACGCCCCCTAGCCGAAGGGTTGAAAATGCTGTCTACCAAAGGGGGCTACACGCACAAACGATCGTCTAAATGATCCTTGATAAATGGCTGACCAACTGACACCCAAAATAGCGCTGTTATTTTAGAATATCCCTTTAGCTCCTCCTTTCCCCTCTTCGGACTTCGTGGGAGTTCAACGCCCACTGGTCCCACTGCAACTTTAAGGGAAAGAAAATTAGAATTACTGAGTTCTTTAGCTTAAACTTGATAATAATTCCAGTGAGAAAAATTTTTTCATAACACATACCTTGCCAGTTTCGCTACTAACAATAAGAGAGAACAATTCCAGCTCCTGATTTACAATTTAATTATTGGGAGAAGATAATTTACTAGCTTTTCTTCTCTTAGTATACCATCAGTATCTTTCTTACATTACGTGTGAAATGTAGCCACGAGTGACAACCATAGTAGGATTATTCTACGATTTGTAAAATGGATTACCTTGACAAACGGTGGGTACTACGCTCCTACTCGCCATTAAAAAAAACATTGTTAGATAAGAAGGTTGAGACCTCTATAGCCACTTATTTTAGGAGGAAGCAGTGAACGTTATTTTCTGCGTACTCTTTTGAAGATTATTCAGAATTTTGAATACGTAAGCACCCGTTATAAAAAGGAGTAAATGCATTGCTTTAGGAGGCGCGCTGACTTAAAAAAATTATTCACTTTAGGGTTGATTATTCGGGAGTAATTATGGAAGAGGAGACGACTGTTAATCAAGAACTCTATCATAAATGAAAGCATTAGTGATCTGGTACGAGCAACGGCCAAGCTCCAACTGTTACTAGGAGGTATATCAACTCACTGAGTAGAAAGGTTCACAAATGCAGAAGGGCACCTTGAGAGCAGCAATCTGGGCCTCAAAAGCATTGATGAAAAGCTCCTTCCTACCAACGAAGTGCTGGAAGAACGAGATAGGCATGCGATTGGCCGGGGGAATCATGGCATGCCAACGGCGAAATTCCTCCGATATCGCTTTTGCGTCCTCCTCCTCCTTTTCGGCTGTGTAAAGACGCAGTTCCTCCGGTACGTAGGCACCGCAAACCCCAATGGAGTGTACTGCCTTCTTGCAGAATTTCAACCCCTTCGTCCGACAGGAGTCGGGACAGTTGAGGTGCTTGTCGATACCACGTACACACAGACCTATACTGAAGGCATAATGCGTTGCTTTATTTCAAGACACAATTTTGTCCTTTTTTCCACTTGAGGTATCATTTTTTGAATGTCCTCTCCTCCGTTACCGTACGATCCAGATGGAGCCGCCATTGACCTACTCATTGAATTGTTGAGTGGTACGTAATTTTTGGCAGTTATTGCTGCTTGCTCACTTTTTAAATTATGAAAGGTAGAACGAACATAGTTTCTCAACTAAATTGTATTTTGTTAACACATAAAGCGACGGCAACACTGTTCACTACACGTAACTTTTCACATGCCATTGCGGGATTTAAGTGCATACTCTGTTTCTCCAACGTTTCAACCTTTCGTTAGGCTTCCACGTTTTAGTAATGCCAGTCAATTGATGGATGAAGCTACTTTTAATATTTTCTTTTACATGTTTTACTTCCAGCACCAAAGATTGTGTAAAAATATTTCAGGGCTGGGGAGAAGCAACTAGCCGCTGGCAAAATCAGAGACAGCTATGTTTGAATTGAGATGTACGTATCAATTGGATCGTCTTCGGACAGACTACCCCAACTCCCAGCGTCCCAATCCCTCATCAGCAGAGAGAGTCATCTGTAGTGGAAGAAACCCGTTTTATTTATATCGTATTTGCATTAGTTTAATTTTCATGTGTTCCCAAACAGATCCTTGCCGCATTCCAAGTATGAAGTGCACACTTTCGCTTTACGTATACTCTCGACGTTCCAACTTCCTGTCCTACCAAAACAAGTTTCCAACGCTAAATTAATAAAAGTAAGCCTTAATAAAAGTAAGCCTTGGTTGTAGGGCAAAGATCTTTATTGTAAGTACACTCTTGCCACTCCTTTTGCAATTCCGACTGCCAACAGGTGGGACTAAGCTGCGCTCATGTCGAATACGCCACATATCTTCCAGCCCTTCTACAGTAAACCTAATTCGACCCTGTTTTACGCTATACTATCTGCAGAAAAAAAACTGACTAATCCATGCTAAATGAAGAGCAGCAATCTCGATTTCAGCAGCTAAATGTCGGATTGAAACAGCATAGGGGGGAAACTGCTGTGAATGAACTCTCGGGGTAGAGTTTTGCATATTAACCGGTGATGGGAAGATAGCAAAAATAAAATAATCAAAACCAATCTTGAGTAAATTAAAGACTACATCGTTACGAAAAAATAAGCAACAAGCTTACACCACAGACCTGAAGTTCCTGCATTCCACGAGAAGCTGAGAGGTACCTAGCCACACTTCAAATTGTGTATTTTATTAAAACGTGCCGATTTTTGGTAACAGTACCTCCGACATGCGATTGCACACAGAGGCGTCCCTTTTAAAACACTTCAAAATCTACACGGAGGAACACATTAATCGCTTTGCCATTGCTCCTATACTACAGGGAGCAGACGATTGATCACGGGTTAGCCAAGAGAGACATCGATGGTGGACCCTCATGCTAAGAGGATGGGATTTTGCTTATGTCAGCGTGATTCTAAACCTCCCTCTCATGTTGAGAATGAGGCATAGTTGCGTAATTTAATGCGTCTATAGGGATAACAAATACAATGCATTGACAGTGCAATGCTTATATTCTTTAAAAATGGCCCTGTAAATGAGAGGCGGGAGGACTATTTTTGAACCTCGTCCTGGACGAGCAAGTCGGTTCCCCTCCTAACTTCTATTGACACGTTACCTACCAACAGTTCGGCTGCTAGACCAAAGATGCTAAAGAACATCCAACCTTCTCCTATCAGGGCAGTCAAAGGAAAGAGAAAAGGCAAGAAACTCCCACACTGGTGGCAACGGTGGGATATTCCTGCGGTATTCTCTTTGACTCGCGTGCAGCCAACTCAATGGTAAATCCGTAAGCCTAGCCAAGCATTCGCGACAAGGTTCGTATTACTCCTCTTTTCACAAAACTACGCTCAACAGAAAGATGATGGTAAAAGGGGGAGACGCTGTTAATAGACACCCTAGGGAAAGAAACCTGGATGGTGTAATTTGTTATAAGCTCAGATCTAGCTTGGGACATGACGCTTGGCGTTGATTTCCTTCGTAACACCAAAGTGGTCCTGAATTTCTTGGAAGGCACCTTTTCTATTCAGCGATGCAGGGAAGCAAACACAGTTGCTTCTGCACCGGAAATGGACGCAGACGACGTCCGTAACGCCCTTCTCGAGGACGCGGCTATTCCCTTTAACAGCTTAGATAAGCTTTGTTCACGGTTACATTTTAGCGCTGGATCATTAAAACAAGCTTGAGTGGTCGAATGATCTAATTAACGGCAAAACAAGGAACTGATTCAACTTAAATGTCGTTAGAGGATATTTTAAAAAAGTGAATTAAATAGCGAGGTTATTTATTCATTTCTAGGCAGAATTAATGGCTTTAATTGTCTAGATCGTTTTGAACTCAAGAACTAATAGAAAGCGAGAGGGAGGTATGGAATGCCATAACTCACCGATAGATAATATCAAGCAACCCACGCACCCCATTGGTGTTGCGGGAGAGGTCAGTGTCGTAGTCTTTCTGCACCCACTCCAAATCATTGAAAAGGTCGCAGTTCAGCCGCATCATAAACTGACTCCCAAGGTTTTCTTGCGGTTCCTCGATCACCTGCTGGACCATCTTCATGTAGCGTTCGCTGTTGAGGATGGAGGCAGGTGGGATATGATCGTCAAGGTCGCGATCGACCCTTGCTCGACCTGCCAGACGGGCGAGGTAAAAGGCTTTCGTCGCGTCTTCCAGGTACTTTACCTTCTGTGTCTGCAGGTTCGGCACACCTTGGCACTGCCACCATATTTTGATTGGGTAACTCTCCTGTTGGATTTCATATATGGAGGCGAGAGCTGTGGCTAAACATGCTGTGAGGCCAATTAAGTAGGCAACTGGACTTCTAACCCTCATTGGTGTGTGTGGCCGCGAGTGAGTTCACTCGGCTAACTGATAATCGATATGACTCATTATTGTACTTACAAAGCACTGCTCAAAGAGGTAAAGTGATAACGATTCCCATTGGTACGTTTGTTCAATCGATTTTTAGTCGATGGAAAGAATAGTAATCAATACTCACTTTTGGTCGTCACATTGAAGTAAAATCAAGGTGTTTTTCTCCTTCACAGTGAGGCTTAACAGCAGACACAATGAAGAAATCCGTTTGCTAAATAGAGTAAGAATAAGCCTTACGGTTATGCAGTCATGAAAACCCAGCACTGACGAAAAAGTGCTTAAAACTGCCATTTACACAAAATGTGACTCCCAAGCTGGATACGCATATGAGGACTTACGATCGACTCCGCTGACCTTATGCGATGCAAGCCTTCTCAAGTGGTCGCAAAGAGTACCTGGGAAGTTTCCATTAAAGCGATGTAGGGCACTTCCATCCCCATGGGAGGCCAAATGTTGGATCTTGCCTTTGGGTTGCGGCCCATTTTCCGCCGACTAAACCATCCAAGTATTTTCCACACATCTATCGAATGAATGAAAACTCGTCAGGTGATCTTACATCATCTGTCCCATAAAACATTCCCATCCCTCTCATCTTGATCAGGCGCTTTGATGTAGTCGCAACTACATCGTGGGGAACTTGAATGCCCTTCTTTTCGATGTAGGTGGATTACCATTTCGAAATATCAGCAATGTGCAGGCGACTTGCAAGTTACTCCGAAAAATAAACAGCTAAACCAGTTTGACAATTCTGACAACCTCTCCCACCAACAAATCAACCAATCCCAACCAAAACAAGAAAGCATTCTTTTATTAAAAGCAGGATAAAATGCTATGTACATTGATACCACTGAAATGAGAGTCATCGTCTCTGCCCGCCTAGTGCATGCAAATGAGGTGACAACGATTGCGTCATCGGCCGGGGCGATGGTAGCGGTGTCCATCGGAGGCAGGAGACATCGAAGACGATGGGAGACTCCGCAACCCCCTCGCCACCACTGCGCACCCTTCTCAGCTCCCGTCCCACTATCCGCGTCATGTACTCGCTCAGGGCCCGACGACTCAGCTCCAAGTGACGTCCGTGGCGCCAGGTCTTGACGACCTCATGCGTCTGTAGTGTCCATATTATGTCTTCCGGTGCAATACAGGTAGCAGTGCTGGTAGGGCGAAACAAGAAACCATTACTACGTTAGTCTTATGAAAAGAGCAACAGCCTGCCTGATCTCCTCAATAGTGCAGCTGGTGTGAGTTAAGAGGTAGCGAAAGATGACACCTTCCCAGTAGCTCTTGTAACTCAGTCGACCAAGATCGGAGAGGGGCTTTTCAGGTGAGCCAATGGTACCCTCGATTTTCGCCAATTCATAGCCTACGGAGGAAAATTTAAAATCCAGTTTCAACACCCACTCTCCAAGAAGAAAACGGCACGGCTTGTGCCTAAACTGAAGCCAAGAGCACAAATCGCACCAAAGGGTGTATGCCACTGGTTACTGAGATAAACCTAGTACCCTTCACAGATGTAAGTTAGCCAGTGACGGATCATTCAAATGTCTAGCTATTGTCTAGTTTGAATTGCGTCTAATTGTTTGAATATGTCTGACACCTTCAAATTCCATGTTTTGTTTTGATTCGTCGACTGCGTTAAATATCCAGCCGACCCAAGCCACTGAACGCACCAAACTTTCCTGCAGCTTTAGAGGAGTGAGTAGTACTAGACGAAAAAAATCAACAACTTCAGATTCCACCTTTGGAATGAAAAATTTTCTTGTGGATAATACTAACAGAGATCGTCTTCATGTAGTAGAAGAGAAACAAAAGCCCTGGGCCGACCTTCTTGGTCCAAAAAATTTTGAGCTTATCCAACCAAAGCAATTTTTGCTTCTAATTATCTACCAGTTCAAGTTATCAAAGGTGCTAACAATGAGAGGGCCCAAACGAAGCCATTGACGCGAAGTACTTATGCGATGTGTTGGGTGCTTGCTTAACCCTCTTGTTGCGTCAAGGAGCCACTTAAAGTCTTAGCCACTGCACCTTCGCAGAGCAGGCTGGCCTTCAGGCCATGCCAATTGACTTAGTACTATGCCTTCTTCCGCTTTCAAGGAAGGCTCAACGCGCCATAGTAGTAGCTGCAAAGAGCGAATTTAATCCCAATGGACAGCTGTCCCGATTTCCATTCGTGAATGCAAAGCCTTAATGCAGCGAAAGATGGGCATATGCGACGAATAGGAGAATCTGTGGCAAGTCATTACAGAAGGGCTGAAAATGACATCTACCTTCGCAAACTACCCCAGCCCTGTAGACTGCAGGAAAGCTATTCATATCGACAAAAGTTCGTGACGGAGCTGTCCACAGTATCGCCATGAAGTCAATGGAGTGAACACGCGATGCTTCCTCCGCCTCTCTACTAGCTGGATTAAACCCAGACATGACTGGACAGCTCTGAGGTGAGGACAGCGCGGCAGAGAGGCCTGGAAGTGAGGCTCCACTCCCATGAAACCGTGTTAAAGCCCGTTCTCCTTCATATAAACCTGCTTTTCAGCCATGCGTAATGGCCAGCACATTACGCATCCCCCGGCATAGTTGCCATACAGGCCGAAACTCCAGATTCAATGGAATTATCAAGAGGGATCAACAACGTGACGATCAAACATCCCTTTACACAGCCCAGCCTCCAAGCTGTGCCAGCATCCCGCAGCCCTAATGTTTGTCGAATATATCTACACTATCCGACCATTGTCCCCTTTCGTCTAGAGGAAATTCGCGAGTCGTACTTAAGCACTGGTTTTCCCAGTTTTTACCGACACGTTTGTTCCATTGTCATCGATATTAACAAACCTAATATGAAAAAAAAATAACAGAACATCGCTCTGTTTTGCACAATCCCTCCACCTTCTGAGTTATCAACTCTTCTACAGGCAATTTAAGGGCATACTATGTTGACTGACTTATCTAACATTTTAGTTTGAATGTGGAAAAACATAAGCTACAATGTGTGCTTATGGTGATGACAATAATAGGCATATATGATAAATGACTAATGAAGTGATATCGCGCTCAAAGAGATTTGATATTTGAAATTTGACGGACTTACTGAGAGCAATGAGAAATTTGCCATAACCCTTCCTCTGAAAAGGCGGAAGTGTAAGAATGCAGGCAAGATTATTGTTGTCTACTGAAACACGCTCCTTGGAAAAGTAGCCCACGACATGGCAGCCATCAGTGTCAGCCTCACAGAGAACGTAGAAGAGGAAGGGCGCCACGTCGTAGTAGAGAGTCTTATGGTCCAGAAACAGCTTTGCAAGAAGGCAGAGATTCTGGCAGTACAACTGGGAACAGAGAATCACCACAAATTGAAGGGAGTGAAAAAAGCCCATCGTACCTTCTCCCTAGCTGCGTCGACTTCGAAAACCCGAATAGAGCCTTTGCAGTAGATCTCTCGTCCGGGGGGTTGACGTTGTCTGCACTCATGCAGCATATGACGCACCCATGTCTTCTCCATCTTCATATATTTGAGGCAAAATTCACAGATCCACAAACATTTCAGCCGCCTATACTCGTCAGGATAGGGCGAGAAATACCAAGTGCCAATCTCATACTTGCCAAAATGAACCTGGTCAATGAACTTAACACGAGTAAACTCTTGATGCTCGCGTTCTAGGCGCTCTGTAAGAGTGTTTCCAGGGTCAAGTTCCTGGGGGTAAGGTTTGAAAAACGTGAAGGAAAACGACTTGGTTTGAAAGGGCCGCAACTTGAAGAAAAGAACTCACTGATGGGGTATTGTTCATCTCCTCGTAGCGGCGTTTTTGGTGACGAGTGAGGCATCCATCATTCTGACCAGGAACATACAGAACACCGTCAAGAGGAGCAGGGATGACAAACTTTGAGGTGGTATCAATGCGATCCGCTGACACCCATTCATCAAGGCGACGATCAACTAGAGGAGTTTGAAGAATAAGTCCTTAACCTACAATTCAAGTAGTGAACAAAGTATTCCACACAACCAGTGTCAGTTAGACGTGTCTCGACAATAGAGGCAGGATCTAGTGGGATGAAACAGAAACAAAATCCACCTACATAACCCCCCATTGTTTCGCAGAATTTTGAAATGGTCACCGATGGCGATATCCACGGTATTTGGCATTTGGCAAGGATTCAATTGTCTGGATGAACTATAAAACACAAAATTTTTGCAAAAGAGTGATGCGCACAAAAAACACTACAGCGCAAACATGGATATTTGAAGATTTAGGTATCCAGGGGGACCGAAATGTGTCAAGGTGCGCAACCATACTCATGAGTCCACAACCACTCAAAATGCCATTGCCAACAAAGTCGAAAAGAACTAATGCGATAAGTACACATGGGAAACCAACATACCAATTTCTAAGATCATTTAAAATGCACAGGTCAACCGTGCTACAGGAACAAATGCATGATAATCAAATCAAGCGCATTTGCTGTACGTGACTTCAAACTAATTTGTTTACACCATTTTTAAAAAAAGAAACACCAAATTTCGTAAACAGACAAAATTTGCAAAAGCCATATTTAAGTTACTGGGAGCAAGACTAGTTATTACACTTAGGCGTGGCTGACAAATTTTGAATTTCTCTGCCATAAACTTGTGTGGCTTACAAGTCAGCTGATTTATCTTGTAGGTGCGCTGTACTTTTTGTACTTGGAACTAACGTTTTCATAATTTTAAAAACCAAGTGTCCATTGGCTGGTTCATTCAATGTGCTAAAAGTGCTCTATTTAAATGTGACGTGGTGTGATGTCTGTGTTTAGCCATAGTACAGATGGAGTGCAATCGGCCTGATTTCTCCGTGGGTTCTGTTTATTGGGCTAAAGTCGGCAATTACCCATGGTGGCCTTGTATGATATATAACAGTCCCGATGGGGATGGCTACGTCAAACGCCTGAAAACCACTACAAAGTATCACGTTCAGTTTTTCGGGCCGACTGTGGAGCGCGCGTGGATTAGTGACGCTAGTCTTATCCCATACGATTCAAATTGCAAATTAGGATCCCAGCTGGCAAGGTTGCGCAAGGTATATCTTTCACATCCACGTCCATATGTTGTGTCCTTAGTCACAAGGCTCCAAATACGAGTTGAGAGTTCCCATTTACCAGAGAAATAAGTGGGAGGAGTCTTGTAATGAGGCCAAAGCTGCCTGCCAGCTTTCCTTAGAAGAGCGGATCAAGCTTTTTGGTCGAATCACGGATTCTCCCAAGCCTTCTTTAGCTACACCCGAAATGGAGGGTAGGCATTTCTTTGCTTTCTTGCCCTATGCTTTTAGCAACGCTGTTAAAAGATGTGGAGAGAATTCCACTTACGATTGAGGAAGAAGCGGAGTCGCTCGACACATTTTTGAAAGTAGAGAAAGCTCGTCGTCTGGCGATAAATCCTGATATTGACGAGGCTGAACTTGACAGAGTACTTCGCGTTCAGTGGTCTGGCTTCGATTTTGCCACTCAACGCTCATATTTATCTAACAAGTTAGCAATATTTGGTTTGGGGCTCACAGCAGATGTACGTTTAAATTCTCCTGAGGTATATGCATTATGTTTTATCCTTACGGCGCTCTTAACTCCCGTTGCTCTCCCTAAGTTAAGTATTCATTCTGCTTCTACTGGTAATGTTACCGAAATGTTTGTGCTGCTTTTTGAGTGCCCAATTTGGAAATTCTTCAGCATGGTAATACCGTATACATGCTGATGAGCTTTAACCAAACCATAAGTTTTTGTTTCATCAGAGCTCATGCAACTTGCGAAAACAAGCTAGATGCGTTGCTAGATTTCGGGTTTAAAGTTAATAACTATCTAGCCTTTCTTTCTCCCCTGATCGAAATAGATAACCGCTAGCTTGGTTTAACTATCGTCCATTCTTATTTCTTTCGAAATAAAGACTTCATAATTAAAACCCTCTTTTGACGTTTCGGGTCCTCCTTAACTATTGTAAATTTAGTTACCGTTTTTCGATGTTATGTCTCCTAAAGGTAGACGAAGATATGAGGGAACGTGCAACCGGGCGAAGATCTAGTATATCGGGATCTATTGCTTCATCTGCCAGAAAATCGGTCTCATCAGCTGGGTCGAAAGCTGAGAGGGTATGCCGCAATTCTTAACGTGTACTGGTTTCTTCTGCTTTTGTGTTTCAGCATTTTGTGGGTCGTGGGTACTATCTGTAGATTCAATTCTTTTGTTACTGGGACTTCATAAGGCTATCGGTCACTAAAACTAGGTGTTTTTTTCGTCCAGATATGGTGCTTGTTGTTTTCTGGTTAATTTTAGGGATTTTTAAGTGGGGAAAGTGGGATAAGTGTCAGATCAAGAATGTCCTGCAACACGTCCTTAAGCTCAACCAATGTGTTTTGCGACGCTTGTAGCGAGTGTTTTGGGTATTCAACGGCTAGTTGTATGTCAACACAATACCTCCTTTTTCATGGGCTCATTTTCTCACTTTGAAACCACTGATAGTCCAGACGGCGGGTAGCCGAGGGTGGATCAAAAGTGGACGCAGAAATTCTACGGTTAATAGCATCGCCAGGGCCGTATCGCTTCCAACCGGTCTGTTTTGTGTGCATGGAAACCTCGAATGATCGTTCTGTGCTGCTAAAATGCAAGGGTGCCTGTGGTCGCTATTGGCATCCCGGTTGCTTGCCAGACTCGACTACGTCGGACAGGGGTGCGTATCATTATGCAATCCATCACCCCAAACATTCATTTCTTTCTTTTTCAGAAATTGTAAATCCAACTAGGTTTATGTGCAACGACTGTCAGAAAAAGAACTACCTTTGTAATGTCTGCGGCGTGGCTAAGGAAAATGAAGCTATGAGCGAGATGTATAGTTGTCAGGCAAGTTTTAAAATGCAATGCAGTACATCAGCACCCTCTCTTAGATGCGGGACTGCGGCAAATGGTATCACCACCAATGTCTTGAATCTCAGCCTGGTGTGATATTTGAAGATGGGCTTGTACGATGTCCCTCTCACGTTTGTGCTACCTGCTATTTGGAGAATCCCAAGACGCCCAACACTGCGGGCCGAAATATGATTCAGTGTTTTTCGTAAGTCGGCCTTTGCCTAATGGTTTTCGCTCGGTGGGCATTTTCTACTAAGGTATCTCACATTTTTACGGGTCTAGCGAGCAGAATTCGTCTTTCTTCTCGCAAACCACGGTTCATCCTGCATTGCAAATAATTTCGTCAAGACATGCCTAGTTGTCCTGGTCAATCCTTCTAATGCTCTTTTGGTGTGGGCAGCCGCTAATACCTTTGTCGTGCCCTACTAGTAATTTTCACAGGCGTCTGGTGTATTTCTGTGTATCTTATAGGGCATATAAGGTTGAAAATAGCCTTCATATCCCACGGAAATGTTTCAAGGCTATTAACATTGTCGATTCCATCAGAGTTGTATGGTATTGCAATAGTGAGAATGGTCAACTCCAGTCTACTACTTTACGAGTGTTCGAAGAGGCAGGATAAGGGGTCTATAATGTTATTTTACCTGCTCAAAGATGTCCTCGGATCTTTCACGCTGGGGATCTGTGCACGCCAGCGGGTTCTCGTGAGCTCTCCTTATCGCACATCATCTGTCCGGCTCACCTTAAATCATCTAAAAGGGCCCCTACAGCGCCTTTTTGCCTCTCATGCCGCGATGGCGGATCTGATAGAGTAATTCATTTTTCCCTCTCTTTTCGTTTCTTAAATTTCTTGCTCTGGTCATTTGGACAAAAATTGCCAACAGTGAGATGTTTTTTTTTCCACTGCATTTAAATGGCCATGGTTCTAGTATTACTAGGTAGGCGTGAAATTTATGATCTTGTATACGGAATAGCTTGATGGTAATATTTCTTCGTAGAGTTTTGCTCCTAGAAATTGTTTCCAATGCAGTAAGTTGGTAATAAGTCCCTGCTACTTATTTTTATTCCCAACTCAGCACACGAGCATTTTCCACATCGATGGTGATTTTTTCTCACCTTGGATCTGCTATTCTTCAGGTTAACTGTGGATTTTGTCCAACCTCCTATCACCGCAATTGCCTCGGCGACATGCATTCTGGGGAGATCATCAAGAAGAACACCTTCATTTGCAACAACTGCAAGTGAGTTTCAGTACTTCCTCTAATCCTCTAAATTCTTGCTCCAACTCGCTCATTCATTCACATCCTTCTTCTTCCTGCAGATCAGGAGTTCAACCGCGGTATGCACAAGTGGTGTGGGTCAAGGTGCACGGTTGTCGTTGGTGGCCCTGCGAAATCATCCACAGTCGCAACGCTCCCCTGAACATTTACAGTCTCAAGCACTCTGACGGGGAGTTTGTCATCCACTTCATCGGGTCGAACGAGTATGGCTGGGTTCACCGGTGTCAAACCCTCCCCTTTGAATGTGCCGTTGGCTCGGTGTTGGCTGCTGATAATCAGAATGCTATCGTTCCACTGGATAAGGCTTTCAATAGAGGTGCGTTTCAATCGCACGAAGTTTATGGCTCAACGATTTGATTTTGTAGCGAAATTACTCCTCCAATTTAGCTATTCTCTAAAACCTTATGTTTCTTTATTGCTTTCAAGATTTTCCTTATAATTGACTTCGTTGTTGTTAAACAGCCCGAAGTGGTGAGGGAAGATTTATAGAGTGCTAGTAGAAAAGAGGAAGGAAATGGCAATGATGATAACGATGAAGAATTGACAAATCCAATGACTTAAGAAGATGAAGTGACAGGAAAGGGGGTCGAGACAATTCTAGGGCCACTGTTTGCAGAGGATGGTAATATTAGTTCACCAAAATCTATTCACAACGCGTTTTATTCCTCCACTTGTTTCATGAATGCATTTCGTCAAATGTTCTCATGGAAATAGTAGTTGCATATCCTGACATTTACTCATCCGTTCCCCTCCTAGCTCTTTGTGAGGCACCTCAGATGCACCGGCTCTACGTTAGCTATCTACGAAAGCGAGGTCTCAGTTTGGTCTCTATGGTGACGGAGGCACTGACAGATGAGCAACTGATACCCCTTTCTACACTCGACGCAGCTGCGGCGGTGGGTATTCTCTCACACTCGGAGACCGAGGCCAAGGCGTTGGATGAGGCTATGGCCAAGTTTGAGAGCATCTCCTCAAACGTCTTCTCTTCGTCACATGAAGAGATGGTGAGTTTTGTCAGTACTACCATTCGACTGGTTGATAACTGGATCACTGCCTCACTTTCTACTTAGCTGGCAAAACAGGCTCTGCCCACTACACTGTGCGAATGTGCGCGGAAGCTGGAAGAGGAGGAGGAACAACAGAACGCGAGGCGTGGTGAGTGCGAGGAGGGTGAGATAAAGTCGAATTGGCGATGCTCTGTGGACACTAACTGCCGTAACATTCTGGGAGGCATCGAATGCAGCCCTAAAGTATGCAGTGTGATGGCGCGCAATCCGTCAGGCAACTGCGGCAATCGGAACTTTAGCAACCCTCCCACGGTCTCCCTCCTCCTCACAACCAATCGTGGAGTTGGGCTCAAGGTGGTGCAGCCTGTGGCCAAGGTAGGATTATTCTGCTTATTTTGTTTAGCATTTCTACTTGAATCTACGGTGCTACATGTAGTGGGTGCCAAGTATTTCTGATACTACTTGTAGGAGCCGATGTATGTCCTGGCCCATTTTAGTCTAATTGCTGTTAGTCAGCATACCAGACACCTAGTAGTTTATGCCCTAAGGCAGAGTGTGGTGATTGGGTTTCTTATGGACAAAGATGAATTTACTTACCTCCTGCTTATCCACTCCTGTCTACTGAAAGGTTTGAAATGAGGCACGATCCTAGAAGTGTAGATGTTGTCTATGGTTTAGGGATGGTTGTAAGTTTGCTCATCAATGATCGTTACGAACAAGGTGTTTTCCAGCTTATCACCAAGTGAAATTGCAGCCAGTGGATGAAGCACCAGCCCTAAAGATTCATAGCCTTTAGCTGCTTGAAATTTGTTTAAACATTCGGTTTTGAACGCCTCTTGTACAACTTAAAGATGCCTAGCGGCTGTAGAGAACCTTTAAAGTATCTTTTATAGTGCAATATTTGATCCCTTGTCAGAGCGCTTTGGTGATTGAGTACGTGGGAGAGGTGATCAGTGTTACCGAGGCGAATCGCCGGCTGGCCAAAGGCATAGCGGCGTGTAACGCAGCGGCGGCCACTACGCACAACTCGGAACTGCTGCCTTCTACTCACCTTATACGCTTCACATCCAACCTTGTCATTGATGCCAGCCAAGTAGGCAATGAGGCACGCTTCGTAAATCACTCCTGCGAACCCAATGCAATGTGTAGGGTCTACAACGTTGATGGCACTCTCCGATTAGGTTAGTCTCTCATTTTTCCTTTTACATCCTTCCCTCGTATCGAAACAGAGGTGGAGAGACCTTACTTGCCCGATGCGTAATGATGGAAAACTCGTAGTCAAAGTATGACTTTTCCCCGTAGTTATTGTGGAGCTTCCAAATTATAGGGTTACTAGCTTTATCATAATCTAGACGAATGGCTGGGTAACTAGAACTTGATACTGTAATCACCTTGAACATCAATTCACTGACGTTGGATCAAGGCGTTTGATCACCACGTCAGTAGTGCCGCACACAATTTCATGGCTTGCTCTAGAATCGTCATCCTCTGCCCTCACTTCCCCATTTGGCGAATAAGTGTATGTTCATACAGTTCAACGTACTTGCTTTTTAATAAAGCTTGATTTCTCGTCTAGAAGATGAACGCTGCCAGAGGCCACTATATTTTTAACCACTCTTGGTAGAGCCATTATGTTTGGAACTAAACAATCTTCGCGAAGATAGTGTTCATAAAACCATCGATTTGTGCTCCGTAACAGCGCCATTCTTTAACCTACCTGGGCTCCTTTTCAGTACTCTTTTTGCTGTCAAAACCCTCAATGCAAGGAATTTCAGCCGGCTCTCTTAGTGCGAGGACTAGAGCATTGGTCTTTGAGCCTTACCTTACGCTTCTTTTTGCCGAGGGATGATGTGAAAATGTTGTTTTATCGCAACACCTCACAGATTTTGTTTGCATGATTTTTTTAAAAAAATGGGAGATACGACTGCTGCAGTCGTTCCCAGATCATGTTGATTCATTCCGTCACAACAGTAGTCTTTCTTGAGCTTTCAATGTGTCCAAGTGTTGCTGGTAGGCAGATTTTTCAGTTGACAAAACGTAATAACGTGGAGTCGCATCTCATAAAATCCCCGTAAATTAATAAAACTACTTCTTAGACAGCTGAATGCAGGCATTTCCATTTTTGACAGTAGCAATCTGATGTACCGATGAAAGCATAATGGTAGCAGCTATTTTCTAGTTTTACCTTTGTCTCTGAGAAGTTATGTTTGTCTAATCCTTCCAAAGTAATGGGCGTAAAACATTGTCTCCCTCAAAAAACCTATAAATTTCGCCCTCTCGAAGGTCTCTTCGCTACGAGGTATTTGGAAGAGCAGGAGGAGGTGACGATAGACTACCGGCAAGCCCAACTGCTCGACTGCTGCTTCATAAACGCGGTCAATGTATGTGTTTGCGGCTCCGAAACCTGTGAGGGATTCGTTAAGTTGCCAAACAAATTCATCTTTACTGAGAAGAACCGAAGGGGCAGGCCTCCTACCGCGCTGGTACAGCCAAAGTTACAGTCATCAGTGTCGGACCGTTCGCTGCGCAGTGGTAGACTTTCAGAGATATCACGGAGGTCGGAGACAATGGGGCCACCGCCGTCACCGCGACGATCGCTGGTGGAGCAGTCGATGCCGCCACCGCCAGCACCTCCGGCACGGAGTTCGGAGCCTGAATTGCCTCCTAGAAGTCGCAGCGGCGGCAGCAGCAGTACCATTCCGCACCATTTGCTTTCAGCTGCGGCCACAGAAAAACCACCTCCAATCACCGTCATACCCGCGACTCCGAAGCATTGCACACCCAAAATTGTTGTCACTCAACGCTTGGCACAGCCTCTACACGATGAATACTGCTTCCGGTAAGTTCGTTTCTTCATACCGTAGTAAGTTATTTGAGCTTCATGTGTACCCTAGCAGCCAACAAGTAATGCCTTCAGTGGTTTCGCACCCATACTCACCGATTTTACCGTGTTCTTTTCCGTCCTTTTATTTCAGCTGTGGTGATGGAGGAGAAATGATAGCGTGTAACAGGGCCTCATGCCCCAGAGTGTATCACCTTGGCTGCTTAGGTCTGAGTACACCTCCCAAAGGTACCCTTTCAAATGTCTCTACTTAAAAATATCAGTACACTATGGTGTAACAATCATTTTCTCTTACTGTCAGGTGATTGGCATTGTCCCTGGCACTTCTGCGATGTCTGTGGCAAACCTTCTCTGCAAATGTGCTGTCGCTGTCCCAATTCCTACTGCTTGGATCACTCTTCAACAGAGGACGGTAAAGAGCTCATCCGTGTGCACGAATTGGATGCTAGTCGGTGGATCCGCACCCTAAAAGTCCTTGAGAAATGCTCCTCCGACCCCGTTCAGATGACCAAGATGACTGCTGCGCTGATTTTCCGCTGCCGGTGGGTCTGTCATGTCCACGACCAAGGAAGACCACGGTTTCGGAGGCGCACAACTACCTTGAAGAGGAGTGAGGCCGCCGGAACTACTGCCACTACCGAAGCTGCAGAACCCCCTGTTGTGCATGAAGCCGCCAACGAACGCGTTGGCAGTGACGATGGAGATTTCACTGCTAGTTGTGATTCCTCCGATGATAGTGGTGATGAAAGCTCCGGCGACATTGCGACTGCGGATAATGAGGAAGGTGCAAACGATACTCCAGGGGATGAAGAAGTTGATGGCCAACACGGTAATGATGACGGCTGCGAGGACAATGTTCGGCCGATATGCGAAGAAGCAGGACAAGAGGTGGAAGACAGCTGTAAACGGGGGCTGGACTCGCCATGTGAAAGGGCGGACGAAATGTGAGGCAGCCTCGCAGCTGTTCGCTTCTACGGCTGTTGTTGTCCACTATGCATTTGCTACTTGAATTACTCCAATCGCTGTTGCTATTACCGTCACTGCTGTCGGATGGGGGATCGCCATCAATCACGTCCTTGACGTCACGCTTTGCTCACGCGATGCGGGTGTCTGTTTGCTGCACTGTCTTATGGAAATGCATGTTTGTATATATGTGTCATGCTTTGATGTTTTGACGCTTCGGGAGGATGGTCACTGGGGTCCTGTGCGAACGCGTGGTCGGATGGTTGTGGCTGCTACCTCAACGGTCAGTTTGGGTAGTTGATGGGGTACAGAATCAGGCAATGGGCAAATACCCAAGGCCTTCCCCATAACCTCAAGCAATAGCATGGGCTGCGTTCACTTTCGGTCGGTACCGTAATTGTAGCCAAGTTTGTCTGGCCGGCTGTGACCTCGATCACAACTCGCGGCTGGTACATGGGCCGTATGCGTCTCCGTAGTTGGAATGTTTTTTATTTGGAGGGTCGGAATCCACTCACTATCGCAGGTTGAGACTGCTTCTGCGTCAGTCTAGTAAGAAGTCTGACCTAAGTTTGCCGTTGTTTAACCACGTCTATGGTTGTGCCGAGTTCAGCAACTGCACTTTGTTCGGTAAAGTTGTCAAATTTTAGTTTTTGAAGAAACACATGAACATAGCTCTTCGCGGGAGTGTTTCTGGAAAAGAGTACGGACCCAAGTTAAATGTCGAGTGGAGGCAGTCGCTTGAGCATGCAGACTGACACAAATGGTTGATCCATTGGTGATAACTTGGTGCAAGGGCGTCGACGTGTTGCCAGTGGTCATTCATGATGTGTTCTATTTTGCTGGGCAGGGCTCGTTCCACAATGTGATCTTACCTAGGAGAGACTTTACATGCAGCTACCAACAAAGCATCCAAAGCTCTTGTACCCGTAAGGGATCCCCGTACTCTGTGTATTCACAGCTGGTAGAATTCTTTCCGTTTTCCTTTTTGATAACGAACCAATCAGGTAAAGAACCACGGAAAGATGAAACTTCTCAACTGGCATCCACTAGTGGAATGCTTCCATGCCCGATTCGAAGAATGTTGAAAAAAGTTGCAAACCCGATTTCCCATAGTTTAAGAAGCCTACTAAAGCCGCAGAATAATCTATAGCAGTTTAGTGTGGTTCCTGTTTTACTGTCTGTTTAGCTACAGTGGGTGGATGTGTTCGGAGAATAGGTTTTCGTCTGCTGATATCTCCACCAGCTATGGAATAAATTTCTCTTAGTAATTGATAGGCAAATGGCATCATGCGAATTAACACATATTTGAAACAGTTGAGTATTTTTAAGTTAATTCATTAAGAGACCTCTGTTTTGTAATGTATCAGCGAAGCCCATATTTTGTGTTCAGTTAATCAAACTAAGGATTTTATTCGTCAGCGGACGCGAAGCGCTGGATGTAGCGTCCCGAGACTCCCTTTAAGGTAAAAGAAGGCATAGTACTGGGGCAGAATATATATTCTGGAAACAGAGGGCTTGGGGGCTGTTGGCACGGCCCAAAGGCCGGCCAACCGGCTCGTACAAGATGGCCACCCAAGTGACCGAAACCGGTAGTTCGAACAAACAAAGTATTACACTGGATATGAATGGGATAAATGTGTTAGATTTAATAATAAATGTGCACGCCATAGGTGGGATGCGAGCAAATTATGCCCCAACATAGGAGGGAATGGAATAGCATGTGTTTTCTCTTTTTGCTTGGTTTCAGTTCCACAGAAGCAACTCTAGTGTGCAAAGCAGATTACACTTTAGTGTGCATAGGACTGACCTATACAAAGTTGGGTGCAGCAATCCCTTGACCGCTCGCCCGTTTATGTTTCGAAACTCATCAAAGATCAAAGGTAACTGTGAAGTTCCGGTAAGTAACTGGGATTGCTAAGAAGTGTTTAGCTTCGGGACTGAACTCCTAATTATGACTAAACTCATGCTCTCAAAACGCCTTGATTCAATCTAAAGTTTAACCAGTACATTATTTTTGATAAAAGTAAGTTTTCTACGAAAAAAAACTGTTTAGTGTAACCCATTGGCTGTTTGCCACGCTAGCACATTCAAGAGACGTTTTGCCTATGTTACCTCTTCAGCAGCCTAAATCACTGGCTGCTGTTTTCTTTCTCACTTACAGTAAGGCAAAACCAAGCAGCTAATGGAATTTCAACCCTGTTGACTGACGTTTCTGTCATGGTCAGGACGATAAACTGGGTAAACTTCTTGTCACAGGAGTTATATAACGAAGGTATAGGTATAGGCTACAGGTTTTTAACGTTGTTATGCTACATAGGAGTTTCCGGATGCCTTCTAGTGGACAACTTGCATGTTTGTGAAAAAAATCGTGGCTGGTGATTAGTTTGTTTTAATTGACAATTTCGTGAACGCATAGAGTATCACTGCCTCTAGGAGGCAGTGATGAATTTTGCTTCACATTTTGTTTCCACTTTTTACTACGGTGATATTTCCGAGTCTATGCTCTTTTTGCCGGCTCCTGCTTTTTAGTTTAAATGGTCGAATAGTGGTTCACCACGCCCATTACTACTACTGCTCATTGTGAATTGAGTTGAAGGCCCTTTGAACATCGGAACACGGAATACTTCACGCTTCAGTCTGCCTTCTGAGACCGTTGTTGTCATTATATATTGTCATGTGATTCCTAATTTATGGTCTTAGTGTGAAACATCTTAAGCATGGATTATCAAGTCGGTTTACCAAATGTATGGCCGGTCTAGTGTAGCAGCTTTACAAACGTTACAAGAACTACGAATTACAGGGTCAATTTGAGTCAATTTGTTCATTTTATTGCACTGATGATCAAACAAAAAGAAACACTAACTTAGTAATTCATTCACATGCATTTATTTATTTACATTAGTCCCAACCTCGCTACCACATTTTTACATGTACAATTCCACCTTTATGAATAGTTTTATTTGGGTGTATCGAAAATATTCACTCCTGTATTCTTCGTTTTTAATGTGTAGAAGGAGCCTCCTCTTACATCAGCGCTCACATACTTGCCAGACCTGTTTGGATACAGACACACGGATCAATCATGTGGATAGCGCAACAAGATCACACATGCGCCTTAGATGTATTCTCAGACCTCACAGGCAGCTGTGGAGTCCTAGACTATGGATGACGATTGTAATACAAACTATGACCTAAACAATAGCCGCCCACACACTAGTCACCTGTACCTATACATGAACTGACCACCGGACCCACGGCACCACTTCTGTAGCTGCACCGGCATCATGTTTGTGTCCGTTCCGAACAGCTACTCTAGTGTCATTAATGCAAACTTCATTCACCGTATACTCACGTAGATTCCATTCATGTGAAAGACAGCATATCTACCTCTAAAGTCACACTAGGTTTACGAAGTCATTTATTTCTTTCCATCAATCCTCCTGTTAGTCTATTCACAATGGAATTGTTCACCTATCCGTTCCAAACCGAGCAACTTTAATGGGTAAAAACATGAGGATGACAATTTGAATACTGCGCTATTAGTTGTTTGGCGAAGACGGATGGGACTGTTGACTATTTCTGCAGTTTTTAAAGTTCGCTAAGGTGCGAGTTCCAGTCCGTCCTTTTTTGTCCTACTAGTAGGGATTTGCAAAAGCGATTGGCAAATCGGGCCCTATTCAAAAGTAAGTGAGATTGAGTTAGATCCATTCATCCATCCATTCAGCGCGGTAAATGAAGTGAATTACACCGTACTTGACCCTCACCTAAACGCTTGGATAGTTACTCTGTGATAAACCAACACAAGCCTTTGATTTCGCTCCATCATACCCCTACTTCGATGAAGAAGCAAGAGGCCTCCTATCGGCAGGGGAACTCCTAGACTTCACTACATGAATAAGCCTGTTCTGACGCCATCTCTATCGTCATCGTAGCAACCCCGGAAACCGTTCCTTTTAGGATACGATTTGACACTCCGACAAACATCATCGAAGATAGGTAAGTGAAGTTGTTAGGGTGGGTGACTAGAACGTGTTTTCTGGCGTATCTGTTCTATAACGCAAAGATGTGGAAGGAGGAGGTTTTAGCTTCAGTTCTACCGATAAACAGCAATCCCACTACTATGATCTAGTGAGATCGGATCTTGCGTACCTATATTGCATGGACATGCCCTTATGCATACGTGAACTTTAGATGCTACGGCAAATTGGGGGCCAAGATGCCACCAATCTGAACTGCCAAATCGCATTCTTGAAGCCAACGAGAGTGGCTGTTTGCAATCCATTAAGGGAGAGTAGTAATTAACCTTAGTATTAACCTTTTAGTAGACGTCCAACTACTTGTCCACAATCTTAAAGGCAAAGTGGTTCTGACTGGTACTTTTTGACTTTACCAGAAAGGCTCTGCGCCTTGTTTGTGGAAATCAGAAAACAAATTTTGAATTGTTACACACTATTTACCCTGTTGAAAAGATAAAGCAAAATAAAATTACCGGACTCGTTTACCCCAGTGGAATTACGATTTGCCTCCTCCTGGAGTTCCACAAGTTTTAAACCTGGTGTATCCTCCAGCGGGGCTATTGACGGTGGTTGCACAGCAGGAGGCTTTAATACTGTCCGGCGCCATTCTTAATCTATTCTCTGGGTTTGAGAAAAGTAGACTTTCAAACCTCTTGATTCCTCATTAGGAGGACTAATTGAACTTTTACCGAGGTGAAGGATTGCCAAATACGACGCAACCTGGGTGATATGGCATCTGATGCCAACCGGGTCGCGGTTGTGCATATTGCTTGCAGGTCCAGTGGCACGTGACACAGGCACACCGGTTTCCCACACTCTATACCCGGCGGAGCCAAGGTTACGATGCGACGCCTGTTGCCAAAACGACTGAAGAAAGTTGCCTTTATTTAGTACCTTCTGTGATATTCCTCGGTTATTTGTGTTAACGAAACAGGTGCATCCATGTCTTGATGATTCAAAATTTTACACTTTAGAACTGACGCACCCCTGGATCGTCCCATTCCGTCCTCCAACAGGTTGGTAGATTCATCTCACTGCGACAAGACGCTCTGTGACCATAGTTGCGTATGGCTAGCTCACATGCTAAAAGTCATTGCAACACCAACAAAACTTGACGTGGGAAGTACCTCCTTCGAGGTTTTTGGCATTATCACATTGGCAGGATGTGTAACTTGACGACTGTTAATAACCCGCTATTAGACAGCATTAAGGGCAGTCGCTTCACTACTCCTGCTTTGTAGTCCTGAGGAACGACAATAAAATGTGTATTGAGACCTCAAATGGAAGTAGAACAATAGATAGTCTTAACCGGCGCTTCATTACTTGCTGGTAAGAACATGTTGAATTCCTTCCTTTAGTGCTTTTACGTTTTCAACAGCATACCTAATTTTCATAAATGCTCGAAAAGTGTAAACATGCCGTTTCTATGATACAGATACACATGGGCTGTTTAGCTACACTTACTTGATCACAATCTGGATTCCTCTTTGACGGAATGGAGTTTTGACCTCTGTGCTGTTATTATGAAGTCTCAGTCATGGTCTCTGAATCTTTATACACTAGTATGTCATAGGCTGCCTTGACATGCTTCTTTGCTTCGGTTTCGCGAGCCCATAAGGCTCCACCCCTGTACTTCTTTAAGGCGGTGTGGCCTTCGGACCATGCCAGTGACTCCTTTCTCAGCTCTTATACACGTTGGCAATGCATATATTGTCCTAGTATTCCATCTTTGAGGACGCTACAGATAAAGTTAACGCAGACTACAAATATTTCTTTACCTAACTACCATGGTAAGGTGGTATTAAAGGGAGAGAGTTCATTGCAGAATGACGACTTCAACTGCACAATCCTTGTGCAAATACCTCAGTCTCAAGTTCTGCCAAATGGCAAGTGATTGGGTAAGATCAGGAATGGACGAGAAAAATAATCGTTTCTATAAGAAAAACTAACAAAACTAGCCTCAAAATAAACCGTGATGAGCAAAATCTGAGGATTCAGTATACCTTCCCTATTGCAAGTAATTGAGAACAATCAGAATGCACCACCCAGGTGGTTTGAGATGCTCATTGCTTCTGTTCGAGTGCTGCGAATAAACTGACCCTCGTCACTATGCCCTTAAGAACTCGGCTTACTCGTATATAGCACTTTCATGGCGAGAGTCAGAGTGATATGGGTCACCATAGGCCAGGTTTCCGTTGCTACAGCATACAACCGAGTGTTTTGCCTTCCTTGACCAATTCATTCCCACTCCTTTAATATGATGTGTCACATATGCCCAACACCGGTGTGGGAGTACCAACTCACCTCGTCTGTTTTGCTCATTGAAATACTTTTAACGTGGCCAAATAAATATAAAAAATGATTTGCAGAGTGTAAACGCTGGAGTGGCTTGACGTCTGCCTTAATCGATGCTGAGCTAGGAGGCCCCATCAAACCCCACTCAACCTCCAGGTCCTCACGTACACTAGCAATGAAGCCCCCATCCCACTGGTACAACTCACCGCATTTTCAGGTTGCTACAGTGGACAGCCGAAATGGCGACTGGCAGTGTACACTCTGGCCAGAACACTTTATTCAAGCATGTTTGTCAAAATCCATCACGACTGCTTATAACTATTTTCTTATGTACCCTAAAAAGTGTGAAACCAACAGTCTGACAACTCTGTCGATAATAAGAGCCAAGGTGCCGGGTAATCTGCAGGACGAATTCTATAACACAAGTGATGTGAAGGCAAGGCCCTTATGTATCACATGTCCAGAATCCACAACTGGTATTTCCACTACGTGGGCTGAAGTATGCACGCCCTCCCCCCGATCACTAGCACCGTAGACACTGCGCGTAAAGCCTCTACCCACCCAAAGGAAACCGCCGCAAGAGCGCAATGACCCAGCCCCGAACACCCTAGAGCAGAAGAAGTTATGCTCAGCTTGCGATGACAAGGCATGCGCGAAGCCCTCTCACCTGATGTGCCCATCTTTCCTTGCAAAGACTAAGATAGGCAAAACCCGAAGCACCAACGCCTCTAGTGAAGCTGTCACTTTCTGCCAAGAAAACCAACTAACCCACAACGGGCCTTTAAAGAGGACTACTTGCATGTCCACCACCGTCCACGGCGCTCCAATGGGTGAAACAAGGAGGTCTAGAGTGTTTGTCGATGATTCCGCCTTATGCTTAGGCCTAACAAACAAGAGGACACGCTCCTTTTTCGTGTCCCAATACCGTTCCCACCAAGCCAATCGCTGCACTCGCCCCAATTTCGTTACATGCTTGGAACCTCCGAACGTGTGCACGAGAACATACGCACCCATCTAAACGAATTATTTTCCAGCCTTGGAAACTAGATACCATTTCCACATCATAAAAACTACAGAAGAGTGCTCACAGAAGGGAACGAAAAAGCCAACTGTACATAGAAGTGTGAAAGGTGCATGACACATTGGAATGCTTCTCACTCAATGAATCGGAATGTGGCCGACTGAATGCGCCAAAGATTTCCGTCCTTGATAAGGAAGAAGGTTTCAGTAAACATCTTCGTTGGATTTCCTTCAAATTTCATCGACCCAAGAGTGTTTACCATGACGACGGTGTTATCGCCACTCAGTAATTCTGCAGGTATAGAGAAAAAGAAACTTTATTTAAGGATATAGGTGGCTAGAATCGACCTGCTGTGTGACAAGAATGTGTGAAATTCACAACCATTATCCACCACAAGTGATAATCGGCTTAGACACGAACGCAAAGAAAACTTCTTCACACATTTAGCACAAATGTGGAAAAATGTGAGTTATAATCGGGAGACGAGGGGGTTGATTCACTGCTAAACAAACACAAGAGGTCCATATTGACTTAGCACTAGCACCAGGGGTGAATATGCTAGCGGTCAAATCTGTTTCAGCACACACCAAACAAGAAGCAGCTCAGCATTTACTCTTCAGGCCAGTGGATCACATCGGCACTGACTTGCTAGTGCGACTAACGTCTAAAAACGATCCGACCTGATGGCAAGATACTTTGAAAACAAGTGAATTCCATCTAAAGCGAATATTTTGGGAGCCTCAGTGACCTTGAGTTACTAGGACAGCCTAAAATCCAACATCCAACTACACCCAGACACATTTACTCACTTTGAACAGGTTGGGCGGAGATAGTGTGTACTATAGTCTGACTCTTAGGCAACTTGTTTGTCAGAAAGTCGACTACAGCCTGCCGGCCCACAACCTCGTTACCATTCCAAATGAGAGTGACCGACTCAACAAAGAAGGTGGACAAGTCAGGACGACCCTGTTTATCGAAAGAGCGATAGTAGAGGGAAGAGATCTTTTCTGCTGCCTGGTTGGCCGTCTGCCAGGCTGCCTTTTCGACTGGATCGTTTAAATCGCTCGCCGGTGGCCCCGATGTGGCGGTCTCACTGGTTGCCATGTTGTAGTCACTACAATGAATAAAGAAATTAAGCCACTGAGTCGTCTCTCTCTGTGTTGTAGACCAATCCAGTCGACCATGAGTTCACCGACAGACGAACACAAGCGGACCAGAACAAGACAATATGAGATGCAGAAAACTGTCGTATTTTTGGTCTCAAAGGCGCATCACATCCACAAAAAGGCAATATTAGGCACACATAAGAAGTAGAGAGAAAACATTCTCAAGGAAGGAGACGAGAAAGACCGACAACACAATATTGGTGGTATAACGATGGGATGTAGATTAAATGTGCATTAGCAACGCAGGCCAGAAACGTGAGCGGTAAACTTGGCGCCGCCACCACCCCTGCTACCTCCATTATGCACCCAGAGGCGGTAGAGGCTGCTCTGTTCGTCAAATAGACTGCGGATGAGACGAGTTTGGATTATGCCGACCAGAATGAGAAGGACCGCCTGAAAGGTAGACCAGGAAGTCACGCGGTCCTTATTCGCCTCCATCATAGCCCGATCCATAGCCGCGTTGTTGCGTGAGCGTTGATTCAAGCGCTGGGTGCGGTGCAGCAGCCCACTGATTCGATCCAGTGAGTCCTTTAATAAAGGAGGCTCTTTAACCGCTTCACCAAAGAGGAGACGTTAATTAGGCAGGAAGTTAAAGCGCACTAGGTGAGGAATGAACGCAAGGTTTACGAAAAAAGCAAAGCACCGTAACATTGACAGTATTGAAAAAGAAATGGCTTAAAAGCTCTTGAGGCAGGAGATTCCCCCGAAACCTAGGGCCTTTAAAAGAGGATTAAGAACTCAATCAGTGGGCAAATTCTCCACAATATCGCGTCAAGTTGGACTTGCCGTCAAACTATCAAAATTTTCAAACACTCTGCGTATTTCCACGGAATTATCGTCGATCCTCAGGTTCCTCTTCATTTGATTAATTATCTCCTGCTCAGCCGGACTGGGATTATCCCAATTAATACGCAAATCGATGCCGAGATAGACCTTTTTGCGACCATAACTTGCTTTCCGATTGTCCAAGCAGATGGCATAGGCTCTGCCCTGGTAATGAGGGGGAACCGCGATCCTACATGGGTGCTTTAGATACACAAGCAAAAAACGACGTTCTTACGATACACTAGCCTCTCCAGCAGGGTCGCGCAAAACAACAGGAGTACCAGAGGGATCAAACACAGCGAGCCCAATATCCATTCCGTCTCCACCAAGGACCTGAACGTCAACATCAAATCCCGTCACTGCCTCGTAGAAGTAACAGTCTTTCACCGCTGGTGTCACGTTGACAGTGAGAGGAATGAAGGGTCTAGGAGCATCAACATTTTTGGAAACATCGGCGTCCGATTTCTGGGGAGAGGGTAGACGTGAGTAGAAGTCCAGTTCCGGGTCCTGATGGAGGAAAGTTGGTGGATCAAATTTCATCTGTCTAGGTTTGGGAGGCAGGGATTCATGAGAATGACGCTCATAACTCCTGATAGGCGGTTCATTGTGCACATGGGGAGGCGCCTGAGAAGACTGGACAGGAGGAACTTGATGGTTTGCAACTGGTGGAGATCGAGCAGGCTCCTGCTGCTGTTGCTTTACCACAGGAACCTGCTGAGGCATCTGCTGAATATTTGGCTGCTGTAGTGGAACGTCAGGCTGCTTCGGATCTACAACCGGTTGAGCGGGGCGTACGTTAATATGTTGCTGTTGCTGAGGCACCGCACCCGGTTGCTGAGGTACCGCAGCTGGTTGCTGAGGTATGACACCCGGTGGCTGAGGCACCACACCTGGTTGCTGAAGTATGGCACCCGGTTGCTGAGGTACCGCACCCGGTTGCTGAGGTATGGCAGCCGATTGCTGAGGTATGGCAGCCGATTGCTGAGGAACCGCACCTGGTTGCTGAGGTGTGGCACCCGGATGCTGAGGCACCGCACCTGGTTGCTGAGGGACCGCACCTGGTTGCTGAGGTATGGCACCCGGTTGCTGAGGCACCACACCTGGTTGCTGCTGCGCCATTTGCTGTGCTGGCACATTAAACTGGTGCATCGGAACGGCATTCGGTTGACCAGACATCTGCTGACCCGACGGTGCGTTGAACTGTTGTGGCGGTGCGACGTTCGATTGTTGCCACTGCGGTGGCACGGCACTAAATTGCTGAACTGGAACAGCACCAGGTTGCTGCTGAATCTTTTGAGGTAGCTCATTAGACCTTTGCTGGGAAGGAAGCTGCCCTTGCTGGTGCTGGACATTTGGAGATAATGGCTGCTGAGGTGGGGCATTATTTTGCTGATGATTAGATTGAATGTTTACTGGCTGTTTGTGAATATCAGGTTGTTGTGGCGCCTGGACATCCTGCAAATTTCCCTGTGCGGGCTGATTCATAGGAACATACTGTTGCGCTTGTACATCCCCAAACAACAAGAATAAAAACACACAGCAAATCTGAAGGAATACACGCATCTTCAGACCAAACTACGTCAAACTCGATACGTACTCCACTTTGACATTGTCGCCACCTGTGATTAATTTAAACAAATATTGTCAAAGAAAAAATAAAAACCCATTAGGTAGGCGTTAAAGCGTCACCTTAGCCAATTTAATTTTTCTGAAGCAAAAAACTTTTAAGAAATCAGTTTTGTTTGCTGCTTAACACGATTTAAATTGAAATGCGAGCTATAGAAAAATCGCAAAACATATTTTTGATTAATGACTATTCAGGAAGTGTTTAAATGCCTGCTTAACTAGACTTATGATTCATTTTGTAGCGTCCCAAGACTTTGCATAAGGTAAAAAAAGCACAGTACTAGGACAGAATATACATATGTTCTGGAAACAGGGGACTTTGGGGCTGCTGGCGCGGCCTGGAGGCCTGCCAACTGGCTAGTGCAATATGGCCACCCAAGTCACCGAAACTGGCAGTTCGAACAAACAAGGTATTACACAGCCTCTCTCTTCTTTCGAGCGTCGTCCCCGGCGCTCCACTTGGTCAGCCTCCCGTGCCAGCTATCGCAACGTAATCAGTGCTGCGAGAAGCACCCACGAGCTAACCGACCCAGTAGTCACAATTCAGACGCATGTGATCTTGCAATGCCACAAATTCTGCGTAGAACACTGTGCAGCAAATGCGCATTTCTTAGTCCTCCCCTCCCACGATAACGTGCCCCAATGAAAGATGAGCGTACGAATCCAAGTTTTCGAATAGGTCGAGACACACACAGCACATATTGTGGTTCCAGGCTTTTTTGATGCCGTGCAGGAAACGCAAGGGTATCGTAGAACCCTGAGCAAATGGGCCGATCGGACCTCATAGGAACAGGATGCATGCGATCCAAGTGTGCAAAGCATAAAACGATGCCATCGAATGGCGTCCTGCACATTCTACATCTGTAGATACGCATTTTGATGAAGATAGGCGAGTTGCCCAATAACGAGAGAGGGAGCTTACGGAGGATGCTTGACCACAACGTCGCTGATCTCTCTCGGCAGTTCTTCTGGACATGGATTTCATGGCTAGTGTCGCTTCAGTTGTTAATAGCTTCCTTGCAGAACACGAGGGAGAGGGAGATGCCGAAGATGAACGTCGATCTCAGCTCTTCTGTTATGAGATGTGAGGAATTCTCCCATCCGTAGCACATGCACTTCTTTCCCGCCGCCGAAGTTTGCGAGAAGCGGTATGGAACAGGATAAAATCCACCGAATTTGGGTCCGCATTCCGTTGCTGCCAATGTAGCGTCCCGAGACTTCGCTTAAGGTAAAAGAAGGCATAGTACTAGGGCAGAATATATGTATTCTGAAAACAGAGGGCTTGGGGGCTGTTGGCACGGCCCGGAGGCCTGCCAACCGGCAAGTACAATATGGCCACCCATGTGACCGAAACCGGCAGTTCGAACAAACAAGTTATTGCACCCGATACTTCCTTGAAGACTGGAGATGATTAAATGCTAGGAGTGATTTTGCAAATTAGGCCCACAGCATGGGCTTGGGCTACTGGATTAACTCAGCGACCAGCTTACTCGGTGAGGGTATAATATCAGGGCCTTAAATAGTCCCCTTAACAAAAATGAGAGTTAAGGAACCAATGCATTGCACTGTTATACACTGATCCCTCCCTGGAGCAGCCAGGCACAACAGGGCTGTAGGCTTATGGACATGGACGCAGGGACAAATTTCTGAACCATTAAAACCGACACCTTTAAATCCATTCTTTTGGCCCTTTTTTGCTTGAAGAATCCTTATATCTGCCCATTTTCCTTCATGCCTCATGAGCAGCTAAATCTCAATTAATTTAATGTACATCTCCACTCTTGAAATATTGCTAAAAAGGAATCAACCTCACTGCTGTTACATCTGTGGCTGGCATAATTTAAAGTTTCAGTTCTGGTATATGAATGGCGTTTTATGGTTATTGTAGTCACACTTTTAATTGGGCTAACAAAAATGAAGGGCATGAGGACAAATACATTCATGCCATTTAATGCCCTTTCTTCCACAATTTTTCAAAGGATAACTTCCCATGAAATACAGTGATCTTATTCTAACGTATTTTCATGCGTAGTCGCTCGTTTTTAGTATCCAAATCTATCGCTCGCTAAAGTTTCAAAGTGAGTTTAATTTACCCCCTGGAAGTTACTCTCCAACCTTCTCTCTGTCGTTAAGGCAAAGTGTCGGCACCTTTGGCACATGAATTATGTCAGTCATTACGCAGGATGATGATGATGATGGTGGTGGTGGGGGCGAATTTACAAAAGATGATGCTTAAACGGTGAAGTAAAAAAACAAACTGCCCACCCCAAATGCCGGTTGCATAACAAAACCGAAGCCATAATGCTGGTCACAAAATTCAAGCAGATTTATTTACTTATCACTACAAATTCGTGCCTCCTTTGCTACGGTGTGACGGAGTGAAAGCCCCACTTCGTGCATGCCTCGGTTCTCCCAATGACTCTCATTAGTGATCACGTTTTTACTTTCTTGACAAGCGTGTGAAACTGGGGGGATGACAGAGGAATGTGTATTTTTATAAATTGTATTTCACGGGTTTTGGGTGATTGTCAGAACGCAAGACGTCTCCCTTTGAGCAAAGTCGCGATCTGTAAATAGATTTCAATGGGATTGCTTCATTGAAGGGAAAAAAAAACAACTAGGTAACCACGCGACGTGTTCTGGTGAGGCAATTAAGCACAGAGTAGACCAATTACAACAAAGACCAAAACAATAGTTAAATGAATTTAGTGTGAACTTCACCTGTGAGTTTTGCTGTTTCTTTTGTAGTTAAATGATGTGGGAGGGTGTGAGCTGCTGTTGCAGGCTCGTAAGAAAAGCAAAACATTGCCAAGAGGAGGAGTAAAAACGGGCCAACTAGTGCATCTTCTCCCATTCCAACAAAAGGGGAAGCGTGGGTCTTGTCCGTTTTCGAGCAAGGGATGAAGGTGGCCACCAAATGAAGCTTGCGTTATGCGCACTGATTTCGTTCCACCTCTTTGCGCCCTTTCCATTGATCATCGGTACCATGTAAATCAAATTTCGTTCAACGATAGACAGGTGTTGCGAATCCCACTCAGAGTGACTTAACTGGCTGATAAGCTTAGTTAAAACTATGTGTAAAAAGGAACATTAATAATAGGAGAACATTAAATGCGGAATTGAAGAAATTTCTATGAAAGCAATAACAGGATTATTACTAACGTGGATCATCTCCGGGTTGTTCACTGATATTGTTCTGTAAGTGGAGAGATTTATAGTTCAGTGGTTTAACTTAACCATTTTTGAGCAAAAGTCATGCATTACTTCTGTGCAACACCTAAAATCCCCACCCTGCCTACTGGGACAACGACAACGGGCTGAGGGAGTTGACTAGCAAATGGGGGAATGATATGCGCTAGTGACTGCGGTTAAGTGGCAGTCTCCACGGTGGGAACGCGTCAAGGTAGGGTGACATACATTAACCACAGACCACAACCATCTGTTCTGCTTGAATCCTTTACCTCACCAACTCTGCACCCCCAGTCAACATATGCTGTTCTAAATCTCTGTTGCACAAGTACCACTGTCATTCGAACCAGGCCAGGTAACTTTTGACATCCAGTATCCCGAAGTCGGTCCATAGGAAAGGTGCTAATTACCCAAAATTAAAATTGTAGTTGGCATTTTAAATGAGCTTGACAGTTTTGATTGGATCTTGGAGTTTTGAAGTGAGCTAACTCGAAAAACTAATCCAAAACCTCGAAGGAGGGAAAGAAGGAGGCACACCACAATTCCTTCAGTCGGGAGCGAGGACCCCTTCCCCATATTCCGATAGTGACAGTTCCGTAGTCCGCAGACCGCGTTCAACGGTCGGTGGCGCTCAAATCTTGTGAAATAGTTGCAATTTTTTAACACAAAGTTGCAAATCTTGGCGACAAAAAGGAATGCTCCTTTTTGTGGCAGGAACGAAACTTTCAACTGATTTTTAGCTGTGAAAAAGTGTGCAATTAAAGAGCGGCTAAAAATGACGGTTCAAGTCAAGGACCAAACAGAAGTTTTCGTACAAGTGACGAGTTTATTTGCTTGCCAAGTACGGCTCGTTTGTAAATGCGATTTGAGATAGCTCAAATTTCCTTAATAACCTACCGTCCCGAAATAGTAAACCAAGCCAAAAGCAAAAGACTGAAAACAGGATGGAGTTGGAAGTCGAGTAAGATAAATCTGCATCCATTTATCATGGAGTGAACTTCCCAAAGTAAAAAAAGTAAGATAAGGGCTTTTGAAGCTTCTTCACAATAATTTCAATTTGCTCGGGGCAAATACATCGTTGAAAGGAGCCAGAAAACGGGGCGGTGGGGAGGTCGACTCCACCGCTCCCCCAGTCGTAGACCATCAAGACCCGGAGGTTTACTTGGCTGTCGTGCCAAAACGTACTTTGCGGTTACAAGATCGCTGGAATGGTGAAAACATATGCTTAAAATTAAGAACTCTGAAGTTTTATGACCACGCCAAAAGTTGGATGCAATGAGAGGGGAGGGAAGGAAGGACGAAGCCTCTGGTACGTATTTGCAATAAAATTCTTCCTTCGGTCGAATAAATTAAGCAAAAAAAGTTGCGAAAATCTGAGGCAAAAAGTAGCATTCAAACATTCATTGTGATTATATTTTCACAGGCTGTGAACCCAAAAGAGGGTGGAAAGAATCATGATTAATAAATGGAACACTGTTTCATCTCAGCAAGAAGCTCGCCTAGAAAAGGGAGGAGTACTTTGTGATTTTATTACCGACTGGTAGGAGAAAGACAAGTTTTTTAAGAATAAATACCTTTGCAGCCTAAAATATGCGGTGCGATGCGTTTGGTCAGTTGTTCCATTGTGGTTATCCCCTCTTCACCACCTTCGTCTATTTCTTGTAGTGGCCAGCCTTCGTAGTCAAATAACCCGGTCTAATGAAAATTTAGTTCACCTCTTAAAATTACTATTTTTGCTGTTTACTAGACAGTACTTACCAATTTATCCGGCTCCTTTAACTAGTCAATTCAATTCGGATGGCTGCGACAACAATCAATCCGAATCTCGGGTGGCTGTAAGCCTACGATTGATAAGGTTAGTTCAGTAATACCGAAGGGAGGCGTACATTACTGCTTTGGATTGTCTCTAGAGGTTTGGCCATTTTCTTAGTGCCGTACCCTTCCAGTTACATCGGTTCTACTATTAGCTCACTAGCGCCTATCCAGGCTCGGAGTCTAACGCCATGACTTGCACGGAATCAAGGCTAAAGTAGGCCGACGACTACCATGCAGTATGCTCAATAGCTCTATCATCGTCCAAATTAACCCAACCGATGTTTTGAGCTTTCGTGATGTTATTCAATCATCCGCCTTCCCATGATGTTTACTAGAAAAAAGATTGAAGCGTGGTGGAGGAAAGTGGAGTAGCATTAATATGAACTATACTGGTAGGGAAACGTAGCACTACGTTCTTCCACTAATGGACAGAAAAAGGTCTCCCAGGTCAATAACTATATCATCAAAACTACTTCCTCCAGAATGGGAAGCTCACCTCACCACTTCGCCTTTATCACCTGAACCTTCGAATGGATGAAATGCGAGTCAAATTATCCCAAAGACCCACACACCTACCGCATTATGAAGTGATTTAATTTAATGGGTCGATGAACTTTGGAATTGGCCGCTTTTTTTGCTCGTGTATACCACGTCTAAACTTTGGAACACACATGCACACACACTGTTGGCGCAATTAATCGCCTCTGTAATTGATAAAGAGCCGCCGACACTCTCCCGGTTGATCCACACACACAAGCACATCCCACTACCATCTCGCTTTACTCGGTAAATATCAAACCCACAGTCTCGTAGATAACCGACAAAGTGTCGGCCAACTTTCGCAAAGGAGGAGAAGACTAAGTGGGGAGCTATCTTTACCACCAAAAAGTAATTTTATAAGTTTTACGCTATCAAGTGTTCGAATTAATGCCTTCGCGTGAGGTCCTGATTTTCTCGCCTCAGTCCGTACTCAACACCAATGTGTCCTGTATTAGTTTATGATTGATGTTAAAATTGTAGGACGGAGGGAAACAAGTGCCTGATCTAAGGATAAGCCCTATTTTTAGTTTTAGAGCAGCAATAGAAGTTGTCAAAACGTAAACTACTACCGACTGGCGTCTTATCAGAACATTACGGCTCTCGGACCGTGGGGCCAATTTTTCCCAGAAAATGATGTTTTTAGCACTCTAAAGTGGAGTAGAAAAAATTGCTACTGCTCGTATTAATCCCACACTGACAAAAGCAAATTTACCAGCTGAAAGAAGGAAAGAGCATCGCTGTGGTTGAGAGAGGAGATTGGGGTCTTTTTTTGGGAGGAATAAGTTAGTATAACCTTACTAAATTAACGGATACCAATTTGAGGGTTGTCAATCGGAAGAGCAAATTAACAGACAGTTCTGCAAGTATCCACCCTTGTGCAGAATTATTTTCTAGTAAACCTTAAATAAAACCTATGCCCACTTTTGGATGAAGCTCTGTGCCGACCCTTGCCAGAATAACTCAAGCTATCCGACTGTCAAGTGATTAAATGCCTAGTCCCTAATCCATTTTTACTCAAAAAGCCAACTGAACGCGCTCTTACTATGTGTGTGGGAGAGGGAAAGGGAGGACAGGGGTTTTCCCATCGCATGTCATCAGTCAAAACATGCATTTAGAGTGAGACTGTTGGAGCGCTAACAATATGCTAACTTGAGAGTTCTGCGAGTTTGTGTAAATGCTTATAATGTGACCGAACGTGGCGACAAAGTGTATAAGTTGTCCAGCTATTTTTACTCCACAGATGTAATAACTCTCTAGTTCCATCTGTTTGTTTAACTTCTAAGCAGCGTCAAAAGGCGCCTGTCAATGTCTGCTTATACTAGGAAGTCTAGCGTCTCAGTTAATAGTCTTTGGGAAATTGCGCACCCTGGTGGCTTCACAGATCCCCATAGCCCAAAAGGTCTACAGCAGTGACTCGCCTCGCAAAGGTGAGATGCGTTCAAAGCCTCTAGTGGCTGCTCCGTTGGTTTTAATGCACCAGGCCTCCGAATGGAACTTACAAAAAAGGGAAACGAGTAAATAGGGGAAGTGCGGAATTCTACTTTCTCTCTCGGTTCGCATTCGAATGTCACCAACGGCTGAAGCAGCCTGGCAGTACTAGGAGCAGCTGGACTAACGCCAAGCAAAAAGCAGTTGTATGCGTAATTACTGTCTAAGGGGCGTCAACTGCAAATTGGATTCAAAGGGCCACTATCTTCTGACCGGAAATAAGATCTGTAGTGGTAGGAAGTGACAAAAATGAAGAGAAACTCTATGAAAATGCTAAAAAACATGACTTCACATAGCTCACGTGGTGTACAAATTAGTCCCCCTGCGTTTATCATTACCAGCTAGACGTTGACTCCACCGTTTCGACAGATTTTCTCTTGGGCATAGTTTTCTCAGAACTGCGATAGGTTTGCAAATCGTGTATGCTGTAAACCACTGGAAGCTCCGGAACAACGTTCTAAATTGAACTGAGAGGGGTTTTCGTGCATCATATCGCACAATTCACGCGCCTTCTTCAAAGCAGTTTTCACAGCAGTACATTATAGCCTACGACTTCATCTCCCTGCATAGCTAACGGGAACCTTGAAACAGCATGTGTATCTATTTTGACAATACCTGGTGCTTTGTAGACCCCTTCCATCTATTGCCTGGGTGAAACTTCGATCGGCTCATCCATTCTGGAACCCCGATGGCGTGGTCAGGATTAACTTCCCATGTCGCACTAACGACAGTGTCATCTACTGTCTCAGACAAAAAGTGATAAAATGAAGGCGATTTTTTTAAAAAAATTTGTAGGTGTACACAAGAACCACATCTGTTGTGGATACTAAAACCCGAAGGTGCCCTAAAAAGCAATTTCAGCTTCTATAAATTACCTTAAGTCGGAAATTATCCTGACAAGAACAAATTATACTTAGGAACGGAGTTGGGGCTCCATCACACAAAACTGACTTTTCATTTTTTACATGAAAAATGACAAAAAATAATTCGAATAGGAAAAAGTGTGTGGGAAGATGAAAACTTAGAATGAGGGATTCATTCGTTCTGTCTCCGGAAGAAGGGCTCCGAGATGCAGTTGCTGCAAAATTTGCGCTTTCTGCAGGGTGTAGTTCAGACCTTAGCGGTCTCGTGGCAAAGAAGACCTCCTGCACGGCCTCTCTGTCTCGAAGTAGACATAAATCGTGCTACTGCTGCGGGTCAACCGCGGGGCAGGGAGGGCCAAAATCGACGTGCAAAGCTGGATGCAGGATGCGTAGTTGCCATAGTTGGGTGGCCCTTTACCCTTGCCCCCACGACTGCTGTGTTCGCTTATACCAGCACTTTCATTTGGTATCACAGTGCTGAGTGTTGCAACTTCAAGATGTAAGCTGCCAGTTGGAGAGCCGGAGACAGAAGACACTAATTCACTGCTCGTAAAGCATGATAGCTGGCTTTGGGAGGTGAGCACTGTGCGAATCCTTGGCACATAATTCATGCACCCAGTCCACTCGTAAAAGAGGCACTTTATTATTCCCCAGTTCAAGCATTGTTTTATTACCACAGATCCTTGCCACAAATTGTGTCCAACCCGTCCACTCATCCATTTATACTACTCGGTAATCTGCGAGTTTGCGGACATCTCCATGCCGTTTTCGCAGAGAGGCATAAAATTAGCCCTAGAAAATAAATCTGTCGTCTTTTTCTAGTATTGTTGTATTGTATTGGAGCTCTACAAACTTTTTGAACTCCAATCGAGGTGCACCTAACTTAAACCTCATTAGGTTTTTACTTACAATCCCAAACCTAGAATTCTTTGTTTAAACATCCTCCCTCCTTTCACTAAAAGGTTCTTTTCTGATTAATCCCATTCTACTTTATAAGGCAACTTCTTAATTCCTGATGCCATCAAGACTTCATTTGTAAGCTTGGCTTAAAAGCTTCCAATGAGTGGGAATTAAGGAAAATGGGAAAATCCTTTTTTCAATGACTCACGCTTCTTTGGGAGGTGTCTGGCTCGGGCCCAGCTTGGATCTTGTTTATGACTCGCCTTTGAAGATAGGGATAATCACATAAAATACCATGTGTGCGCTCTTTAACTACATTCCCATCGGTTCAGCTTGATTTCTTGCGCTGCCAGTGCTGCTTAAGTGGTTTGTGAGATTCCACACAATTTTTATGTTCCCAATAAGCTGGTCAATAACTAACATTGACTTAAAACTTAAGGGTAAGGCAGGATTAAGGTGCGACTTTCACCTCTACCAAAGTAAATCACTTAAATAAATTTTTAAAAAAACATTACCGCAAATTCGTTAGTTTACCTCATCCACTGGCAAAATAATTTGGAAAATGTTCTGTTCCCTCTCGTATAGAACCATTAGCGTTAGGTTGTTATCCGACCTCACATTAGGAACTTAGTTCATTTCAACGTTCGAACGCCCGGATAGTGGTCACGACCTCAGAGATTCATTAACAACTCCCTCTAATACTGGAATTTCTAAGAGGGTTGATGAGTTTCATCAAGTGTGCGCGAATGATGCAAGCCCCGAAAACGTTCGTTATTTCACCTTTTAGAAGGTTCCCCTTTCATGCCTGATGCCAGAGCATTCTGGAGCTATCCATCCTAACTGACAGAGATCATGCATAAAGCAGATGCACTTTAATTGCGCCAATACTCAATACGAGGTCAAGGTCAATCAATAGTATAAATAAGCGGAACGCGGAGGTCACCACTCTCCACTGGCCGATCAGTTGGTTGTCATGTCTGCGGCTGAGAGCTCGAGAGGACGGCTTAACTCACTCCCACCGATCCCCGCTCTTGCTACGTCAGGCGGCCTTCAGAAAGTTCCCTATGTAGCTAAAATTTTTGAGATGCAAGAACCTCATCGAGTGTATTTCGATATTTTACTTAAGATAATCGTTGATTGTATCCCTCTGTCGTAATACCCTGAATTTGTGAGTTAGTTTCATACAGTCGTTAGAGTTGTCGAAGGACAGTCTGCAGGAGAGTACAGGTAGAAGAGCGGTGCATCCTAGTCCTCAGCGTACTTTAATGGACTCATGGCTTTGGCTAAAGAGGAGAAAAAGTTGTCTAGTAAGCATCAAAATGGGAACTTGTAGGCTATCATTTGATTATCTATTTGTAACCCACTAATTGCCTCTTTCCTTCTCTCTCCCCTGCTATGGGTACTACGCGCTGTTCCCCATTGAAAAGGGAAGTGCCGATTCGGCAAAATGAATACAGTACGCCTGTTTTGTCGTGGAGTGATGTGTCGTACTTTGGCTGCTGTACTTCAACCTTTTTTTGCATTTTAACAACATTTAAGTTGTTATGCCCATCACAAGGCTGTCTCTGGTTCACAATCGCAAATCACAAAAACAGGCCCAAGTATAGTCGATGCCCTCTGTATCCCTTGGCACAATATTTGTGAAGAATGTTGTTAACAACTGCTGATTGGGATAAATGCTGGCGTCACCACGAATTACGCACAACCCGCGAAAGACAGTCGTTTCGACCTTACTGAGATCTCTGTATTCCATCCATGTGTTCCGCTGATAGGGGTTACTTTCATCATGTTCTTGTAGCTTTGTGGTCATAGGAAACCTTCAGCCACGCAAGGTCACATCCTCCTCTTGTAGGTTAAATGCCCCTAAAAGCGGTGGGCTGACGCTTTCGCTCCGTTATACGTGCATCCCACCCGCCTCTCTGCTTCACCTTGCGGTGCTGCCCATCAAATGGAGTTAACATTACTATAAAATTTATTGGTGAAACGGGAGGTGGGCTTAAAGTACTTCATCCAGTTATGTACTCTACAATACGTAGAGCGGAGAAGCACAACCTGTTGAAACCGGCAAGTGGATGTGCCTGTGCACACAAGGAAGACAGATTCGGGCAGATGAATGTGATACTTTAACTACAATAGTTTGTTTATTTTATTTCCAATTCGGTGAGCATCGCAAAAAAGTTAGTAAAACGTAAAGAAAATCATGCATTTAGACACTTAAGGCAAATCAAAAATCTTTTGCCCCTCTTCGCATTTTCGTGATTTATAAGTAAGAGGCAGTGTGGATGATGAACCTTTCTATGACAAAAGCATGAGTGGACCATTCAAACGATTCAGTAAAATGAGTAGATTTGAAGTTGTAGGCACAAATTTTAGCTCACTTTGTGTCGAGCATTACTGCTCACTTGGTAGGTTTGCCCGGGTCTTTTCTAATGTCAGTTGCTTTGAAATAATTTCTGCCAAAGTTGGCTCATTTTTGTGCACTTCTTTTGTCTTCCACTCACCTCTCACATTGAGCCAACTCCCAATCCACTAAGTCAGCCTCAAGGCCCATCTTGCCTCTTTTTTTACACCATCAGGCTTGTTTTTCTGCGGCTTTGCTGTGCAATGCTGAAGCAACTACCCACAATGAATTAGCCACTTACTACGATTAAGATACAGCTAAAGAATCAGAAGGAATAGAGCAATCTTCGTTTTCTTTTAAGATAGAATAAGGTGACACTTGACATGTCATGACGTGACTGGTCACATTGGTGTACGACTTTAAGTTGAATTTCGCAACCCTAATTTATGATAAGATTTGCATGCCAGAATGGAAGGAGAGTGGGTGGGAGGGTGATGCCGACTCCTTCCATCGTCACCACCACCCTCCGCATTCTTCTTTAAGGTGGTACTACTACAAGTTATAAATGTTTTCACCAGTTCTTGGCATTTGCAGTCGAAAATTACTTGACCACATGATAAGCAGGCAGGTAGACAGGACGGTGGAGATAGCGGACTTGGTTCCCCACCCTAAGACATTGTGGGAGTTCCTCTTGTAAGGAGTGATAGAATGTAATGCCGATTGTTCCCACCACCAAGGTAGTTGAGAACACTTTCCTGTCGACGGTAGATTTTCAAAAAGAGATGCTTCGCAAGACTAATACATGAGAGGGAGGTGTGTCCAAGAGGGACAACACTGGTGATTGTAATCCACTTAAGTCTAACTATTTTACTCACTTTCTGTCAATTACAGGATTATAACCCAACGAATCCTCTTTTTTCCCTCAGTAAATTAGCATTGTAGTTTGATTCCATGTTTTCGCGCTTGCTCGGATCCTCAACCAAACCTTGGTGCCGAATTCGTGGATTAATAAGACTGCAGGAAACGTGGGAGGTGGTGGAATTTTTAGTAAACACCCAATTTTCCAAATGGATCAACCGGGGAGTGGACGAACCACTCCTCTACACAGTGCAGAAACAAGAATGGCAAGATGAGGAAAATTACACTCGCAAGGCTTGCTGTGGCCTTTGCCTGGACAAAGTCAGAATTACATTAATTTACCTCTTCAAGCTGCCATTCACCCTCCACTCGTCAGGTGCTCGAATTCTGACGCTCATCCTTAACATTGTGAATACTTGTAATTTAGCCTTGAAGACGCTGTGGGGTTATGGGAGGCGTTGACGAATTCAAAATCTAGTTACCACCACAGCGTTGAGGCGCAGCACGATTGATAGTTGTCACACAAGAGACACTTTTTGAAAGCACATCGAGGCTGCTAAAAAGAATTGCGCTTTTTTCGATTCCCATATTTGATTTACTAAACTTCTACCAACCGCAGATACAAAATGCGTTAACATTTTCCTTTACCCTACTAATGTCAGCACTTTCTTAAAGACGTCGGCAAATGCAACAATAGATTAATCGCTTCTTCCCAACTAACTGTAATGTCAAGTAAATGTATACTTTTGAAATCCTGTCAAAAATGCTTACATTTTCCCATTGAAAAAAATGTGTGCGTGGATATCTTGCATCCACAAAAGCCTGACACAAGTCGAAGAAAGTCTTCTCAAAAGAATTTCTCCTTAACATACTTCACTCGGTGAGATAGCGAGTGAATGCCATGACAAGCAGTTATCATGGCTTGTTCCTACAGGGAAGCACTCAAAGTTCATGAGGATGCAAGAGGTTCTTTTGGCAGTGTCTCCAGTTCTTTGGTGCCTGCAACCCCCTAAATAGTGCGACCTGGAGTAGATCAGATCAGATAGTGGTGATCTGAGGTGAAGTTCTACATTGTAGTACAGAAGGCGGGCTTGGAACTTGGCAGATTTTCAAGGGAGTCTTTCATCATTCATTTCAAATTATTGCCTGACAAGGTTTGAGCTATAATTAGGGCAGAGTTTATTTGTCTCAGCAAGGTAATGCTAACTTTTGTATTGCGCTACTCACAAATAATTCATGAGCAATATCTCAAATTAACTTCGTTTGTTCAGGGAGTAATTTGGCTCTGCTTCTTATTACCATCTAGTTAAAGTAGATATTAAAATGCCTTCAATACTAGCACAATTGGATTATATTAAGGGCTTCAAATGCGCCTGAAATTTACCCATGAGGCTTCCAGCATAGGATTTTCTTGCCTTGCCTTTATTTCCCCTGATGGTGGCTCACTTCGGGGAGCCTGATCCGCCTTACATCGGCTGGTCAAGGCTTGTCCTTGTTGAAGCATGCCACGTCTAGAATTCTGACCATGAATAGGTTTGATGAAAAACTCGTTTGCCTTTCGTCACCTTGTTCATTAAGATATTCCAAAAGGCTGGTTACCCATCAAGAAGGCGGTACTATAAATCACCCTTTTGCATCCCCTTTTTTTGATTAAATTTTTACATTTTTCGCACACGACCAACTAAGTGAGAATGAGCGACTGAAATAGGGCAGTGCTACGAAGTAGCATAACTTGTAGACTCACGCGTCTGAAGGCTGGACCAACCAAGTGATTTATGGCTTGACTCAATGGAGCGGCCCAAGAACACGGTTTTTTGAAGCAATTCCATTTGAAATGATAGCGAGTGCCAAAAAATAAGGGACTAAAGTCATTCATCTCAAAGCATTGCTCACCTTCCACTGATCAACCCCACTTCTGCTTTTAATTTGATCATTTAATTAATGTACCACCTTTGTTAACTAATACCGCGCAAGCTGTAGTAAGGATATAATTTAACCAACTTCCTTCTTCGATCACACTTCGTTGAAAGGGTACCTCTATCCTGATAAAACTATCTTGATGAGGTTCCCCTTAATGTGGGTGCAATACTAACCAGTGCTACCCTTTCCATGGGAGTCGGAAGTCAATTAGTAACATGGTCCTCTCATTTTTTCCACAGGATGACGACCATTCTTCTGTTGAACTAAGAGAGAGAAAGTACACAAACAGAGTACAGCTTAATCCAAATCCTTCTTTCTGCCACGTTAAAGTGTATTTTGTTGCCCTTTCTTTTCTGTTTTTTTGCTAATGAGGGATCGCCATTGCGGTGCACAACTGCCCACAACTACGTTAGAGCATGTACCTTTGGATGCAGGCAATTAACTGTATGGTAATCAGAGTTGCGTTGTGTCATAAGACTATGCATTAGGACTCAGGCAGCCTTGGAAAGGGTGCTTGATTCAGTGCATTCCCACTGGAAGTACACGTCTCAGGACAACTCAACGAACTGACTTCAAACTCACACAGGTAGTAATGTGGGCGTGTTCCACTAGTTTTGCTTTGGGTGAGCGCCTCATCACGAATCGTCGCGAATCGCAGCATTTACAATGACAAATTACGACTTGAGGTTTAGCACAGTGGCAATAAAAGACAGTCAAAGCAAGCGAATTCACCACATTTCCCGTGCTGATTCAATTCTTTCTTGGGCAACTACCGACATTCCACCGAGTGCAGTAATTGCATGCCACTCTAATGTGTGTGGGCTGAAAATTTAGAGAATGGGCTAAGAGGGGAATTTATATTACCCTGAAATTGATGGAAGTTCCCTCTCCTTCCCCCTTTCCGCCTTCCATTACACTTTAAGCATAACGTTCATCTTGACGTCCTAAAAGGCAGATACGCCTTGCACCACCCCAGTAGACAGGGATAACTCACAAGCCTTTACAGACTGAATAGCAGACTTCAACTTGCCATCGATGGTGTGAACGAAGATGTCTGCAACAATCGTCCACGCAGACTGCCATGCATTTCGAGTGAGCGGCTTGAGACGAGTAGTCTTGATGCAAAATGGCGTCAATTCTGCCTCAATCCGAGAAAGACCATAATACCTACCGAAAAGCTTTCCATAAATGCTTGCATTTTTTCGCCCGCACGTGGTTAACGAAGGGTGTCCAGTTGGCCTCGGCCAGAGGGCAGTGCGTAGCTTACAAAGTATAATTTAATTAGCCCAGCCAAGTTTAAAACAAACAATTGCGTTACTTTTGCCTTTTCTCAAACATAAAATGTTATTAGCACTACGGGATCTATTAAAGTACTACGCACCATATACCCATGGAAACGGTTCCGTCAAACCACAGACAAATCGCTTTTTCAGAATTCGATTATTTTTTCGAAAGCCCAATTTCAATCTACTTAAAGACATTTTAAGGCTTCCATTTCAACCTTTAACAGTATGTCACACTGCGAGACTTGGCAGACACCCATGTGTAACTCAAATGAGGTCCAAGCTAACGAAATAATCTCCACTAAATGTTGCAATTGGCTGAATTCTATTAAAAAACCCTTCGAATTGCTGTTTGACGCACAGTCTACGGAATGCGTTGTTACCTTCTATTGATGGAATCAGAACTTCCCCGACAAACGCAACTCTTCTCGGTCGGTCTGCTTTAAAACAGATTGAGAACCAAGGTTTACTAAAATGGAATTGGTAATAGCACATAAACATAGTCTACCCCAAAACCAAGATGTTGGACTTCCTTTTCTCTTGGCATCAAGTATTCTTCTGAACTGGACTGTAGGAAGAAAGGCATTCAGACCGCTAAAACATTATGGAAAACGTTAGGCTTACTGAATATTACATTGCCTCGCCTGAAAAAAAACACGGAATGATGATGCTCAGGGTTTATGGGAGGGAAGTCGGTAATTGAAAAAACTTCCGCCTTTTGCATATTCCATTTCACTAACAGTCTTGCCTTCCCAGACCAAATAGGTTGATATGTCTTAGTGCATAGCCATTACCACCTTGATTACGTATTCATTGGAATGCAAATTTCTCCAGAAATACCGTTCGGAAGGAATAACACCGAATCATTGCGTCTTGCATCAGTTGCCCTTGTTGTACATGGGTAGTTTTAGAATTGCTGTATTTGAACAATAGACCCACACAACAATGAGTGACCAAAAGAGCTTCCTACTTATCCACGATAGAGCACTCGGCTCCTTCTGTATGGAGACAGGAGCTAACTGGTGATGATGTGTGGTAGGTAGAGGAAAAATACTACTCTCTTAGGGTGGGAGGCTGTATTACCTACCTCCGGATGTGGAACAACTGATACTCATTTTGTAAGACGTCTGTCAGTGTCTACTGACAGAAATTGAAAGGTGAGGAATTGTGTATGAAATGAAAAGACAGATGATGGGAATCCTATTCATACCAACAAGGGTAAGAAATGTGGGTAACTATAAGCCTTAATTTTAGAAAATTCTTGCATTGAGATAAAGCCTAATCTCCCTCTTGGTGATCATTTATGGACAGGATGGCAACGATTTATGCAATTGGACGGAAGTATGCTTTTGCGGAAGGAAAAGCCTATTCAAATCATCATTTCTCAGGAAATTCAGAGGGTGAATTCTAAGTCGTTAGTCATTGAAAATTAGATTTAAAGAAAGGAAGAAGGATTAAGGAATCGCTATGAATATCCCTACGTTCCTTTCTGCAGAAAATGCTGCCTTAATGGCAGCCTGTTTTTGTCTCTAACCAAAGCCATACTCATCGCCATCTTTAATTGGCGTACATTAAGATGCCTGAGGCTTATTAATGTACCTCTTCATGAATGAGCACACTGAAGGAAAAGTAACTGCTCTAAGAATGAAGCTGCCACATCAATCAGAACTACTAGCCGCTACCTAAGGAGGTTTAGTCAAGAATCATGGTCTGATATGGGATTAAGAAGTGTGCCTCCTCAGCCGCTAATCACATCTTGAGCACTGACTTATTAGTAAACTTACACATACTTCACCTCACGGAGGTAATAAACCACCGTGTTGCGTTTTGTACTTTGCACCGCGCCGTCCTTAAACTTGGCTGACATCGAAACACACATACTGAACAGGAGTAACGAGTATACACAGACGGAAGCTTCCATTTTATACAAAAATATTACGTACAGTAATCCAGGAGGTTATAAATTACTTGCATCCACATTGGACTCGGTATTTGACACCGCGGGCGTTGAAGTCACCGCTGTTGCGGCGGCGGCGGCAGCAGCAGCTGCAGCGGCTGCAGCCATTCGTTCCTCTCTTGATATAAAGGGATAGGCCTCCTTAACTGCCCGTTTCTTTTTGTTCATGTGGCTAAAGGCCCGATTGTTGGTGTGGGAGACACCGGCGTTAATGGTGGCAATGTGATCCGAGCGCTTTGAATTTCTTCCACTGGTGGGGAGATGCGTGCTGCTGTTCTTGCAGAAGCAGTTGCGGAAGAGTAAAGCGACTATCTGACGGAAGGAGGGTGTGAAGATGGCATAGATGCAGGGGTTGGCGGCACTGTTTACATAGTAGAGATAGAGGAGTACTAAATTCTGTGGTGCCCAACCGTTTGCTATCACCAGAGAGGGGACGAAAGTTAAAATGTAGACGAGAGCAATGATGAAGAGCATGAGTGCAGAGCGGAGATTTTGTAGGGTAAATTGGGCCTTTTGTCGCAACTTGGCCGGTAGGTTGGCCATCCGTTGTCGGGATAGTCTTGAATTGGTAGTGGGTTCCTCTGGATAGGCAGAGCTGCGCCCATTTTGCCGCTTTGTCTGAGAGGACACGGTGAGTTTGTGACTACGAGATCGTGAGGTAACAATAGCCCAGAAGACACAAGAGTAGAGAATGAGGACAATAAGAATGCAGGCCAGATAGCAAGCGTGGTTAAGGTACTTGATGATTTGCGAAACAGTCTTTTGAAGTTCACTAATCCCTCGTACGTATTCGTTCTCCTCGCAGATGTAGCTGGTTTGAGCACCGTCCTCTGTTGTATTGGAATGCATAGCCTTGACACCCACCACACAGCCTGCAGCAATACCCACACAGAGGGAGAATAGAGCCAGCGTGGAGACAAGAATCTTTGCTCGAAGCAGGGTGAGAATATGCTTCAGTGAGTGGCAAATAAAGAGGTACCGATCGAGCGCCACTGCGGAGATGAGCAGGGAAGAGAAGGTGGTGTTGGTGACGAAAAGGACGTAGAAGAGTTTACAGAGACCATCGATGCTGATACGGAACTGGTGGATCTCCATGGTGATGGTGGCTGGGATGATGATAATACAAACCAAGAGATCAGAGACAGCCAGAACAAGAATAAAAAAGTCTAGAGTTTTGTCTCTACCGAAAGCGCCAGTTTCGCTATTCTCGGAGAGGCTGGATTGGTTTCGCCGTCGGTACTGATTCCACCGGCTGTTGGAGGAGAAGTTTTTAAGGCAAAGCACTGAAATCACAAGTGTATTACCGATGCTTCCAATCACCATGACCGCGGCCATCACAGCGATGGCACGGAATATTTCGACATCACTAAAAATGGCGCTATTGCTGGGAGTGTTGTTCATCGTCGTAATGCGGTGGGTGGTCAGGGTCTCCATTTCGATACAGAGGTCATTCCATGTGCAACGGAAATTGCAAAGACGGATGAAGTTTAGTATAGCGACCTCATTGCTAAACTCGCTTCTGATTGGCTGAGTTACCATGACCAATGGCGGCTAAGTCATTAGAAAATATCAACCAGTGGAGATGCAGTAGCCTGCCTTGACAACATTTAGTGATTTTTTATGCAACTTTGGACACACTTTATCAAGAAAAGTGAGATCCACAGTATGGTGGGTAGTATTTACATGCTCATAAGAGTAGGAGGGATTGCAGGTGTTAAATAAAACTTGTAAAGGCGTCTGAGTGAACCCTCATTCCACTAATTTGTGTTAAACGCCATTTGAAAACTGCATGATTTAGCAATGCAAAACTGACAAGCAATCAACCTGAATCTTTCCTACATCTACTTGGTGTAAGGATTTAGTGAAAGGAATCTGTCAGCATTTTACCCTTGAGATCGGGTGTTTTTAACTCCAGATTTATGATTAAGTAAACTGCCAAAATTCGAGAAACCGACAAACCTAAAATTATTTGAGATCAGCGAAATAACAGAGTTATGAACCACGGAACCAAGTGCTGGTTAGAAACGACTTTTGCTCAGTCCAAAGAAGAAAACTGGCTACATTCATAACTATGTTACATTCACCTTGTGTTCATTTATGCCACTCTTGTAGACTCAGGTCAGTCTACAGTACAAAAAGGGAAGTAATTGTGAGACAAAAGGGTTTGAGAGACCGCTTAATTTTGCCAACTTAGCATCTCCAAATTCTTTGGCATGGAATTTCTCCGGGTGGTCTTTTTTTCTTAAAGAAGCTTGCCTTTTTCGGTGTCCACATCTAAGAAAGGAAAGACTTCTTCAACTGGCCTGTAGTTGTTCTCCGCGTTTGTCTTTTTTTCACCAAAACCACTTTCACGGAGAGCAGGCGACCAAAAGAATGAAAAACTCAGACCTACTTAGTGGATGGAGAGGTGGTGGAAGTGGCCAATTCTCGCACCTCTTTGCATTGAAAGGAAGTAGGTTTTAGGTGAAGGATACAAGGCTAACAAGTCACCAAAAGGCCCTGTGCTGGCAGGTATAATCAAACCTCCTCATAGCACTTTTAATTTGATGAAGCGAGTAAGCCCTGGTGAGGCGATGCCAAAGTGATTCATTTTGACTGCTTATCAGGGCAGGGTTAGTTTTAACAACGAAAAGACACACGGTAATTTTCAAGATAGTCAAAACATTCACATGTTTTTTTTTTCAGCACACTTCTTTGCAGCCGCTGTGTAAACTGGCAAGCACCTGTAAACTGCATGCGCTTGTTTACATGCATAACTTATAGGGCTTTGGTAGGCATGGCCAGGTCTACCGTTACGGTAAGCTATCACGTAATTCCACTACCTTTCCCTCACTTTGAGTCAAGTCTCAGCTTGCAAGGCCCGGCTCGCCTCAAATTATATCAAAGAGCCTCATCAGAATCCAACAAGTGAAGTTGAGCTTCTCATCGAAGTTGTTTCAGGACATTGCGGTGTGACAATTAGGGAAGGCGCGAAGCAGAACACAGTGCTCACTAACTATCTTAACTATCGTAAGTTTGTTTTGGGGTGCATGCCACTCGGGGCGACGCTCCACCACCAAAAGTCACTCGTCACCTCTCACTTTTGACCAATTTCACTCGGGGTGAGGTTGGGCGACAGCAGAGCCTAGTATTCACATCAAGTGGGGGAAGGGGAGGGGCCAAAGAGATGGCTATAGAATGTGGTTGGATTCCACTTACAGGAACTCATGGATTACCGACAATAAGGTGTAAGGGCTTCCACTTCGTTGCTCACAACACTTCATTTCTGCCTTTTTTACTTGTTTTACTGCACCTTATAAAATATACCCATGGAAAAGTATTGTGTGCTGATTGACTGACTAACTGACCTATTTGTGAGGCAATTTGACCTTTGCATTGGGACGCCGATTTGCCAAAAGGGCATATTTTTGATCATCCTACAATTCTGTAATGATTCACCCACTACTGCACTACCAAAACAGTTGACTTCCTTCTGGCCTCTGTGTGTGTGTGTGAATTGCAGGGGCAATTCTTAGTTAGAAATTTATTATCTACTGAGATTTTCCCACGACAAAAGAATCATGCGGAAGATAGCCCTTTCTTTTTCTCCCAAGACAGGACTAGACGTAACATGACTTGCCATGCTATATCATCGTAAGACTTCAAGCAGTATGCCACAAAACTTATCCATGATAAGGTTTGGCTTCCATGGTGAACTGAGAAGGAGTAAGATGGAGACAAGTACTTCTTCCTGTTGCCACCTCCACTTCTTGGCATCAGTGCTCGACAATTGCGCGATCGAACTCGATTCGGACCGGAATGTCGAATGGAAAATAAAGGTGCGATGAACGAGAGGGTGGAGACAGCGAGGCTGTTCCTCTCTCCGGGTTTCTGGGTACAGAGCGTTATGTGAATGTGAAATACGGCTGTCATGCTTCTATTGGCAACTGTACTGACGATCATTTCCACTGCCCAAATATTCGAGACAGCTTTTTTGTATTTTCTTCATTTTTTGCATACAAAACTAGCAAGAACTAATTTGACTAGAATATAATTGGGGGTGAATCAGATCATGGAATGACTTGAAATTTGGAAAATCACTCATTTTACAACCCTTGAATGGCTAACCTTGTGTCGTTGCGATGTCCAGGCACATCCTCCGCCTGTGCACCGTACTTTAACCAAACATAAGCAACCTTATTTTCGAACCTCAACTCAACAAAACAAACAATGTTTGGATGCTCCACCTAAAACGAGGGAGCGCATTTTACCTCCCTGATTTTTTAATCTCAGGGCCAATTTTATGTGAAATTGCTCGTTGACTTGGGCATAGGGCGATCACAAGGACTCCTGGTGCCTTACCCATGGCGTTAATAACAGACATACACGTTTGGGGCAACTTCTGCATTAGCCACCGTGAGGCAAACTTTTTGACCATTTAAAGAACCTAGTGGGTTAAAAAATATTGCTAAAATCTTTTCCTCGGTTGGAGCAGATGGAGGGAAACCAAGGTGCGCCATTTCATTCCAATTGGCTACTTCCAGTGTGGCAATATTCATATTTGTGCATTCAAATACGAACTTAAGGTAGTTTGTTTTATTCCAATTCATAAACGCAACGAGTTATAAACTTACAATCTACTGAATTGTTAATGAAAAATGCGCCTATTGTGTTGTCGCCAGGTTCAAGTAAAAATGTTTTTTTAGCACAAATCAGATGTGTCTACGCATCGTCTAGTGCGACTGTACCAACGTGTCCGGTTGCATAGACAGTGCAATTCTTGGCTATGGACTCGAACCCTAGAAGGTCCTACAGGCAGAAGTGCGTCAGAATGAGCGTCTATTCCACTGGCTACCTCGATGGGAAAATCAAAATGCAAAAATCCTTTTCAACTGGCTCACATTTCCGATTCATTGCAGTCCACATTATCATGCACCAATCTTCCTTTGAAGCTTTGAATTTCATGCTCGTATAAACCAAAGTGAGACTATAAAATTTGACTTAAAGGTCCCTGGGAGCGAAGACTGCTTCAGAGTTACTTTTGAACTCATTTTTATCTGCACGAAAAAAGTATTTCTTTTGTTTCATCAAGCTGCATCTTTATTATCTCAAGGGTAGCTATGCTAAAACCTTTGAACAGTTGAATCGTTTGCACGAATGTCAATTTGGAGCATAAAGTACTCTGTTGAAAGCCTATACTTTGCAGGTTCGATGACAATAGAGCCATGATAAGATTGAAACCTGTGATTAGGGGAGCAGATAAATAATGACAAACGGCTCCTGATCCATGTGCTCTAGCCAAGTGAACCTGCATTAACAAGGAGCATAAAGTTTAAAAAAGGTATGGACGGAATAAAAAGAGCAAAGGGCACTTCTACCGTGGCGGCAAATGGCATGAGTAGGAGCGCAAATAAAAGTTGCAAATTCTGTGAGGTGGAACAAAGAATCACATTTTTATCTACCAAATCGAATGGCAGGGAAGATAGTTAGACCTTGTGCCTTTTTATAAATTCCAATTTTATTTACACTGTCAACAATGAAAACAATTAATGGAAGAACTAATACTTTTTGGGAAAGATAGGAAGGGAGCGATTTTGTTTTAATCGTATATTTCATAATGTTTATTCTCCACACTTTGTGATTCGGCTTGGGGAAGGGGACCCGACTGTGTTGACAGTAAGGCTCTCCAAAATGCCTGAAGTCTTGACCCTCTTCAATCCAGTAGCAGGTTGAAGAGGGAACGGATAGACAAATAGAGAACCATTTCTTTACAAATTACAACTTAATAAGGTAAAATATGGTGGCGTAGAATGAGGGCTTAACTCGCTCCACATAGAATTTGAGGAACGAACATTGCATAGAGCGTCTGTTGGACCTCCTGACGGGGTTAAGGCGGAGAAGTGACTAAAGTTGCGGTAATCTGACAACCAGAAGAACGTCACATTTTGGTGTCCAACCAAGCTTTACCAGATGGTGTTTTGCTCGGTCATCTGAAGTAGTTAGGTAATGGCAAAAATGCCAGCGATTCATGAATAGGTCTCTGTGCTGATTTAAAGGATTTGCCTAAAAAGGCAATGTGTTAGGCGGCCAAAACGTTCGCACATTTTTTAGCACAATTCATTGTAAACTGGCAAGTACCTGTACACTACGTGCTATTGTTTACATGCTTAAACTGGAAAACATTTGCAGAATAACCTGGACATTCGCTAGGGCACTTTTCACGAAACCCCTCTAGTTGCCTCCCGCTTTGAGCCAATCCTCAACCCCAACTCACCCCTCTACCATATCATATCGTAGAGCCTCGGTTGGAATATAGGTTATCTATTTGGCCAGGGTTAGCTACTAATCGTGTTGATCTTAGTCTACCTTTCCATCGAGGTTGTGACATTTAGGGAAAATGCAGCAACCGACTATCATTCCCACTAATTATTTGCAAATAGATGATTCTGCTACTGAAATGTTCCAGGGTGCATGTCATTTGAGATGAGTCCCTTACCTCAACGCAAGGGGTCACCTGTCACACCTCGCTATTGACTAAGTTCATTTGAGGTGAGGTTAAGGCGTCACTGACAACTTGTAGTAGAGCTCAATGCTCACATAGGTGATACAACTCGCTGCCACCCACATTGTGTGTGGAAGTAAGGGGGTGACAGGAGGATGACAGTGACGGCGATAGTGAGGGTAATGAAAGATGATGGAATGCAGGTAAATTCCACCCCCATGCATTCATGCCTGATTAAAGATAAGATGCAAAGATTACCAATTCACTCTTCACTTCACCTTATAAAATCAAACCCATAAAAAGACATTATTTGCTGACTAACAACATGGCTGACTGATCAATTCGTAAAGAGATTTGTTCTTTATATTATGACGTTGGTTCAGCGATCAACTACAATTCCATAGGGATCCATTCACTACCTTACATGACGCACCTCACATTCGAGGCCCGAATCACATTATGCCTATGCGTTTGTGTGTGGTGCAATGCAGATTCAATTGCTCACCACGAACCATTCACCTACAGGAAATACGATATGACCAAAAAATCAGCAGGAAGACAGCCTTCTTCCTCACCCTATGTCAAGACAGGGCGAAACAAGACGTAGCATGACATTACATGAGGTGGAATGTCAATGCAGTACATCAATTTGCACACCGCCGCACTGATTCGTAAGAAGATTTACACTGTGAGGTGGAATGAGGAAGGGTGAGGAGGAGATGCTGACTGCTGCTATTGTCACCCTCATCGTCTGCATTTCTCACTAGTTCCTCTTTGAGGTGGTGGTTCCCCAAATACTGACTGTCGCCTTCCATTCTTGATGTCGAAACTGGAAAATCAGCCGGCCGCAGATGGATCGGGCTAGAATGTCGATGAGGAAATGAGGGTGAGGTAGACAGAAATGCGTATAGGACGAGGTGGTTCTCCTCTCCTTGAATCTGGAAGCAGGGTGTTATGTGAGTGTGCTACTGGTGAGCTTATATCCCGCTTGGGAAAGGGTGATGGATTGTGGTAGCCATTGCTTTCAAGAAAAAATATTCATTAACGAATGCTTTTATCTACTTCCTGGTTTTTTTCTATTAGCACGAGCATAATTGATCGCCTTGACAACATTAAGTGCAGTGGTAGGTGCCAAGTTGATATTTTACCACTCGTGTTACCTAGTGTAGACATCACATGCAGACACTGTTAAACAACAGAATAGGCAACATTGATAATGGCTGTCTGATACAGGGTCTAGTGACAGGGTATCTTCCAATAGAAGGCGAAAGTACATAATCCGTGAACATCTGATTGGGTCTATTGAGGGCTTTAAGCACAGTACCTCCCACCGCCATGGGTTCCGGTCCATGGCATAGCATTTATTCCTTCCAGCACTTAAACTACGTGTGTAACGTCTGTATTCTCTCTGACGAATGGATTGCGGCACACAGAAGCTGTTGCGTGTCACGATTCCATTTAGAACAAACGGCTCTTCTCTATGGCCACATTGAATAGGCCATAATCATTCATGAGCAATGGGCACTTCGAAATGTTGACGCAGGCTGGAGAAAAGACCACTCTCCACTGTGGACCAGCACAGACGGCAAGGCATAAACAGACTGTCGTGGAATGGTTCGGCCATGCCGGCAAATCTATCTGTGTGAAAGCCTTACTAGCATGGGATAAACACGAGGGACAAGTGGACCCGTGGGTGTAGCAGGGAAGCATTAAAATAGGCAAATGCCGTTCCCACACAAGACGAAGTGCTCTTCTTCAAATTTTATTAACCCGTCTAGCATAAAAGTGCTACCCAGGACTCACAGTAAAATAAAGCGCAATAAAACCTAGATTCTATGCTGCAAGTGTTATCATATCTACACGGAGTGTCTGGTCATGCAATAACTAAGGTTTCTAGGTGACATGTGACAAAAAAATTCCTTTCGCCTCAAGGGCAGTGATTCCTTCCTCTTCTTAAGAAAAACGCATTTTTGCTGCTTCTATAAAGTGCTTTTCGAGTTTTTTTAGCATTGCAACCCCCTCAAGTGGTCTATTTGGGCCCAAACTTCGTGCTTTTCTCTCCTCCACAACAAAAAACTTAAATGAATGACATATAGCTTGTGTGATTTAAGTAAAGGAAGTTATTATAAAGCTAAATCTGATTGAAAACCACCCAGGAATACGAAACCTCACGAGTTTCGTTTGTCCTTTACTTGATAATGTGGAAGACAGTTTCGTTCCACATGCAACATCCTGGATGGGGCCCCCACATTGCCTGGACTACTGTCTTATCGTGTCTCGGGTAAGTTGATTAGTCCCCTCGTCGCCTTCAGTGAGAAATATCGAGGTTTGCCTTTACTCGAGATTCACGGCGCATTGCCTTGCCTATTCAGTGGTTTGGGGACAAAACCGAACTACTCCCCTTCCGTAGCAGGCTATTTCATTAAAAATAATTTCCAAAAGACGACAGTCTCGTGAGCTGTTTAATAAATTGTTTAGTTTATTTTTCCTCTGAGTTGCATTACCCCTCATTCCCTGCACGGTCTTACTTAACGAGAACCCATTGCATCACCCTCATTGTCATAGTCGACAATAATCTGACAATAGCTTTTAATCGGTTCCAGAAGTGGCTAATTTATCTTACAAGGGCCTACTTCTATCCCTCTCCCCTCCAACATGTTTACCTCCTTGTGAAAATTTCCGGATTTTCCATGTCTACTTCACGCAACATTGGCATAATTTTAGGCCGATCTTATCTCCCCACTGCCAAATCAACTGTCGCCTAACGCATTTTAACTATGTAATAAAAATTCGCTCCAAGGAGATAGAAACGTGTCTACAAAGAACAAGCCATAATCGCAAATTTGATACAATTCAAAGACAGGTTTTGCATCCCCGCTAGTTTGTGTGATAAAATTAAACAACGCATTGCTCAAGAATATGCCAACTTCTTTTTCCAAAGCTTTACTTTGTGCTCAAACTTTTGCAATTCATTTTGCTGCATTTTTTGCTTCTCCCTGTGGATTTGTTGCTAAAAACTTGGAGCATCTTTTCAACCCTTTTCTCTCTAGAGACTGTGCGGGCTTTTTTTGAAACGTAGTTCCTTTTTATAAGCTAATTGTGCCTTGAATACCCCAACAGAAGGTAGTGAACACGCTTGAGGCCACTTGACCTAGTGGGCAGGTCCTCGCAACTCACAAGCGAGATTCACCCTCCCTTTCTTCAGCATGATATTAACCGGAATTTGAAGTTAATTGTCATCCATTCGATGTACGCAGCATTTCTGTAAAAAACACTTTTAAGTAAACAAAAACGAAGTGGCGAAAGTCTCATCCACAAGCCCACTGTCGTGATAAAGCCTTACACTTACTCTTACAATCTGGTGGCAACGCGTCCTCGGTATTGCCTGGGCCAACTGTTAGGGATTCCTAGTAGTTAATTTCTGGCAACCGGTGGCTTTATTTTATTTCATTAGGGCATAAAATGCCTGGATTCCCTTTGACAGTGCTCCACACCGTCCTTCATTGCCTGCCATTGCATAGGAGTCATGCGAGTCACCCCGCTTTTAAGCACAAAAATGTCCGACTGCATACTTGAGAACCACTATGATTGATGGTTGCGATAATTAATATGAGACGCTTTTCCATAGAACCCGTTAGAATTATAGGCAGGAATCTAAAAATGCCAGCAAAATTCAAAGTGCAGGTAAAGTTTTGACACTCAGCAAAGGCTAAAGGGAAGCAACTATTGTCGTAGACGGCTATGCTGTTTGCGTTGATTTAATTTCACTGATAATCCTATCGACTGCCTCAATTTTAAGTTAATAACTAACCTATTAAATACTAAAGGTACTAAAACCACTCCCTAACTTTGATTTCAAGGCGTGGCAAAGGCAACTAGTGCACCACCAAGTCCCAGTCCTCGTCTCGCCTCCTGGACAGCGCTTAAATTGATTGACATGGGAGCGCCTAAGTCTTCACAGAAGCGAGAGTGCCTTCTTAAGTCTTAACTTCCCCACCCATTGCGGAGGCCTAGATAAAGTTGTGCCAGGCCTTTTATGTCTCCTTGAGACTGCATTTTCCAGCTCAGGGGCGTAACTCTTACGGTAAGAAGAGGTATTCATTGAGGGAATAAGCCATTTGACTGTGAGAGTGCTTCCAGGTCGCCGTCATTGTGGCAGCTAAGGTTAATGGAACTGCCAATTTATGCGCGATTTCTGGTGCGATGCAAAACAAGGAAGCGGCGTAAATTGCTTTCAAAGGCTCATTAATGATAAATCGCCTGCAATCCAAACAACGCACCTCTTTTGATCCCCTAGAACTTTCCACTTTCGTGTCCAATGCCAGAGCAATATGGAGCGTTGCGATCTCGCCCTGCTGACTGCCTTAACTGACGGAGGCTATGCATGGAGCAGATGCACCTTAAACATCCCCGTGCTCACTGTGAGGTCAAGGTCGACCAATAGTATAAATATGCAAAACGCTGAGGCCAGATCGTGCCTCGGCATTCTCCACTGGTCAGTCAGTTAGTGGTCACGTCTGCTCATTGAAATCCTTGCCCATTGACTATTCTGATTGGGAGCCTGATAGGGAATATCCAGGCGTGCATCCACAGACCCGGCTTTGTAAGCCATGGACGAGGTACGAAAGAGTGTCTGATTAATGAATTTTGTTTATTGTTAGGCCAATGCATCCGCTACCTGCGTCATGCATATGGAATGTTAACATTGTTACCTCTAATCGCAGTGTCACACATATGTGACGACAATCTATTTCACAGTAGCGGGATACACCCAAATAGTGGTTAACGAAATCGATGAAGAATGTTTTTGACTTAAAAATAAGCATTCTTGGAACATTTTTTTTGATTAGTAGGTGAAGTAGAAAGGTTGGGAATGATATTTGGTGTCGCAATGGACCAATGAGCCGTTCGGAATGTGAGGATCGAGTTGCCCTTGAGACCCTAATGGTAAGGTTATTTAGTGTGAAATGGCCTGAATCGTTGGGCTAAAGTTTATTCGTCTGCACTTTTCTTCGTGTATTAGTATTGTGAGGATCCCTATTCACCGTCATTTCGGTTACTGCCTTTGATCCTGGGGGAAGATCTGGTCGATTTAATATGTTATTGGTGGTCTTGTTAGGGATAATTAGTGTTAGTTCCGACTTTTAGTTGCCTTATGGGATCAGGGGAGTGTGGAAGCATCAATTACGAATGAAATGTCGAGGTTAGAGCTATTGGAAGTCTGGTATGCATGCAAGCGTATTGGGAAGGTTGGATCCGTCCTTAAGGGTATCAGCGGTCAAGCACGGCACAAATAGTGCTGTCCAACCTACAAAAAATGGGTACGGGTCCTAGTCCTCTGTAGTCCATCTCCTTTTCATCGTGTCGAGTGTGTGATAGACTCCCTTTGATGCGATCTCGTGGAATCACCTCACTTTTTGTGGTTCCTCTTCGTCTAGCATGGATAAACTGCCACGTTGGTGATGGACTCGAGCCTTAAATAGATTTCTTTGAAATGGAACAGAAGAAATTTTTAATAGTTTCGTATTAAAGTCACCGATCCGAAATAATAAAACAAATTGACTCCGTTGACGTATTGGAAAAAAATGGAAAGAGGGGATCGGTCTTAGTCTAAATGACTTTTGGGTTAACTAAGTTACTCTGCATTCAAATCATGACGTGAAGCGCATCCTGCAAGGAATGTACCGCTAATCATTTAGGACTAGATAGGTTTAGATTGAAGTTGAGCTTACTGTGATCACATTCATAGGTTCCCAGCTTGTGTACTATCTCCCGCATCTCTTGGCCCCTCCTTAGGCGTTAGCCCTGACCACAGCAGAAGCAGGTACCGTGACTTTCAACTGACCTTCTCCCAGTAACTGAATCGCATTGATGTGTGAGCCCCTGCGCATTTCTTAAGCCTTCAATCACCACGCCGATCACAGACACTTCGTAGCCCACCCCCCATCTTCCCTCCGAAAATAAGCGGAGCGGTCTCTGCTTCTGTTGCGAAAGAAGTTTTGCCTAGCCTTTCTGTTTGTCGGTGTCATTCCGCATTGCAGGGACATATAAACAGGGCAGGAAATCTTGTTAATAAAGGCCATCTGGTACACAACCATATGGTGTTTTCCTCCTCCACCGAATCGTGGGGACGTGGGCCTAGTTTCACCCAACTCTGTGCGTGATTCACGTCTAAAGTGGGCGTACCATGTGGATTCTTTTTTTTTTTTTTTTTTTTTTGGGTAATTCTAGGGAATGTGTGACCAAGAGGAGAAAGACTTAATCCTATACCTGTTGGTACAATGGTACAATGGACAAACTAATCATTGATGACCGGTCAAGGGGGCAAGGATTGGACTGATTTACCGAGTCCCCATCCCCACCAAAAGGCTGGGCACTTTGGCACTCATTTCCAATTTGCTAGTATTTTTCATGGCTTATTTGTTGACAATGTTGGCTCTTACCGTTCCTTCTCTATGCTGGGAATGCCTGCGACTTCAGAAAACGTTTTCCTTTCAATTGCTTGGAAAGTCCCATCTTCACGGTCATTGCCCAAGCATTTCACAAAGTCGCACTCCCGTTCTCGCCCTACTGACGTACTTTAAGTGCGTTGATAATCACTCTAAGGCCAGGGTCAACCAATTACTGTGTGTGCGAGACCAATTTTCACCCCCCAGTTCAAATCCGTCAGTGGATGGGCACCTGTACCTGGGTCTTGCCTATTAGTTCCTCCGGTTTTGAACTCAACAGTATTTAAGCTCACCCTATTAAACATCGGTTCATAACACTGTCCCAAGACGTCCAAGTGGAAATTAATGTGGATCGAATGTGTCAAGTGTCGGTGTTGGAGATGTAATTTCAAAATTTAATTTCAAACACCAAATATACTGCTAGGCAGTGTAATAACTCCAACCTCTTATTTTACGATTGTAAAAAGGGATTAGCGTCGTGGCAGTACTAAATGGAGCAACACTTGGCAGGTATATTCTTACAGCCATTTTAGGTGTGCACATCTTGGGCTAGTCTGGACACTGTTAGCCAAGATGATGAGGAGCGGTGCTATTGAGCAAAAACGAAGAAGATAAACTTGCAGACGTAGTATCCACGGGAGATTTCAAGCACATAACAGGTCGATCAGCTGCTCAGCCATCGGACATTTCAAAGACTACCGCAAGCCTGCTGGTAACAATCCTGGTGGTTCTGAGACCACAGTCCGCCTCCTCGTGGACACCCGAACCACGTCTCACATAATCTGTAGATGGGAATCTCTGATGGAACGGTGAATACAGTGTAGTCATGCACAAGTAAATCAGTCTCCACTGGGTTACAAGACAGGAAGTGGTTCTAGGAGAGCTGAGTCGCGTTGAGGTGTGCCAGCCATTGACAAAATGTTATCATGGATGCAGAAATGCAACAAGTTATACGTTCATCGTCTTTTTCTATGCCAAAAAGTCACTCTTTGCCGCTAATCCTCGCGGATGCTTAGCTCCAAGTCTTCTGTTTGCTTAAGGGAGATGTCATATTCAAGGTAAAGGATGGGATTACCGAAGTGTGGAGGGAAAGTGCTGACATCCTTCTCATCGACCGATATCCCTTTTAGCAAAACCTTCAACAATGAAGTAAGGTATATGTCAATCCGATGCGTTGCTGAGTCCTCTCATGTCCCAAGCGTGGAATCGTCTTAAGTCTGCTTATCTGGTCTAAAAATGTGGAAACACCTCCATCTCCAACTCTCAGGGCTAAAAACTCCAAAAAGTGTAGCTAAGCATTTATAGAAGGTAAGAAGTCTTGCCTTACGGTTTTCCCATAGAAAAAAGTAAAAACTTGAGACGGTTTGTCACAGTTTTTACCTGTCTTCCACACTCACTCCGTCCTATTGTCGTTTGCTTTTCTATCCGACTGCCCAAGCAAAAATTGTTGGTTCGTGGACTTCTTTTTCTTACTAACAAATTCTCGACCACCTAGGTGAGCCAATTTTGTGCACAATAAATTAATTTATCACGCAAAAGCGGTTGCTACATCGAGACACAGAATGTCCCAACCTGAGTGTCACTTAACTAGCACCGCCCACCTTTAGACCTCTCGTGCCCTACGGAAGGACTATTTGTCCCTTCCCCCAACTTCTGCATCAAGGGCATAAATTTAGACCGCAAAGGAGGGCTAATTAGGCATTGCCAATTTTAATTTAGTTGATCTAATTGCTTCTTTTAGATCCTCCCATCCCTCCATCCATGCTACGTGACATTTGGTCATACTTTTCGCGCCTACCATCCCTTCTGGCTTGCTGGTAAATTCAAGAGGACGAAAAAGCTTGGAAGCCAGGTGTCCATTCCCAATGTCTTGTTCAATTCAACCCTTCTTAATCAGTGAAGAGACCTGGGGCTTGGGAAAATGGGATTTTACTCGTGCCCCATTAGTAAAGAACTCCTTATCAGAGACTTGGTCTACTGCAGTCGATGCTTTTAAATTACCTGAAGTTTACTTGTTATCAGATAAGAAATGTGGATCAAGTTGTTTACCGATGGGCTTGTTTTCAAAGTTCTTGCGCTGTGGCATGAGTTTCGGGGTGAAGTGTCTCCCAAAAAAACAAGTTAAATTTTATACCATATCTCATTAATAAAACGACTCCTCCAAATTGACGCGCTGCTGTTCTAAGGCATGGAAAATTTATTCCACTTTTACAAACAGGTCAATTTCGTCGCAAATTGCCCCGATTAACAGCATCCTCGCGTTCTGAAAGAAAGGGAACTTGGCAAACGGATTCTTCAAAATAAAACATCTGACTAACTACGACTTAATGAGGTTTTATCTTCTAATAAGCACTGTGAAAAAAAAGACTTTTCTTGCACACTTAGCAAGTCTGAATTACAAACCAAAAAACAAGTATTTATGTTTCTTCAAATATATTCATTATGGTTGTACTCTATCCATTATGGATTGTTTGTTTAACTCTTGGTTTTGTTAGAGGAACCACTGAAGGGCTCCGTCGAGCGGGCTGGCCTTCCCTTCCAATTCCAGTTTCGATTCTTCCGTCCACTCGATCAGCCCCTCAGGGCAATTTGCTCAAAAGCGGTGTTTTGGTCAATGAGAGATGTCTTGGTGCTAAAATGTTAAAATGAAGAAACAACACCTTATAAGTGAAGCATTCTTTCAGGGTTTCGGAGTTGGGCAGCATGATTGCGTATAATTTTGAGTGCCAACTGTAATGCCTTGCTTGACTGCTCATTTCGGCTACGGTCACGTAGGAGGCCATATTGCCTGTGGCAGGTGAGCTGGCTTCTGGGCCATGCCAGCAGTCCCAACTCATTTCTACTCACCGAACACATGCATTCTACCCGAGCATTTCGGCTTATTTTGCCTTCAAGGAAGTCTCGGGGCGCTACAACAACATTGCCTAATCACAAGACTAGATTAGTGTCAACATTTAGCATCCCACTTCCTCATTAAATAATAATTTCTTCAAAATAGTGTTACTATAGTTGCTCGCCATCGTAATAATGGTTTGAGCCACATATAACGGCGTGAAACATGCACCACGGCACTCCTAAACCGTTTGATTAGATTATGCGAATCGAGCACAAAAAAGGTCAAGTAAGTCGGTTACACAGAAACTTTCTTATTTAATCTACCTAGACGCACTAACCCCAAGAATTTACCAAAGCAGAATTTGGCTTTTATGAAGACAGACAAAAATTAAGAACTGTATGGAAGAGTCGAATTTCTCAAATCAAAGGAAGGCACAGTGAAAACCTGTCATGGATGCAATGAGATCCAATTAAGGTCATTCAAAAACTTAGTAGATATTGTAGCGTCCCGAGACTTCCCTTAAAGTAAAAGAGAGCACAGTACTAGGGCAGAATTCATATATTCTGGAGACAGAGGGATTGGGGGCTGCTGGCATGGTTTGGAAGCCAGTCAACCTGCTAGTAAAACATGGCCACCTCAGTGATCAAACAAAGTATTACAAAAACACTTAATAAAAAAGCAAAAATTCTCTACGCATCGTGAAAAAAGGAGTCAAATAAGCCGCCGAGTGGATGGGATTACAAAAATTGATTCTAAAAAACAATCGATGAATAGTAGATCTATTAGGTTAAACCACATGTTAGAAAACCAAAGCTGGTAAAGTAATTGTGCTCATATATTACAATGTGACAAATAAAATTTTGCTTTTTGAATCCACCAGAAAAGATCCTAAGATTGCAGTGTTTATAAACAAAAGGTGTAATCCTTTGTTTGTTTGAATTGCCATTTTCGGTCACATGGGTGGCCATTATTGTACTTGGCGGTTGGCAGGCCTCCGGGCCGTGCCAACAGCCCCCAAGCCCTCTGTTTTCAGAATACATATATTCTGCCCTAGTACTATGCCTTCTTTT